>CM051234.1:11962892-13162892 GCA_027917425.1 Gastrophryne carolinensis | reverse complement strand
TACAATCTTGCGCCTGCGCACTACAAACTTAACTCATTAAAGCGCTGGCCTACATTTTTGCCACCTCACTTCTACTACAATCCCCTCGATTCAAAGAGCAAAAGTTAATTGATTTCGGATCGAGAATCGTAAGTTTGGGTGGGTGTTAGTCATTTTTTCCTGTTTTTTTGGCCATTTCCGACTCGCACGAGCCTACGTACGAATGCGTATATGCTCTTACGATCATCGCAAGTTCGTTCCTAAGTTTTAGGATCAAAACGTAAAACTTAGGATCAAATCCTAAAACTTAGGATCAAAACGTAAAACTTAGGATAATCGAATGTGTTTAGGTGTGATTCAGAGAACAGTTTTCAAACCTCTAAATACGTTTTAAAAGAAAGCCACTGGCGACACCTTTTAGCAGTCGGATTGATGTTCTTGAACAGGTTTTTTGGCTATGTGGAGGAGTCTGCGCGTCTTGAGCTCCAATGAACTGCATGTATCAGCATGGCCGAGGCCATAAATTGTATGGCAATGCATACCTGATTCATGTATGCCTTATAAAAGCATTTTAATGTGGACCTTAATTAGTCCTTTGCATGTAAACCTTTATTTTGCAATATATTTGCGTTAATTAAAGAAACTTATGTCCTTTGTTATTTATTTTTAAATTGATGTACTAGAATAATATTTTTAGATTGCATTTATTGGTGTAGTTGTTTACCTTTGCTTTGTTTAATTATTTAAGCACATCTTTGGTCAGATGCATCACACTTACTGAGGAGAGGAGAGCGGGATAAAGTGCAGGATGTGGGTTACTGCTGTATTTTGCACAGACACAGCAGAGCTGGGGGCACGGAAAGGTCAGAAATCAAAGAATGCAGAGCAACACAGTCACAAGGCCCTTTTTGCAGGCTGCCCGAGAATACCTGAGCCGCCATCTTGGCTGTTTCTAGACTCATAACATGCAGAAGTTGCTGGGTGTTTTTTTATATTTGAGAGCAATCTGTATGGAGAGGGTGTGGGTAACCACACACAAAATTTTAAGTTGTACCATTTGAAGCCAAAATATTAAAATTAAATCCACAAGTAAAAAATGCAAGTTAACTAAAAATTAAACAAAGTAAGATTTACTTATGCAAATGCATTCATTAATGGTTTGTTACTACAAAATGAAAGAAATAAAGAAAAATAAAAGACCAAATATTTAGAATGCACTTTAATGAGGTAAGTTTGTAGTGCGCAGCCGCAAGATCAGAAGGATTTACGTCCAGACAAAAAAGGAAAAAGGGCAAAACCAATGTTGCAACCTGAGAAATGAAACGGAAAATTCAGGATGGAAACTGACATAGGTCTGATTCCCGAACTGCCATACGAACGGACGGACATTTTAGGATAGAAACGTATTAGCTTATAGAATCACTCGCAAGTTCATACGAACGCACGAGCGGACGTGAAAAATAGGATGATCGGCACCAAAATCCAAGCTGTTACATGTTTCTTTGAATCGACCCTAATGTTTAGCTAAATCACTTAGCACTATCCTCCATCTTCCCTTTTGGACCCTTAAAGCTCACCAAAACCACTTCACGGTTAGGTTCTTCTTCCATTTTAGCCCCTAAAACTTACCCAAATCACTTCTCGGTCATGTGAATATTCATATTTAAATATTTCTGGGCCCATTAGTTTTGTGTTAATGTATTTTGTAAATGAAATGACACTGAAACATTTTTTTTTATTCCATCATAAAATATAAAATCTTAAATATATATATTTTGAAAATTTCTAATTTTTACAACTATAAAAAACAAAATACATAGCAATGGCAGGCCACATAACATTATTCTTTATCTGTGGTCCCCAACGAGTCGCGCAGCTCCTGCATCTCGCCCACCAACTGAAGGACCCTGACACTCAGTTGTGTCACTCTGGCACGTGTGGTCCCTGTTAAAAAAACGTAAATTAAAATATTGGTATAACCTTGTTGGGGTCATACTGCAGTGCCCCCCCCCCCCCCCCCCCTCGTATGGTCCAAACACCTAAATCTGGACTTCAAAAGCCAGAGGGCCCTCGCCACCACGGCCCGGGTTTTGCATAGTGCCCGATTAGAGAACCCCTGGCCCGCATTCTGCAGGCAAAGAACGGACATCAGGAGCAAGGGCAGGAGCGGATATCCAGAATCCCCTGAAAGAATTTAAAAATACTAACATAAAATACACATTCTACGCTACAATATTGTTTAACATGTCATAAAGGGCTAAAAACAGCCATAGGTTAAGACATAAGTCATCAGCTATATTCACTGCCATACAGTGAAAATGGATTGATGGAATGTGAGTAAACCTACCCAGGAGGCATCCACCAGATAATTCTCCTGACTCAAACTGACGAAATAAGCCGGAGCTCTGCAATATATAAGCATCATGGGATGACCCTGGATGCCCTGCAAGAACACTGAGGAGTCCATAGCTGGACCAAACACTGCTTGTATGTTGTGCCAGTGGCACATCTTGCGGTACCTGCAACCAAATATAAAATAATTACACAAAGCAAAGGTAATCAAATTAAACAATAACCCCTACAACAAATTAAGATTCAAGTTCAACAATCCAAATATAATTCACAAAGGACATAAGTCTAAAAAAATATAGCAATTATATGGATGTGTGGGAAAATAAAGGTTTACATGCTAAGGACTAATTAAGGTCAGCATTAAAATGCTTCTATATGGCATACATGAAATGTATTGATTCAGGTATGCATTGCTATACAATTTATGGCCTCGGCCGTGCTAATACATGCAATGCCTTGGTGCTAAAGGCGCGCAGACTCCTCCACATAGCCGCAAAACATGTTCAACAATAGCAATCCGAGTCCTCAAAGGTCCCGTAAGTGGATCAGTAATGAAACGGTTAAATAGGGTGGCGGTCCGTCGGCAATCAGCTCTCTGAATCAGACGCAAGCCCATCCCATCAACGTAAGTTATCTGAACGAACGAAAAATATCAGATTTTGTTTGGAAAATAACGCAAATGATCCGATGTGCTTTCGTTCATCGAAAGCGCATATACGCATTTTCCCGAACTTTCGTACGAATGAAAAATGAACGAAAAAAAGCAAAAAAATGACAAACACCCACTAAAACTTTCACAGACAGCTACGGAAGGCCAGACGAACGTGTCTCTGAATCGAGCCTATTGCGCTAACTTAAAATTTAAAATGCTTTTCAGTGGCTTCTTTGTGAGATATCATAATGGGCTGATCTGTGATGTTGGATAACTATTGCTACATCTGTATAATTTGATCAGCGAATGTATGGACAACTGATTTTTAGCAGCATTATTTGCTGTTTTTTCTAGTGGCCACACCTTGCCTGAGTGGGATTTACTCAGAAAATGGTCTTGCTAAAAGTGGCAAACTGCTATAGTGGCAACATTTTAAAGCTAATTTTAGCACAGTATATCTTTGACAATATAATTTTTGTGTCTCAGGAGTGTCCTGGTTGCTTGCAACGCTTTATATGAGTTTTAAAAAGTGTGAATAGTAATAGTTTTTTCTGAAACTAGTTAACTATCTGACCCTCACTGTCGAAATATAACATGCAAAAATGATCTAAAAAGAAAAAATTTTTGCCTAAAATAACATTGATTTATATTGGGTTCACTTAGAAAGCTGGACAACTGAAAAGGTGTTCTCCAGTATTCACCAAGCTACAATGTGGGAGATGTAAATACCCAAAACACAGACCTCGCCTATCGAACATGCCTCATTTTGCTCAGTAAATGCAGTAAAGTGCTTCATAATTACCCCCTATATCTAAAAAAGGGCAATCGCTTTCTACTTAAGCCTCACTAACTTTTCTCATGATTCTCACCTTAATGTTATCCATTAAAACCAGTTTATGCTCTCTATGCCCTTATTAATCTTACAACTTGAAAATGTCGCCAGGGAGAGGATCTATTATACCACACAGATGGAGCCTCTTTGGTATCCCCCATGTGATGATTTACATTACTGGATGCAAGGGGCATGGAGGACAATAACTGGAGTTTCCCCCTCCATGACCTTACTCTCCAGTGATATAAATCTTCAAAAAAAAAGACACTCACCTGACCCCTCGTTTGATTCGGCGGGTCTCCTCTTTAAGATGGTGTGCTCCGTCGGACCTCCTCCGGTTGCAGGGGAGGGCCCAGAATAGGGTGCCCCCCCCTTTTTCAGCTGCCACTGGCATTCCTGTAAAAAAAATAAAAATGACATTTACTTACCTGCGTGTGCGCTGGCACCCGCCGACCCTCCTCTTCACCTGGGGGGCCTCCGATCCCCCCCAAGGACTTACCGATCTTCAGGAGATAGCCCGGGAGGCTCTCTCCCCTTCCTCCTTGATGGCGGCTGCCATCTTGCTGATAAGCCCCTTTGGGGCGGGGCTAATGACGTCATCCCGGCCCCGATCACTGGCTTTAGTGCTCTCAGCTGTCAGATGCCGGTGATCGGTGCCGGGGCAGGAGGTGGCAGGAGATCCTCTGATCTCCTGCCTCCCCCTTCTCTCGATGCCGATCGCCGGCATCTGTCAGCACAGCGGCGAGGGACAAGAGCTTACAATCGGAAGTCACCTGCGGCTAGTGGGTGACTTGCCATTAACTTCCAGCCCCCCCATTACCTGCCTCCCCAACGGCCAGGGGGGGGCAGAAGGTCCCGGGCCACTTAGTGGCTATGTAGGCTAGTAGCCTGCAGGGCCAGGGGCCACCGGTGCTGGCTCCTGCGCCCTGTTCTACAAGCCCCCATAGCTGGCCCCGGTCGGTAACGCTGGGTAGGGGAGACCCTACATCATTTTTTGGGGGGGATTTTAAAGGGTTTTTAATCCTATGTCAGTTTTTTTTTTAATTAACCCCTTATGTCCTGTTACCCAGCAGGTATAAAATGCTTCCATCATTTTGTGGTGTGTTTGTGTTTTTTTTTACATTTAAAGTGGACTAACACCCAGGATTTTGACTATCCTGGGTACTGGTCCTTTCCCCTGAGGCATCCCGATCGGGGATGCCTCGCTGTATGAAACCCCCCCGATCACCCACAATAACTCACCTCACCCACGTCCTATGGTGCATGCACAGCCGCTCGTCCAATCAGCGCGCTCAGAGTGGCTGAGTTATGGGCGTCTAAGAGACGTCTAAGCTCAGCCACTTTGAACGTGCTGAAGACCGCATCCCCCATTTCCCTCTAACAGGGAGCGTGCCCGCACCGGCCATTCATAAATAGCCGGCGCGGGCACGCGCCCTGCTAGAGGGATAGCGGGGATGCGGCCCGCGCATGCGCCATAGGACTGGGATTCAGGTAAGTGGTAGCGGGTGTTCCAGGGGGTTTCACACAGAGGGGCATCCTGATTTTGGATTCCCCCGTGGGGAGGGAATAGAACGGTCTGGGAATCTTATAGATTCCCGGGCCAATCAGCCCTGGGTGTTGGTCTACTTTAACCCATTGTGAACTTGTAAGGAGTCCATGAAACCCCTATACCAGTTCACAAGGCTGGGGGCTGTCAAGTCACCTGCGGCTAGCGGGTGATTTGCCATTAACCCCGACCCCCCTATTACCTGCCTCCCCGAAGCCCAGGGGGGGCAGAAGGGCCCGGGCTGATTTAGGCGGTGCGGGCTTGTACTTGGCAGGGCAGGGGGCCGCCAAAGCTGGGCCCTGCGCCCTGTTGTACAAGCCCTGCATAGCTGATCCCCGGGCTGGTTATGCTGGGTAGGGGGGACCCCATCTAATTTTTATGGGAATTTTTAAGGGTTTTTAACCCTTAAAATTAAAAAGAAAATGGGGATTACCCCCCCCCCCCCCCTTGGAAGGGGAACCCCATGCCAATGTTTTTCTTGATTTAACCCTTTTTAGTGTGGATTGTAGTTGTATTTTATTTTTATATGTTATAAAGTGTTCTTTTCAGTTTGGGGGGGGTCTTCTGAACAGTAATGGGGGGCTACCGATACATATGTGGTACCGTTGTAATCGGGAGAAATGGGGCTTTCACGTGCAATATGGTTTTCTTTAAAAAAAAAAAGGTTTTATTTGAAATAAAGGAGACAATTTTCTAAAAACAATTTTTTTTTTTATTTTGTTTTGTTTAATTTACTCAAAAAATATTTTAAAAAACAGTAAAAAAATTACAAACAAGACATTTCATGTTAAAGCCTAAACTCTGCCGCAAAAATAAAATATATCATTTTCCTGGAAATTCCTGCAAAAATCTCAGTTAAGCATAGCGTAAAATGGTGAAAAATTACCTGTCAAGAGAGGGTGACAAAACCTCAAGTAGGCTGGCAGTTAAAAGGGTTAATAGTACATATGCATGTTGGGTATCGTTCTGCTCGGGGGACCTTGCGCTTTCAGATTTAGCTTGTCTTTTCTTGTTATATTATATTATATATATTATATATATATTATATTATATTGATATTTTAGGAAAACTCATTTTTTATTCTGCTTTATTATACATTTTTTTTTAAGGAAACCCTGTGTGACCAAAGAATTCTTTGAGGGATTACTTTCAGAAAGATGAGCCCACTACAACATGCTGGGTATGCTTAGGAAGCTTAACATGTGTACTTTCAGGGAATATAGGGTTTGTGGGGGGTATTCAAAATGTAAAGGGTTGTTTTGCTAGAAAAAGCACAAGGTGCGCACTTTGTCTGCAGAGCTGAAATCTTCAAGCAAAATTACCATTGTGCACATGCTTTACTTTTTGGTGTTTGGCAACTCCTCTTTTGACAGTAGCTATGCATGTTGGGTATCGTTCTGTTCGGGAGATGTTGCTTTTTCATGTAAATGTGGCTTTAATCCTGCTTTTTTTATCCTTTTTTAGGGAAGCTCTGTGTAACCAAAGAATACATTGAGAGATAACTTCCAGAAAACTGTGGCAACATCAACAAGCCTGGTACGCCTAGAAAGCTTGAAGTGTGTATTTCCAGAGAATATATCATTTGTGGGGGGTATTTCAAATGTAAAGGGTTGTTTTTATTAAAAAAACTGCAAGGGGCACATAGCGCTTAGCATAGCTGTATTTGATCTAAAAATCTCTTGTGTTGTGCTGTTTCAGTTTGAGGGAGTCTCCTGGGCAGGATATGTGGTACCGTTGTAACTGGGAGAAATTGGGATTTCACACGCAATAAGATTTTATTGACAAACTTACATTTTTTATTACAAAAAAAAAACACTACAAATTGTAAAAAAAATATTTATTTTTTATTTTTTTTCACATATTTCACCCCAAAATATTAAGAATAAACTTGACAAATGACAAACAAGGCATTTCATGTTAAAACCCAGACGCTGCTAAAAAAAACAATATATCATTTTCCTGGGAAATCCCTTCAAAAATCACAGTCGAACATGCATAGTGCAAAATAATGACGATGAAGCGTAACAAAAACTCCAGGTAGGCTGGCAGTTGAAGGGTTAATAAAATTTACAGACCAATACCTACTTAATTTGTGAAATACATTTGATCAAATCCACTGCAGATGCTCCCCGCCTAAGGGAGTATCTTATATTTCTAGGATAACCTCTCTTACCTGTTGCATTGGACACTTCCCCCTCGGAGCATTGTACACAGTCATAGCAGCAGGCTTGGACACTACTTTTGGGGGCTTTTCTATATCCAGGTAGACAAGTTTTAGAGCATCGAGATTGTGGGACCTTGATATTAAAAAGAAAATTGAATAAATCATTGGATACAGTTTTTATATATGTGTTTGCTCATGCTCATTTATAGCCTTCGCTTTATGTGACTGTACAAAAGGTTAATTAGACCTAGATTTAAGTTAAGAATTAGATTCGGAGAGGCTATTGGGGGACAAAGGTCCCTCCTCCTTCTTTGACATTGTGCCAAGATAATAGCTGGAGGCTGGATAGGGAAGCATTTGTAACACAGAGGATGAGCCTCTGTGAAAAACAGCGCTCACTGCATGGCCGGAGTCAGGTCAAAGGCTGAAAGATGGCAGTGTGGGTGCAGCAAGATGGTGGCGAGGTGACCGGGATTGATAGCAGAGGCAAAGTGATCAGAGCAGCAGGCAGGTGAGTGGTGGCCCTTGGAAAAGGTAGCTGCGTACTGCTGGTCAGTGGTCTACAGCTTCATATGTTTTGCCGCACTACATGAACCTGGAAGTGGCTAGAAAAGCAGCAGCACAGCTTTCATTAGTTGGCTGCGCCTGTGCCCAAAAGTCCTCTGGGCTTTTTATTTTGTTTTTGATTTTTGGTCCTCACAAGGTTCCAGATCTATTTAACCAGGGGAAAAATCAGGGTTTTTGTTTATGTATGTTTTTTCAGTATTATCTAGGGTATTCACCCAGGCATATGCTGCCGAGAATAATCTAATTGGCCATAATAGGCAAATAAGCACAAAAGGTGTGGATTGGTGCGGAGGAAGCCCCTCTTGGGGCGAAACTAGTTCACCATCACCTCATGCTTTCCTTCATCATTACTTGAATGTGTTCTATACAATGTGGATGGGAATTATCTTGTTTATATTTATGTATAGATTATTATATGTACTGAATGATGTTTTTTATGTCTTCATTTCATCAATTGTGTATGTTCATTGTTTTTAACTATATATGAATGTTATGGTAGGTGTGGCTTTGTGCTTTGTGACACAGCCGACTCCTACACACTTGTCTTTTTATTATGATCAAATAAAATAGATTGTGAAACTTTCACTGATTGTGTTATCATATTTGAATTTGTATGGCGGGGTCACACCCAGAGTTCCTACATAATACTGGGCGGGCCTACACCCAGATAAACTCTTTTTATTGCCTAAAAATGACAACATAGGAGTAGACAAAGGCATTATCTTTGCATGGCATTTTATAGTTTTGATAGTCCCAAATGGTAAATATAATGCTTAAGTATAGGGTTTGTTAAGTGTCCTCTAGCTTTAGGATGAATCCATAAGAAATTAGAGATACATATACGAGTGCAACTAGAAGCTTCCAGCTCAACGTGACCTAGATTTATCAGCCTCAACTTGATAGGATCGATAGTATTGACAACAAAGAGAAACAAATGCTATTCTGCTGACACATATGCAGATAGTGGTCAGGGGAATTACTGAGAATTTATGGTTTGCAGATAAAAAGTTAATCAAACTTGTGAAAAGTAAACACTGTTAAGTTTAAAACTTAAATAAATCTATAAATGTGGCTTTACATTTCAGATGAATCACTGAATTTGGGGTTCTGTTGTTACTGAAATCTAGGAAGAAGAACCAGAACCAGATAATGCATCCCATTCAGCCATCCGGGGTTGGTTGGGAGTATCTGATTGCTGTTGGGTTTACAGTCCCTTTGAGTTGTTTATAAAATATCCACAAACATTGCCAAAATAAATAACAGATATTGCGAGTCTCACCTGGTCCATTTTCCAGATTATTTTTTCTGGATTTATTATGAAAGACATGTTGTCAGATGAAAATTTCCTGAAGGTGCCGACAACTTTACGTGAAATAATGTCGATCTCACTGTTACTGCTTAGATGGATGTGCCAGTTTTTTAAGATCAATGTTCCATCGTGAAACTTGTGAATCTTCCCGATCAATTTCTGCAACTTTTCATAGTACAAATTTTACATTAACAAAGTCCGCTTTTTATAAACATATAAACATTTCTGCTATGAGCGTTATACAAATGATGTCGGGATTTTCTAAAGAGACTGAGTTTGGAGAAGCAGTCAGAGCAACAGGTGAGGAGCAAATTATTTTTACTGGGATTGGGTGTTTCAGCAGCGCCCCCATACCAAAAAATAAGAGTGAGCCCACTAAAAAAAATACAATTCTGTGATTACTCACCTGTAGAATTGGTATTATGAGTATACAGTACGTCCTGCTCCAAATCTAATACTTACACTTCGGATATACTCCTCCAGATGGCGCTGGACTGCAGAGACATCGAAAATAGGCTCCTCCCGGCCCCTCAAATACCCAGGGACCTCCCACACATCCCCAGCATTGAAAAGCAGTTAATAAGAAGCCAGGAGAATTAAACAATCCAAACTATCAACTATAACAATGATAACAATCACCATACAGGGGATCCAAGAAAATGCAAACCAAGGGTGGGTTGGAGCAGGACATACTGTATACTCATAATACCAATTCTACAGGCGAGTAATCACAGAATTGTATAATTCTTAGTATACAGTACGTCCTGCTCCAAATCTAATATTATTATTATTATTATTATTATTATTATTATTATTAATACTGCAGAACCCTTCGGCCAAAAGCAGCGTCAGCTGAGGCCCTAACATCAACCTTGTAAAACTTTAAAAAGGTATGAACAGAAGACCAAGTAGCGGCCTTGCCAACTTGTTCAACAGAAGTCTGCTGCTGAAAAGCCCAAGAGGCACCAATAGCATGAGTGGAATGAGCAGTAAGGCGGAAGGGAGGATTCTTCCCCTTAGCAGAGTAGGCCTGAATCACAGCCTGACGAATCCACTTGCTGATAGTAGACTTGGCAGGAGCCAAACCCTTTCTAGGACCAGAAGGGACCACAAAAAGAGCATCAGTTTTCCTAAAAGGTGCAGTAGCCACCAGATAGTACTTCAGACACCTAACCACATCCAAAGAGTGCGAAACTCTCCCCTTAGCATTGCTAGGATTAGGGCACAATGAAGGAAGAACAATGTCCTGATTCAAATGAAAGAGAGACACTACCTTAGGCAGAAAGTCAGGTTTGAAACGAAACACCACCTGGTGTCTCTCATAGTAGGGGGGCTGGATGGAAAGCGCCGCCAACTCAGACACACGCCTGACAGAAGTGATAGCCACCAGAAATACAACCTTGAGCGTAAGAATGGCCAAGGCAGCATCCTGCACAGGTTCAAAGGGAGCACCCTGCAAGGCTGACAGAACCAAGTTCAGATCTCAAACAGGCACCATAGGCTTACATGGGGGGCACACATGAGTGACCCCCTGGAAAAAAGTCCTGATAAGAGGGTACTGAGCAAAGGACTTCTGGAAGAAAATAGCCAGGGCAGAAACCTGACCCTTCAGAGTACTGAGTTGGAGCCCCATCTCCAACCCATGCTGCAGGAACTCCAGAATCCTGGGAATAGAGAACACACGACAGGGAAGAGACTTAGACTCACACCAGTCAATGTAGGCACGCCAAACCCTGTAATAAATGGAAGCGGAAGACTCCTTCCTAGCTTTAATCAAAGTATCCACAACCGAGGAAGACAGCCCCTTCTCCATCAAGATGGAGGTTTCAGCAGCCAAGCCGTCAAAGCCAGAGTTTGTAAATTGGGATGGCGTAGTGAGCCCTGAGTGAGCAGATCTGGCACCAAGGGCAGAGCGTACTGATCTTCTGCCAGCTGTACCACGTCTGTGAACCACACTCTTCCTGGCCACCTGGGGGCCACCAGAATTGCTGGCACCCCTTCCAGAGCAATCTTGCGCAGAACTCTTCCCAGCAGGGGCATTGGAGGGAAGACATACAGGAACTGAAAGTCCTGCCATGACATTGCTAGCGCATCCGAGGTCAAGGCCAGAGGATCCTGGGACAGAGAGACAAAAGCTGGGAGTTTGTGATTGTGGCGGGACGCAAACAGATCCACATCTGGTTGGCTCCAATGGTGACACAGAGATTGAAACATCCTGCTGCATAGGGACCATTCTCCCTGGCGAGAGGTCTCCCTGCTCAGAGAGTCCGCCAGGTGATTTTCCACCCCCAGGATGTACACAGCTGATATGCAGGGGACATTGGCCTCCGCCCAAGTCAGGATCAGAGATGCTTCCTGGAGGGCCCCCTTACTCCGGGTCCCTCCCTGATGATTGATATAGGCAACTGCCGTCTGGTTGTCCAAGCGCACCTGAACAGGCAGGCCCCGAAGGTGAGTAGTCAAGTGAGCCAGAACTAGCCTGATCGCCCGCAGTTCCAAGACATTGATAGGTGTGTGGGCTTCCTGAGGGCCCCACCGCCCCTGGAACCGCAGGGACTTCCAGAAACCCCCCCAACCTGACAGACTGGCATCCATGGTGACCATCTCCCAGGAAGGGGCAAGAAAGGATCTGCCCTCCAAGGTTCCTTGAGTCCATCCACCACGAGAGGGACCTCCTGACCAGGGGGGGGGGGGGGAGCACACAGACCCTGTCCAGGGACGCTATACTGACAATTGGTGAAGTTGCAGAGGCCTCAAGTGGAGCTGAGCATAAGAGACCGCTTCGAAGCATGCCACCATCAGGCCCACAAGCTGCATCCCCTGCCTGATGGAGGGATGTGGACAAACTAGGAGGGATTGAGCCTGTGCAATCAGACTGTCCACCTTCTGTTGAGGAAGGAAGATCCTTGCCTGAACTGTATCCAGATTCATTCCTAGGAATGGAGTTACCAAGGAAGGGGACAGTGAGGACTTGGGGTGGTTGATCACCCATCCAAATGACTCCAGAGTGGACACCACCAGCTGAGTATCCAACTCTGCCTGATGTAGAGACTGGGAAGTGATGAGAATGTCGTCCAGATAGGGAAGCACGCACCTGACATCTGAGCAGAGACATCACGCCAGCCAGCACCTTGGTGAACACCCTGGGAGCTGAAGTGAGGCCGAAGGGCAAGGCCACAAACTGGTGGTGTTGATCCATCAGAGCGAACCTGAGGAACCTTTGATGACCTGGGAACACAGGAATATGAAGATAAGCATCTTTGATGTCCACAGAAGTCATGAAATCCCCTTGGCGCAGGGAACTGATGGCAGAACGCAGAGTTTCCATGCGAAAGCGCCTGCCTCTGACAAACTTGTTGAGGATCTTCAAGTCCATGATGGGCCTGATTGAACCATCTTTTTTGGGTACTGTGAATTGGTTGGAATAAAAGCCCTTGCCTTTTTCTCTTAAGGAGACCTGGCAGATGACCCCCAGCTCCAGGAGGCCTTGCACTGCTTGCACTAGCTCCTGAGCTGACACAGGGTCCTGAGGAATCCGGGATCTGATGAATCTTGGAGGGGGATTGGCAGCAAACTCCAACTTGTAACTGGAGGACACTACCTCCTGAATCCACCGGTCTGAGACATGAAGCCTCCAGAGGTGAGTGAAGTGCTGTAACCGTCCCCCACCCAGATGGGTGAGGGCGCCTCATCATGCCTGAGGAGGAGCCAGGACGTCCACGTCCTCTGCCTCTACCCCAGAAATCTCCCCGGGCCCCAGGAAAGGAAACCCCCCTTCCCTGTCTTGCACCACAGTAAGGGGAGGAGAAGGAACCCTGCCCCCGAAAGGGCCGAGATTGCCGCCTTCGCTGGGGTAACCTGGTCACAATAATATTAATGAAATTGAATTAATTGTTTTTTAGATAGGAGTAGCCAGATACGGTCTGGTCCACTTTTGGGTGAGCGGTTCAGGACACTTTATGTAAAAAATTTTTTGAGGGGGTTTCAGTATTGGCTTTAGATGGCGATACATATTCCTCTTCACAATTTTTCTTCATATTATATCTTTTTCACACTTTATTCTCTCCCCTCCCCCCTTCTCAGGGGTAGAGGGTGTCTTATTTACCATGGGTTTCCATGGAGACACTATTTAGGTAGTTTTTGGTTATTCACATTCGTATAGTTGTTTTGGTTGACTTCACTATTTGTGAAGATGGACACTTGTTTTATATACATTTTTTTATGCACATGCACTTACACTATGTAATATGTTTTTTTTATATAGCACAGAGTTTTTTGCACAAAGGTCTCCCCAGGAGCAGCACCGGAATTGACAACGCTGGCATTTCAATATTCGGCTCCATCTGGCACATTATCAATTGTTCAACTGATGTCGTGATGTGGACCATTCAGCATTACATGATATATTTGGGACAGGCAGCATATGAAGAAGTTGAAACAACGTTACTTTAATATGGATATAGTGGGGCTAAACCTCTTGAAGGCACATTGGTCTCTTTTCCTTGATTTTTTCTTTTCTCCCCCGTTTGTTGTTGTGTTTTCCCCTTCCCCCCTCCCCCCCTTTTTTTCCCCTCCCCCCCCCTCTTTTTTTTTTTTTTTTTTTCCCTCTCTACTTCCTTCCCAATTTTTTTTTTCCCTGACAGGCGATTTATAGATAGAACTATATAGATGTTCATTGGAGTAATTGTTGGCCATGCTGTACAGTTTAATGAGCACACATTGTATATAATTGTAAATAGTTTTGGAGAAGATTAGGTTTATGTAGTATAAGGCATCATAAATTTCCTCCCTTTTAGTTCCCTAAATAAAATAGATTAAGGGTTAGTTATGTGATACCCGATACTGGGTTATGGCGTTATGGTTAACATATGGGATGGAGTGGGATGGATGGATGTATCTGTCCATAGGTCTGTTACAATGTGTATTCAGACCCTGCGCTAGACTCACAGGTGACGTAGCTGGTGTGGAATACCTGGGGGTGGGAGGGGGGCGGCTCGTTTACTGACAGTCATTTTCCTCCTAGCAGTAATGTGCATATGCGCTTAGACATTATCAGCTCTATGGGCTGTGTCTGTCAATAAGGATTGAGCAGGATGGATGGATCTGCCTGTGTTTGCAGCACACTATGCTTTGATTATGCTGCAGCTGGGATGATGACACAGTGAGTGTGGGCTGGCTCAGTGGGTGGGAGGGGCGGGACGGCTCTGCACCAGCACGTCTCCTAGACAACAGTGATGCGCATGTAATCGATGACGATGGTTTCCCACAATGCTCAGCGCCATAACAGGATGTAAGCAAATGCCGGCTGATTTGTTACAGCTGATATGAATCAGAGGATGGAACAACACTATTTAAGGGTAGGAATAGACATTGGATACTAACCCTCACCTTGAAGCAACATGGGAGTTGCGGGCACGGTGATTTATATTTGATGACCCTGTGATGCTGACTCTATGTGCCATTTTTTATTCTTGAATATTCAGGTTTGCTGGTGTCATTTAGCACGCACACGTGCACTTTGAGTATATCTTTATTGTTTCCATTCACTTATAACTGTTTGAACTGGGCGAGTCTGCCAATATATTTTCTGTGGAATTTAGTTTTTTATTCATTTTCACATATGAGGTATTGTTAAGAGTTGATATTTATTAGAGGTTTTACACTTTGAGGGTTTACACATACAATTTTTATGCCGGCATAAAATAACTGTTATAATAGGATCTAATAAGTGCACATAGGGTCTTTTGATGCATTGTTCCCCTTAGGGGTTTTTTTTCATTAATATTATTGTGACCATGGGGTCATCCATGTGATTTTAATTGTCCAGTGTGTTTTTGTGTATTTTAATATCTCCTTTTTCATAATAAAGAATTTTGTATCCATATTGATATTGGTGCTCCTTTTTGAAGAAAGGTGTGTAATTGGACACGTCCACTTCAGTCTTGTTTGGTTCATGTGAGTGAGCACATGTTTATATTCAGTGGTATTGTCTGGTGCACCCCTGTTACTAGAAACATATTTCTGATAAGGGTTCTAGTGGCCACAGCAGTAATGGCAGAGGCACAGACCGGGCGCAGCGCCGTCCCTGCACATGAAAAGGCGTGTGATGCCAGCTGGTCAATGCGCCGGTCCTCAGCATCCCGCAGGGTAGTAGAGTCAGGGGAATGCATGACAGAGGTGTTAGATAGCCCTAGGATCGGGGCATCCACCCCGGGGGGGGGGGGGAATACCAACATTTAACCACCTCAGCCGGAAAGGGATACTTCCTATCCCAACTTTTTGGAACCCCGGGAAGTTTACTGGGGTGCTCCCATTCCTTGAGCACAAGGTTATGGAAATGTGCCTGCTCGGGAAATTCCAAATGTGATTTTTTTCGTATGGAAGAGCTCCCCTCTTTGCCTGGGAGCCGCAACAGGGAGAGAGATGGACAGACCCTCAAAAATCTGGGTCAATAATCTGTCAGTGTAATCCGGGGCCCAGGGTTCAGAGCCAGAATCGTCATGACCTCTTGGTCTCTCATCAGATGAGCCTGAATCAGAAAAGAGCTCCCCTTCATCAGACGGGGTATAGCCACGAAGATTCCAAAACTCCTCAGTTCCCATAGGGAAAACAGTGACATTAGGCGTCAAGTGCCGCTTCTTAGCAGGGGCCTTACGCGCTAAGGACTTAGCAATCAACTGCTCAACAGTAGCCAGTCTAGAAGACACATCAGGCTGAGAATCCCCACTAGTATGCAACTCAGCAGGAGTGAGATTTAAGCTTGGGGGGTAGATGAAGAGAAACGAGGTGCAGCCACTGGCAGACCAGATTGCAATGCAAGCACCTGCTCAGCACAGGGTACACAGACCCGCGCCTTGTCAGCGTCAGCATGAGGCTGCCCACACGCTACACACAGCCGGTCTTGTCCCGAAGGGACCCCCGTCACATTATCCTGGGATGCCTCCATATGGTGATTATAGCGGCGCTATATGCCGATAGGGAATAACGCTATATAGCAACCCCGGATGCCCCAATAACCCGCTAGGGAAGTGGGAGTATTATTTGTACAAAGCCTACAAGTTATATACTAATACAGGGCCGGGAGAAGCCAAAAGGGTTCGCCCCGACTGAAAGACAGAAGCAGACAAGACCTGTAAGCACACAGTAACAAAAGTGAAAGATATAAAGCTGCCCGCGAGGGCACTTACGGACCGCGGTAGGTAGGGGTCCATCGCGCATGGGCCAATCAAGCAGGATAAAGATGGCGTCGGTATACCTCGAGGGGCGGGCCAATATCAGCGATGACGCGGAGCGCGCCATAGACGGGCCCCGCCCCCCCGAAGAGCGCGAATCCAGAAAGTGCAAGCAGCCAATGATGGCACACCAGTGTCTGAGGTAATGCCGCCACCAAGCGCGGAACCAAGTCAGCAAAAAGACAGTAAAGACAAGCCAGCGCGGCGGCTGACACAAGACTAAACAGAATGGAAAAAAGGTGTAAAACACAGAATGCAAAGCATACATATTTACACCCCCCCCTTTCCTCCTGAAGGCTACAAGGAGAGTGAGGGAGGACAGCGGCCACTTAAACAGGGTCCACCGATGGGCAGGGGCAAGGGGGCACTAGTGCGGGAAGGGCATCCCATAGAGGCTCACCATAAGCCTGAACCGCCTACACTTTGGTGGGGGATTGCGGTGGAGCAGCGCTCCTAAGCACCTAACAGCGGTGCTGCCTACCTTCACCCGACCAGCACAGCTAAGGCTGGAAGGCATATTACTAGTGGAATGGGTGGGAATAGTCTTACAGGGCTGCGGGCTAATTGCCCCGCTCACCTGCGAGAGCCATTTCTCGTCCTTCGCAGCCAGACTGCAGAGAAATTCTGGGGGATTTATGGGAGGTCCCCGGGTATTTGAGGGGCTGGGAGGAGCCTATTTTCGATGTCTCTGCAGTCCAGCGCCATCTGGCGGAGTATATCCCAAGTGTAAGTATTAGATTTGGAGCAGGACGTACTGTATACTAAGAATAAAGACCTAACCCACAGCAGTAAATTACCTGCAGGGACTGCTGCAGTTGATTGATAAAAAGACCAGTCAGAAACTATGCTCAGACTGGCACACCAGGTTACCAAGGAATTCCCCAAAGTGCCCCTGAAATGATTAGCCCCATCTTTAAAGGGAGTGCTGCACCATGTTATAGCAAACACTAGTTTGTTCATTTTTCTATGATATGAGTAATAGGTAATGCTGGATGTCACAGTTCTATGACAGAAGAAGTCCATGTTATCCACTAAATACAAATGGTTCAGTGTGGGGTGTGTTGCCCCAAAGATGCCTCCCACCAACCCATATACAAGTGGGGAAAAAGGAGCTCCCATAGGAGCGCCACATCTCTGGAGGAACACCATCAAACATGAAAAAATTTCAATAAGTAGAAATTGAATCGGGGCGCATGCGCGCGGAGCCGGCGGATGGTCGCACTCTGCTAGAGCTCCGCAAACCCGGGCCTGAAGGGGCGGCTTAACGCAGCGTAAAGCACAGATAAGTGGCGCAAACAGCGGGGAGAGGATTGGGGGGTGACTCTCCTCTGGTCGGAGTATGCGTCAGACCCGCAGAAACAAGCAAAGGCCGCCGAAGCCACATAGGGCCTTGCAGCCGGGAAGCAAGATGGCGGCCGCAGCACACCCAGTCACTGCACGCGCAGCACGAGGTGAGGAGGAAGGAGGAGCCCCGGCCCCCTCGGTGACCCATTCAGAGGATTCCCTGGATTCGGGGGACAGCCAAACCCAATTTCCCTCTGAACTGAAAGACCAGTGCCCGCAGATGGCATTGGATCATACCTTATTACAGCATATCAGGGCCGTGATCCGGGAAGAGGTGGCTGCTATCACCAAGAGCACCTCCCAGCTAATCAAGGAGCTTCCTTAGGAGGAATTGGAGATTTTGCATGAAGAAATCGCTGCTCTAAGGGACATGCAAGAGGATCTGGAGAACCGGAATCGCCGCTCCAACCTCAGATTCCGGGGGCTCCCGGAGTCGATGGAGGACGCCCAAGGTACTATCATGGCGTTGCTGCAAGAACTGACACCTACCATACCGCTTGCAAGGCTGGAGCTGGAGCGAGCGCACCGGGCCCTCACCAGGCGTAGCCCTGATGGACCCCCGAGGGACATCATCGTAAAGTTTGTCTACTTTCAGACCAAGGAGGCGTGGTGAAAGCAAAGGGAACAAGGCCTCACGCAGTTCCAGGGTCACTCCTACCAAGTTTTTGCGGACCTTGCCCAATCCACCATAGCTAAGCGGCGAGCCCTTAAACCTTACCTGCAAATGCTCAGATCCCACAACATAAGCTACCGTTGGGGCTTTCCATTCAAGGTGTCCTTCCCTTACAACGGCCGTATCCATCAGGCGGCGAAACCCCAGGAACTAAGGGACCTATTACTGCAGCTTGGCCTATCTGGATCTAAGGTCTCCCAGGACTTACCTACAGTTTCGGCCCCAAATTCACAGCAAAGGAAAGATGCTGCTGCGACGCTGGACGATTCACAGCAGAGGAAATCGGGGAACGACCGGTCGCAGGCCCTAAGGAACTTGCCTTCGCAAGTTTTTCAGCCAACTTCGGAGGGATGACCAGCAAGCTACTATTGAGGTTTGGTGGTGTGACCCTCTCTGTGGGTGGAAGTTCTGGACATTCCCAGCTATTGGGAAAGTGAAATTTGTGTGGTTTTATATGCTTACTCTTTTTATTAATGCCATTTTTATTTCTTAAATGTTCCTAAATTACTTGAGTGTCAGATGTACGATTAGTTGATAGCTATTTGCACTGCTTGGTAGGTGTGTGGCGGGGAGCCTGTCTCGGGCACCCCGATCGGCAGAGCCGGTGGGGGTGTGTGGGGCGGGCCCTGGGTTTCCCGTTATGCCTGGCTTGCTTTGCTTTGTACAAATTGATTTTGAAATCAGGCTTTTGGAGGCAGATCACATGTATGTCGCAGGATGGGATGGTCCCTCCCTGATATGAAGCTTCTCCCTGTCTGCTAGTTAAGTGCCTTAGTGGAAAATTGATGTTATGCACAGTTAAGAAAATGATTGATTGAGCTGCCCCGCCGGCCCGGGGGATATACCATGCCTACCCCCTAGCATTCCCCCAGAGGCACGTCCCTGGTGGTATGCTAATTGTGGATTGTCCACAATAGGCTGATTATTATCGGCCTACACATGGTTTTTCGTTCAATAAGTTTTTATTGCACAAGCTACAGTACAGATATACACATTATCAATTAGTAGTACAATATTAAAATCAACACCTCAAGACATCTTGAGCAAAAATATAAACTTATAATCTTGTAGAACAGAGCTAAACGTTCTTCTTACACAATATAGGGGACGTATAAGCTCAAAACATCAGCTCTCAGCTTATATTAAGTCCCACTCCAAACATAACATCGCTACATAACCAGAGAACTCAATAAATTCTTGCAAACTTCAGGCAAAATATTCAAGTAAAAGAATTGGAGAAAATAGGGACATAACAAAAACAAAAGAAAAAAAAAAAAAGGGGGTAGAGAAGAGGAAGGAGAGGGGAGGCAGGGAGGAAGGGAAGGGAAAGAATAAGGGGAAAGGGGAACCAATGTGGAGGCGCATGTTAATGTGCATCAACACTCAGACGCTCAAAAGGTTTTCATCAAATGTAACAGGGAAAACTTCCTTTGTCCAAGGGGTCCACACTTCTCTAAACTCCCCCAACCTATCCTCGTGAATGGCCGATAACTTTTCCATTGCCATAATATTACTTACTCTATTCTTAAAATCCCTAAAGCTTAATGTTGTTGCTTTCCATGCCTTGGCTATTACCATCTTGGCACAGGTAAATATATGATATAATAATTGTCTTTCTTTTACCGAACTACCCAATAGAGGTTCATTTAAGAGCGCTACCCAGGGGTCTGGACTTATATTTCTTCCAAAAATTCTTCCCAGCATATTATAGATCTTATTCCAAAATGTTCTAACTATTGTGCATTTCCACCAAATGTGACTATTTGTTCCGAGCACGTCACAGCCACGGAAACAGTTACTCTGCATTGCTCCTGCTATATGTGTCATTTGCGCAGGGACCATATACCAGCGTAAAACAACTTTGACATTCGCTTCAATAGCCTGTACTGAGGCCCTTTTCCCAAAAGATGCCTGCCACATCTTCTGCCATGTTTCCGGAGTTTTCTCTTCCTCCAATTCAGATTCCCATTTCTTTCTATATGGAAGAACGCCCCCATCTAATTTCGAGCAAAGTGACTGGTAAATTTTTGCAATAGCACTCCTACCCCTCGGATCCTGCATACAACGTGTTTCAAAACAGGTAAGGTCTTCAAGATTTGGAGAATTTTTCACTATTGATCTCACAAAATGGGAAACTTGTAAGTATCCAAAAAGGTCCTTGGACAGCAGGCCATATCTTTCTACAAGGTATGAGAAAGAGGCGATACTAGACCCCTGACAGCAATCTCGCACACATCGGATACCTGCATTTTTCCACCTACTGAACCTAGAAGGATCCGTGATCTCTGGAGTAAATAACAAGTTCCCCCAAAGAGGCATTAAAGGCATATGCGGAGAGGCCAGCCCGCCCGAGAATTTAACGTCATCCCACAGCCATAAGGAATGGGTCATGACTGGATTCCTCATCGCTTTTCTCGCCTTTGGTGTGAGCCAAAGGAGGTCACTGATCAATAATGGAGCAGCTATAGCTGCCTCGATACGAACCCAACCAGGTACATCTACAACAGTATGGTATGAAAGAAGTTGAGCAACCTGTGCTGCTTGGTAGTACTTATCAAATCTCGGAACTCCCAGGCCCCCTGCAAACTTTGACCTTACCATAATCTTTCGTGCTATCCTTTGTCGTTTGTCATTCCAAACGAACGTGAGGGCCTGGCCCTGTAACTCTCTTAAAAACTTAGATGGAAGCCGTATTGGCAGGGTTCTTACCAGATATAAAAATTTAGGTAATAAGGACATCTTTACCGCCGCCACTTTACCAAGCCACGATAGGTTGTATTCCTTCCACTGTGCCAACAGATTACTAAATTTCCTACGTAGGGGAAGAAAATTTGCTGCAAAAAGGGAATCATAGTTATTGGTCAGAGCTATTCCTAAATATTTAATAGCATTGTCTTCCCAGCTAAAGTCATATACAGAATGTAGTTGTCGCCAAATATTCACTGGAAGATTAATATTCAAAGCCTTGGATTTAGTGGTATTTACACAAAGACCAGAGATCTTTGCAAATTGGTCTAAAATGTGCAGTAAATTTGGTAGGGAGACAATGGGGTTTGAGATATTTAACAGAACGTCGTCCGCAAAAAGGCTAAGCTTATGCTGTTCACCTCCAATTGTTATTCCCGAAACGTCTGGGGACTCCCTGATCATTTGAGCTAATGGTTCTATTGCCAGAGCAAACAATAAGGGGGACAGAGGGCAACCCTGTCTCGTTCCTCTAGCCAGAGGGAAGGGATCTGACCTGTATCCACAGTACTTCACAAAAGCCACTGGGGCATTGTAAACCGTTTTCAGTATGTTTAGGAAATGTGAACCAAATCCCCATTTCCTAATCAGGCAAAAGAGATATTCCCAAGACACAGAGTCGAACGCTTTTCTGATATCCAGTGAGAGCAACATAATAGGTTGATCCCTTTCTCTGGCTAACTGCGAGATCTGGATAACTCTCCTAATGTTATCTCCCGCTTGTCTGCCTGGTATAAAGCCAGTCTGATCGTTATGGATTAAAAGTGGTAAGAACTCTGCCAATCTGTCTGCAAGTACTTTAGCAAGGATCTTGACATCCAAATTGATTAAGGATATCGGTCTAAAGTTTGACCAAATAGCATGGTCAGAATCCGGTTTTGGAATCATGCTTATCGACGCGGTGAGTGTTTCTTGAGAGAAAGACTCACCCCCTCGAACTGCATTGAAAACCGCCGTCAATTTTGGGGCTAATATAGAGTTAAAACTTTTATAATAAGCCGCCGGGAAACCGTCTGGGCCCGGCCTTTTATTAGGTTTCAGACCCGCTATCACTCGCTGTACCTCTGCGACGTCGAAGTCACCTTCCATAAGGTCTCTCAGCCCGTCGGGTAACATGGGTAGTGAAAGCCGATCTAAAAAATCAGAAATTTCATCTACATTTGGCGGATTAGGATTGGAATATAATTTAGAGAGCTGCGTTCTAAAAATTTCTATGATCTTAGCAGGATTACTGGAAATAACCCCTCTATCACTTTTCAATCTGATTGGGCGATAGGTTTGATCGGGAGTCTTTAATCTTCTAGCCAATAGAGAGTCAGGCTTGTTCGCTCTACAATAGTATTTGTGCTTGATTCGTCTCAAAGCATTCTCAGCGTTACCTGCTAGGGCTAAGTTTAATTCACTCGTTACTTTATATAATTTAGCTCTAAGCTCTGCAGACATTCGTCCTTTAGCTAAGTCAGCTAGTTCTAAATATTCCTTCTCTAATCTATCTATGTTGGCGTTCCTTTCTCGTTTTTTCCTCGTAGCTAATTGTATTAATTTGCCCCTTATAGTGGGTTTATGAGCCTCCCAACATATAGTAGAGGAAACTTCCGGTGTCATATTCAATTCAAAATATTCAGTTAATGACTCCGTAATGGATTGAACTAAAGTCGGGTCTGACAATAGAGAGACATTTAGAGACCAAAAAAATCCTGATGGCCTATTGAGAAGGGAGTTCATCTTGAGTAACAAACCATCATGGTCCGACCATGATATTGGGATAATACTTACCTCTCTCATTTGTGCCATCGTAGTCAATGGTAACAAAAAATGATCTATTCTAGTATATACTGAATGTGGGTGTGAAAAATGCGTAAAATTTTGAGTGCCTGGATGGGCTTCTCTCCAGCAATCAGCCAATGAATAAGAATCTAGCAGTTTCCTAAATGCTTTTGAGGACGTAACCATTTGGGTACTAGCTAGAGTATTTGTAATGGATTGTCTGTCAAGAAGAGGATTTAAAACTAGATTTGAGTCTCCGCAAATTATCGTTGCCCCTTTAGCGACTGACATTACCTCCTTCAGAAAATTAGACAAGAAGGGTAGCTGATTAGTGTTAGGTGTATAATAAGTTGCAAATGTCACCTCAACATCCTGCATTTCCCCAATAAGAATAAGGAATCTTCCCTCTGGATCGGTAATTTCTCTAGTGCAATGGAATTGTGAGCCTCTTCAAAATCCTATAAGGACCCCTTTTTGTTTTGTTTCGGCACAGGACATAAAAATTTGTGGATATCTGGAATTGAGAAATTTGGGCTTAGAGGAGCTCGAGAAGTGTGTTTCCTGGAGGCATAATACATCTGGGCGCAATGTATTAATCTTGCGGAATGCTAAGTTCCGTTTATTAGGAGAGTTAAAACCCTGTACATTTAATGAAAATATTGTCGCCATGATATAGAAAGGGAAGATAGGGGCAAAAAGGGAAGGAAGAGGGGAAAGGGGAAGGGAAAGTCTAGAAGTGAGGAAGGGGAAGAAGAGAGAAAAAAAAAAGAAAAAAAAAAAAAAAAAACAAGAGATATCTAACTACCAAGGATAATAATGAAATAAAGCTCGTCTATTCGGTTCCGTGTAAGAGGGCGGTCCTCTACCTACACATGGTTTTTAATATTGTAGATTATGTGTCTATTTGGATAGTGCTTAATAGTGTGTATTGTCTTGTCTTATTATGTTTACCCTCCATCCCCTCCCCCCTTGGTCCTGGCTATTCCTTCCCCCCCCGCCCTATCACCCGGGGAGGTGCTGTTCCCCAGAAAATGACTAACAATGTCAACTATAGTGTTCTTGAAGGCAAGGGATGTCGGTGAAGGTGGTCTCCCTTAATGCTCTAGGCCTCAACTCCCCTAATAAGCGGTCAAGGGCATTTAGAGCTTTTGTTGCGCTTAAGGCAGATGTGGTGTGCTTACAGGAGACACACTTTTCGTCCTCATCCTCGCCCAGGTACCTCCACCCGAAATACCCGCAGTTTTACCAGGCCACAGCTGAAAAGAAGCACTGTGGGGTATTAATAGCGTTCCACAGAAATTCTCCGTTCACATGCTCTAAGCAAATGATAGACCCCAAGGGTAGGTACCTACTGCTGGTGGGGACTTTGCAGGATACGCCAATTACATTGCTGTGTTATTATGCTCCTAATAGTCGCCAGGTCCGTTTCCTGGCCAGGATGTGTGAATTGCTCAAGACCTATGGGCAGGGAACTATTCTAATGTGTGGGGACTCGAATTTGACGCTACCAGACAGGCTCGACAGGTCCTCCTTGCCCTCTCCTCAAGTGTTGGGGGAGTCTAAAGCCTTTCTTAGCATAATCCAAGGAGTGCAGATGGTGGACGCTTGGCGTGAACTAAACCCAGGGAAGCGGGACTACACGCATTATTCCCACCCGCACCATCTTCATTCCCGGATCGATCATATATTTGTAGGAAGAGGTCTATTGCCGCAGGTTAGGCGGGCGGAGATAAAGCCTGTGTCATGGACAGACCATGACATGGTCCTTATAGTATGCTCGGGCTTGGTAATGCGAACCGGACCATCCCCGTGGGTTTTGAATGAATCCCTCTTGGCATCAGAGGACATGGTCCAGGGAGCTAAGCAGGTAGCAATGGAGTACTTTAGGCACAACATGGGCACTGTGCAATCCCCGGCGACACTCTGGGGGGCATTTAAAGCAGTAATAAGGGGACACTTTTTGGGGCAGGCCTCGAGGAAAAAGAGGGAAAGAATAGCACAGTCGGCCCGCTTGGAGCTGGAATATTCTGAAGCTGCGAGGGGGTTTAAGGATACGGGTAGGAGGGAGGAGGAGGTCAGATTGGAGAGGGCAAGGGTGGCCTTAAATCAAGTGCAGATTGAACAGGCTGAAACTCGATATAAGTGGTCAAGGCAAAGATATTATGCATGTAGCAATAAGCCCAACTCATTATTAGCATCTCAACTTAGATGTCAAGATTTTCCAATGCCCCCCATCAAGCTGAAAATGAATGGAGGCCAACTCACTACCAACCCTGAAAAGATTCTGGAAACATTCAGGAATGGGTTATCTAAGTTATATGGGGCCCCCCAGGAATTAGATCACAGGAAAGCCACAGCATTCTTTGAAAATATTGAACTGCCATTGGTCTCTGAGCAGCAGAGGCAGGGGATGGATGCCCCCATCGCTGAGGAGGAGGTACGAAGGGCTATTGGGACACTTAAATCAGGGAGGAGGCCTGGCCCTGATGGCCTGACGGTGGTCTTTTATAAAAAACTTACCCAGGAGGTGGTTCCCCCCTTAACTACCTTGTTTAATTATGTTCTGGAAGGGAACCAATTTGAGAGCGAGATGCTGAAGGCAAATGTGGTTATGATCCCGAAGCCCGGAAAAGACCATCAACAGTGGAGCAATTATAGACCCATTTCTTTGTTAAACACCGACCTTAAATTATTTTCAAAAATTTGGGCCACTAGGATTAATGATTTCTTGGGCTCTTTGATACATCGGGACCAGGTGGGTTTTGTCCCTCTTCGGCAGGCGGGGGATGGAGTCAGACGCATAATTCAGTTGATTGACTCAGTCAAGGGCACAAGTCAGGAAGCCATGCTACTGTCACTAGATGTGGAGAAAGCGTTTGACTCCATCTCCTGGGAGTACTTACAGTGGGTACTGGGGAAATGGGGTCTAGGGGTTGGACTTCAGACGGCAGTATCTGCTTTGTATAATGCCCCCCAAGCTGCTCTGAAGTATGCTGGTGCAATGTCAGCCCCATTTTCGATTCTTCGGGGTACTAGGCAAGGGTGCCCACTATCGCCGATCTTATTTATCCTGGCAATAGAACCCTTGGCCATTAAGATTCGAAATAATGCGAGCATAAGAGGCATAGTGTCTCCAGCTGGGGAGAGCAAGCTGTCCCTGTTTGCGGACGACATGTTGCTCATGATCACAGCCCCCCACATCACTATCCCCAATTTAATAAATATTTTGTCAGAGTTTGGTGGTCTGTCCGGGCTTCGGATCAATGATACAAAGTCGATGGCACTGGATGTGTCGTTAACAGAGCCAACCAAGAGATCCTTGCAGGCTAATTATAAGTGGACTTGGACACATCAGCTGCCCTACCTGGGCATTAAAATCACCTCTACTTATGAGACATTATTTAAAGCCAATTACTCACACATTCCGAAATTAGTTGATACGCTCTTGAATCCATGGTGCAATCTGAGGATGTCATGGCTGGGGAGGTTGGCTGCTATTAAAATGGTTCTATTGCCTAAGCTGCTGTACCTTTTCAGAGTGCTCCCAGTGGGAGTCCCACTGTCCTTTTTTAAACCCTTACAAAGCAGAGTTTTGAAATATATCTGGGGTTCAACTAGGCCGAGAATCAATAGAAAAACATTGTATTACCACACCACCAAGGGTGGGCTGGGTGTGCCCTCACTCCATAAATATTATCTGGCGGCGCAGATTGCTCCGGTGCTACTGCTGCATGTAAAAGAGTCCCCTCCACTGTGGGTCCTAGAGGAAGCCAGGAGGATTGAACCAATGGATGTGGATGTGCTGCCATGGCTCCCTAAACGTATCAGACCCGAAGGTATGTCCCCTGTTCTGGAATGCCTGTTGGGGAGGTGGGACAGCTGTAAGACAGGGGCGGGATTGATCTCTGGGCATATGCCACTGATGAGGCTTTTTAACAACCCCATGTTCCCCCCTGGCGTGACACATACCTCAGGTTTCAGCTGGTGGAAAGCTAATGGTCTGGAGGTAGTGCAGGATCTATGCACAGTTGGGGGCATGAGATCCTTTGAAGACCTGAGAGCAACTAAACAGATTCCACCGTCTGAGATTTTCAGGTATCTGCAGCTCTCTCACTTTGTTAAAGGCATATTGAAAGGGGGCTCCCAGCCGTTCAGGTGGACACGTCTGGAACAAATGTGTTATCAACAGCCATACGCTACAGGAGTGATTACGCATATCTATGGGGCCTTGGTCAATCAGGTGGACCCGCCTAAGCATGGGTATATGGCGAGGTGGGAGGCAGAATTTGAGATGACGATTGATGACGAGTCTTGGAGGAGAATCTGGAAATCAGTTCGCTCCACCTCACTTAATGTGTTGGCAACAGAGAATGCCTTCAAGCTGGTACTGAGATGGTACTATACCCCCGCTAGGCTCCATAGGTGCTCTGCCTCTCACTCCCCCATGTGCTTTAGGGGCTGTGGGGAGGTGGGGGACTACCTCCATGTGTGGTGGGCATGCCCGAGGGTTAGGCAGCTCTGGCAGAGGGCATATACAGTTCTATCCCGAATGCTGGGGAAAACATGCACCCCTAACCCAATAGAAGTGTTATTATCTTTGAAGCAGAATGCCCTCTCTAAGGACGAGTGGCTCCTGACTAAACACCTCTTGGTGGCGGTCAGACTTACAATAGCTGCAAATTGGAAGGCCCCGAAACTACTGTGGAAGGAGGTAGAAGCCAGGATGTCTAACATAACGGTCAACGAACAGTTGACGGCGATAGCTAACCTGCAAAGGGAGAAGTATGACCTGGTCTGGGAGCCATGGCAGCAGTACTGTACCCAAAGAGGCCAGAAATAATTGATCAGAAGATTGACTTACTGGGGATAAAGCGGTGTAATTGTCCTTTGGCTCATATGAGTTGAGCAACTCCCCCCCTCCCCCTCCTTCCCCTTTCCCGCTCTTCCTTTACCTCTCCTTTCCCTTCCCTTAGTTCCCCTTGTCTGGCGTCTCCCCCCCAATCCCCATGTGATCTGGTGTTTGTCTTGTGGGTCCATGCTCTAATATTCAGATAATGTTCTCTCATTTTTTCGCTCTTTTATTTTTTTTTTTCTCCCTTCGTTATAAGTGTTACAAAAATGGTAAAAACACTGATTCAGATATGTGACTATTATGCTGTTGATATCAACGATATGTAACGATATGTTATTGTATTATTATGATGCTGTTCAACCTGAATCTTTCAATAAAGATATTGTGAAAGAAATTGAATCAAAGATGAATTATAATTGGAGTATTTTCTCAAGTGAAAGCAAACAGCTTGAATTGCCAGGTCATGGGGCATGCATGTGTACAATGACACAACAACAAAAGCACACCACACACCATTCTCTGGCCATTTAGTCTTCATCATCATCTGAACATGTTTGGTGTCCCTCATGTATGATTCAAATCATTTAACCAATGGCTGCAACATTCTGTTAGTCCACTGAGTCAAGTTATTATTAAAGGACCCAATTCCAGGAACAATTCGCCTACCCTTAGGAGGTCTATGCAATTTGTGATTTTTTGGGAGGTGGTGGAAGATTGCCATCACGGCATTTTCCATCACCATTTTTCTGCCTCCTTTTGTGAAAAGATGCCCAATGCCTGACCTTACTGTAGTAGTAAGTTGTTGTACCGTGTTAGCCATCGATGTAAGCAGGAAATCCAAGGTTAAGGTAATACCATTTATTGGCTAACTCATTTAGATTGAAAATGCAAGCTTTCGAAGCTGTTCAAGCTTCTTCTTCAGGCAAGATTATGCCTGAAGAAGAAGCTTGAACAGCTTCGAAAGCTTGCATTTTCAATCTAAATGAGTTAGCCAATAAATGGTATTACCTTAACCTTGGATTTCCTGACCTTACTGTATCAATTGTAACAGTTCTTTTTTATATTGGTCGTTGGGATCCCCAGATAATTTAATATACTTATCCTGATTATTCAGTTGCCTGAGGGCTTCCTGTTTTTAAGTCTCAGCATCCATGATGACTATACTGCCCCTCTACCAGGAGGGCATACTGTTACATTATCAACCTCTCTGATAGCTTTCAGGGCATCACAGTTTAACACGAAGGCTGCCATATTTTCAGAAAAAAGAAATAATGGAGGTGGTTCTGATTGGCTGGTAATTGAATTCTCTAGTTCAGGATGATCCAAATAAGTGATGGTTCATTGCTGGATCAGGATTGGGCAAATCTTCTGTGTGCAATGTTGGCTTGTGCAAAAAATGTCAGTGTGTGAGAGTCCGCGCTAGTTTATTCACATCTAGTATAGTATGAAAAATGTCAAATTGATGTATGGGGGAGAACAATAACCTTTCATAAGCACATTTTTCTGATCCTCAGATAGTATCATAGAGAATAAATTAAATATTGAATTATCACAATTCATCTGCATTGTCTTAGGGAGTAACTGGTGGCTATCCCTGTGTTTTCTTCCTACACATCTTGATCTTTTTTCTGCAAACTTTTTTGTAATAGCCTGACCAGTTTTTCTAATGTTTCCCAGTCTGACATGCTATCTGTATCATCGACCATGTGGACGACCATCTGAAGAATCTGCAAAACTGACAACTGACATGTTTTTTAAGGATAGGTCCCTTCTCCTTATTACAGCCTGGTGCCTCTCTCTGCCCCCATTCATATACCTGGTCATGGGCATAATCAAACGTATCTTGTTTACATTTAGTTTTCTTAATTTTTATGATATGAGTTACAAAGATAATCTCTCATTTTTTGTCCAGTGTAACATATTCATCTTTCCGGTTGTGTAGTGAATACAAATATGATCAAGTTCACGAGATTAATTAATATATGCCTGTGATTTCATTCCAATCCTTCACAAATGTATATACGCTTGTCTCTTGGGATGAGAGATTACGTAATTTTCTCATATTACTTAAATCCATCTCAATTGTACTCTTATCCTCAGAAAAACAGATGTAAAAATCTTTCCTGTATTAGTTCTATGTTAGACTATGGTAGACATTGTAATGTAATTATACTACTTGACTGGATGACCGGGGTAGGTAAATGCGTATACACCCTGTTAGGAGCACGATCCGGCAATGAGATACAAAAAATATCAGCTTCACTTTAGTGGCCCACCCCTTTGTTTTGATCCTGCATGAAAATAGCTCCCATGCCGGTACAGGCGCCATTCCTGTGCAGGTTTAAGGGGTGAGTCACTAAATGAAGCTGATATCTATGGGAAAATCCAAACACATAAAAAAAATGAGCCTCATTATTTGGACTCTGCATAGGCTACAGCTGTTTTGTAACTTGTGCAATCAACCCCATAAAAAATAAGTTGCGCCTCACCTGTGGAACTGTGCCATCTCTATAAGACTCTTGGGGGGTTGGTCTACCTCATCCCAAATTGGGAGGAACTTCTTCCAAAAGCTCTGAAGTGTCCTGAAGTGTTTTTACTAGTGGAGAAAGGATGGCTTATCAGAGCTGAACATATTGGTGGCATACTGGATGCACTGCAGCACAGCACAAAAGTCCATCATGGAGGCTCACTCATTGGCGGTGAAGTGCTGTTGTTCTGCACTTTGACCCCCCCTGGCATTTTGTAACTGGGACTCAACTATTGCCTACTGCTGCTCACACACCCTTTCAGCATATTTAAAGTGGAATTCCACCTGGTTGGCAAATCACATATGAGGTGGCAGCTGGGAAGGTCAAAGTTCCTCTGCAATACAGATAGATGAGCAACAGCAGGCACACAGCACACACATTATGCAGCAGCTCTGTCATGTCAGGATAATTGGCCAGGAAGCTTTGCAGCACCAATTTAAGCACAAGCACAAGACAAGGGATGTGCATCAACCCAGCTGTTACTAGGTTTAGCCCATTGTTGAACACCATCTTGGCTTGCTTCAGCTTCTCTAGCAGCAACGACTCATCTGTCTGCTCCTGGATGCCAGTCCACAGTTCCTTGGTGGTGTGTGCTCAGAGAGATGAGTTACAGCATGGCCTGCTGCTGCTGTCCCCATGGTTGTGCTCAAATTGGTGGTGGAGGTGCTGCACTAACTGGATGAGGAGGAAGAAGAGGAGAAAGTAGAGGAGGAGGTACAGGAGGCACCATGTGATGTCAGCAATCCTGGGCAGTGGAAGTATATTCTCCAAAGTGCTTTGCTTCTTAGACCCAGCTGCCACTACATTGATCCAGTGGGCAGTTAGAGAGATGTAATGTCCCTGCCCAGCGTACATGTCCATGTGTTAGCTGTAATGTGGACTCTGGTACTAATAGCATTGTGCATTGCATGTCTTATTTTCTCCATGTATGGGAGGATTTTGAGGCCAGCAATTTTGAAATGCTCCCATTCTGCACCAGGGATCATGGTTCAGATGGGCCAAGCTTCTGGTTTCTCTCCATTGTTTGAGGGATAGAAATCTGAATGCTTTTCTGGTACTGCGTGGACAGGCATGATGATAGTGGTGGTGGTGCTGCTGGTTGTGGTGGTCTCATATCCTCTTTTGGGGGGGGGGGGAGACAGGTGGCCTTGTCATTCATAAAGTGGTGGTAGGGCATAGGGAGCCTCAGTTGTTTACAGTTTTTTTGGTGTCTCAGGTGCCTGGTCACAGACATGGTGCCTCAGGGACTGGTAGTACAGACAGCAAATGACCAGAGTCCCGTCATCTCAGTGTTGCTTGAAAAAATGCCATGCTGGTGAGATCCTTCAAGCCAGCTTTGGTGTGCTCCTTCCCTGGGTGTGGTGGCCAGTAGTAGCAACAGGCTGACCGCTGATGGTTTGCACCCTTCTCCCTTTTCTGCTGGCTTCCTTGGGCTGTGTGACCACTACCTCTTCCTGCAAACTCTGATTGCCTTCAGTCTGGGTCTAGGACTTCGGCATCAGCTCTCGGAACATATTCCACCCACTCCTCCTCACTAGCCTCCTTTTCAGCCTCCACATTGCCGAAAGCCGCAGCAGTTGGCACATGGGTTTCATCCTCATTGCAGGTGTCCTGCGATAGTCTGCTGTGCAAGTCCTCATCCTCCAACACAAATTGTTGGGTATCGGGGAATCCTATGTCTTCAACTGGGCAGGTGGATGGCCCATGGTATCCAAGCTAGAAGTGTCATCATAGAGCATCAGTGACTCCATGAGTTTTGGCTGGAATGGCCTTGCTGATTTAAAGGGGGGTGAGGTGGAGGGCTCTGCACTTTTGGCCAAATAAATACCTGTCAAGTGGTCTGAACTACTGGACAATAAAACATTTTTTTTTTTTTTTAATTAACATGCCCATCAAGTGACCTGAACTACTGGGCACTCAACACATGTTTTTTTAATTAGCAGAAACCTGCCCGTCAAGTGGCCTGAACTACTGGATACTCAACAAATTTTTTTTTTAATTTACAGATAAATGCCGTCAAGTGGTTTGAACTACTGGACACTGAATATTTTTTTATTAACAGATAACTGTCCATGCAAGTGTCCTAAACTTCAATGGCCTTCACTGCCCCTAACTGCCCTGACAATGACAGTTGTCAGTGACCCTCACTGATAAAGAAAATCTATACACACCTCTTGTCCCCCATAGCTCCTCTGAGCATGTCCTCATAAAATAAACGAGGCAGAAGAGATATGTCTTATTGCCCTTCTATCTCGACATATACTGTTAGTTATTGCTATAATTTTATTGACTAATAATGTAATTATTATATACAGTACCTTATTTCTGCACCCATATTTTTTGCAGACACCAAATCTATGAATTTTAGCCAGGGCATAAGCCAGGCCCCACAAAGTCATATATATATTGTAGTTACTTGAAAAATTAATATCATTCAAATATGAATGTATCGGATTTTCAATGTGTGAACATGTTTTCTCAGGTAAGCGGTGTAACCATTGAAACACAGATTTTTTCAATGGATGGATATCAGTGCACCCATGATACCAGTAATAGACGTCCTCCAGTATTGGATCTCCAGGAAGATTTTCTCTATTTATATCATACAACATCCTTTTCAGTTTGGTCATCTTGGGTTCAGGTTGCATTACAGTTAAACTGCAGTTAATAAATTTAGAAAAAGATGATCCAAAATTAAGGTTAGTCCATGATTCATGAAGGAGAAATGTGATGTTTTGGGGGATGTGCTCTAATAGTGACAAGAACTTAGTATAATCAGAAGCCTTTCCGGTGATGATTATTACACTGGCAGTAAATTTCTGAATCATTCTGAGCTTTTTCTGATTGGTTCTAGGGTCACTGGTAATTTTGATGGTATAAGCAATGCAGATCCCATTTCTGGCCATCTCGCTACTCAATCCCTGGAATTCTAAGTCAGCACTGTCATTGTCTGGTAAAATTATTCCAACCCAGTTCCAATGAAATGTTTTTAGGCAAAAAACAATGGCTTCTAATCGAAGCTTGGTAGGCAGACTGGCTTCATAATTGATCTACAAAGAATATATACATACTATTTATATAGTAACATAGTAACATAGTATGTAAGGCTGAATAAAGACTTTAGTCCATCCAGTTCAGCCTGTTTATCTCCTTCCAGTGGTCTAGTAGCCATAGCTGGTAATGTTATTACATGCCAGGAAGGCATCAAGGCCACTTTTGAATGTTTTTACTGTATCCATCATTACTACCTCCTCTGGCAGCGAGTTCCATAGTCTCACTGCTCTTACAGAGAAGAATCCCCTCCTATGTCGGTGGAGAAAGCACCTTTCCTCTAACCTTAGTGGATGCCCTCGGGTTATAGTTACACTCCGGGGTATAAATAGATTGAGGGACAGATCTTTGTATTGACCCCGAATATATTTATACATAGTTATCAGATCACCCCTCAGTCATTTTTTTTTCTAAACTAAATAAACCTAACTGTGACAATCTTTCAGGGTACTCTAGCCCCCCCCCCACTCCTTTTATTAACTTAGCTGCACTTCTTTGAACACGCTCCAGTTCTGATATGTCCTTTTTAAGCACAGGTGCCCAGAACTGTACACAGTACTCAATATGGGGTCTGACCAGTGACTTGTACAGGTTTAAAATGATGCTCTGGTCATGAGCACCTATGCCCCTCCTGATGCACCCCATGATCCTATTTGCTTTGGCAGCTGCTGCCTGGCATTGTTTACTACTGTTGAGCTTATTGTTAACTAAAACCCTTAGGTCCTTTTCCATTGTTGTTTAACCAAGTGTTTCTTTATTTAGTGTGTAATCATGACACAGATTTCTTCTTCCCATGTGCCTAACCTTACATTTATCTGTGTTAAACTTCACTTGCCATTTAACTGCCCATGCTTCCAATTTATCTAAATCTGTTTGTAGCTGCCTGCTGTCCTCTTTTGTTTTAATTGCTTTACACAGCTTAGTATCATCTGCAAAGATTGAGACTTTACTGTTTAATCCATACCCAATGTCATTTATATATATATTGAAGAGAATTGGTCCCAGAACTTTTGGTACTCCATTAGTAACAGTGACCCAATCTGAGTGTTATTTATAACCACCCTCTGCTTCTGATTATTAAGCCAATTTCTCACCCATCTGCACACGTTTTCAAATGCTTTAGAAAAGTGAAGATATATGATATCCAATGACTCCCCCTGATCCAATCTTGAACTTACCTCCTCATAAAAGCTGATATGAGAAAGAAAATAATGGCACATAGTGATCTGTAAAGAGCTAGGGCTAATGTGGCCTCTTGCTTATCAGCAGTAGAGATGAGCGTATCGATTCGGACGAGCCCGAATTTGTTAAGAATTTCAAGAAAAATTCGATTCTGAACGAATACGAATTTCCCCGCGATTTGATCGATCGAAGTTTTAACGGACAGGCAGGGAGAGTCAGGGAGACCCACAGAGACCCACACAGTGCCAGGGAAAGATAGGGAAAAATCAGGAAGCATCCAGGCAGGGACAGCAGAGAAAGTGACAGGGAAACTTTTTTTTTATTTTCATTTCACTTCATTTGTCAGATCAGTTTTAAATTGCTTTTTTAAATTGGTTTTGTGCGTCCTTTAACCCTTTAAGTGCCAGCCTACGTGGAGTTTTTGTCACCCTTTGTTGCCAGACCATTTTGCACTATTTTGCACTCCCCATGTTCAAATATTATTTTTGAAGGGATTTCCAGGGATTTCCCAAGAAAATTATATATTGTTTTTTTCAGCAGAGTCTGGGCTTTAACATGAAATGTCTTGTTTGTCATTTTTTAGGTGTATTCTCAATATTTTTGGGTGAAATATGTGCAAAAAAAAAATATATATATTTTTTACAATTTGTAGTTTTTTTGTAAGTTTGTCAATAAAATCTTATTGTGTGTGAAATCCCAATTTCTCACAGTTACAGCGATACCACATATGTATTGGTAGACACCCTTTCCTGCCCTTTCCTCCCCCAAACTGAAATAGCGCTTTAGGGGATTTTCAGATAAAATACAACTATTCAATGCAATATGCGCACCTTGCAGTTTTTCCAGAAAAACAACCCTTTACATTTGAAATACCCCCCACAAATGATATATTCTCTGGAAGAACACACCTCAAGCTTTCTAGGCCTACCAGGCTTGTTGATGTGCCCATAGTTTTCTGGAAGTAATCCCTCAATGTATTCTTTGGTTGCAAAGAGTTTCCCTTAAAAAAAGGATAAAAAAGCAGAATCAAAGCCACATTTTCCTAAAAAAAACTATGTGCAAACAAGAAAAAGCAAGTTTAATCTGAAAAAGCAACATCCCCTGAACAGAACGATACCCAACATGCATTGCTACTGTCAAGGGAAGAGTTGCCAAACACCCCAAAGTAAAGCATGTGTGTAACAGTGATTTTACTTGAAAATTTCAGCTCTGCAGACAAAGTGCGCACCTTGCGATTTTTCAACCAAAACAACGCTTTACATTTGGAATATCCCCCATAAACCATATATTCCCTGAAAGTACACATGTTAAGCTTTCTAAGCGTACCCAGCTTGTTGTAGTGGGCTCATCTTTCTGGAATTAATCCCTCAAAGAATTCTTTGGTTGCGCAGGGTTTCCCTAAAAAATGTATAAAAAAGCAGAATAAAAAACACCTTTTCCTAAAATATAAATATGCAAACAAGAAAAAACAAGCTAAGTCTGAAAGCGCAAGGTCCCCCGAACAGAACAATACCCAACATGTATAGCTACTTTTAACCCTTTTAATTACCAGCCTACTTGAGATTTTGTCACCCTCTGTTGACAGGTCATTTTTCCCCATTTTGCGCCATGTTTTGCGCCATTTTTGCTGGAATTTTCAGGAAAATTATATATTTTTTTGCAGCAGCAGAGTTTAGGCTTTAACATGAAATGTCTTGTTTGTAAATTTTATTTTGTTTTTTACAATATTATTAAGTGAAAAAAATAAATAAATAAATTACATTTTTTTTAGAAAATTGAGTCCTTTATTTTAAATAAAAAATGTATTTTATTAAGGAAAACCCTTAAAAATCCAAAACAAAAATTGACATGGGGTCCCCCTTACCCAAAGTAACCAGCCCGGGACCAGCTATGAAGGGCTTGTAGGAACAGAGTGGGGGGGCCAGCTTTTGTGCCCCCCCCACGCTGCAGCCTACGAGCCCACATAGCCTATGTGGGCCCAGGCTCTTCTGCCCCCCCCGGGCTTTGGGGAGGCAGGTAATGGGGTTGCCGGGGGTTAACTTTACTCACCTCCGATCCTGTGTCCCCCTGCGATCTCCGATGCAAGTCTGCTCGGGTGTTTGAAGAAGAGAGCCTGGGGAGGGGGGGCAATCACAGCCCTCTCCTCCTCCCCTGCTCTCTGCTCCAACCACCCGAGCAGATTGATTCAGAGTCTCGGGTGCTTGGACTGAAGAAGCTGGCTGCTGGTGACATCACAATGATGTCACCTGGCCACGATCCAGGAAGTGGGGGGAGAGGGGATTTTATGCCCTCTCATCGCCACGGAAGAGGCTGGGGGGGCAATCGGAGGCTCCCCCAGTGAAGAGAAGACCCGGCGGGAGGCAGCGCGACCACAGGTAAGCAAATGTCATTCTTAATTTTTTTTTTTTTTTACAGTTAGCAGCTGCTGCTGCCGAAGTGGGGGGGCGGCCTATTCCGGGGCCTCTCCTGGAGCCATCCGACCCCCCACAGCACCATATTAAAGAGAAGACCCGGCCGGATCCAACGAAGTGTCAGGTGAGTATTTTTTGTTTTTATTTTTTTAACTAGCAGGGGGGAAATTCAGGCACGTAGACTATGTGATTGGCACTTAAGTGTAGTGGAAGCAAGCACGTAGAATCTACGTGCTTGGCACTGAAAGGGTTAAACCCTACCTGCAAACTCTGCAAACCCTGAACATAAAATACCGCTGGGGATTTTCTTTTAAGATATCATTTTCCTGCAATGGCAGACAAGTCCAAGCCTCTACCACACGGGAGCTCAGGGAACGCTTTAAGCAACTGGGCCTCAACTTACCAGACCAAACGCCTGAACATGGAAGTCAGTTATCCAAACAGCATGATTCCTACAAGAGTGACCGCGGTGAACACGCTCCTGCTGACAACGTAAGGGAATCACAGCGCAAGTGAAGAACGCAAGCCCTACAGAGACTTTCCTCTCAGTCTTTTCAAAGATCGGGAGATGGATAAAGGATGTTGAGGCCGATTTTTATTTCCTACCCACCCACCTTCCCTGGAAGGGGCACCCGACAAGGATGTTCCCTTTCACCCATATTATTCATATTCGCCCTGGAACCACTGGCATCTAACATTTGGCATAACCAGTCAATAAAAGGAGTTCATTATGGGGGCACAGAGCACAAGTTGTCTATGTTTGCGGACGACATGCTGTTAACTATCTCTGCCCCACATACAACAGCGCCCAATTTAACCTTGGAGCTGGGGATATTTGGCACCATGTCGGGCCTCAAAATTAACACCGGGAAATCGTTGGCTTTAGACATTTCCTTAACCCAAGGGACTAGTGCCCTAATGAAAATTTTTCCTGGCTTTGGGTTAAAAAACTCCCGTACTTGGGAGTAAAATAGACAGCATCCTATGAAGCACTGTATAGGGCAAATTATCCGGGATTATTTAACCAGCTAGGCAACCTCCTGATCTCTTGGCGCCACATAAATCTGTCATGGCTAGGGTGCCTAACGGCCGTAAAAGTGACTATCTTGCCCAAATTTTTATACTTCTTTAGAGTTCTCCCTATTAGAGTCACCAAATCTGCCCTCCAGCCCCTACAACAGAAGGTCAATAAATATATATGGGGAGCGATTAGACCACGGATAGCCAGAAGAACACTATTGCAGAAAAGAAGGCGGGGATCTGGGAGTCCCGCACCTATACAAATATCTCATAGCAGCGCAGGTAGCGTCGCTGCTCCCTCTACATTCCATCAAAAATATGCCTGGTTGGGTGCAAATGCTGTCCGAAAGTCTGTCTCCAGTATCGGTGACATAACTTTTGTGGATACCAAAGAAACTTAGGCCCAGAGCTGTACCCCAAAGCATGGGACCTGCCCTAGATATTTGGGACAGGAATGCAAAGACTAGGGGATGGTGCTCGCCGCATGTACCGCCAGCCCCACTTTTGGGAAACCCATTGTTCCCTCCGGGCAGGGCCACACCACAGTGCATGCTATGATGTCCGGGTGGAGAGGAGAACGACCATACTCCCTAGGTGCCCGAATCCTGGTACCCCTGCTTGAAAATTTTAGTGCCCTACAATTAAATCATTTTCTCAAATCTGCAGTCTGGGGTCTTGGCCATATTAGTAAACCCTCGGATTTTGAGCAGAGGTGTTTACACGATCCACTGGCAAGAGGAGCTATCTTGGAGCTCTACTCCTCTTTAGTTACTCCTACAGAAAGTAGTCCTCATTACTATGTGACGAAATGGGAAGAGGACTTGGGGAAAATAGGGGATGAACAAACTTGGTCTAAACTCTGGAAATCAGCTGGGAGGGTGTCCTGTAACACCCTTATACAGGAGAACTCCTTCAAAGTTTTATTTAGATGGTATCTTACACCTGTCAGACTGCATAAATTCAACTCTGATTGTGCGCCCATGTGCTATCGGGGATGCCAGGAAGAGGGTACAATGTACCATATATGGTGGTCTTGCCCTTATGTCAACCAGCTGTGGAATAATGTATACAACCTCCTATCAACACAATTTGTAGGCACTTACTCCCCAAGCACATGGGAAGCCTTATTATCTTACAAAGCCAATAGTTTTGACACGGGACAATGGAAGCTTGCTCTTCATATATTTTCAGCAGCAAGATTAGTGATAGCAAGAAATTGGAGGGAAAAATTACTGCCTTGGCAGATGGTGACCTCAAAAATCTCATCCTAGTGATGGAAAAATTGACAGCAATAGCCCACGATGACTATGACCGCTTTTATGGCATTTGGTCCCCTTGGATAGAACACATAGGTGTAAATAAGATAGTAGGTGATGTTTAAAAGCCTATAGTGATGAGCGTGGATACTGGAGACAGCCCCCCTCCTCCCCCCCCTTTTTTCTTACCTTTTTATGCTCTAGCTCTTTTCTTCTCATCCTTCTTTTCTGCAAATGATTATGTGTATTGTGAGATCTAACCTTGACACCAGTAGGATGATGCTAAATGTTTTCTGTAATTATGGCTTGCCATGAGGCAGTACGGATGATAAACATTCAATGGCTCCCAAAGAGAAATGGGTTTGATTGAGTAGTGCAATGGTAATACTATTTGAATATGTTGAATCTTATACATTATTTGTTCTGTGATGTGTCTATACTTGGCTGTACAACCTACTGCATTTTCTTGTAAAACAATAAAAATTATTGTAAAGAAAAACTGCAAATGGGAACCATGGTGACTGACAATGGGAAGAACAGCTGCGACAAGGAAGCCTGAGCCATGCGCCCTGTATGCCACATGTGTTCAACCTAGTTGTCAATCGTTTTTTGAAATCTTCCCCCCATCTGCAAGACATCCTAACAACGGGAAGGAAACGTTGCATGCACTTCAGCCACTCCTACACCGCCAAGGACACCCTTCTTGAGCTACAGCGTCAGAACGGTATCCCCCAACATAGTCTGATTTGCGATGTTTCCACCCGTTGGAATTCCACCCTCCATATGTTGGATCGACTATACGAACAGAGAAAAGCCATCACTGATTTCTTGACGATCCAAGCGGATAGAGGGACTCCCCTGTGTAACTTCAATGTAAACCACTGGCAGCTCATACGTGACACCTGTCGTTTGGTCAGGCCCTTTGAAGAAGCCAATTATTAGTCAGTCGCCAAGACTACGGGATGAACAATGTGATTCCACTGCTTCATGTACTACAACACATGTTGAAAACCATGGCTGGTCAGGGCACTGGAGACATGGCACCTACATTTCACGGCCACATGAAGCCTGTGGGGGCTGAAGTGGAGGAGGAGGGGGTGGGGCACGGCAAAGCACAGTTTAGGTTTGACAAAATGGCCATTTTATCTAGTCATCTGACAGGAGAGGAGGAGCAGGAGCAGCCAGAGGAGCTAGAGGGTTGTGAGGAAGGCGAGACAAAGGAGCCACACACACCATGGAAGTATGCCGTAGAGATGGAGACAGGTAGTCCCTCTGAGTCACTTGCACAAATGGCACGATGCATGCTCACGTGCTTGCGTAGTGACCGCAGAATTGTCTCCATTTGTCAGCGGGGTGATTTCTGGCTCTCCACCTTATTGGACCCTCGCTACCGGCACAAAATGGGGGCATTTTTTACACCCACTGAGAGGGAGGACAAACTGACCTACTACAGAGACATTCTACATAGTCAGTTGGCCGATGTAGAGACATTCTACATAGTCAGTTGGCCGATGCCTCTGCCACAACTGGCAGAGTTTTCCCTGGGAAAGCTGTTCTGCCCGGCAAATAGTGTGCCATCTGAGCGAGTGTTTAGCGCGGCGGGGGCCATAGTCATGCCAATGAGAACTCGTCTGTCCACGATAAATGTGGAGAGACTCACCTTTGTGAAGATGAATCAGGCATGGATCAGCCAGGATTTCCAGCCACCAATGGCTGATCCATGGTAGTAGCTGATGCATGGTAGCTCCTTATGCTGCTGCCAACTTCAGGGTGCGTCTATCAGGCAATATATGGGCTCCCTATGCTGCTGCTGCCAGCTCATATGTGTGTCTTTCAGGCAATATATGGGCTCCTAATGCTGCTGCTGCTGCCAACTCCAATGTGTGTACTCTTAAAAGACACATGCTAGAATATTTGGGATGCCCCCCGGTTAAAGGCAATGGTTGCTGGCAATTTGACAATGTGACTTTCATTACAAAATGCAACCAGTTAGTAGACCGGTACTCTTGAAATATTTATGCTAGTATTTGGGATGCCCCCTCTTCAAATACACAGGTTGGCTGCTTTTATAGTGGAAAAGTGACTTTCATTACAAAATGCAACCAGTTAGTAGACAGGTACTCTTGAAATATTAATGCTAGTATTTGGGATGCCCCCTCTTCAAATACACAGGTTGGCTGCTTTTATAGTGGAAAAGTGACTTTGTTTACAAAATGCAACTAGTTAGTAGACAGGTACTCTTGAAATATTTATGCTAGTACTTGGGATGCCCCCCCCCCCGGTGAAAAACAAAGTTTGCTTAAAAAGTTACTATTAATGCTAGCACGCATTTTACAGAATGACACCAGGAAAAGGAAAAGCTAAATAGGCAGGAGTGTTATTAACACTAAATAGGCTTGAAAGCTAATGCAAACACTTTAAACTCCCTGTTTTTCTCTGTCACTGTCACAGCCTCTCTCCTTCTCTATCTGTCCCCTCGCTTCTTCTGTTCTTTGTTCTATCTCTCCCTCGTTGTATCTATCTGTCTGTCTGTCTACCTGTCCCTCACTCTCTCCCTGCCTGATCTGCTTTGGCCGTAATACAGTGTCAGAATGATCTTCCGCAAAATGGCCGCCGTTTATATGGGGCTGTGATATCATCGGTAAGCCTCTCTGCTGATAGGTAGCACGTGACTCCTACCCAGGATTCCTTGCCCCATGGGACATGTCCTGACATGTGTATCCACCATTTTAGCTGGGCTGGATAGCAGTAAATGGAGTTTTAAGGAAGCGATTTGAGCGATCGAATCGCGGCGATATTTGGAATCGTAATGAATAGAATTTTTCATGAAAAAACGAATCCAGGTTCGTCACAATCGATTCGCTCATCTCTACCTACTGATAGAGCAATATTCAATTGAATCTACTATATTTATGATTGATGTTGTTGGTAGATGTTTCCAATGGACATTTGAACAATAGTTGGAAATTTTCAAGCCCATGATAAAACAAACTGTAAACTTCAATCATTATAGGTCAACTGTACACATGCGATTAACGTGTTCAGTTGCCTATGTGCCAACTGCAGGCAGCTAAGCAATTATTTTTCCAAGTAAGCACTGGAGCATGTTCCTGCAGACAATGCAACAACCTTGTGGCTTCTATTTATAAAGCAGAAAACAAAGCTCTTTATAAGGATAAAAAAAAACAGGATAAGGGATGTTAAAAAAAAGCTTGGCAAAAGTTGCTTAGTTTTAATTGAGGGGGAGGGGTGCAGCTCTTACCTGTGGGTAGCCATAAATCCTCAGTAAAGGCTCCAATTTGAAGTCATTGCTAACACAACCAATTACCTCACCTTGAGTCCCGCAATCATAGTTTGGCGTATTATCTTTATTTCCAGATGGTAGATTTAGGATATTATACAAACCATGTATAACATCTCCACAGTTGTCATTTATGACATAACCCAAGGTGAAGTTGAGCATTATGTGGGGGTCTTTGTTAATCTCTTCAACTGTAAATATAAATGTCAGGAGGTCCACATAAATCTTCACATCAGGCCTGCAAAAGTTTTTGATTAATATTACATTACATTTATATTTTCTGGCTTTTTATTACAGATGGGTGAACCCGAACCCCAAAGTTGGCCAGCTGGCACTAAGAGTGTCCTAATTTATGGGAGCAGTGGCCAGCTTTTTGTTGCCCTGGCCGTGGCCCATTTGAAAGGGATGCAATGGGAACAGGTCACTTAGAGCATAGTCCTGATTCTGTCTCTGGGGGGCCTTGGCAGGTGTCTCTCCTCCACCCAGATGGGTGAGGAGTGGGGGATGTGGAGGGCCCCCCGGAGACAGAATTGTTCTCCAAATTTCGGGTCCTCATTGATTTTAATAATTTTGGGGCTTCACCCAACACTTTAACACAACAGAACATATGAGTAAGTTGAGGGGGGCAGAGTAGGTAGGTCATTGGGGAGCAGTCCTAGGAACCACTTTCCCTGCTACTCTACCTCTGCATGCTGCCAATGGTTCACTCTTAAAAGGGACATGCCAGGACCAGGCCGCTATGGTTAGCTTCCATTTACCCTTTATTGGTTATCTCATTAGCGGAGGCTTAGCACTTAGACATTTAGAAATATATGCCAGAATTCAACGCCTCTTTCATACCTCCCCTAGTTACCCAACACCACAGGAGAACATCATTTTTATTTTTGCCACCAAATGCTATGATTGAGTGAGGGTCTTTCCTGGCATAATCATAAAAATATACTCAAATTAGTTTTTGGAACGCACCTAGTGGAGCGTAAACAGCAGCTCCTCTATTATTGCCAAAAAGTCATTTGCAAATGTTGATGATAAAGGCATGCTTAAAGTTCACAGCTAATATTTATAAGTTGTGCACGCTGGACAAGAGTTAGTAGTTTTTCACTGATTGTCCATAGATGCAATCCGCACTTTTAATCGCATTAATCATTTTGCCCAAATTAGGAGAGAAAAAACTAGATAGAATTCACCCCTGTCCGGTACCCACTGATCTACACTAGGAGCCCCAGGATGTGTGATCCTGGCCTGCCTCGAATTATTATCATTATTATGAGGAGCTGACCCTTCTGGCGTCTTGTGCACTGTCATCAATGTGGTTTCAGCATCCTAAAGCCGACTCAGATTGACACAATTTGCGTCAAGCGACAGGTGTGTGCTCCAAATCATGGACCAATGTGGCACAGAGGGTGAATCCCGAATGCTTCCCGCTGTACCATCTGCCGAGATGGGACCAGAGGACTCGGGAAGCCATCTGAAGAGAAGAGTAGAGCAAGAATCCATAGCCCCCCAACAACACCCTCTTCTGCTCGAGGCCTATTTGAGCATTACAATGTAGCGAGCCCTGGACCAGGATGAGTGGCAGGCCCCAGCTAGGAGGCTGGTCCCCCAGGATCATGTCGTCCAGCCTAGTGAATTTGTAGTCTACATAGGCCCTTATTTAAGAATGGATAGCGTCAGGTAGTGGCTGGTTAATGAGAGGTAGCGACAGGTAGCGACTGGTGAACGCCGGACACGGCACGCAATTACACATTTATCAAGCAGAATCTGTTTAGCGACTGGGATAGCGCCATGTAGCGTCTGATTCATCATTTTCACAGCCTCAGTGAACAGCGCCGGCGCACAGCGCCAGGTATGACCTCTCACTACCTGTCGCTCTCCCATACATTTCAATGGATGAACCTTTTCTTCTCTTTAAACGGGGTATTTGTTTTTTTTTGTTTTTTTTCCAAAAAATCACAAATAATTCTGTGACCTCTTCTGGCATTGAAAAAGCAGTTGTTTCATAATTTTTTCATTTTTTATATATTTCCTCAGAAATGACATTACAGGTCTGCCATTAAAGTGTTCATGTTACAATGTTGTTACAATGTAATTCCATATGTTTTCGCTTTGTTACTAGTGGATAGATGCTGAAAAACAGACTTTAAACACACCGCCTCCTGCGCTCTGGGCTTCAAAAAAGTATTTTTCAGCGCCAGAGATTTGTGAGGCTGTTTTTTGCTGAATATGGTGTGAGTCGGTCGCTATGAGCAGTCGCTAACATGCGCTCCCATACAGCGCTGCACTGGTCAAATAGCGACTCCTCACAATGTATTCAACATTACTGAACAGCGACTGAGTCGCTATAAAGTTGCGACCCACGGCTGAGCACAGTGACTACTAGCGGGCGCTCTGAAAATGCCGCTACAGACGCTCATCTGTCGCTACCTGCCGCTAATGACGAATCAGCCTGCCCATTGATTTACAATAACATGCCTTCATCAACAGGTATTCAAAGTCCCTAGCCTATAAACTTAGCTTAATTTATGGCCTAATCTCTAGCCTATAAAATTATTAATATTTCCTTCAACAGATAATCCAAATGCATATTCAAAACAATATTTTTTTATTTCTTTTACCAGCAACACTGCAGCAAAGATTGCAAATGTTGACGGCACAATTCCATAGGCTGATGGGCGACATCCAGGAGCTGGCAGCTTCATTGGGGACCAGCAAAGAATAGAATCCTGAGGCCTGACACCTTTTGTACATATGTAATTGAAAGATTTCCTATTTTGTTTGTTTTTATAAAACAAAAAAACATAAAAAAAAAAAAAAAAAAAAATATAAACAATTTTACTGGACAAAACCCCCCAAAAATACTGTTGGTTAAATAAAAATATATATATATAATAAATATCTTTAAACCTAGCCAGGTTTCGTCTTTCATTTCTCTAAACAACAAAAAATTGAATGCATGAACACATCCACTAAAGAACATAAATCTGAATACATCAAGAAGGAAATGAAAAGTATCTACAGAATGCAGAACATTAAAGTAAGAATGAAAGGATGTGTATACGAAATGAAAAATCATGCAAGAAGGAAACATTTCTCACAAAAATTCTCGCAAAAAAAAGGCTCTGAATCAACCCTATAGTGTTTATATAAAAGTAAGAGAAAGCATGGCTGTACAGCCAGGTAACATACAGAGTGCCTTATACAGCCAGGTAACATACAGAGTGCCTGTATACAGCCAGGTAATATACAGAGTGCCTGTATACAGCCAGGTAACATACAGAGTGTCTGTATACAGCCAGGTAACATACAGAGTGTCTGTATACAGCCAGGTAATATACAGAGTGTCTGTATACAGCCAGGTAACATACAGAGTGTCTGTATACAGCCAGGTGACATACAGAGTGTCTGTATACAGCCAGGTAATATACAGAGTGTCTGTATACAGCCAGGTAACATACAGAGTGTCTGTATACAGCCAGGTAATATACAGAGTGTCTGTATACAGCCAGGTAACATACAGAGTGTCTGTATACAGCCAGGTAACATACAGAGTGTCTGTATACAGCCAGGTAATATACAGAGTGTCTGTATACAGCCAGGTAACATACAGAGTGTCTGTATACAGCCAGGTAACATACAGAGTGTCTGTATACAGCCAGGTAATATACAGAGTGTCTGTATACAGCCAGGTAACATACAGAGTGTCTGTATACAGCCAGGTGACATACAGAGTGTCTGTATACAGCCAGGTAATATACAGAGTGTCTGTATACAGCCAGGTAACATACAGAGTGTCTGTATACAGCCAGGTAATATACAGAGTGTCTGTATACAGCCAGGTAACATACAGAGTGTCTGTATACAGCCAGGTAACATACAGAGTGTCTGTATACAGCCAGGTAATGTACAGAGTGTCTGTATACAGCCAGGTGACATACAGAGTGTCTGTATACAGCCAGGTAACATACAGAGTGTCTGTATACAGCCAGGTAACATACAGAGTGTCTGTATACAGCCAGGTAATATACAGAGTGTCTGTATACAGCCAGGTAATATACAGAGTGTCTGTATACAGCCAGGTAACATACAGAGTGTCTGTATACAGCCAGGTGACATACAGAGTGTCTGTATACAGCCAGGTAATATACAGAGTGTCTGTATACAGCCAGGTAACATACAGAGTGTCTGTATACAGCCAGGTGACATACAGAGTGTCTGTATACAGCCAGGTAATATACAGAGTGTCTGTATACAGCCAGGTAACATACAGAGTGTCTGTATACAGCCAGGTGACATACAGAGTGTCTGTATACAGCCAGGTAATATACAGAGTGTCTGTATACAGCCAGGTAACATACAGAGTGTCTGTATACAGCCAGGTAATATACAGAGTGTCTGTATACAGCCAGGTAACATACAGAGTGTCTGTATACAGCCAGGTAACATACAGAGTGTCTGTATACAGCCAGGTAATGTACAGAGTGTCTGTATACAGCCAGGTGACATACAGAGTGTCTGTATACAGCCAGGTAACATACAGAGTGTCTGTATACAGCCAGGTAACATACAGAGTGTCTGTATACAGCCAGGTAACATACAGAGTGTCTGTATACAGCCAGGTAATATACAGAGTGCCTGTGCACAGCCAGGTAACATACAGAGTGTCTGTATACAGCCAGGTAACATACAGAGTGTCTGTATACAGCCAGGTAATATACAGAGTGCCTGTGCACAGCCAGGTAACATACAGAGTGTCTGTATACAGCCAGGTAACATACAGAGTGTCTGTATACAGCCAGGTAATATACAGAGTGCCTGTGCACAGCCAGGTAACATACAGAGTGTCTGTATACAGCCAGGTAACATACAGAGTGTCTGTATACAGCCAGGTAACATACAGAGTGTCTGTATACAGCCAGGTAATATACAGAGTGCCTGTGCACAGCCAGGTAACATACAGAGTGTCTGTATACAGCCAGGTAACATACAGAGTGTCTGTATACAGCCAGGTAATATACAGAGTGTCTGTATACATCCAGGTAACATACAGAGTGTCTGTATACAGCCAGGTAACATACAGAGTGTCTGTATACAGCCAGGTAACATACAGAGTGTCTGTATACAGCCAGGTAACATACAGAGTGTCTGTATACAGCCAGGTAATATACAGAGTGCCTGTGCACAGCCAGGTAACATACAGAGTGTCTGTATACAGCCAGGTAATATACAGAGTGTCTGTATACAGCCAGGTAACATACAGAGTGTCTATATACAGCCAGGTAATATACAGAGTGTCTGTATACAGCCAGGTAATATACAGAGTGTCTGTATACAGCCAGGTAACATACAGAGTGTCTGTATACAGCCAGGTAACATACAGAGTGTCTGTATACAGTCAGGTAACATACAGAGTGTCTGTATACAGCCAGGTAACATACAGAGTGTCTGTATACAGCCAGGTAACATACAGAGTGTCTGTATACAGCCAGGTAATATACAGAGTGTCTGTATACAGCCAGGTAACATACAGAGTGTCTGTATACAGCCAGGTAACATACAGAGTGTCTGTATACAGCCAGGTAACATACAGAGTGTCTGTATACAGCCAGGTAACATACAGAGTGTCTGTATACAGCCAGGTAACATACAGAGTGTCTGTATACAGCCAGGTAACATACACAGTGTCTGTATACAGGCAGGTAATATACAGAGTGGCTGTATACAGCCAGGTAACATACAGAGTGTCTGTATACAGCCAGTTAACATACAGAGTGTCTGTATACAGCCAGGTAATATACAGAGTGTCTGTATACAGCCAGGTAACATACACAGTGTCTGTATACAGGCAGGTAATATACAGAGTGTCTGTATACAGCCAGGTAATATACAGAGTGTCTGTATACAGCCAGGTAACATACAGAGTGTCTGTATACAGCCAGGTAATATACAGAGTGTCTGTATACAGCCAGGTAACATACAGAGTGTCTGTATACAGCCAGGTAACATACAGAGTGTCTGTATACAGCCAGGTAATATACAGAGTGTCTGTATACAGCCAGGTAATATACAGAGTATCTGTATACAGCCAGGTAACATACAGAGTATCTGTATACAGCCAGGTAACATACAGAGTGTCTGTATACAGCCAGGTAATATACAGAGTGTCTGTATACAGCCAGGTAATATACAGAGTGTCTGTATACAGCCAGGTAACATACAGAGTGTCTGTATACAGCCAGGTAACATACAGAGTGTCTGTATACAGCCAGGTAACATACAGAGTGTCTGTATACAGCCAGGTAATATACAGAGTGTCTGTATACAGCCAGGTAACATACAGAGCGTCTGTATACAGCCAGGTAACATACAGAGTGTCTGTATACAGCCAGGTAACATACAGAGTGTCTGTATACAGCCAGGTAACATACAGAGTGTCTGTATACAGCCAGGTAATATACAGAGTGTCTGTATACAGCCAGGTAATATACAGAGTATCTGTATACAGCCAGGTAACATACAGAGTGTCTGTATACAGCCAGGTAATATACAGAGTGTCTGTATACAGCCAGGTAACATACAGAGTATCTGTATACAGCCAGGTAACATACAGAGTGTCTGTATACAGCCAGGTAATATACAGAGTGTCTGTATACAGCCAGGTAATATACAGAGTGTCTGTATACAGCCAGGTAACATCCAGAGTGTCTGTATACAGCCAGGTAACATACAGAGTGTCTGTATACAGCCAGGTAACATACAGAGTGTCTGTATACAGCCAGGTAATATACAGAGTGTCTGTATACAGCCAGGTAACATACAGAGCGTCTGTATACAGCCAGGTAACATACAGAGTGTCTGTATACAGCCAGGTAACATACAGAGTGTCTGTATACAGCCAGGTAACATACAGAGTGTCTGTATACAGCCAGGTAATATACAGAGTGCCTCCTATACAGCCAGGCAACATACAGAGTGTCTGTATACAGCCAGGTAACATACAGAGTGTCTGTATACAGCCAGGTAATATACAGAGTGCCTGTGCACAGCCAGGTAACATACAGAGTGTCTGTATACAGCCAGGTAACATACAGAGTGTCTGTATACAGCCAGGTAACATACAGAGTGTCTGTATACAGCCAGGTAATATACAGAGTGTCTGTATACAGCCAGGTAACATACAGAGTGTCTGTATACAGCCAGGTAACATACAGAGTGTCTGTATACAGCCAGGTAACATACAGAGTGTCTGTATACAGCCAGGTAACATACAGAGTGTCTGTATACAGCCAGGTAACATACACAGTGTCTGTATACAGGCAGGTAATATACAGAGTGGCTGTATACAGCCAGGTAACATACAGAGTGTCTGTATACAGCCAGGTAACATACAGAGTGTCTGTATACAGCCAGGTAATATACAGAGTGTCTGTATACAGCCAGGTAACATACACAGTGTCTGTATACAGGCAGGTAATATACAGAGTGTCTGTATACAGCCAGGTAACATACAGAGTGTCTGTATACAGCCAGGTAACATACAGAGTGTCTGTATACAGCCAGGTAATATACAGAGTGTCTGTATACAGCCAGGTAACATACAGAGTGTCTGTATACAGCCAGGTAACATACAGAGTGTCTGTATACAGCCAGGTAATATACAGAGTGTCTGTATACAGCCAGGTAATATACAGAGTATCTGTATACAGCCAGGTAACATACAGAGTATCTGTATACAGCCATGTAACATACAGAGTGTCTGTATACAGCCAGGTAATATACAGAGTGTCTGTATACAGCCAGGTAACATACAGAGTGTCTGTATACAGCCAGGTAACATACAGAGTGTCTGTATACAGCCAGGTAACATACAGAGTGTCTGTATACAGCCAGGTAACATACAGAGTGTCTGTATACAGCCAGGTAATATACAGAGTGTCTGTATACAGCCAGGTAACATACAGAGCGTCTGTATACAGCCAGGTAACATACAGAGTGTCTGTATACAGCCAGGTAATATACAGAGTGTCTGTATACAGCCAGGTAACATACAGAGTGTCTGTATACAGCCAGGTAATATACAGAGTGTCTGTATACAGCCAGGTAATATACAGAGTATCTGTATACAGCCAGGTAACATACAGAGTGTCTGTATACAGCCAGGTAATATACAGAGTGTCTGTATACAGCCAGGTAACATACAGAGTGTCTGTATACAGCCAGGTAATATACAGAGTGTCTGTATACAGTCAGGTAATATACAGAGTGTCTGTATACAGCCAGGTAACATACAGAGTGTCTGTATACAGCCAGGTAACATACAGAGTGTCTGTATACAGCCAGGTAACATCCAGAGTGTCTGTATACAGCCAGGTAACATACAGAGTGTCTGTATACAGCCAGGTAACATACAGAGTGTCTGTATACAGCCAGGTAACATACAGAGTGTCTGTATACAGCCAGGTAACATCCAGAGTGTCTGTATACAGCCAGGTAACATACAGAGTGTCTGTATACAGCCAGGTAACATACAGAGTGTCTGTATACAGCCAGGTAATATACAGAGTGTCTGTATACAGCCAGGTAATATACAGAGTATCTGTATACAGCCAGGTAACATACAGAGTGTCTGTATACAGCCAGGTAATATACAGAGTGTCTGTATACAGCCAGGTAACATACAGAGTATCTGTATACAGCCAGGTAACATACAGAGTGTCTGTATACAGCCAGGTAATATACAGAGTGTCTGTATACAGCCAGGTAATATACAGAGTGTCTGTATACAGCCAGGTAACATACAGAGTATCTGTATACAGCCAGGTAACATACAGAGTGTCTGTATACAGCCAGGTAATATACAGAGTGTCTGTATACAGCCAGGTAATATACAGAGTGTCTGTATACAGCCAGGTAACATCCAGAGTGTCTGTATACAGCCAGGTAACATACAGAGTGTCTGTATACAGCCAGGTAACATACAGAGTGTCTGTATACAGCCAGGTAATATACAGAGCGTCTGTATACAGCCAGGTAACATACAGAGTGTCTGTATACAGCCAGGTAACATACAGAGTGTCTGTATACAGCCAGGTAACATACAGAGTGTCTGTATACAGCCAGGTAACATACAGAGTGTCTGTATACAGCCAGGTAACATACAGAGTGTCTGTATACAGCCAGGTAACATACAGAGTGTCTGTATACAGCCAGGTAATATACAGAGTGTCTGTATACAGCCAGGTAACATACAGAGTGTCTGTATACAGCCAGGTAACATACAGAGTGTCTGTATACAGCCAGGTAACATACAGAGTGTCAGTATACAGCCAGGTAACATACAGAGTGTCTGTATACAGCCAGGTAACATACAGAGTGTCTGTATACAGCCAGGTAACATACAGAGTGTCTGTATACAGCCAGGTAACATACAGAGTGTCTGTATACAGCCAGGTAACATACAGAGTGTCTGTATACAGCCAGGTAACATACAGAGTGTCTGTATACAGCCAGGTAACATACAGATTGTCTGTATACAGCCAGGAAACATACAGAGTGTCTGTATACAGCCAGGAAACATACAGAGTGTCTGTATACAGCCAGGTAACATACAGAGTGTCTGTATACAGCCAGGTAACATACATATTGTCTGTATACAGCCAGGAAACATACAGAGTGTCTGTATACAGCCAGGTAACATACAGAGTGTCTGTATACAGCCAGGTAACATACAGAGTGTCTGTATACAGCCAGGTAACATACAGAGTGTCTGTATACAGCCAGGTAACATACAGAGTGTCTGTATACAGCCAGGTAATATACAGAGTGTCTGTATACAGCCAGGTAACATACAGAGTGTCTGTATACAGCCAGGTAACATACAGAGTGTCTGTATACAGCCAGGTAACATACAGAGTGTCAGTATACAGCCAGGTAATATACAGAGTGTCTGTATACAGCCAGGTAACATACAGAGTGTCTGTATACAGCCAGGTAATATACAGAGTATCTGTATACAGCCAGGTAACATACAGAGTATCTGTATACAGCCAGGTAACATACAGAGTGTCTGTATACAGCCAGGTAACATACAGAGTATCTGTATACAGCCAGGTAATATACAGAGTGTCTGTATACAGCCAGGTAACATACAGAATGTCTGTATACAGCCAGGTAATATACAGAGTGTCTGTATACAGCCAGGTAATATACAGAGTGTCTGTATACAGCCAGGTAACATACAGAGTGTCTGTATACAGCCAGGTAACATACAGAGTGTCTGTATACAGCCAGGTAATATACAGAGTGTCTGTATACAGCCAGGTAACATACAGAGTGTCTGTATACAGCCAGGTAACATACAGAGTGTCTGTATACAGCCAGGTAACATACAGAGTGTCTGTATACAGCCAGGTAACATACAGAGTGTCTGCATACAGCCAGGTAACATACAGAGTGTCTGTATACAGCCAGGTAACATACAGAGTGTCTGTATACAGCCAGGTAACATACAGAGTATCTGTATACAGCCAGGTAATATACAGAGTGTCTGTATACAGCCAGGTAATATACAGAGTGTCTGTATACAGCCAGGTAATATACAGAGTGTCTGTATACAGCCAGGAAACATACAGAGTGTCTGTATACAGCCAGGTAATATACAGAGTGTCTGTATACAGCCAGGTAACATACAGAGTGTCTGTATACAGCCAGGTAACATACAGAGTGTCTGTATACAGCCAGGTAACATACAGAGTGTCTGTATACAGCCAGGTAACATACAGAGTGTCTGTATACAGCCAGGTAATATACAGAGTGTCTGTATACAGCCAGGTAATATACAGAGTGTCTGTATACAGCCAGGTAACATACAGAGTGTCTGTATACAGCCAGGTAATATACAGAGTGTCTGTATACAGCCAGGTAACATACAGAATGTCTGTATACAGCCAGGTAATATACAGAGTGTCAGTATACAGCCAGGTAACATACAGAGTGTCTGTATACAGCCAGGTAACATACAGAGTGTCTGTATACAGCCAGGTAATATACAGAGTGTCTGTATACAGCCAGGTAATATACAGGGTGTCTGTATACAGCCAGGTAACATACAGAGTGTCTGTATACAGCCAGGTAACATACAGAGTGTCTGTATACAGCCAGGTAACATACAGAGTGTCTGTATACAGCCAGGTAACATACAGAGTGTCTGTATACAGCCAGGTAACGTACAGGGTGTCTGTATACAGCCAGGTAACATACAGAGTGTCTGTATACAGCCAGGTAATATACAGAGTGTCTGTATACAGCCAGGTAACATACAGAGTGTCTGTATACAGCCAGGTAACATACAGAGTGTCTGTATACAGCCAGGTCATATACAGAGTGTCTGTATACAGCCAGGTAACATACAGAGTGTCTGTATACAGCCAGGTAATATACAGAGTGTCTGTATACAGCCAGGTAACATACAGAGTGTCTGTATACAGCCAGGTCATATACAGAGTGTCTGTATACAGCCAGGTAACATACAGAGTGTCTGTATACAGCCAGGTAATATACAGAGTGTCTGTATACAGCCAGGTAACATACAGAGTGTCTGTATACAGCCAGGTAATATACAGAGTGTCTGTATACAGCCAGGTAACATACAGAGTGTCTGTATACAGCCAGGTAATATACAGAGTGTCTGTATACAGCCAGGTAACATACAGAGTGTCTGTATACAGCCAGGTAACATACAGAGTGTCTGTATACAGCCAGGTAATATACAGAGTGTCTGTATACAGCCAGGTAATATACAGAGTGTCTGTATACAGCCAGGTAACATACAGAGTGTCTGTATACAGCCAGGTAACATACAGAGTGCCTGTATACAGCCAGGTAACATACAGAGTGTCTGTATACAGCCAGGTAATATACAGAGTGTCTGTATACAGCCAGGTAACATACAGAGTGTCTGTATACAGCCAGGTAACATACAGAGTGTCTGTATACAGCCAGGTCATATACAGAGTGTCTGTATACAGCCAGGTAACATACAGAGTGTCTGTATACAGCCAGGTAATATACAGAGTGTCTGTATACAGCCAGGTAACATACAGAGTGTCTGTATACAGCCAGGTAATATACAGAGTGTCTGTATACAGCCAGGTAACATACAGAGTGCCTGTATACAGCCAGGTAACATACAGAGTGTCTGTATACAGCCAGGTAACATACAGAGTGTCTGTATACAGCCAGGTAATATACAGAGTGTCTGTATACAGCCAGGTAACATACAGAGTATCTGTATACAGCCAGGTAACATACAGAGTGTCTGTATACAGCCAGGTAACATAAAGAGTGTCTGTATACATCCAGGTAACATACAGAGTGTCTGTATACAGCCAGGTAACATACAGAGTGTTTGTATACAGCCAGGTAATATACAGAGTGTCTGTATACAGCCAGGTAACATACAGAGTGTCTGTATACAGCCAGGTAACATACAGAGTGTCTGTATACAGCCAGGTAACATAAAGAGTGTCTGTATACATCCAGGTAACATTCAGAGTGTCTGTATACAGCCAGGTAACATACAGAGTGTCTGTATACAGCCAGGTAACATAAAGAGTGTCTGTATACATCCAGGTAACATACAGAGTGTCTGTATACAGCCAGGTAATATACAGAGTGTCTGTATACAGCCAGGTAACATACAGAGTGTCTGTATACAGCCAGGTAACATACAGAGTGTCTGTATACAGCCAGGTAATATACAGAGTGTCTGTATACAGCCAGGTAACATAAAGAGTGTCTGTATACATCCAGGTAACATACAGAGTGTCTGTATACAGCCAGGTAACATACAGAGTGTCTGTATACAGCCAGGTAACATAAAGAGTGTCTGTATACATCCAGGTAACATACAGAGTGTCTGTATACAGCCAGGTAATATACAGAGTGTCTGTATACAGCCAGGTAACATACAGAGTGTCTGTATACAGCCAGGTAACATACAGAGTGTCTGTATACAGCCAGGTAATATACAGAGTGTCTGTATACAGCCAGGTAACATACAGAGTGTCTGTATACAGCCAGGTAACATACAGAGTGTCTGTATACAGCCAGGTAACATACAGAGTGTCTGTATACAGCCAGGTAACATACAGAGTGTCTGTATACAGCCAGGTAACATACAGAGTGTCTGTATACAGCCAGGTAACATACAGAGTGTCTGTATACAGCCAGGTAACATACAGATGCCCTTATTCATCAAGCGATAGCGCCAGGTAGTGTCTGACGAGCGCCAGGTAGCGGCAGCTAACGGCGACTACCGACTCAAGTACGCCCGCGGCGGTCACAATGACGCATTTATCAAGCAAAATGAGGCTAGCGCCGGCGAGAGCGACGGCTAGCGCGGGATTCATCATGAAGCCTCCTGGACCGAACAGCGCCGCTGCAAATTCCCTCACAGCGCCAGGTATGAGCTGTCGCTCCCTGGCGAAGTCCAATGCATTTCAATGGAGCAAGCTATAATTAATCATAATTAATTGGTATTATTTTTTTAAATTTTTTTTTTAATGTCAAAAAATCGGAGAACACTTCTGCAATGTTAGGAATTATTTTTAAGTCAAAAAAAAAAAAAAAAAAAAAAAGTGCAGAATTGATCTAACAGGTCTGATATTAATGTATTCATATAACAAAATGATTCTAAAAACATGTATAATGTTACATTAAAAAAATATGGTTGTTTAGGGGTTAAAAACTAGTTAATACAGATCGCCGCCAGCGCTCTGGGGTTTAAACAAGGAATGGACAGCGACAGCACATTCGGAGCGTGATTTTTTGATGAATATGAAGCTAGCCGTTCGCTCTGGCCATTCGTTGTCAGGCGCTCACATACAACGCTGGACCTGTGAAACAGCGACACCCCAGCCCGTATTCAACATTACCGCACACCGACTGAGTCGCTGTCATCAAGCTAACGCCGGCCAAGCACAGCGAATACTGGCTGGCGCTGAAAAAATCACGCTACAGTCGCTCATCTGTCGCTACCTGGCGCTATTGATGAATCGGCCTCAGAGTGTCTGTATACAGCCAGGTAACATACAGAGTGTCTGTATACAGCCAGGTAATATACAGAGTGTCTGTATACAGCCAGGTAATATACAGAGTGTCTGTATACAGCCAGGTAACATACAGAGTATCTGTATACAGCCAGGTAACATACAGAGTGTCTGTATACAGCCAGGTAACATACAGAGTGTCTGTATACAGCCAGGTAACATACAGAGTGTCTGTATACAGCCAGGTAACATACAGAGTGTCTGTATACAGCCAGGTAACATACAGAGTGTCTGTATACAGCCAGGTAACATACAGAGTGTCTGTATACAGCCAGGTAACATACAGGGTGTCTGTATACAGCCAGGTAACATACAGAGTGTCTGTATACAGCCAGGTAATATACAGAGTGTCTGTATACAGCCAGGTAACATACAGAGTGTCTGTATACAGCCAGGTAACATACAGAGTGTCTGTATACAGCCAGGTAATATACAGAGTGTCTGTATACAGCCAGGTAAAATAAAAGGTGTCTGTATACAGCCAGATAATATACGGGGAGGCCGATTCATTAATAGCGCCAGGTAGCGACAGATGAGCGACTGAAGTATGGCGCTATGAGCGCCGCTAGCGTACGCCGTGGTCGGTAGCGATTCGCTATAGCAGGCCTCCTCAATCGCTACCTGGCGTTGTTGGGAGCAATGCCTACATTGCTGAATATGATGTTGGCCCTCAGCTTTGTAGGCGCTGTCAGTCAGTTTGACGACGCTATTCAACACAGCGCCTGCGCTTTGCTTTGCTGTGGGCTGGGAATCAAGTACCTTCAGAATAAAACACATTGCAACATGTTTCTTTATTTGTTTTTTTTTATTTTGTGTTGAAAAGGAAATAAAATTAAAACAGATATTAGAATGAAAAGGAAACTTAAAACAGAATTAAACACATAGCCACATGTATTTTATTTGTTTTTTATTTTTTTTAGAAAAAGGAACTAAAATTAAACCAGAAATGAGAATGAAAATGAAAATTAAACCAGAAATGAGAATGAAAAGGAAAATTAAACCATAAATTAGAATGAAAAGGAAAATTAAAACAGAAATGAGAAAGAAAAGGAAAATTAAAACAGAAATGAGAAAGAAAAGGAAAATTAAAACAGAAATGAGAAAGAAAAGGAAAATTAAAACAGAAATGAGAAAGAAAAGGAAAATTAAAACAGAAATGAGAAAGAAAAGGAAAATTAAAACAGAAATGAGAATGAAAAGGAAAATTAAACCATAAATTAGAATGAAAAGGAAAATTAAAACAGAAATGAGAAAGAAAAGGAAAATTAAAACAGAAATGAGAAAGAAAAGGAAAATTAAAACAGAAATGAGAATGAAAAGGAAAATTAAAACAGGAATTAGAATGAAAAGGAAAATTAAAACAGAATTAAACACATAGCCACATGTATCTTTAGTTTTTTTTTTATTTTTGGTCTAAAAAGGAACTAAAATTAAAACAGAAATGAGAATGAAAATGAAAAATCAAACAGAAATTAGAATTGAAAGGAAAATACAGAAATGTTCAAGAAAAGGAAATTTTGAGTCACGGTGCATCTCGGGGTGCCTGAAAAATTAAAAAAAGTGCAGTTAGTATATATCTTTAAATTTGTTTTTTCGCTGTACAAAAATATTGCATTAATTGTTAACCAACATTTGCGTCAATCTTGCACACCAACCCTAATTGTTATGTTGTTCAGCTTCCACCCCCCCTTAGAGTGGTTTGGGTCATCTTACACCCCCCTTAGAGTGGGTTTGGTCATCTTACACCCCCCCTTAGAGTGGTTTGGGTCATCTTACACCCCCCTTAGAGTGGTTTGGGTCATCTTACACCCCCCCTTAGAGTGGTTTGGGTCATCTTACACCCCCCTTAGAGTGGTTTGGGTCATCTTACACACCCCCTTAGAGTGGTTTGGGTCATCTTCCACCCCCCTTAGAGTGGTTTGGGTCATCTTACTCCCCCCCTTAGAGTGGTTTGGGTGATCTTGCACCCCCCTTAGAGTGGTTTGGGTGATCTTACACCCCCCTTAGAGTGGTTTGGGTCATCTTACACCCCCCTTAGAGTGGTTTGGGTCATCTTACACCCCCCTTAGAGTGGTTTGGGTCATCTTACACCCCCCCTTAGAGTGGTTTGGGTCATCTTACACCCCCCTTAGAGTGGTTTGGGTCATCTTACACCCCCCCTTAGAGTGGTTTGGGTCATCTTCCACCCCCCCTTAGAGTGGTTTGGGTCATCTTACACCCCCCCTTAGAGTGGTTTGGGTCATCTTACACCCCCCTTAGAGTGGTTTGGGTCATCTTACACCCCCCTTAGAGAGGTTTGGGTCATCTTACACCCCCCCTTAGAGTGGTTTGGGTCATCTTCCACCCCCCCTTAGAGTGGTTTGGGTCATCTTACACCCCCCTTAGAGTGGTTTTTGTCAAATTTTGATGGGAGGTCAAATACATTTACCCAGTAGTGCAGTACTTGGATTAGAGTGAAGGGTAGTTAGCTTACCGCAAAAAAGGAAGTGATCATCCTTTCCCTTAGCTCATCGCCAGTCTGGGTGTCCTCACTTCTTGCTGCGGGCAAGTTGGGGATTTGTGGCACCAGTGCTGTCTCCTCGGGGGATTGAACTCGGTGGCATATACAAATATTATGGAGCACAGCAGGCGAGGATGATCTTGGAGACCTTCTGTGGGCTGTAGAGCATCTCTCCTCCTGGCCGTGCCAAACAGAGAAAGCGTGCTTTCAGCAGGCCGATGGTTCTTTCCACAATGCTTCTGGTCTTGCGATGTGCTGCATTGTAGCGTTCATGGGCAGAGGTCCGTGGGCTCCTGACCGGAGTCATGACCCACGTTCTCTGCCCATATCCCTTATCCGCTGTAGAAAAAACACAAGGAGAGAGACAGCAATTAGTACTAGTACATGTTTTGTTTTTCTTTTTTTCAAATTTGGCTTACTAGGCCACATATTTGAGTCCAAATACTTTGACATGGTTAATTATTTACCCAGTAGCCAGCCAGCTGGCATTTCGTTGTTCTCAAACTTCCGGCACAGGACTGTCCGCTGCAAGACGTAAGAATCGTGGCATGAGCCGGGGAACCCCGATCTCACCGCCCGCAGCCTCATGTCTGGGTCACAGACAAGCATAACGTTGATTGAATGGAATTGCTTTCTGTTTCTGTAATACAGCTCCTGTGCACGGGGAGGGCGGAAAGGGATATGTGTACCATCAACGCACCCTAGCACATTCGGGATCCCTCCCATGAGATAGAAAGCATGTTTTATTTTGGCAACCTCTTCCTCATCCTCAGGAAACTTGATGTAAATTGGGATTAAATCACAAATCGCCAGAACTACCTGGATTAGTATGCGGCTCATAGTAGCCTGGCTTATCCCGCTGAGGAGGGCGGAGGTTGCCTGGAAGGTCCCTCGTGCCAAAATATTCAGCGTGGCACACAGGCGTACTATGCCTGGAATGGATTGAGTGCGTTTGGTGGATTGCTCGATTTTGTGCTTAATCTGATCATATAGGGACTGTAGTGCAGCACGATTCAGACGGAAGCGGCTCCTGATCTGCTCATCACTTAAGTCCCATACTGAAAGGCGGATTGCAAAGGAGCGGGGTGCCCTAAGCCTCACAACACCCCGCTCCCTGTCCTCCTGCTCTTTCAGCATACACATACACATACATCCATCCACCCAGACACCATACATCACCCTCTTATCCATCACACACACTCAACAGATATACAAAATAAAAAAAACAAAAACAAAAACCACAAACACACCACACACACACGCACAACCAAGAGGGGAGTTGCTGCACAGCCCACAAAAGGCCCCAAAATCAAGCCTCACTTGCTGTATGCTCCACAATATTTGCATATGCCACCAAAAACAATCTCCTAAAGAAACAGCACTGATGTCAGAAATCACCCAACAAGCCACAGAGAGTGAGGACAGAACCCAGACAGAGGCTCAAATGAGCTAAGGGAAACAAGCACCACACCACAGCCTTTGCCACAGTGTAACAATACCAGAAGCTTGCAAATTCCTTCCATTTATACTTCACTTTGAAAAAGGACAGGTCCGCTTTGCCGCCTTTTGCGTTGCTCTGCTATTTCCGGGCGCCAATTAGCCGACCCAGGTGTGCGTAAAACGGAGTGCGCACGCGCACGCTAGTAGCGCTACTAGCGTACGTGAGCCGAAACTTGCGTGCATTAACGGACATGGGCGAAAATTCAGTGGTGGGCCAATGAAAGGTAAGCTGCTGTTTATTTAAATAGCCGTTAGGCTAGCCACATGTCACAAGGGTTTCAGATACATCAGTCCATTGTTGTATTTGGGTGTGTGTTGTTTGGTTAATGAGGTCTGTCATTAGTTAATTGGCTAACACACATGCTTCAGTCAGTGCAGTGGAGGTGTGGCTAGAAGGAACTGGGCTGTATGTGTGAATCAATTAAGTGGGCTGGTTTGTGATTGGCTGTTAGAGCACATAAAACCTGCCCAACCCAAAGAGAGTGCGATGCCATTCTGTAGTCTGCATGCGTGCTTGTTGGGTGTGTATTTGTGTGTGTGTGCAGCTACAGGATGGAGCCAAATTCAGGACATCTGCCGGCCACAGCAGGCCCAAGTAGGAGTTTGGTGGGTGCTGTGCGCAGACCTCCCTTACGGAAAAGGGCCCAGCCTGAAGGTGGGGCAGCACCCCAGGCTAAGCGCCCAGGTGCCAAGAGGGAGCCTGAATTTAATTTGGCGGAGAATAATCATCTTGTGCGCCTTACACTTGCTAAATGGGAGCTACTCTTTGGCTCCCAAAGCAAGTCCATAGGCAAACAAGAAAGAAGCAAACTGTGGGATGCCATTGGTGTGGAGCTTAGTAGCACTGCTCAACACCCACGTAGTGGCCCATCCTGCAGGAAACGCTTCTACACTTTGAGAGGGGCCCTTATGAAAAAGATGAATCACGATCTTGATGTGGACAGTGGGACCATCCAGGCTCCAAAGAGTACCTACAGGCCGTATGAGGAGATGCTGAAGGCCAAAATTCCACTGGCTCGGCTGCAGGGTGTGGATCCTGGGGATGACACCACAGGTTGGACTGAAGGTACATATTTTCTGCCTTTTTATAAAAGCTACTGTTAATGTATGTGATTAGCATTTTCTCTTTCTGCCCAACTAACAGTAGGACCTGTGAAGTAGTACATTAGACCTCATACATTTTTTACTTTCCTGTCTGTTGCTTTCTGCATAGGTGCACATGGTGCTGTCCAGGATGTGCCTCAGGACACACAAACTCCTGCCCTTCAACCAACCTCAAGCCTAACCCAGTCTGCCATTGAAGGTATTTACCACTAATTTAGGTGCTGGTTGTTTGGGGAACAAATGGGTGTGGGAGCAGCTCCAACAATCGAGTGGGGCACTGTTGAGTATTAATAATATGGACCTGCGGCCTAATTTCACGCCCACTTTAACACTCACAGCAACTAACTAACAAGGCCCTAACATGTGTAGCTATGTTGGAAGGCAGAGATGTGTGGCCATATATCTGCATATAAATGTGGAAGCCACACTGGCCTTGATTAGTGAATATTAGTGAATGAGCTGCTCACACACACCTTAATGCATGTTGTATTTTTGCACGCACATTAACAATGGCTCAATGTTTGCTTTATTTTTGCCTAGCTCCCCCGCCATTGGCCCCAGCATCTCCTCAGGAGCCAAGCTACTCTTTGGATGTCGGTAAGTGCATGTGTCAACCTTGCTTTATCCACTTTAACCCAAGTGCATGTGTCTCATTCCTCTTTTTTATTGGTAGGCCAAGTGACTGGTTCATCTTTGGACCCCACTTCCGATGTTGCAGGTCAACAGGACCCTGTTGGTGTGTATAGCAATACATAATGTATCCTTTATGCTGTTTGTGTTACACTGGTTCGATTTGGTTAGTCTAATAATCTACATGTTTGCTCTGTCAACTTGAAGATGCCTCTTGGGAGTGCTTATTCCCTCCCCAGGGTCAGTCTAATAGTTCTTGGAGTGATATCAATGCATTTTGTAGGACATATTTTTGGACAAACATTCACCGTAGTAGTTTGATGAATATTTAGAGCCATTACTTGTGTTTTTTAGTTGACCAGAATATCGGAAGTGGCTGTCCGGAAAGGGCCCCTCAAGTTCAGGCTGCCAGAGATGAGGGTAAGTTGTTTTGGCTTGCTCTACTCTGTATTTTGGCTCTACTTTTGTGGCACTTGCTTCTGGCAACTTGTGTGTCCACATGTATTTTAAAGGTCCAAGCTCGAGTGAGGGCCCCACTCCAGACATCTGGGAGATTGCGGGTATGTGTAATTTAAGCAATGTGTCTGATCTTATTAGCCAAAATTATTGCCTCTTAGTCCTCTAACATACATGTTAACAATCTGAGTTTAACAGATACCTTTGGTCTAGTGTGTAATTTGGCACTTTGTGGAGGTATGGCCTCGATAGCCTAGCCATGTTACATTTGAGTTTGGTCCACTGACCTACTAACCTGACTTTCCTGTTTAGCATATGCCAACTTGCCGGACATCTCTGATGTTGAATTGCCCCTCTCTGGCAGCGATACCTCGCTCCTACCTGTGGCGGACGACACGGAGGTAACATGGCTGATTTAGAGGACCTAGAACCACATTGCCATGTTCGTGGGTAGTGGATGAAGCAACATGTCACATTTCCTTTCTTTGTCGTTTTGGCAGGAGGCGGAACCAGAACCCCAAGCTGGGACCTCTTCCCAAGTCCCATGTGGCCAAGCTTCTGAGGCTCAGACAAGGGTAAGTTGTATAGTGACTGTTTTTGCAAATGATTTTGAGGGGCATACATGCATTGTTTCTGTTTGTCTAAAATGTTGTTTTCTATTTTGTTAGCCTCAAACCACAGCAAGAGGAGGTGTTGCACCAACCAGTGCCGATTTTTACCAGCTAGGGGTCCGGATGCTGGAGGACTACAGTCGCCAACAGCCACGTGATGGAACTAATGAGCGCATTGCGGCGTTGGAACAGCAGGTGCTGATGTGTCAGCAACAAAATGAGGCCCAGCAGCGCCAGATCGACCTGTTGATGCATAACCTTCACCAAAGCCAGGAACTTGGTCGGCTGGCCAATGCAATGGAACAATCTATCCAGCAGCAGCAAGAAGCTATACAGCGGCAGGACCAAACTTTGTTGTTGATACAACAGCTCATACAACAGCAGTCTATATTTTTTACTGCACTGTTGTCCCCCAACACCGCCCCTAGCAATGACTCCCAACCTCCCCGGCCACCCAGCCAAGAATATTAATTTTGTTTGTGTTTTTTTTTCTCTAAATATATTGGCTTAACCCCCCTCTAAATTGTGTTTTTCCTAAGACATAGCTAATAACACAGTCAGGGATGAGTATCTTGATCTGGATATGTCAATGTATTTGTAAATTTAGGCCACACATTTGTGACCATAGCTTACTATGGTTAACACATGAAATGGCTCCAAAGGTATGGCTAAATTTACACACAAATGGGTTTTGGGACAGTTAAACTATGCTTTGCAAGGCACCACACTGTAATTATGTAAATCGAAAATTTTAATTTTCAAAGGTGGCCAACAGGGCCAACATTGCCCAACAAAGGGCGTCAACAGGCCAGGCATCCCCCCACCCTAACGACGCTGCCGGCGCCTCTTCTTGGCCAGCAGCATCAGCTTCAGGCGCCTGATCTCCCGCCACAGTCTGCGATGCTGGTTTTCACAAGCTGTAGAGATGTATAAACAACAATTTATTAATAAATTGAATGTGACCTCAACAGACACAGATGTAGCAATGTAATGTCAGTGTGTCCAATTAGCTGACACTCACATTAACATTGTTGGCCACTGTGCGCTTATTTGTTAACATTATATGAGTACTATTGAGAGGCAGGAATTTGGACAACACATCCCAAGCATACATTTACTCTTAAAGTGTACCAACACCCACCGGTGATCGGCCCTGGAATCTATCAGATTCCCGGCCCGATCACCTCCCTCCCCGCGGGACATCCGAGATCGGGATGTCCCGCGGGGTGAAACCCCCCCAACACCCCAAACTCCCTACCTCAGTTTCGGTGGGGCACGGCCGCCGGCCCCTCCCTCGCGCCCCTCTAGACGTGTGCGTGCCTGCGACGGCCGTCTGTGAATGGCCGGCGCGGGCACGCGCGTGTAAAAAGGGACGCGCGGGAGGCGGAGGAGGAGGAGCCGCTTTGCCGCGGCTTGTCCGTCGGCTTGAGGAAAAGTGAGTTCAGGGGGTTGTCACACAGCGGTGACGATCAGGGGTGCCCCACCGTAGTGGACCAAGACCCAGGAAAGTCAAAATCCTGGTTGTTGTTCCACTTTAACTCTTGGGAAGCAAAGAAGGTATAAGTCCCAGTGTGTACATTTATGTGTTTAGTCACAGCCAAACATCAGGGCCTAAGTCCTAACGAGTAAACTAGTTTGCCCTATAATGTTAGAGGTCACGACCTAATCCGGCCCATTTGGTTGTGTCTAAGCCACAAATAGTCTCTATGTGGCCAAATCAAGAATGTGAGGCAACAATCAAGCATGCAGACAGGCATGTTGGATTATTGTACAAACACATGGAATCTAGATGTGTGTGAAATTAACACATAGGTACATTTTAAATGTCTGCAGATGTGACTAGAAGACATAGGTTTCACAAGTCTTTAGGCATATGAAGTGGGATGTACTCACCATCGCAGCTGTGGCGGGGGCCCATGCTGCTGGCCGTCCCTGGAGCTGGGGTGGGGAGGAGGTTTTCTGGCTCCGTCTGCGTAGCAACATCTGTCAACAGAAAGCAAAAGACAAAAACAAAATTAGTGGGCCAATGACACCTGACTATTTGACATCCATCTGGTTATGGATTCTGAAAAATCAAATGCTTGCATGGTTACATACAGGTTGACCAAAATTAGCATATTTCCTGGTCCATGGGTTAATGTAAATTAGTTATGGTTGCAACATGTATCCCTAAAGATAATGTGCAAATAACATAGACAGTGCAATGTAAAGGACTCATTAGCAGTTGATTGGCTAATGTTACTAGTGTGCAACATGTGTTAGCCGGAACAACTTAACCCAAGAAAAAAAATGAGAACACCCATCATGGTGTGGGCAGAAACATAGGGGTGGTTGCCAGTTGGCTAGCACTGTAGTGGGGTTTGTGAGGTTAAGGTACATTATCAAACCAGCTGTGACAATGGACCAGGAAACATGTGTCTGTTAAAAGTGGCCCAAGACCCAGGATTGCAACTATTCTGTGTTTTGGTCCGCTTTGGCAGAGCACCACAATTTGAGTGAGACAACGTCCGCCGCCGCCGCTGCCTTCCGCACATCACTCCTCCAGTGTGTGCGCACGCGCAGCCCATTAGGAAACAGAGCGCAGGCGCACACACATCTAGAGTGGCACACAGGAGGCTGGGACTGTGGCTTCTGCCACCCCCAAAGAGGTAAGGAGTTTGTGGGGTTTTTTTGGGGGGGTGCCCTGGGTGAGGGATGTGATTTTGCAGGGAAGCTTCGAGAATCAAAGCACTATCAACAATGTTTGTTGGTCCACTTTAAGGAATGTCATAACATAGGGAATGCGATGGATAACAACAAACACTTACCACGACTATGCCCGTGGAGAATGCTTCTCCAAAAGGCCATGGAGGTGCCGCCTATATGATGCCCTGCAAATTAGAGAGGAATGGCAAGGGCTAAGTACAAATGGGCAGATGAAACCTGTCACAGACTAACAATGAAAAAATGTGCACTCACCAGGGGATGATCCGCCACTTGTAGCCCAGGGAGGGCTCTGAGGAGGAGGTGGGGAGCCTCGGCTCCTCACACTCTGGTCGGAAGATCCACCAGCCAAAGGGCCACCCTCCTCCCTCTCACTCCCTACTCCTTCAGGGAGTGTGGGAGAGTCCATTTCTACCACCCCACTTGGACTCCCCACTTGAGAGTGGCCCCTTGCCTGGTGAGACTCCTCAGACTCAGAGTGTGAGGAGCTGAGGCTTGATCCTGCCAGCCCCCCAGCAGCACACTCCTCTGGGGCGTCATCCCCTTCCTCCCCTGGGTCCTCTAAATAGGACCCGCGGGAGGGACCCTCCCCCGATGACTCCCCCGAGTCCGCCTGCCTGGTTCAGGGGAGGAATCCCTTCCAACGTTTCCCCAGGGGAGGACGCTTATCTGTGTTGAGGGGGTGAAAGAAAATAATTAATATAAAGAGCACAAATGGACACAGCTTAGCAGATGATTAGCCAAAAAGTATAAACATTGCATAAGCTTTAACTTACCTGATGCGTAGGCATCATATAGGCGGTACACGCCTTCAGGGTCGCGGCGCTTAAAGTCCGACCACTTCTGCTGGATTGCTCGTATGGACAGCTGGGTGTGGAAGCGCCGGGACACTGTGGCCTTCACCTCCATGGCAATTCTTTTTTTTCCCCCACGGGCATAGTCGTACTGCATGATGCAGAAATCCTATGAGAAATGAAAAAGAAACACTAATCAATACATGACATCAGAACAATGGCATAAACAGTTATACAGAGACCAGATCAAAGTGGACCCACACCCAGGATTATCACTATTCTGGGTTTGTGTGCACTTTGGTGGGCCACACCAATTGTGGGTGGTCCGCTGTCTGAAACCCCCTTGGAAGGCCACAAATACACCACTGACCACGCTCCCACGTGACTGCGCCAGCCTAGCACAGCGCTCTGCGCCGCTGTGGTATGCGCATACAAGGCCGTTTGGACGTGCATACCAGCTCAGCTGGCTCTGCGCGGCCAAGTACGCATGTGGCGTTTGACTCTAACAGGGAGTGCGCCTGCACACAACATTAACAAATGTCTTGCGCAGGGGTACACCCTGCTAGAGGTAAGCGCAAGAGGCATCCGCAGCTCACGCATGCACAGATGGGACGGGGCTGAGGTAATTTTTATGGCCCTCCAGGGGGAGTCATCCCCGCAGGACATCCAGAATGGGGATGCCCCACGGGGAGTGATCCAATTGGCCCAGAAAAATTAGATATTTCAGGGCCAATCCCCCCTGTGTGTTGTTCCACTTTAAACATAAAATACCAAAAAAAAATACTCACTTTGACCACCTGGCCATTAACGCGGCTATCCACTCTGAAGCGCCTTTTCTTGGCCTGCCCAGGAGGTGCTAGGTGGGGGAGGTGAGGTAGGTGGGGGAGGTGGGGGAGAGGTGGTGGGGTCGGAGTCGGAGGAGGAGCTGGGGAGGCGCATGACTCTTCTTCTGGGAAGCATGGTGGAAACGCTAAGGAGGAAACAGGAACCGGAAATGACCAAAGCGACATGGGAAAAAAAAAAAAAACGCTCCGCGCACCAGGAACAAGCTATTATCAGCTATGTGCAAGCTAAGTGGCGGAAAAAGTAAAATGACGCTTTTAAACAAGCTATTGGCATAAGCGCTAGACATTTTTAGCTTTAGGTGGCTTTGAAACGCAAAGGAGGATACCGGAACCGGATATGATGAAAGCAACTGTGATTACTATTTCAAAAACAAAGATGCGCGCAACAGGGACAAGCTAATATCAGCTATGTGCAAGCTAAGTGGCGGATAAAGTAAAATGACGCTTTAAAACAAGCTATTGGCATAAGCACTAGACATTTTTAGCTTTAGGTGGCTTTGAAACGCAAAGGAGGATACCGGAACCGGATATGACGAAAGCAACTGTGATTAAAAATTCAAAAAAAAAGATTCGCGCACCAGGGACAAGCTAATATCAGCTATGTGCAAGCTAAGTGGCGGAAAAAGTAAAATGACGCTTTGTAACAAGCTAGGGCCCAAGGCGCCACGAATTATTAGCTTGATTTAGCAGGGGGTTCGACATACTGTAATGCATAGGTCCTTGAAAAGCAAACAAAGTAGTGCTTAAATATACAAATCTTATTCCTTCCTAAAATCATCACAAAATAAAACTATACAACTACATGATAATGTGGCACACATGAGAATGCATAACGGGTTGTTATGAGCTTGTACGACTGAATGTTAATCCTGCAATATGTGGCCATGCACGCTCACAACTACAGTGTATTCATTAAGAACGACTGGGGTCGCAGGAAGTGAATTCCTTGCAAATGTATGAACAGCACAGCGCCGCACAACGCAGCGCAGCGAAGCACAGCGACGCTCGCGCCGCCACATAGCGAATTAAAACAGCGACTGCACAAACTCTGACCACCACAGATTCATCAAGGACAGGGCTGCCGAATAGCTTGGGCGCTGATAATTTCGAAGAGCGAACGTGACCGCCCAACATGACAGGCTAAAAAATAGCTTTACAAGCCCCGTGTGTGGTGAAAACAAGCGATTTTGATGCCAATGAGTTTGGTTGGAGGAGATGCAATTTAGATGTCACTCACAACATTACATTGTAAAAATTAATAAAAACTTCAAAAACATAAAAATAACCAGCCAGATTAATAAAACATATCACTATAAACATGTGTTGAAGTTTGTGCCAAAGAAAAGAACACAAAAACCACTTAAAACAATCATTGCAGCGTCTGCCATTGAAATGTATGGGAGAGGGGCAGGTAGCGCCAGGTCGGCTTCATGATGAATGCCGCGCTTGCCGTCGCTCTCGCCGGCGCTAGCCTCATTTAGCTTGATAAATGCGTCATTGTGGCCGACGCCGGGCGTACTTGAGTCGGTAGCAGACGTTAGCTGGCGGGACATGGCGCTCGTCAGACACTACCTGACGCTATCGCTTGATGAATAAGGGCCAGAGTGTCTGTATACAGCCAGGTAACATACAGAGTGTCTGTATACAGCCAGGTAACATACAGAGTGTCTGTATACAGCCAGGTAACATACAGAGTGTCTGTATACAGCCAGGTAACATACAGAGTGTCTGTATACAGCCAGGTAATATACAGAGTGTCTGTATACAGCCAGGTAACATACAAATTGTCTGTATACACCCAGGTAACATACAGAGTGTCTGTATACAGCCAGGTAACATACAGAGTGTCTGTATACAGCCAGGTAACATACAGAGTGTCTGTATACAGCCAGGAAACATACAGAGTGTCTGTATACAGCCAGGTAACATACAGAGTGTCTGTATACAGCCAGGTAATATACAGAGTGTCTGTATACAGCCAGGTAATATACAGAGTGTCTGAATACAGCCAGAAAACATACAGAGTGCATACCCCCCAACCGTCTCGATTTTCCCGGGATTGTCCCGATTTTTGCAGGAAATCCCGCGGTCCCGGACCATTAAGAAATGTCCCGGGACAGCCTGCGCCGTTGCGGTGTGTCCAGGGCCGCAATGACGCCGGCTCCTTCTAAATTAACATCGGCCGGCGAGCGGGTGTGCGCGCAGGGGGCGGGCGCGGGGGGCTGGGTTGGGGATTAAAAAGACTTACGCAGGCTTCCATGCAGGGGTGAAGGCAGCCGACATTGCTGGAGGGCGTGACAGGAGGTGTGGTCAGGGCGTGGTGGGGGTGGGGTCGGGGGCGTGGTGGGGGTGGGGTCGGGGGCGTGGTCGGTGGCGGGGCTTGTCCCGCTTTCACATATACAAAAGTTGGGAGGTATGAGAGTGTCTGTATACAGCCATGTGACATACAGAGTGTCTGTATACAGCCAGGTGACATACAGAGTGTCTGTATACAGCCAGGTAACATACAGAGTGTTTGTATACAGCCAGGTAACATACAGAGTGTCTGTATACAGCCAGGTAACATACAGAGTGTCTGTATACAGCCAGGTAACATACAGAGTGTCTGTATACAGCCTGGTAACATACAGAGTGTCTGTATACAGCCAGACAACATACAGAGTGTCTGTATACAGCCAGGTAACATACAGAGTGTCTGTATACAGCCAGGTAATATACAGAGTGTCTGTATACAGCCAGGTAATATACAGAGTGTCTGTATAAAGCCAGGTAACATACGGAGTGTCTGTATACAGCCAGACAACATACAGAGTGTCTGTATACAGCCAGGTAACATACAGAGTGTCTGTATACAGCCAGGTAATATACAGAGTGTCTGTATACAGCCAGGTAACATACAGAGTGTCTGTATACAGCCAGGTAACATACAGAGTGTCTGTATACAGCCAGGAAACATACAGAGTGTCTGTATACAGCCAGGTAACATACAGAGTGTCTGTATACAGCCAGGTAATATACAGAGTGTCTGTATACAGCCAGGTAATATACAGAGTGTCTGAATACAGCCAGAAAACGTACAGAGTGCATACCCCCCAACCGTCTCGATTTTCCCGGGATTGTCCCGATTTTTGCAGGAAATCCCGCGGTCCCGGACCATTAAGAAATGTCCCGGGACAGCCTGCGCCGTTGCGGTGTGTCCAGGGCCGCAATGACGCCGGCTCCTTCTAAATTAACATCGGCCGGCGAGCGGGTGTGCGCGCAGGGGGCGGGCGCGGGGGGCTGGGTTGGGGATTAAAAAGACTTACGCAGGCTTCCATGCAGGGGTGAAGGCAGCCGACATTGCTGGAGGGCGTGGCAGGAGGTGTGGTCAGGGCGTGGTGGGGGTGGGGTCGGGGGCGTGGTCGGTGGCGGGGCTTGTCCCGCTTTCACATATACAAAAGTTGGGAGGTATGAGAGTGTCTGTATACAGCCATGTGACATACAGAGTGTCTGTATACAGCCAGGTGACATACAGAGTGTCTGTATACAGCCAGGTAACATACAGAGTGTTTGTATACAGCCAGGTAACATACAGAGTGTCTGTATACAGCCAGGTAACATACAGAGTGTCTGTATACAGCCAGGTAACATACAGAGTGTCTGTATACAGCCTGGTAACATACAGAGTGTCTGTATACAGCCAGACAACATACAGAGTGTCTGTATACAGCCAGGTAATATACAGAGTGTCTGTATACAGCCAGGTAATATACAGAGTGTCTGTATACAGCCAGTTAACATACGGAGTGTCTGTATACAGCCAGACAACATACGGAGTGTCTGTATACAGCCAGACAACATACAGAGTGTCTGTATACAGCCAGACAACATACAGAGTGTCTGTATACAGCCTGGTAATATACAGAGTGTCTGTATACAGCCAGGTAATATACAGAGTGTCTGTATACAGCCAGGTAATATACAGAGTGTCTGTATACAGCCAGGTAACATACAGAGTGTCTGTATACAGCCAGGTAATATACAGAGTGTATGTATACAGCCAGGTAACATACAGAGTGTCTGTATACAGCCAGGTAACATACAGAGTGTCTGTATACAGCCAGGTAACATGCAGAGTGTCTGTATACAGCCAGGTAATATACAGAGTGTATGTATACAGCCAGGTAACATACAGAGTGTCTGTATACAGCCAGGTAATATACAGAGTGTCTGTATACAGCCAGGTAATATACAGAGTGTCTGTATACAGCCAGGTAACATACAGAGTGTCTGTATACAGCCAGGTAACATACAGAGTGTCTGTATACAGCCAGGTAACATACAGAGTGTCTGTATACAGCCAGGTAATATACAGAGTGTCTGTATACAGCCAGGTAATATACAGAGTGTCTGTATACAGCCAGGTAATATACATGACTGGGCTAGCGCTCCATATGTCCTGCGTCATACCTCTCACCTGCCAAATAACGAGTCCAGACCACCATGTCGTTGGAATGATTAAATTTAATCGGCCACAGCCCAACAAATATAATAACACTGTACAAGCAGTAAAGAGTCCCCCCTATAGTTCCGGGTCTGAGAAGCCTAAAAACCCAAGAATGACGGGAAGGGGAGGGAACAAAAATAAACATCCCGACCCCCACCAAGCGGAAGCCAACATAAACTCGGCCGCAAAACCTCCTAGGCCAGGGAGCTTAATCGGGCTAACCGCCAGTGACCAAAACATCCCCTTCCCTCCCAGAACGCCAACCATCCGAAACTCATTAACCAAATCGTCCTGGCCGGTTTCCAGGGAAACAGCCGCATACCCTACCCAAGGAACTGCTACCTCAGACCCGAAACCTGAGAGGAGACCCGCCCAATGGCTGTGACAAATACAATCCAGAATTCCACAGAAAAGAAAAACAACTTTAACAAAGATAAATAACAATACATTAACATATGTACAAAGTATGACACATTGTTTTTTTTTTTTTTTTTTAGATATAGGTACAACAACTCCAAGAATAAATAACAGAATACTGCAGCACCCACAACAGGTGCCCACAAGCATATTACAATCTTTATTTTTTTTTTTTTTTTATATATACAACATTTATGTACAATAAATAACAACCATACAACTTCAACACATATTAAACCCCCCCCCCCCCCCCCCCAGAACTGTAGCCGAATAAAACCAAACATAACCAAAAACAGGGCGGGAGGGTGGGACCGCTCGTCATCCACGCCGGGGGTCAAAGAGGAAGGGGAGGGGGACAAACGTCCCTTTATACTCCCCCCCCCCTTTGAGGTCACTTCCCCCCAGTGACCACTTCCCCCATGGCTGGTCTGCCTCCGGACGGAGCGCAGGCCAGTCATGTGGGCTGCCCTCCTTAAAGGGACGGCGCTTTCTTGACTGGGCTAGCGCTCCATATGTCCTGCGTCATACCTCTCACCTGCCAAATAACGAGTCCAGACCACCATGTCGTTGGAATGATTAAATTTAATCGGCCACAGCCCAACAAATATAATAACACTGTACAAGCAGTAAAGAGTCCCCCCTATAGTTCCGGGTCTGAGAAGCCTAAAAACCCAAGAATGACGGGAAGGGGAGGGAACAAAAATAAACATCCCGACCCCCACCAAGCGGAAGCCAACATAAACTCGGCCGCAAAACCTCCTAGGCCAGGGAGCTTAATCGGGCTAACCGCCAGTGACCAAAACATCCCCTTCCCTCCCAGAACGCCAACCATCCGAAACTCATTAACCAAATCGTCCTGGCCGGTTTCCAGGGAAACAGCCGCATACCCTACCCAAGAAACTGCTACCTTAGACCCGAAACCCGAGAGGAGACCCGCCAAAGCCAAGCAGCGCTAAAACCTTAGCGCTGCTTGGCCCGCCACAACTCCACCGCCATATCGATCCTCTCCTTCAATGACATGTTAAACAAGTCGTTCCCCATGTCATTCAAGTGGACCCCATCGGATCGATAGAACCCCCTAATCCCTTCTACCTCGATGTGGCGCACACTCAAACCCCCATTCAGCCTCACAAACCTCGCTATCGCCTTGTTAACCTTAACCCGAACCTTCTCGATGGCCAACAAGTCTCTAGCGCGTCGCCAGGCAAAACGGGGGACAATCTGAGACCACACCAACACCACCCCCGGAAATACACCCAGGAAAAACAATAAATCCAGTGTTATGGACTTGATCAAGTGCCGCATCGGCACCTTCCCCAAGTCATTCCCCCCTGCGTGAATAACCAAAACCCCCGGCGGCCCCTTCCTTGCCGCCACACACATTGTGTGCTCCCGCATGTCCTCCCAGCACAGGCCTCTCACACCAGCCCAGCTCAACCGAGCCCGATCTTCCGGACTGCCCAGCGGCATTCCATTCCTCCGAACCACCGCACGCCGAGCCGACCAGTAAACATATGAATGGCCGACGATCACGACCGAGCATGCCGAATCTAAAACAAAAAATAGGGAAAAAGGGGGAAGGGGAGGGAAGGAGGTGGGAAAAAAAAAGTTATCGACCGATCCACTCAATCACCTGTACAACTGATCAATCCTGTCCGGCCGAATGTACCGCCGAAACCGCGCCGATTCCCACCTCCCCAGCCTCTTTATTAAGTCATCCGGCAGCCCCAGCCTAGCCGCCTCTGTTGCGGCCCCAATACGAAACGAGTGGGTACCATATTCGCTGCTTTCCAACCCCAACTCCTCAAGACACTTCCTAAAAACCGCCAAAAACTGGAACCGCGACAAGAAGGAACCATCCTCGTGCATGAGTAGCGGACCGTTCCCACTCGGCCTCACCCTCAGGAACTCCTCGACCGCAGCAGCCGGACATGAATCACATTGCCGCAACCTCCCCAAAAAGATACTAACCCCCCGCCCCCGTTGATCTGTCTTAGACCGCCTTATCCGTAACGCCACCCCTTCCTCCGACGTCACTGCGTCACCCAAACCCAACCCCCCGGGTACCCGCTTACTAGGGCTTACCAGCTCCCCCACCCTCAGGGCCCCAAAGAATGCCAGCGAAAATGCAGCCCTAAACAAACTCACTTCGAAACCCGACGCACAAACCCGGGACAAAACACTGAAAATCCCCCCCAACAAACCCCATGACACCGGCCGCCTGTTATCAGCCATCCTGTGCTCTTTCCGCCAACCCTTCAGTGCCTGCCGCACCCAAAACGCCTTGGTCATATCCACCCAGCCCTCCAGATGGCACAGGAACGCCAAAGCCGACATCTTTTTGTCAACCGAAGCCGGGGTCGCGCCGCCCTCCAACAACTCGCACACGTACAAGATCAACAACCCTTGCCTATCGACCTCCGTTCCAGGCACCCCGAACTCCTCCGCCAAGGCCCACCACTGCTGCCACGTCTTTACATATGAAGCCCAAGTAGATGGTGCAACTGACTTTTGAATCAAGCCAAACAGGCGTCTTACAGTATTTCCAGCAGCCAACTGGGGCATGACTCGCCGACTTCCCTCGCCTCGGGTGCCAACTTCCTGAAGCGTTCCCACTGCGAACGAGAAAGAGCGTCAGCTATCCCGTTTTCCACCCCGGGGACATGCGCCGCCCTGCACCACACATTATACCGCAAACAACCCAACACCAGCTGCCTGAGCAGCACCACCACCGGTAGTGAAGACAAAGTCTGCGTGTTAACTGCCGCAACCACCGACATGTTGTCTGACCGAAAACACACCGCCTTGTTCCTCAGCACCTCTTCCCATAACGTCACCGCCACCACCAGTGGGAATAATTCCAAAAAAGCCAAATTCCTCACCAGGTCTGAGTCCCGCCACCGCCCTGGCCAGGGGCCCGCACACCATCTCCCCCCCAAGTAGGCCCCAAAACCTACTGAGCCCGCCGCATCCGTGAAGAGCGCAAGCTCGTCATTTGCCCTCACCGGGTCCTGCCAGTACGCCAGCCCGTCGAAAGACCTCAGGAAAGTGATCCACATCCTGATGTCCTCCTTCATCGCCGCCGTCAACCGGATGAAGTGATGAGGCTCCCGAACTCCCGCCGTCGCCAGTGATAGGCGCCTGGTGAACACCCTTCCCATAGGCAAAACCCGGCACGCGAAGTTCAGCTTCCCGAGCACTGACTGCAGCTGCACCAACGTGACCTTCTTGGCCCCCAGAGCCCCCTCCAAACCCCCAACCAAATCCTCAATTTTATCCCTCGGCAGCCTACATATCCTCTTTACCGTGTCGATCTCGATCCCCAGAAATTTTATCGTGGTTGCTGGACCTTCCGTCTTGTCGTGTGCCACTGGCACCCCAAAAACCCCAAAAACATTTAACATGGTCGCCAACAACAACTCGCACACCCTGGTGCCCCCCGGCCCTACGCACAAAAAATCATCTAGGTAATGAGTGACGGACCCCACGCCCGCTCTTTCCTTTACCACCCACTCCAAGAACGAGCTAAAGGCTTCAAAATAGGCGCACGAAATTGAACACCCCATTGGGAGACACCGGTCCACATAATACCCCCCCTCGAAAAAACACCCCAAAAGATACAAGCTATCCGGATGCACTGGTAGCAGCCGAAACGCAGATTCGATGTCGGTTTTTGCCATCAATGCCTCGGGGCCTGCTTCCCTTACCATATCCAAAGCGAAGTCAAACGACGTATAAGACACCGATGACAGCTCTTTGTCTATCCCATCATTCACCGACCCACCCCTCGGGAAAGACAGATGGTGTATGAGGCGAAATTTGCCTCTCTCCTTCTTGGGCACAACCCCCAACGGGGACACCACCAGGTCCTCCAGAGGGGGGACGCTAAATGGGCCCGCCATCCGCCCCAAAGAAACTTCTTTCCCCAACTTTTCCCTAATCACCTCGGGCCGCTCCCGAGCCGATTTCAGATTCTTAAGTGAGCGCACCCTAGGAGGCGCTGCACATGGAATCCAAAAACCCGACTCGAAGCCCTCGCCCAGCAAACGCGCCATTCCTTGATCAGGGTACTTACTTAGCCAGGGGCCCATCTCTGCCCCTTTCACCGGAGATACCCCCTTTTCCAATACCCTCGGCCCCTCTGCGGCCGCCCCCCCATCCCTTCTTAAAACATCTCCCAGCTGAGTGGCTCCCTCCGCAGCCAGAACATTTGTGCCGGAATTTACACGAGGGCCCCCATTTGCAGAAGGAGTCATTGAAGGCCCAGCACAAACCCCGCCTGGCCAAATCCGCCCCTCCCGACCCCATTGAAGTGGCGGCCCCTTCAAAGGGGGATGATCCCCCCCCCCCCCGGCAGCTGGGTATACCCCCCCCTCGCATTCATCACCCTCAACCACAGCCCTATATCCCTATGATCCCACCCCAACCTCTCACTCACTGACATCCGCTGCCGGAACTGCTCGTCGTACCGAAGCCAGGCCAAGCCCCCATACACCCGGTGAGCCTCCCAAATGACGTCCAGATAACAAAACAGCGACGAGCAGTGTTCTGGGTTCTTCTCCCCAATAACGCTTGCCAGTATAGCAAACGCCTGCAGCCAATTCCCGAAAGTCCTCGGGATCAGCTGAAAACGCCTCCTATCCTCATCCTCTTCCTTCCGGTACTCCCTCCCTTTTTCCCACCCCTCAATCCCAAAACGCTCCAAGGGCAGTAACGTAAATATATCCACGAACTCCCTGCGCCATATTTTTTCCCTCACTTCCTGTTTTAGGTGCCTTCCAAGCGGACCCTCGAAACACACGTGTTCCCCTTGGCCGAATCCGAAATCGGTAGGGACCTATCCCCCCCCCTAGCTCGCCCAAACCCGTATCTTCAGCATCCCCCCCCCCGATATCTACCTGCGCCGCCCCTTGTTCCAGAGACCCCCCCACGGCGCCACTCGTCGCCCCCGGCAACCTTGGTGCCCAAACTGCCGCCGGACCCTGCGGCGCCCCCTTGGACCCCCCGCACTCCCCCGAGTCCCACCTGGCTAACAACTCCCTCACCTCTGCCATAAAACCTGCCACCCCCGCACCTATGCCCCCAGACACCCCATCCCCAGCTTGCGATACTGACATGACATTAGCAAACATTTGTGGCTCACCCTGCGTAGCGCTCCCGCCGCCTGATCCTCCCGTGCGCCGCTCCAAGTCCTGGGTCCCCGGGCCCGACTGGCCCAGGGACCCGCTTCCCGCCGGACGTCCTGACGCCACCGCAGTTCCTGGTGCCGCCATCACGCTGCCGGAAGATGATGGCGCCCGGGAGCCGATCGCTGCCCCCGACCGCCCGCCTGCCTGGCTGCCGCTGTCCTCCAACCGCCCTCCTGGTGCCTCGACCGCCGTGCCGCCTGACACCGTGTCCTGGTCGGCCACCGCCTGCGAAGAAAAAAGGAGAGGCGAGCAGCCGGTACTGGCCGGGAAGCCGAGCCCCCGGCCGCATGCGCGCATGTCCGCAGAGCCTGGACCTAAATGGGAATGGGCCGGGGAGGACGCCATGCGCACCAGCTCCCCCGGCTGGGGGGCCGTAAGGTCAAAGGGCCAGGCGCTCAGGGACGCGGGGACCCGCCAGGCCGGGGGAGCCATGGGGGGGGGGGAGGGGGTCATCCCGTGTCGCCGGGGGAAAGGGGTGCGGCGGGGGCGCCAGCGGAGTAAAAAAAGGGGGGTGAGGGGGCGGCGCTCCCGCCAAGGGGCATGCGCTATGGGAGAAGGGGGGGTCAGCGCGGGGGGGGGGAAAGGGGGTATATATGTGTGTGGTGTGCTGCTTGGGAGCCCCCACCGGGGCCCCACTACTAGGCCTGGGGGAGGGGGGGTCCCCTCCCCCGCGGCCGCTCTCCGCTCCAATTGGAGCGGAGCCTTGACCCCCGTGGAGGACCCCGGTGGAAGGGAGGAGGGAGGGGCGGCTTGTACGCGGGGGGGGGAGGGGGGGCAAAGGGGGCGTGGTTGTGGGCGAGCCGGGCCACTCGCAGTGAGCGAGCCGGGCCCGCCTGGTCCCCCCCCCGCCGGGGGGGGTGCTGCCAGAGACGCAGCTCCCCGCCCACGGGGACGGCGGGGAGCAGCAGACGTCCTGCGGCCCGAGCTACACTGCTCGGGCCGCGCCGACGAGCGACGAGGGGGCGGAGCCGACGGCCCCCACGTGCCTGCCTCAACCCCAGCCACAAGGGAGGGGGAGGCAGGCCTCCTCTGCCCCGAGCCCCGGCGCGCAGGCCGGGAGCTCGAGCGAGGTGGGGGCGGAGCCTGCGCCCCGGCAGCAGCGGCCTCTCCCTGCGAGAGGGAGAGGGGAACACTTGCCGCCGGCGCGCGGCCGGCGGAGGACGACGGGGGAGGCGCGCCTGAAGCACCCGCCTCCCCCCGACGACAGCGAGCTGAGGCTCGAGGCCTCCCGCAGCCCACAGGTGAGTGGCGCGCCGCGTTGGAAGGGGTCGGAGGGGCGGGGGGACGGAGGGGGAGAACCGCAGGCGCGGCAGGCGCCGCGTCCATCCCCCGCCGCGCGTGGCGCCGAGGTGGCGACGGGCTAAGCCGGGCAATGGCCCCGCGTGCCCGGCGGGGGCGGGAGGGGGGTTGCGGCGAGGCGGACTGGGGGGGCAGTAAGCTCCTCACCCAGTCCTCGCCTCGTCCCCGGCCTCCCTGCGCAGCGCAGCTAAAAGGGCCTCCATGGTCACTTGCCTGGGTGGACGAGCGTCAGTCAGACCGCTCGTCATCCACGCCGGGGGTCAAAGAGGAAGGGGAGGGGGACAAACGTCCCTTTATACTCCCCCCCCCCTTTGAGGTCACTTCCCCCCAGTGACCACTTCCCCCATGGCTGGTCTGCCTCCGGAACGGAGCGCAGGCCAGTCATGTGGGCTGCCCTCCTTAAAGGGACGGCGCTTTCTGAGTGTCTGTATACAGCCAGGTAACATGCAGAGTGTCTGTATACAGCCAGGTAATATACAGAGTGTATGTATACAGCCAGGTAACATACAGAGTGTCTGTATACAGCCAGGTAATATACAGAGTGTCTGTATACAGCCAGTTAATATACAGAGTGTCTGTATACAGCCAGGTAATATACAGAGTGTCTGTATACAGCCAGGTAATATACAGAGTGTCTGTATACAGCCAGGTAACATACAGAGTGTCTGTATACAGCCAGGTAACATACAGGGTGTCTGTATAAAGCCAGGTAATATACAGAGTGTCTGTATACAGCCAGGTAACATACAGAGTGTATGTATACAGCCAGGTAATATACAGAGTGTCTGTATACAGCCAGGTAACATACAGAGTGTCTGTATACAGCCAGGTAACATACAGAGTGTCTGTATACAGCCAGGTAACATACAGAGTGTCTGTATACAGCCAGGTGACATACAGAGTGTCTGTATACAGCCAGGTGACATACAGAGTGTCTGTATACAGCCAGGTAACATACAGAGTGTCTGTATACAGCCAGGTAACATACAGAGTGTCTGTATACAGCCAGGTAACATACAGAGTGTCTGTATACAGCCAGGTAATATACAGAGTGTCTGTATACAGCCAGGTAATATACAGAGTGTCTGTATACAACCAGGTAATATACAGAGTGTCTGTATACAGCCAGGTAATATACAGAGTGTCTGTATACAGCCAGGTAACATACAGAGTGTCTGTATACAGCCAGGTAATATACAGAGTGGCTGTATACAGCCAGGTGACATATAGAGTGCCTGTATACAGCCAGGTAACAAACAGAGTGTCTGTATACAGCCAGGTAATATACAGAGTGTCTGTATACAGCCAGGTAACATGCAGAGTATCTGTATACAGCCAGGTAATATACAGAGTGTATGTATACAGCCAGGTAACATACAGAGTGTCTGTATACAGCCAGGTAATATACAGAGTGTCTGTATACAGCCAGTTAATATACAGAGTGTCTGTATACAGCCAGGTAATATACAGAGTGTATGTATACAGCCAGGTAACATGCAGAGTGTCTGTATACAGCCAGGTAATATACAGAGTGTATGTATACAGCCAGGTAATATACAGAGTGTCTGTATACAGCCAGTTAATATACAGAGTGTCTGTATACAGCCAGGTAATATACAGAGTGTATGTATACAGCCAGGTAACATACAGAGTGTCTGTATACAGCCAGGTAACATACAGGGTGTCTGTATAAAGCCAGGTAATATACAGAGTGTCTGTATACAGCCAGGTAACATACAGAGTGTATGTATACAGCCAGGTAATATACAGAGTGTCTGTATACAGCCAGGTAACATACAGAGTGTCTGTATACAGCCAGGTAACATACAGAGTGTCTGTATACAGCCAGGTAACATGCAGAGTGTCTGTATACAGCCAGGTGACATACAGAGTGTCTGTATACAGCCAGGTAACATACAGAGTGTCTGTATACAGCCAGGTAACATACAGAGTGTCTGTATACAGCCAGGTAACATACAGAGTGTCTGTATACAGCCAGGTAATATACAGAGTGTCTGTATACAGCCAGGTAATATACAGAGTGTCTGTATACAACCAGGTAATATACAGAGTGTCTGTATACAGCCAGGTAATATACAGAGTGTCTGTATACAGCCAGGTAACATACAGAGTGTCTGTATACAGCCAGGTAATATACAGAGTGTCTGTATACAGCCAGGTGACATACAGAGTGCCTGTATACAGCCAGGTAACAAACAGAGTGTCTGTATACAGCCAGGTAATATTCAGAGTGTCTGTATACAGCCAGGTAATATACAGAGTGTCTGTATACAGCCAGGTAACATACAGAGTGTCTGTATACAGCCAGGTAACATACAGAGTGTGTGTATACAGCCAGGTAATATACAGAGTGTCTGTATACAGCCAGGTAATATACAGAGTGTCTGTATACAGCCAGGTAATATACAGAGTGTCTGTATACAGCCAGGTAACATACAGAGTGTCTGTATACAGCCAGGTAATATACAGAGTGTCTGTATACAGCCAGGTAATATACAGAGTTTCTGTATACAGCCAGGTAACATACAGAGTGTCTGTATACAGCCAGGTAACATACAGAGTGTCTGTATACAGTCAGGTAACATACAGAGTGTCTGTATACAGCCAGGTAACATGCAGAGTTTCTGTATACAGCCAGGTAATATACAGAGTGTATGTATACAGCCAGGTAACATACAGAGTGTCTGTATACAGCCAGGTAATATACAGAGTGTCTGTATACAGCCAGGTAATATACAGAGTGTCTGTATACAGCCAGGTAACATACAGAGTGTCTGTATACAGCCAGGTAACATACAGAGTGTCTGTATACAGCCAGGTAATATACAGAGTGTATGTATACAGCCAGGTAACATACAGAGTGTCTGTATACAGCCAGGTAACATACAGGGTGTCTGTATAAAGCCAGGTAATATACAGAGTGTCTGTATACAGCCAGGTAACATACAGAGTGTATGTATACAGCCAGGTAATATACAGAGTGTCTGTATACAGCCAGGTAACATACAGAGTGTCTGTATACAGCCAGGTAACATACAGAGTGTCTGTATACAGCCAGGTGACATACAGAGTGTCTGTATACAGCCAGGTGACATACAGAGTGTCTGTATACAGCCAGGTAACATACAGAGTGTCTGTATACAGCCAGGTAACATACAGAGTGTCTGTATACAGCCAGTTAATATACAGAGTGTCTGTATACAGCCAGGTAACATACAGAGTGTCTGTATACAGCCAGGTAATATACAGAGTGTCTGTATACAGCCAGGTAATATACAGATTGTCTGTATACAACCAGGTAATATACAGAGTGTCTGTATACAGCCAGGTAATATACAGAGTGTCTGTATACAGCCAGGTAACATACAGAGTGTCTGTATACAGCCAGTTAACATGCAGAGTGTCTGTATACAGCCAGGTAACATACAGAGTGTCTGTATACAGCCAGGTAATATACAGAGTGTCTGTATACAGCCAGGTAATATACAGAGTGTCTGTATACAGCCAGGGAACATACAGAGTGTCTGTATACAGCCAGGTAACATACAGAGTGTCTGTATACAGCCAGGTAATATACAGAGTGTCTGTATACAGCCAGGTAATATACAGAGTGTCTGTATACAGCCAGGTAACATACAGAGTGTCTGTATACAGCCAGGTAACATACAGAGTGTCTGTATACAGCCAGGTAACATGCAGAGTGTCTGTATACAGCCAGGTAATATACAGAGTGTCTGTATACAGCCAGGTAATATACAGAGTGTCTGTATACAGCCAGGTAATATACAGAGTGTCTGTATACAGCCAGGTAATATACAGAGTGTCTGTATATAGCCAGGTAATATACAGAGTGTCTGTATACAGCCAGGTAACATACAGAGTGTCTGTATACAGCCAGGTAACATACAGAGTGTCTGTATACAGCCAGGTAATATACAGAGTGTCTGTATACAGCCAGGTAACATACAGAGTGTCTGTATACAGCCAGGTAACATACAGAGTGTCTGTATACAGCCAGGTAACATACAGAGTGTCTGTATACAGCCAGGTATCATACAGAGTGTCTGTATACAGCCAGGTAACATACAGAGTGTCTGTATACAGCCAGGTAACATACAGAGTGTCTGTATACAGCCAGGTAACATACGGGGAGGCTGATTCATTAATAGCGCCAGGTAGCGACAGATGAGCGTCTGAAGTGCGGCACTATGAGCGACCGCTAGTGTACGCCACGAACGACTGTGAGTTGCTATAGCAGGCCTCCTCAGTCGCTATCTGCCGTTGTTGGGAAGAATGCCTACATTGGTGAATGAGATGTTTCAGATCAGCTTTTTAGGCGCTGTTACTTTTTCACACGGTATTCAAGACAGCGCCTGAGTGTTTGTTAGCTGTTGGATTGAAATCAATGTTAGAACATTCTGTTTTTTAAATAAATGCATACAATTGTTGGTTTCTCTTCATGGTGCCTAAAAAAGAAACAAAAGTGTAGTTAGTTTTTATTACTAATTTTGTTTTGTAGCATTTAATTACATACCAAGGCCTCACTTTTTTTTCAAATTTTGGTCAACTTGCACACCTCCCCTTATTCTGGTTTTGGTCAACTTGCACACCACCCCTTATTCTGGTTTGGGTCAACTTGCACACCACCCCTTATTCTGGTTTGGGTCAACTTGCACACCACCCCTTATTCTGGTTTTGGTCAACTTGCACACAACCCCTTATTCTGTTTTGGGTCAACTTGCACACCACCCCTTATTCTGGTTTGGGTCAACTTGCACACCACCCCTTATTCTGGTTTGGGTCAACTTGCACACCACCCCTTATTCTGGTTTGGGTCAACTTGCACACCACCCCTTATTCTGGTTTGGGTCAACTTGCACACCACCCCTTATTCTGGTTTGGGTCAACTTGCACACCACCCCTTATTCTGGTTTGGGTCAACTTGCACACCACCCCTTATTCTGGTTTGGGTCAACTTGCACACCACCCCTTATTCTGGTTTGGGTCAACTTGCACACCACCCCTTATTTTGGTTTGGGTCAACTTGCACACCACCCCTTATTCTGGTTTGGGTCAACTTGCACACCACCCCTTATTCTGGTTTGGGTCAACTTGTACACCACCCCTTATTCTTATTTGGGTCAACTTGCACACCACCCCTTATTTTTAGTCCCCAAAAATAAGGGCCCTGTAGTCTAGTACTTGGAGTATAGTTAAGGTGAGCTAGCTTACCGAGAAAAACGAGGTTATCATGCTTTCCCTTAGCTCAAATCCAGTCTGGGTGTCCTCACTCGTTTCTGCGGGCATGTTGGGGATTTCTGGCACCAGTGCTGTTTCTTCAGGGGGTTGCATTCTTTGGCATATGCAAATATTGTGTAGGACACAGCATGCAAGGATAATTTTGGAGACCTTTTGTGGACTGTACAACATTTCTCCTCCTGGGCGTGCCAAACACAGAAAGCGCGCTTTCAGCAGTCCAACGGTTCTTTCCACAATGCATCGGGTTTTGCGATGTGCTGCATTGTAGCGTAGTTGGGCAGAGGTCTGTGGGTTTCTGACGGGAGTCATGACCCACGTTCTCTGCCCATATCACTTATCCGCTGTGGAATAAACACAATGAGAGAGACAGCAATTAGTAATAGTACATGTTTTTTGGGCCATTTTTTTAAATTTAGCTTACTAGGCCACATATTTTTATCAAAATAATTTGTCATGGTTATTTATTTACCCAGTAGCGAGCCAGGTGGCATTTCATTGTTTTCAAACTTCCGGCACATGACTGATTGCTGGAGCCCGTAAGAATCGTGGCATGAGCCGGGGAAGCCAGATCTCACGGCCAGCAGCTTCATGTCATGGTCACATACCACCATGACGTTGATGGAATGGAATTGTTTCCTATTCCTATAATGCAGCTCCTGTGCACGGGGAGGGCGGAAAGGGATATGTGTACCATCCACGCACCCTAGCACATTCGGAATCCCTCCCATGCGGTAGAACGCATGCTTTTTTTGGGCAACCTTATCCGCATCCTCAGGAAATATGATATAAACAGGGATAAGGTCACAAATAGCCAGTACTACCTTGAAAAATATGCGGCTCATTGTAGCCTGGCTGATCCCGCTGAGGAAGTCAGAGGTTGCCTGGAAATTCCCTCGTGCCACAATATTAAGCGTGGCACATAGGCGAACTATGCCTGGAATGGATTGGGTGCGTCTGGTGGATGGATCGATTTTGGTCTTAATCTGATCATATAGGGACTGTAGTGCTGCACGATTCAGACGAAAGCAGCTTCTGATCTGCTCGTCACTTAAATCCCACACTGAAAGACGGATGCCAAAGGATCGGGGTGCCCTAAGCCTCGCAGCACCCTCCTCCCTGGCCTCCTGTTCTTCCAGCAGTCTCATCCAGAACCCAAACATCACCCTCTCATCCATCTCACACTCACTGGCCAGAGATACAAAATAAGGCAAACCAAAAACAGAAAACCAACACACCACAGACACAAGCACACTCCTCACACAATCACACCAATGCAGCTCAACACAAAACCAGATGTATAGTGGTCAGAACCACCAGACTGCTGAAAGTCTGCTTTCTAAGTTAGGCACAACCAAGAGGGGATTTGCTGCACAACCCACAAAAGGCCCCAAAATCAATCCTCACTTTCTGTATGCTACACAATATTTGCATATGCCAACCAAATAAATCTCCCAAAGAAACAGCACTGATGCCAGAAATCACCCAACAAGCCACACAGAGTAAAGGCACAACCCAGCCAGACAATTTTTTTAAGCAAGGGACCAAAGGACAACACCACAGCCTTTGCCACAGTGTAACAATACAAGAAGGTTGTCAAATAAAGCTATTTATACTTAACTTTGGGAAAGGACTGGTCCGCTTTGCCGCCTCTTGCGTTGCTTAGCTATTTCCAGTCTGCAATTAGCTTACCCAGGTGTGCTTGAAATGGTTTGCGCACACGTACGCTAAAGCATACTAGCGTACGTGAGCAGATACTTGCGTGCTTTAGCGGCTATGGTTCATCAGTCAGGTTTGGTCCAATAAAACTTATGCTGCTCTTAATTCAAATAGCCGTTTTTAGAGCAACATTTTACATGTGTTTAACAGACCTGAGTACATTGGTTTCTTATGTTGGGTTGTTTGGTTAATGAGCTCTCTAATTATTTAATTGTCTTCCACACATGGTTGCCAGAAACATCAGGCATTGCAGTGAAGATGTCGCTACAAACAGCTGGCCAGTATGTGTGAAGCAATTAAGTGCACCTGTTTGTGATTGGTTCTTAGAGCACATAAAACCTGGCACACCCAAGCAGCAGTTGTTGCCATTTTCTAGTCTGCATGCATGCTTGGGTGTTGTATAGTGGTGTGTTTGCAGCTACAGGATGGAGCCAAATTCTGGGCATCTGCCGGCTACAGCTGTACCAAGTAGGAGTGTGTTGGGTGCTGTGCGCAGACCTCCCCTAAGGAAAAGGGCACAGGCCGAAGGTGAGGCAGCACCTAAGGCCAAGCGCCCATTTGCCAAGAGGGAGCCAGAATTTATTTGGCGGATAACAATACTCTTGTGCGTCTGACACTGGCAAAATGGGAGTTATTATTTGGCTCCCAAAGTCAGTGTTTAGGCAAGCAAGAAAGGAGCAAATTGTGGGATGCCATTGTGGGAGCTTACTAGCAGTGCTCAATACCCACCCATCCTGCAAGAAACGATTCTACACTTTGAAAAGGGCCCTTATGCAAAAGATGAAGAATGATCTTCTTGTAGAGAGTGGGACCAACCAGGGTCCAAAGAGTACCTACAGGCCATATGAGGAGATGCTGAAGTGCAAGATTCCGCTCATTCGGCTGCAGGGTGTTAATGCTGGGGATGACACCACAGGTTGGGCTGAAGGTACCTAGTTTAGACATTTTTAAATCTTGTTGTTGTAATGTATGTTATTTTGTTTTAATTTTTTTTTCAATACTAACAGTAGGACATGTGAAGTAGTACATTATACCTCATTAATGTGTTACTTGCCTGTCTCTTGCTTTATGCATAGGTGCACATGGTGAGGCCCAGGATTCTGGGCAGGAGGACACCCACAACCTCCCCTTCCCACAACCCCCTTCGCACAACCTCAAGCATAACCCAGTCGGCCATTGAAGGTATTTTTAAGTAATTTTGGTGGTGGTTATTTTGGGCCGCACATTACCAATGGCTAAATCCTTACTTTTATTTCTGATAGTTGCCCTGACATTTGCACCAGCATCTCCTCAGGAGTCAACCTAATCTTTGGATGCCGGTAAGTGCATGTGTCAACCTTGCTTTAGCTACTTTAACACAAGGGCATGTCTTTCATTCATCTATTTTCATTGTAGTGTAAAAGAACCAAAGGGGAGGAAAGTTGGTGGGGGTCTGCACAACTAATATACTTAAGGTTATCAACGGGTGCTAGTAAAATGGGGACACCAACCCATGAAACATCAAAAAATACTGGGCCCTAGACCGGCCCAAACAGTCCCTAAATTATACTGCACACCAAAAATTCTATAGTATATAAAAGTAAAAATTTATTATTAAATCTTCCCTAGAACAACAGAAGACATCACAAGACTAGATTAAAAAACATATACACAAAAATTGAGGAAAAGGGTTTTATCCTATTATGAGCTATCAAAAAAATGAATATAATTATATAATACTTAATGCATAAAAATATACCATGTGAAATACATATTCCATACCTCAAACTGGCTAGATATGCAGGCGTATAAGAGTGAGAAAGTGAATATACATAAAATAAAAAGTGAAGAAAAAATTAATAAAAATAAAAGTGAAGAAAAGATTAGAGCAGGAAAAGTGCACAAAGTGCCTATGTGATAATCGTGCACTGTGACAAAGAATAAGTGCTGTGGTATTAAAGCCACAGTATATACATGCAGAGACTAGTATTGTGCAAACAGTATATACGCCAGCATAACAGCCAAAGGTAAATAATAACAATTAGTATAACACTGTAAACATCACCACATCCAGGAGCTCAGGAACCCAAAGCCGCAACTAGCCACCGACGCGTATTTTCATTGTAGGGCAAGTCCCTGCTTCATCTTTGGACACCACTTCCTGTGTTGCTGGTCAACCGGACCCTGTTGGTGTGTATTTCCAAACACACTGTATCCTTTATGCTGTTTGAGTAACAATGTGTATATTTTGTTAGTCTAAAATTCAACATGATTTCAATTACAACTTCAATATGGATATTGACACTGGATTGTGCATCAACACGATCAGAAATTAAATTGTTTTAATGTGTTCCCTGCATTTTTTGGTTGATTTAAAATCGAAAGACAAACATACACTATACTAGTGTTGGTAATATTGATCTACATTGTGTATTTTAGTTGACCGGAATACAGGAAGTGGCCATCCGGAAAGGGCCCTTCACCGTGAGGCTGCTAGAGATGAGGGTAAGTTTGTTTAGCTTTATTCTCTAGTAAGGATGTTGGCTAACCTGTTTTTTGGAATTATTAGTACAACTTGTTATTCAACATGTTTTTTTGAAGGGCAAAGCTCGAGTGAGGGGCTAAGTCGGGACATCTGTGAGATGGCGGGTATGTGTAATTTGAGCAATGTGTGTATGTTATTGTTTGCCACAATGATTTCCTCCTCTTCGGCTTACATACATGTTTGGAATATGATGTTCCATGACACATTTTTGCTATTGGGCAATCCCCCACTTTGGTGAGGTATATCCTTGATAGTGTGGGCCAAAAATAGTCCCACAATCTCAAATGACCTACTAACATGACTTTCCTGTTTAGCATATGGCAGCTTGCCCCATCTCTCAGATGTGGAGTTTCCCCTTTCTGGCAGCCAGACACCGGAACTACTTTGGCCGGAGCAGACTGAGGTACCATGGCTGATTTGTTTGAACAGTAACCACATTTACATGTTTGGCGGGACAACAGGATCCACCATGTAACATACAACATATTTGTGGTTTAGCAGGAGTCCATTGCGGAAACCCAGGCTCTGCCCTCTGCCCAAGTGCAATGTGGACAGGCTACAGAGGCTGAAGCAACGGTACATTATAATGGAACCCTTTTGGGAAATGTTTTGGAGGGGATTACCTGCATTGTTCCAGCTTCAATACAATCTTTTTTTTGGTGTTTTAGGCTGAACATCCTACAACTGGAGCTTCTGCACCCACAAGTGCCGATTTTTACCAGCTAGGGGTCCGGATGCTGGAGGGCTACAGTCAATAACAGCCGCGTGCTGGAACTAATGAGCGCATTGCGGCGTTGGAAAATCAGTCGCTGGAGGATCGCCAACAAATTCAGGACCTGCAGCAACAACTGCGAGAAGTGCAAAATCACCAGCACCCCCAAATTACTCAGGCAATTCAACAAATGTCAAAGTCCATACAACAAATGTCACATACCATACAATAATCTGGACAGCGCCAGGAACAAACGTTTTTGTTGATCCATCAGCTAATACAACAGCACTGCACTGTTGTCCCCCAACACCAACCCTAGCAATGAATCCCAACCTCCAAGGCCACCCAGGGAATAATTGTGGCACTTCTTGTTCCCTTGAAATGCATTAATTTTAAGGTTTTTATTTTCTTGTAATAATTGTTTGAACCCAACCTCCAATTAGTGTTTTTGAGAAGACATAGCTACTAACCCAGTCAGGGATAAGTCTCTAGATATGTACATGTAGGCAGAAATGTATGACACACATTGTTTGCCATACATTACTATGGTTAACACATTAAATGCCTAACAATGTTATCAAACTAATGGTTTGCTAGACACTTAAACTATGCTTTACAAGGCACAACACACTGAAAGTAGAAAAATATAAAACATTTATTGCCTTCAAAGGCACCCAACATGGGCAACATTAATTGCCCATGTTGCCCAGTGGAAAAAAACATACCCCCCACCCTAACATTGTTTCTTCTTGCCCAGCAGCATAAGGCGCGTCCGACGGACGTACTGCCACAGTCTGCGATGCTCTGTTTCACAAGCTGTAGAGAGCAAAAAAAAAAACACTCAAACAAATATAATGGGATCTCAACATACACAGATGTAGGAATGTTATGTAATTTGCTCGAATTAGCTGACCAACACATTAACATTGGTGTAAACTGGGCCCTTATGTGTTAACATTATATGAGTAGTAGTGCCTGCCTTACATGTGCATTTAACATCCAAACCATACATTTAGTATGAACTCTTTGGAAGAAATGAAGGGATAAGTCCCATTGTGGGCATTTATTGGGTTATTTACAGCCAAACATCATGGCCAAAGTCCTAACGATTAAACTGCTTGTGAAAAGCATATTAGAGTTCCCAACCTTAGCAGGCAAATATTTTTATTTTAAGCAAACATTTTACCAATACATGTAAAAACCAAAAATGTGAGCAAACAATCAAGCATGCAGACATGCATTTAGGATTGTGGGACGAGCAAATGTCACCTAGATGTGTGCTTAGAAAAGACATAGGGACATTGTCAATTAATATATGTATTCCCTCAGCAAAAAATCCTATAAAAAAAACACATTTGAAAAACAAACATCAATACATATCTATATAGACTAATAACCATAAATAACAAGCTATATGGTTGCACAGCATAAATGGAACATATACTTACTTTGACCACCTGGCCGTTCACACGCGTATCAACGCGTTTGCGCTTTAATTTTGGGGGGGGGCAGGGGATGTTGAGGGACCAGGGGAGACAGGGGGAGGAGGGGGGGGAGGGGTTGGGGAGGAGGATTCAGAGGAGTAGCTGGGGAGGGGGATGGCTCTGCGTCTGGGAATCATTTCTAATCCTCAGAGGTGGAAACCGGAAGTTGCAAAACGAAAGTAAAATAAAAAAATAAACACACGCATCGCTAAAATACGCTAAAATACACTTATCAATTCGCAAGGATACGCAACATCACAATAACGTATAGCGACGAGTCAGCTGCGCCCGTGTCTGCTGCGTATTCATCAACAGCGACTGGGAGCGTAACAAGTGAAATAGCGACCAAAAAAAAAAAAACGCATGTATGATCAGCACAGCGCCGCTGCCTGCTCCACATAGCGACTCGGCATAGCGACTGGGCCTCGCCGCAACACCACGGATTCATCAAAGAGATTACTATCATAGAGCGTGGGCGCTGTTAGCTGACTGCGGCACAGAGCGCTTGTAACGGTTTTCAAAAAAAGATTTGGGGGGTTTGACGCTAACGCTCGAAAACGCTAACAATAACTGAAATGACATTGGGAGAGGGCTGTGATTTGGACATCCAAGTGACACACTCCGAAATACATTTTACAAAAAAAAAAAAAAAAAGACATCCAAAACATTCAAGACAAATCAGAATTAATGTTTAATGCATGTACTAATTTCATTTAAAAAAAAAAAAAAAACATATTCAAAAGCCAAAAAAATTAAAAATGTGTCTGCCATAGAAGTGTATGGGAGAGCGCCAGCTAGCGAGAGGTAATACCTTGCGCTGTGCAAGGCACAACACTGGCGCTGTTCGCTGAGGATGAGAAATTGATGAATCATCCGCTACATGTCGCTATTCCAGTCGCTACACAGATTCCGGTTGATAAATGTGCTATTGTGTGCCGTGTCCGGCGTTGACCAGGCGTTGACCAGTCGCTATTTGGTGCTACCTCCCACTAACCAGGCACTGCATGACGCTATCCCTTGTTAAATAAGGCCCAGGTAACATACAGAGTGTCTGTATACACCCAGGTAACATACAGAGTGTCTGTATACAACCAGGTAACATACAGAGTGTCTGTATACAGCCAGGTAACATACAGAGTGTCTGTATACAGCCAGGTAACATACAGAGTGTGTGTATACAGCCAGGTAACATACAGAGTGTGTGTATACAGCCAGGTAACATACAGAGCGTCTGTATACAGCCAGGTAACATACAGAGTGTCTGTATACAGCCAGGTAACATACAGAGCGTCTGTATACAGCCAGGTAACATACAGAGCGTCTGTATACAGCCAGGTAACATACAGAGCGTCTGTATACAGCCAGGTAACATACAGAGCGTCTGTATACAGCCAGGTAACATACAGAGCGTCTGTATACAGCCAGGTAACATACAGAGCGTCTGTATACAGCCAGGTAACATACAGAGCGTCTGTATACAGCCAGGTAACATACAGAGCGTCTGTATACAGCCAGGTAACATACAGAGCGTCTGTATACACCCAGGTAACGTACAGAGCGTCTGTATACAGCCAGGTAACATACAGAGCGTCTGTATACAGCCAGGTAACATACAGAGCGTCTGTATACAGCCAGGTAACATACAGAGCGTCTGTATACACCCAGGTAACATACAGAGCATCTGTATACACCCAGGTAACATACAGAGCGTCTGTATACACCCAGGTAACATACAGAGTGTCTGTATACACCCAGGTAACATACAGAGTGTCTGTATACACCCAGGTAACATACAGAGTGTCTGCATACAGCCAGGTAACATACAGAGTGTCTGTATACAGCCAGGTAACATACAGAGTGTCTGCATACAGCCAGGTAACATACAGAGTGTCTGCATACAGCCAGGTAACATACAGAGTGTCTGCATACAGCCAGGTAACATACAGAGTGTCTGCATACAGCCAGGTAACATACAGAGTGTGTGCATACAGCCAGGTAACATACAGAGTGTGTGCATACAGCCAGGTAACATACAGAGTGTCTGTATACAGCCAGGTAATATACAGAGTGTCTGTATACAGCCAGGTAATATACAGAGTATCTGTATACAGCCAGGTAACATACAGAGTGTGTGCATACAGCCAGGTAACATACAGAGTGTCTGTATACAGCCAGGTAACATACAGAGTGTGTGCATACAGCCAGGTAACATACAGAGTGTCTGTATACAGCCAGGTAACATACAGAGTGTCTGTATACAGCCAGGTAACTTACAGAGTGTCTGTATACAGCCAGGTAACATACAGAGTGTCTGTATACAGCCAGGTAACATACAGAGTGTCTGCATACAGCCAGGTAACATACAGAGTGTCTGCATACAGCCAGGTAACATACAGAGTGTCTGCATACAGCCAGGTAACATACAGAGTGTCTGCATACAGCCAGGTAACATACAGAGTGTCTGCATACAGCCAGGTAACATACAGAGTGTCTGTATACAGCCAGGTAACATACAGAGTGTCTGCATACAGCCAGGTAACATACAGAGTGTCTGTATACAGCCAGGCAACATACAGAGTGTCTGTATACAGCCAGGTAATATACAGAGTGTCTGTATACAGCCAGGTAACATACAGAGTGTATGTATACAGCCAGGTAATATACAGAGTGTCTGTATACAGCCAGGTAACATACAGAGTGTCTGTATACAGCCAGGTAACATACAGAGTGTCTGTATACAGCCAGGTAACATACAGAGTGTATGTATACAGCCAGGTAATATACAGAGTGTCTGTATACAGCCAGGTAACATACAGAGTGTCTGTATACAGCCAGGTAACATACAGAGTGTCTGTATACAGCCAGGTAACATACAGAGTGTCTGTATACAGCCAGGTAACATACAGAGTGTCTGTATACAGCCAGGTAACATACAGAGTGTCTGCATACAGCCAGGTAACATACACAGTGTCTGTATACAGCCAGGTAACATACAGAGTGTGTGCATACAGCCAGGTAACATACAGAGTGTCTGTATACAGCCAGGTAACATACAGAGTGTCTGTATACAGCCAGGTAACATACAGAGTGTCTGTATACAGCCAGGTAACATACAGAGTGTCTGCATACAGCCAGGTAACATACAGAGTGTCTGCATACAGCCAGGTAACATACAGAGTGTCTGCATACAGCCAGGTAACATACAGAGTGTCTGTATACAGCCAGGTAACATACAGAGTGTCTGTATACAGCCAGGTGACATACAGAGCGTCTGCATACAGCCAGGTGACATACAGAGTGTCTGTATACAGCCAGGTAACATACAGAGTGTCTGCATACAGCCAGATAACATACAGAGTGTCTGTATACAGCCAGGTGACATACAGAGCGTCTGCATACAGCCAGGTAATATACAGAGTGTACATTATATACAGTGAGCTAACATGATTTTCTGGGAGAGCTGAAGAATTATAGATCTGCAATGAGAGTAAAAAGTGACCTTTCTTTGATTATCATATATTAATAAATTCTTACATCACACAAAACATCCTTTGTGAAAAAAATGAATAGCTATCAATGTTATAATGTCTGAAATTTACATCAAACAATCCACCAATCAGAAAATCTCCTTGCTTGTGATACTGATAAAGAAATACAGGCCAGCTGGGAGTGAGTCTACACGAGGACGCCCAATTGTGTTTGGGGGCAATTTCGCAGGATGGGACCAAGAGGAGGATCAGGGGGAAGATAACAGAAATCATAGCTGATCAGTAAGTGTATTCTGTTCTGCAAACCATGTGCCATAGAGGGGATTCAATCTTCAAAGGCTGTGCAGGCTCCTGACTTCAGTGTTGGTGTTTTATCAGCACAGTTACTGTCAGTTTATAAAGCTGAACTGGAGGAAATTTAGATATTTCCAGACTTTGCTTCTTTTTTGTAAAATATATTTCCGTCTTTCAGCAGGTTTTATTTTATACAGATACAGACAGATGTGTGGAAATGTATGTATCCAAGTGAGAATAATATAAAAAAATTCATTTTTTTAATATCTGTAAAAGAGGAAGACTCCTTTAAGGTGGTGAGCAGCCTGACTGCTGGGAAAGGGAGTTCAGCACTCAGATTATCAGTGTCCCTTTCTGCCCCTTCTTTCCTCTCTGTCCCCCAGTTCTCTTTTCACACCCAGGATTGACCCACCCCCTTCTCAACCCCATTGTTGCATTAGGTTCTCTGCCGTCCAGTAGCTCACACCAACTCCTTGTGACAGGTAGAGGACCAAAATGCCCCCTGGAGTCTATGAGGGCATGCATACTCGCGCTCCCTGCTGTGTGAAACCCTCCAGATCGCCTGAAAACTCACCTTCGTTCCCGATCCAATGGCACATGCGCATGCCTCCCAACCGATTTTCCAGGGACTGTCCCGGTTTTTTGCAGATTATCCCGCGGTCCCGGATGATTAATAACTGTCCCGGGATGCGCTGGGGAAGCATCTTCTGAAAAAAATAGATTTCTTGTATTATCCTATGGCCGCTGGGCCCCATACGTATGCCCACGGGGTTGCCAGTGCTGCGCAACCAAGATCTGCTGAGCCGACCACACGACCCCCCCCCCCCCCCCCGTCGATCAGCTGCTCTGCCACCCGCATCCGCCGCCGCAGCCGATTAGCTGCTCCAGAGCCCACAACGCCATCCACCAACAACCTCCCCCCCCCCCAGTGATCAGCTACTCCAGCGGGCCGCACCAATCTGCCTCCATCTCGGGCCTCTTAATTGGCCACCTTGCCCCGGCTTGCCCCGTCCCGGCCATTGGTTCGGAAACAGTGCCGGCTCAGGACATGAGAGTGGGTCGTTAGGCTCCACTCACCTGCTAAGGACATGTGACTGATACAGAGACCTGAGAACCCCGGAGGATAAGGTAAGTAGCAAATATAAAGAAATTGCTTAATGTTAAAAGAAACAAAATTAAAAAATAGATGATGATTTTGTAGAGGGAGGGAGAGTGTGTGTGTGTGTGTGCGCCTAGGGGAGCATGCATGGCAGGGGGGTGGCTGTCCCTGACTGCCGAGAACGGGAGAACTGCAATAAGGGAGAACGCATTGCACACAGAGGAGATGGGGGTAGGAGGAGACGCAACGCAGGTAGACAGTCAGACCACACTTTTGTCTGCTGCTCGGTGGCAGTTGCAGGAGGAGGATGAGGAGGAGGAGGACAACGTGGAGGTGGCTGTGGAAGAGGATGCTGGCGGCGAGGGTAGCAGTCAGGCTGTGTGCGTCCCATTGGTTCAGCGCGGATGGGGCGGAGAGGAGGAGGAAGAGGAGGAAATGGAAAATGATCCTTCTGGTGGGGGCAGTGAGGTCATGCCTACTCAGAGTCTGGCACACATGGCTGACTTCATGCTGGGCTGCTTTTCCCGGGACATACGTGTTGTCCGGATATTGGAGAACAAACTATACTGGGTCTTCGCACTCCTGGACCCCCGGTATAAAGATAACTTCTCCTCTTTTATTCCGGTAGAGGAGAGGACGAATCGATTACTGGAATACCAGAGGGAACTCTTGCAGAACATGATGCAGATTTTCCCACCCAGCATCGCTGGCGGCAGAGAGGAGAGTGTCTCCCAGAGTCTGACAACATCGATCAGGCCCACAGCCACCAGGGGAACACTCTCCAAGGTGTGGGACACGTTCATGTCACCCCCTCGTGCAACTTCCATCACTGCGGGGCCCGCTATCAGCAGGAGGGACAAGTATCGGCGGATGTTGCGGGACTACCTGGCAGACCACACCCCTGTCCTCCCCGATCCCTCGGCGACCTACACTTACTGGGTCTCCAAGTTGGACACGTGGCTGGAACTGTCCCTGTACGCCTTGGAGGTGCTTGCCTGCCCTGCCGCCAGCGTGCTATCAGAAAGGGTGTGTTCAGCGCAGCCGGGGGCATTATAACCGATAAGCGCAGCCGCCTGTCAACCGACAGTGCCGACAGGCTGACGCTAATCAAAATGAACAGCAAGTGGATTGACCCGGACTTTGCTTGTACAACAGTGGAAAGCAGCCAAGAGTGAAGTGCCATCTGTATGAAGTGCCATTTCCTCCTCCTCCTCCTCCTCCTCCTCCTCCTCCTTAACCGCCGTAGAATTGCTGTATTAATAAAAAAAAATTATGGCTCACCTCTTGGGCTTAATACAATCAATTTTTAAGAGGTCTCAGCTCTTGGGCCTCCACACAATTTTTAAGAGGTCTCAGCTCGTGGGACTCTACACAATTTTTAAGAGGTCTCAGCTCTTGGGACTCCACACAATTTTTAAAAGGTCTCAGCTCTTGGGCCTCCACACAATTTTTAAGAGGTCTCAGCTCGTGGGACTCCACACAATTTTTAGGAGGTCTCAGCTCTTGGGCCTCCACACAATTTTTAAGAGGTCTCAGCTCTTGGGCCTCCACACAATTTTTAAAAGGTCTCAGCTCTTGGGCCTCCACACAATTTTTAAAAGGTCTCAGCTCTTGGGCCTCCACACAATTTTTAAGAGGTCTCAGCTCGTGGGACTCCACACAATTTTTAAGAGGTCTCAGCTCTTGGGCCTCCACACAATTTTTAAGAGGTCTCAGCTCTTGGGCCTCCACACAATTTTTAAGAGGTCTCAGCTCTTGGGCCTCCACACAATTTTTAAGAGGTCTCAGCTCTTGGGCCTCCACACAATTTTTAAAAGGTCTCAGCTCTTGGGCCTCCACACAATTTTTAAAAGGTCTCAGCTCTTGGGCCTCCACACAATTTTTAAAAGGTCTCAGCTCTTGGGCCTCCACACAATGTTTGAGAGGTCTCAGCTCTTGGGCCTCCACACAATTTTTAAAAGGTCTCAGCTCTTGGGCCTCCACACAATTTTTAAGAGGTCTCAGCTCGTGGGCCTCCACACAATTTTTAAAAGGTCTCAGCTCTTGGGCCTCCACACAATGTTTGAGAGGTCTCAGCTCTTAGGCCTCCACACAATTTTTAAAAGGTCTCAGCTCTTGGGCCTCCACACAATTTTTAAGAGGTCTCAGCTCGTGGGCCTCCACACAATTTTTATAAGGTCTCAGCTCTTGGGCCTCCACACAATTTTTAAAAGGTCTCAGCTCTTGGGCCTCCACACAATTTTTAAAACATAGCAGCCCTAATAAGGGCTCTCAATGACTCTCTTGTCTTCTGGTAGCTGGTATATATGGTGGTAAATGCGATATTCTGAGCTTCTGGGGCCCTGCCTGACTACATAGGATATGAGATATATACTGTTCAACATAGTAGCCCTAATAAGGGCTCTTAAGGACTCTCTTGTCTTCTGGTAGCTGGTATATATGGTGGTAAAAGGTATATTCTGAGCTTCTGGGGCCCTGCCTGCCTACATATGAGCTATATACTGTTCAGCATAGTAGCCCTAATAAGGGCTCTCAATGACTCTCTTGTCTTCTGGTAGCTGGTATATATGGTGGTAAAAGGTATATTCTGAGCTTCTGGGGCCCTGCCTGACTACATAGAAAATGAGCTATATACTGTTCAACATAGTAGCCCTAATAAGGGCTCTTAAGGACTCTCTTGTCTTCTGGTAGCTGGTATATATGGTGGTAAAAGCTATATTCTGAGCTTCTGGGGCCCTGCCTGACTACATAGAATATGAGCTATATACTGTTCAGCGTAGTAGCCCTAATAAGGGCTCTTAAGGACTCTCTTGTCTTCTGGTAGCTGGTATATATGGTGGTAAAAGCTATATTCTGAGCTTCTGGGGCCCTGCCTGACTACATAGAATATGAGCTATATACTGTTCAGCATAGTAGCCCTAATAAGGGCTCTTAAGGACTCTCTTGTCTTCTGGTAGCTGGTATATATGGTGGTAAAAGCTATATTCTGAGCTTCTGGGGCCCTGCCTGACTACATAGAATATGAGCTATATACTGTTCAGCGTAGTAGCCCTAATAAGGGCTCTTAAGGACTCTCTTGTCTTCTGGTAGCTGGTATATATGGTGGTAAAAGCTATATTCTGAGCTTCTGGGGCCCTGCCTGACTACATAGAATATGAGCTATATACTGTTCAGCGTAGTAGCCCTAATAAGGGCTCTTAAGGACTCTCTTGTCTTCTGGTAGCTGGTATATATGGTGGCAAAAGCTATATTCTGAGCTTCTGGGGCCCTGCCTGACTACATAGAATATGAGCTATATACTGTTCAGCGTAGTAGCCCTAATAAGGGCTCTTAAGGACTCTCTTGTCTTCTGGTAGCTGGTATATATGGTGGTAAAAGCTATATTCTGAGCTTCTGGGGCCCTGCCTGCCTACATAGGATATGAGCTATATACTGTTCAGCGTAGTAGCCCTAATAAGGGCTCTTAAGGACCCTCTTGTCTTCTGGTAGCTGGTATATATGGTGGTAAAAGCTATATTCTGAGCTTCTGGGGCCCTGCCTGCCTACATAGGATATGAGCTATATACTGTTCAGCGTAGTAGCCCTAATAAGGGCTCTTTCGACTCTCTTGTCTCCTGGTAGCTGGTATATATGGTGGTAAAAGCGATATTCTGAGCTTCTGGGGCCCTGCCTGACTACATAGAATATGAGCTATATACTGTTCAGCGTAGTAGCCCTAATAAGGGCTCGTAAGGACTCTCTTGTCTTCTGGTAGCTGGTATATATGGTGGTAAAAGCTATATTCTGAGCTTCTGGGGCCCTGCCTGACTACATAGGATATGAGCTATATACTGTTCAGCGTAGTAGCCCTAATAAGGGCTCTTAAGGACTCTCTTGTCTTCTGGTAGCTGGTATATATGGTGGTAAAAGCTATATTCTGAGCTTCTGGGGCCCTGCCTGACTACATAGAATATGAGCTATATACTGTTCAGCGTAGTAGCCCTAATAAGGGCTCTTAAGGACTCTCTTGTCTTCTGGTAGCTGGTATATATGGTGGTAAAAGCTATATTCTGAGCTTCTGGGGCCCTGCCTGCCTACATAGGATATGAGCTATATACTGTTCAGCGTAGTAGCCCTAATAAGGGCTCTTAAGGACTCTCTTGTCTTCTGGTAGCTGGTATATATGGTGGTAAAAGCTATATTCTGAGCTTCTGGGGCCCTGCCTGACTACATAGAATATGAGCTATATACTGTTCAGCGTAGTAGCCCTAATAAGGGCTCTTAAGGACTCTCTTGTCTTCTGGTAGCTGGTATATATGGTGGTAAAAGCTATATTCTGAGCTTCTGGGGCCCTGCCTGACTACATAGAATATGAGCTATATACTGTTCAGCGTAGTAGCCCTAATAAGGGCTCTTAAGGACTCTCTTGTCTTCTGGTAGCTGGTATATATGGTGGTAAAAGCTATATTCTGAGCTTCTGGGGCCCTGCCTGACTACATAGAATATGAGCTATATACTGTTCAGCGTAGTAGCCCTAATAAGGGCTCTTAAGGACTCTCTTGTCTTCTGGTAGCTGGTATATATGGTGGTAAAAGCTATATTCTGAGCTTCTGGGGCCCTGCCTGCCTACATAGGATATGAGCTATATACTGTTCAGCGTAGTAGCCCTAATAAGGGCTCTTAAGGACTCTCTTGTCTTCTGGTAGCTGGTATATGTGGTGGTAAAAGCTATATTCTGAGCTTCTGGGGCCCTGCCTGACTACATAGAATATGAGCTATATACTGTTCAGCGTAGTAGCCCTAATAAGGGCTCTTAAGGACTCTCTTGTCTTCTGGTAGCTGGTATATATGGTGGTAAAAGCGATATTCTGAGCTTCTGGGGCCCTGCCTGCCTACATATGAGCCATATACCGTTCAGCGTAGTAGCCCTAATAAGGGCTCTTAAGGACTCTCTTGTCTTCTGGTAGCTGGTATAGATGGTGGTAAAAGCGATATTCCGAGCTTCTGGGGCCCTGCCAGCGACAGCCTGACTTTCCCTGATGTGAGCGTCTGTCCCTCACTAAGTTCAAGCTGCTAATGCTGACGAAGAGGAAGTGCTGAGTTTTGTATATTCGAGGTCACATGGTTTTTCCAGCCAATGCGTGTAGACGCCGTTTTCGCGATGCCAGCGTCCTCCCAGGACCTGTCCCACCCCCCCTGCATGGTGATTGGTGTAAAAAACGCGCCAGGGAAGGTGGGAGGGGAAACAAATTGTGAGTGCGCCATCGCCGCTGTACTCGATCGAAATCGAGTATGACGAACAGCGTAGTATTTGATCGAATACCGGCTCGGTCGAATACTACTCGCTCATCACTATTTAGGACCCAATTTGCTAGAAGGTTGACGGAGCGCAATATTTTTAGTGGAGACCCAAACTAGATCGCCTACTTGAAGAGTAGGTTCCCGTGATCTACGACGATCAGCAAATTTCTTATATCTTAAACTGGTGGTTTTAAGAATTTCCTGAACATGTGTCCAGATATTCTTCCGTTCTTGAAGCCACTCCTCCAACGCCGGCAAGTTGGAAGGTGACCCTGAAAGGGAAGAAGCTCTAGGATTTTTTCCTAAATTACAATAAAAAGGCGATATCTTGGTACTCTCACTAGGCGCATTATTGTAAGCAAATTCGGCGAAATCAATAAATTCTGCCCATTGTTCTTGGGCATCAGAGACATAACACCTTAAGTAATGTTCCAAAGTTTGATTAGTTCTTTCCGTCTGCCCATTGGATTGGGGATGGTAGGCAGACGAAAGAGAGATCTGTATACCCAGCCGCGAACAGAAATGTTTCCAAAAACGGGAAGTAAATTGGACGCCCCGATCAGAGACTATATTGGACGGAATACCATGAATACGAAAAATGTGTGAAGTAAATAATCGAGAAAGCTCTGGTGCAGAAGGAAGCTTAGCCAAAGGAATGAAGTGTGCCATCTTACTGAAACGATCTACGACCACCCAAATGACAGTATTCCCGTGTGATAAAGGCAAATCTACAATAAAATCCATAGAAATATGAGTCCAAGGTTCAGCAGGGATTTCAAGAGGAACCAAACCGCCACTGGGCGCCTTGTGAACCCCTTTACTTCGAGCACAAACAGCACAAGCGTCGATAAAGGCAGTAATATCGCGTCTCATGGTTGGCCACCATACATGGCGACGGGCAAGCATAAAGGTTTTTCGGTTCCCCACATGACCAGCAGTTTTAGCATCGTGAAATTCGCGAATTACATCTGAACGCAAATGTGGCAGAACAAACTGGCATCCCAAGGGAACATCACTAGGAGATTGGTCTTGAAACGGCGCCAAGGTGTTAGAGAGATCAGGAAGTAATGCCCCGACCACACAATCCATAGGTAGAATCGGGTCACCCGTATCACCCCGATCCTTACAATCACCGAACATGCGAGATAGGGCATCCGCTTTAGTATTTTTTACACCCGGCTTGAAAGTAATAATAAAATTAAAACGCGAGAAGAATAATGCCCAACGTGCTTGACGAGAGTTCAATCTCTTGGCAGACCCAATGTATTCAAGATTTTTGTGATCGGTATACACATTTATAGGATGTAATGAACCCTCCAGCCAGTGTCGCCATTCATCAAAAGCCAGTTTAATAGCTAATAGTTCCCTATTACCGACATCATAGTTTTGCTCCGCGGTACTGAATTTACGTGAAAAATAAGCGCATGGATGAAGACGCTCAGGGTTACCAGAATATTGAGACAACACTGCACCCACACCCAGCTCTGAAGCGTCTACTTCAACAATGAAAGCCTTACGAATATCTGGGTGAATTAACACTGGTGCCGAAGTGAAGGCCCGTTTCAAGGTCAGGAAGGCCTCACAGACAGAGGGAGACCAGTTAGCAGTAAAGGCCCCCTTGCGGGTAAGACTGGTAAGAGGTGCAACAACATGAGAAAAGCCTTTGATGAACCGCCGATAAAAATTAGCAAAACCTAGAAAACGCTGCAATTCTTTTAAGGTCTTGGGTTGAACCCAATCCTGAAACGCCGAAACTTTCCCCGCGTCCATCTCTAAACCCTGGTTGGTAATAATATACCCTAAAAAAAGGAACTGTGGTGACTTCAAACACGCATTTAGAAAGTTTAGCAAATAAGTTGTTCTCTCTTAATTTTTGTAGTACCAACTTAACATGACGTCTGTGCTCCAACAAGGAACTAGAAAAAATGAGAATATCGTCTAAGTATATGACCACAAATCTACCGAGATAATCTCTGAATATATCGTTAACAAAATCTTGAAAAACGGCTGGCGCGTTACAAAGACCAAAAGGCATGACTAGGTACTCGTAATGGCCGTCTTTCACATTAAATGCGGTTTTCCACTCATCCCCCTGTCGGATGCGAATCAGATTGTAAGCCCCTCTTAAATCCAACTTGGAAAAAATTTGGGACCCTATGACTTGATTGAACAGATCCCCGATCAAGGGCAAGGGGTATCGGTTCTTAACAGTGATCTTATTCAAGGCTCGATAATCAATGCATGGTCTCAGGCCGCCATCTTTTTTCTCTACAAAAAAGAATCCAGCCCCGGCAGACGAGGTAGAGGGGCGAATAAATCCCTTCCTTAAATTTTCGGTGATGTACTCCCTCATTGCTTGCTCTTCGGGCAGAGTAAGATTATAAATCTTTCCCCTCGGGGGGATCGTGCCAGGAAGCAAGTCAATAGGGCAGTCATAAGACCGATGTGGAGGAAGGGCATCCGCAGAACGTTCAGAGAAGACATCAACCCAGTCTGCGTATGGTTGAGGTAATCCCTGAGGTAAAACTTGCACACTTCTAAGGCCTGTAGTAAAGCAGTGATTTTTACAATGGTCACTCCACTTGATCAATTCTCCAACCCGCCAATCTAACACCGGGTTGTGGAGTTGTAACCAGGGGTATCCCAAAACCACCAGAGTCTCAGGACAGTCGAAGATGAAAAATTCTAAGAACTCAGAGTGGGAAGAGCCAACAATTAACCGAAGAGGTGGGGTCTTGGTGTTTATAGGTCCCCCCTGGATGGCCTTCCCATTGATGGCCAAAACTTGTAGGGATCTTTCAAGAGGAACTAAAGGGATACCTAAAAGGGAGATCATACTCCTGTCCAGAAAGTTTCCCGCCGCACCGCTGTCGATAAAGGCGGAAACTGTTTGCTTGGAAGAACCCCAAGACAGGTCAATGGGCACTAACATTTTATTTTGGCGAGAGTTGCAAACTGACTCACCCAGAACAGTACTCTCTACCTGGTCTGGGTGCGGAAGTTTTCCGCCGGTCCCCCCTTGTTGGGACAGGACCCTGCGAAATGTCCCAAGTTCCCACAATATAGGCATAACCCCTTGGATCGCCTACGCTGCTTTTCCTCTTGGGATAATTAGGTTCTCCCTAATTGCATGGGTTCTTCCTGGGAAGGAGATGAGGTATTTTCCCCACTGATAGCTGATAGCCCTCACCTTGAAGCAACATGGGAGTTGCGGGCGCGGTGATTTATATTTGATGACCCTGTGATGCTGACTCTATTTGCCATTTTTTATTCTTGAATATTCAGGTTTGCTGGTGTCACTTAGCACGCACATGTGCACTTTGAGTATATCTTTATTGTTTCCATTCACTTATAACTGTTTGAACTGGGCGAGTCTGCCAATATATTTTCTGTGGAATTTAGTTTTTTATTCATTTTCACATATGAGGTATTGTTAAGAGTTGATATTTATTAGAGGTTTTACACTTTGAGGGTTTACACATACAATTTTTATGCCGGCATAAAATAACTGTTATAATAGGATCTAATAAGTGCACATAGGGTCTTTTGATGCATTGTTCCCCTTAGGGGGTTTTTTCATTAATATTATTGTGACCATGGGGTCATCCATGTGATTTTAATTGTCCAGTGTGTTTTTGTGAATTTTAATATCTCCTTTTTCATAATAAAGAATTTTGTATCCATATTGATATTGGTGCTCCTTTTTGAAGAAAGGTGTGTAATTGGACACGTCCACTTCAGTCTTGTTTCCTCTCTCTAAGACGCCTTTCTATCTTAATGGAGACCTGCATTAATTGGTCGAGGTCTGCGGGTGGAGGAAAATTGACCAAAGCATCCTTGATGCTTACTGACAGCCCCACCCTGAACTGACTACACAGAGCGGGATCATTCCACCTCGATTCGATGGCCCAGCGGCGGAATTCAGCACTATAATCTTCAGCCGAATTCCGTCCTTGTTTTAAGGCCCGAAGCCTATTCTCTGCCGTAGATTGTTGATCAGGATCAGCATATAAAACGCCCATAGCATTAAAGAATGCTGTAATGGATTGTAGGGCAGAATCATGAGATGGTAAACTAAAGGCCCAGGACTGCGGGTCTCCTTGAAGTAGAGACATGACTAGGCCTACTCGTTGAGACTCAGTGCCTGAGGAGATGGGTCTCAGCTTGAAATACAGTTCGCAGGCATTCTTAAAATTGGAAAATTTTGCTCGTTCTCCCAAAAACTTTTCAGGCAATAGGATCTTTGGTTCTGAGATATGAGGTGGTACAGAGGATGCCGGTAACTGACGAGATTCCTGAGTGGCCACTCTTTGAGCGAGCTGGTTTATCGCCGTAGCCATCGCTTGTACCTGCTGTACCAGGTCATCCATCTTGTGGCCTGTGATAATGTCACGCTCCGGGTACTACAGCAATCCACTTAGATAACTCCAGCCCTCTCGCTAAGACCTCAACCCCCAATCTCCACAGCCAGCTTCACCTATAGGAGCCCCCGCTTGCCGGGACGCAGAGCACGCCTGCCCGGGATCGGTTGCCCCCAGGACTTCAATGGCTCAAAGATTGGAGTCTTACTGTTCAGAGGCCTGGAGAACCCGTGGCTGGAAGTGGTGCCGAGCAGCCCAATCGCTGAGCGTATAACGGAAGTCCAAACAGGCTTAGGGTCAGCAACAGAAGTTCTGAGATGGCAGCGGTACAAAGGATTGGACAAGTCGTGGTCGAGGATCAAGCAGAGGTCGGCAACAGGAGATCAGATCGGGGGTGGTCAAACACAGGCGAAGGTCGGCAACAGGAACACAGATCGGGGATAGTCAAGACAGGCGGTGGTCGGCAACGGGAGATCAAAATATTCACTAGAGACAAGCTGCTAACTGGGTATAAGGCACTATCACAGGCAATTCCCAACTGAGGGGGAATTGCTTTTATAGGGAGAGACAGAGAGGAGGGTGAGAGTGATTGGTGCACTTGTGATCACAGGTCTGATTGGGAGAGCAGGAGTGTTCAATCACATCTATGGGGCTCATAGGCCCAGACAAGGAGGGGGGCGTAAGCCCCACAGAACCTAGGGCTCATTGGCCCTTTAATCCGAACCAGGGGGCGTGCCAGTGCCCCCTGGCTTAATCTACAACCTCCGGCGGGCGAGCTGAGCACAGCGCCGCCGGAGGGAAAACAGGTCTCGGGCTCGCACACGCGCACGTGAGCCGATGACGCGCGCGCGAGGAGGGAGAGCGGCCGTGCTCGGCGCCGCCTGAGCAGACGCCGCACGGCGCAGCCGCCGGGCAGGAGCTGCTGGGACCGGCCGGCCGCCGACAACGCTGGACCAGGGCCCAGGTAAGTGCCGATTTGTGACAGTGGGATTGGGACTGCAAATCAGGGGTAAGGTAATGGGGATTAAACCACGACTGGTAATTAGTCAACTGGTGCCTTGCCTAAGGCAAATACCGTAAATGGTGGGTTTTAACGTATAGGGGCGGGTATGTTGCTCTGCCTCCTTAGGCTAATTAGTCCTTTTTTTTCCCTTTCCCTCCCCTCTGGGAAGGCCAAGGATCCCCCCTCAGTTCCCAATGGCCACCGTTCGTCAGCAAAATTAGGGTAGGGGGTGGCGGGCGGCACGCCACTGGATCATTCCGGGGCCCGCAATGGTGGAGCCTGGGCAACCGCTTCTCAGACTCTCCGGCCTCTCAACCTCCCTGGCCCCCGCGGTGGCCAGTGCCCGGGCGCCAGGGCAGCTGTCTTGCGCAGATTGTCAGCTCCTGTGCAGTCCAGTCTGGCACGTCCACTGCCTCAGACTCCAAGAAGCGGAATAAATCGGGGAGTTGTCCTGGGGATTTGAGCACGAAGCTGCTGCCATTTCTCCGGACTATTAGTTTAAATGGGTGGCCCCATTTGTATGTGGCCCCCCGCTGTTGCATGGTTTCCAGAAGAGGTTTAAGGAGCTTGCGCATTCGTCTCAAGAGGTCCTGCAGGAGGATTACTTGGGAGCCCTTGTATGGGATGGGGCCCTTTCCCTGGCCCGTCTGATCAGATCCTCCTTTATTTTAAAAAAGTGGGCTCTGCAGATGATGTCATGTGGTCTGTCCAGCTCACAGGGACGGGGACCCAACGCCCTGTGTACTCCGTCCAACTCTATCTGATTTGTGCTGGGGAGGTTAAGTAGGGAATTGAAGATGGACTGCAGCAGGTCCTGGGCTCCCACCGACTCAGGGACTCCCCTCAGGCAGAGATTGTTTCTGCGGTTTCGGTTCTCAGCAGGTCAGAGAAGTGTCGTTTGTTGTTTTCCTGCTGATGTTCTAGTGCCGCAATCCGCGCCTCGAAAGATCTGTGGGAGGCCTCCCCCCATCGACTCTTTGGGTGATTTCTGCCACCGACCCCTGAAGGGCAGAAAGCTCCCTCTTTATAGTCCCTTTCATTCTAGAAACATAGCCTTCAAAATCACTTCTAGTGGCAATCCCCTCAGGGCTTCGCCGATATTGACTTTCACTGTATCCGCTATGGATTGAGACAAAAAATCAAGCGGGACTGCTGGGGTCGGGTTCCAGTGGGGAGACGTTCCATGGGCTTCACCTGCCAGATGATGATGATTCTGTAGTGGCACGGGATGCCCTCCTTTAGCAGCTGCTCTGCCCTGCTCTTGCATGTGTGTGTCGGGGAAGCGCATTACCCACGCCGGTTCTGGGCTCATCTTAGCGTTGTCGATGCTCCGCCATAGGGCCTTGTTCTCCACGCTGATCCCCAGGGGGTCTAGGGACCCTGCCTGATTGCCTAATGGCGAGCCGCTTCTGCTTGGCCAGCTCCACTCAGGGCTCACCGGGAGGTATCGGGGTGTCAGACGGCGTAACGCGCCTCGGAGGGGTCATCAAGTCCCCAGGGGGGAATCTCTCACTATTCTGGGCGACCTCGGGTGGACAGCTGCTTGTCCCTATTCCTAGGAGTCTGGGCTGCAAGGGGCTGTGAATGTGGTAGACAATACTTCCCCTCTCTGTGCCTCACTGAGACTTTGCCCCAGTCCCCCATGCAGCACTATGCTGAGTCTTTTGTGTTGTGCCCTTCTTTGCCTCTTCATGGGATCCCCCAACCCCATTCTGGTGTTATGTGGGGGGTGAGTACTGTCCCCTCAGCTGGGCCCCCAACTGTAAGGGGAGGATTGACCTGAGGCCCGCCGGGCGATCCTCCATGCTCTTCCGGTTCCCAGTGGACCAGTACCGCCACCGTGCGCTCTGCTCCCTTCTCTCATCGGCGCTCGCCTCCCCGGGAAGGGCTCTCCTCTTCCGGTCTCTCCCCCGTCGGTGGAGCCACATCTGGAGCGCTCTGTGGGGGATCCGCCACCCGCTGGCCGGTGCCGCTCTCTCTGCCCGCCGCTAGGAGACCACGTGGTCCGCCATGTTGTTTACTGTGGCTAGGGACGCTCCGTCTCCCTCCGGCACAAAGAAGGCTTTTATGGCGCAGTCTCTGCTCCTCTGCACTGTCGACCGGGGCTTCCCCCGCCTGGGCATCCGCTCTGCTGGGCTGCTGGATCGCTGGTAAGTCGCTAATGCTGGGAATTGGCACAGAACTCCCGTATCCCGCTCCCTCACAGCGCCAGGTCAAGCCACGCCCCCCCTGTTTTAACTTTTTAATGTTCAAATCGTGCTGCGTACAGCTGGAGGGAGGGATTACAAAAAGCTTGGACTTTCTCCTTTTAACTTTAAATCCCATATTCATCCAAAGTTTTAATAGCTTTGGTAGAATAGGATTGAAATAGAACCACTGTAGTGTTTATGTTGCTGCTCGGGGAAGCGCATTACCCACGCCGGTTCTGGGCTCATCTTAGCGTTGTCGATGCTCCGCCATAGGGCCTTGTTCTCCACGCTGATCCCCAGGGGGTCTAGGGACCCTGCCTGATTGCCTAATGGCGAGCCGCTTCTGCTTGGCCAGCTCCACTCAGGGCTCACCGGGAGGTATCGGGGTGTCAGACGGCGTAACGCGCCTCGGAGGGGTCATCAAGTCCCCAGGGGGGAATCTCTCACTATTCTGGGCGACCTCGGGTGGACAGCTGCTTGTCCCTATTCCTAGGAGTCTGGGCTGCAAGGGGCTGTGAATGTGGTAGACAATACTTCCCCTCTCTGTGCCTCACTGAGACTTTGCCCCAGTCCCCCATGCAGCACTATGCTGAGTCTTTTGTGTTGTGCCCTTCTTTGCCTCTTCATGGGATCCCCCAACCCCATTCTGGTGTTATGTGGGGGGTGAGTACTGTCCCCTCAGCTGGGCCCCCAACTGTAAGGGGAGGATTGACCTGAGGCCCGCCGGGCGATCCTCCATGCTCTTCCGGTTCCCAGTGGACCAGTACCGCCACCGTGCGCTCTGCTCCCTTCTCTCATCGGCGCTCGCCTCCCCGGGAAGGGCTCTCCTCTTCCGGTCTCTCCCCCGTCGGTGGAGCCACATCTGGAGCGCTCTGTGGGGGATCCGCCACCCGCTGGCCGGTGCCGCTCTCTCTGCCCGCCGCTCGGAGACCACGTGGTCCGCCATGTTGTTTACTGTGGCTAGGGACGCTCCGTCTCCCTCCGGCACGAAGAAGGCTTTTATGGCGCAGTCTCTGCTCCTCTGCACTGTCGACCGGGGCTTCCCCCGCCTGGGCATCCGCTCTGCTGGGCTGCTGGATCGCTGGTAAGTCGCTAATGCTGGGAATTGGCACGGAACTCCCGTATCCCGCTCCCTCACAGCGCCAGGTCAAGCCACGCCCCCCCTGTTTTAACTTTTTAATGTTCAAATCGTGCTTAGTACAGCTGGAGGGAGGGATTACAAAAAGCTTGGACTTTCTCCTTTTAACTTTAAATCCCATATTCATCCAAAGTTTTAATAGCTTTGGTAGAATAGGATTGAAATAGAACCACTGTAGTGTTTATGTTGCTGCTTGTGACCCAACTGATTAAACAGAAAGCCATGGTTGTAACTGGATGGCATAGAGGCCTGGACTGGCCCACAGGTGAACAGGGATACCCTTCAGTCCAGTTAAATATTTGTGGCCCCGCATCCTACCTTGGGTGCTCTGTTTCCCATGGTGGTAGAAGCCCCTGTACTCTGTCTGTTGAGCTCTGGGGAAAAGCATAAAACCCCAATCTGACACTGCAGACATATATTTTTATTTAACTAAATGCAGACTAAACTAGTGAAAAAAATTTGGCTATAACTAGAGAGGAGCATGCTTTTCATAAATTCCGTTCAGTTGATTTACCTAATTGTTTCCAAAATTCAGGTTTTGATCTGAATCAGACCCAATCACTACAACAGTAGCCACAGTCTCTCTAAGCCCCCAGGGTCTGTGACAGCCAGAGGAGGAGTGTAGAACAGCAGCTGTATGAACCCCTAAGGCCAGTGACAGCCAGGGGAGGAGGGTAGCAGCAATAGTCTTTCTAAGCCCCTAAGGAAAATGGCAGACAGTGGATGATGGTAGCAGCAGCAGCTTTTCTCTAAGCTCCTAGGACCTGTGATGGCCGGGAGGGGGTGAAAACAGCGTATGTCCCTCTGAATTGGCCCATCTCAACCACAAGCCATGGCCCTGAATTTGAGCATTTCAAAATTGCTGGCCTTTGAAATGCTCCTATTTCAGCTGGTGTAGAAAGACAGTTTTAAAAATCTAATGGCGAATGTCCCATCATTCCAGGTCCATCATTACTTTTCTTGGGAGGCTCTGAAGCCCAGCAAGATGGTGTGGAGGGGGTATCAGCAACATTATGAGTGGTGATGAAACCATAGGCAGTAACATCATCCCTATCCTGTGCCTGCTCGGAAAAACCTGTCAAGCTTCCTGGCTACAACCATGGGGAGAGCTAAGCTCCAGGTATGGGGGCGAAGTGAAGCAAATAATCCCAAAGAGCAAAATAAAAAGTCTTGTCAAAGTCCAAGGATGAATCCGGGGTCAGAGGTTGGAAGAAAACAAGCACTGAACAAGTCCGCGTCAAAACCGAGATATACATCCGTGGGTAAATTAAGGTATTCAGATCAGGAATTCAGGAGACAGGGAAACAGAGTCCAGGAAGTAAGCTGATAACACAGTGATGTGATGGTGGCAGAGGAGGAAGCAGAGGAGGAAGGCCCATTTTCTCAGCCATCAAGGCAGTGCACACATGGCTCACACGGTGGGTTGCTGGGCTGACAGAGACCAGGTACTACATTGTTCAACCAGTAGACAGTTTTGTGGGATTCTGAGGAGGAGGACTTTCTCTCACAGTAGGGTGGCACCCAGCGCAGCTCATCGGCATCAATGGAGCATGGCTGGAGGGAGGAGTAGGACGAGGAAAAGGAGGAGGAAACACCTTACACTTAGGACAGCTTCTACTTGATGCAAAGCAACCCGATTAACATGAGCCACTGCAAGCTCCAGTGCCTGCAGAATGATCATGGAGTTGCCCACATAGTCACCAGTACCGGTTACCGGTTGGCCACCCTGATGGATCCCCACTATAAGGACAAAATAACCTCCTAGTGTAAGAAACTTACCTGTGTCTGGGGGCCCGCGGCAAACGTCTTCTGCTCAGCGCGGCACTCCTGTTTCTGGGTAAGGCCGCTGCTCCTGGATGACGGGGAGCAGGGCGCGTCACTCGGACAGCCTTCCCCATCCCTCTCTAGCTGCGCGGGTGCATGCTCAGGTGAGCACCCCGCAGTCTCTCAGTTTCACCACTAGGACGCGCTGCACTGCAAGTGGCAGGCGGTGTAGCGTCCTCCACACTTGATGGAATCAGGGGCTGGTCAGCCTTGCTGCCAAGACTGACCAGCCCCTGGATAATTGTCCAGTCACTCAGTGTTGTTACACCAATCACATTGCACTAATCAGCACATACACCCCCCCCCCAGGGCGGCCATTGGTCACTTCCCCAATAAATATGGAGTCAGCCCAGTACTCAGTGTTATAGTCTCTTGTGATTAGGGTGTGATTTCATAAGTCATAATCTGTTTCTGACCCGGCGTGATGGACCATTCCCGTCCACTGCCTGTACCAACCTCTGCTTTGACTGACCTCTAACCTGCCTGCCCCTTTGGATACCCCGCTATCTCTGACCTCCCGGCTTGACCCTTCAGCTACCCCTGACTAAGCACCTGTCTCATCCCTGTTCTATGACGCACCTTCCTGACTGTCTTCCCGTGTATGACCTCAGCTTCGGGATGCCCTCGTGGTTCATCTACCTTCACCGTGAGCAGACATCCTATGCTCCTTTTAAGACCTGGGGGCAACCGTGTCCAGTGAGGCGATCCTAGCGTCCCGGTGAATGGGGGCTTGACAATAGGCAGAAGAGGCAGTGGAGTTTGGGAGTTGTCTGCTTACAGAAGTCTGGTGTCCTGCTGGGCATCACACCTTGTTTTCCAGCACTGGAGTGGGATATAAAGATTACAAACACAAAAGAGAGCACAAACGCACTACTTGCAGAGTTCCCAGCATACGTTGAAGGCTCAGTGGCGGCATAAGGACATGAAGAAGGAGTAAGTCGCCAATGCATCAGGGGCACCAGCACCACCTCACAAGGAAGGGTGGAATACCTTCTTCAATCCTCCACCACATCCACTGGATACAGCTGTAGCACCTGGAGGCAGACTTTAACTCACATAGAAAACATATCTGTCATTCCAAAATGTGGAGATCCTCATGCTCAAAAAGATGAATGGGTCCTCCAGATTTCACCAATCCCATGCCTGATGCTAATGACTAGACCATTGATCCTCAAGGATGGGAGCAGCCCAAAAGACTGCTGCTACCCCCTCCACTGGCTGTCACAGACCTTTAGAGGGCTATATGAGACTGCTGCTACCCCCCTCTACTTGCTTACACAGGCCTTAGGAGCACATAGAGCTCATAGAGACTGATGGTGATGATGCTGCTACCCCCTCCACTGGCTTTCTTGGACCTTTCGGGTCTCAGTGAGAATGCTGCTGCTGCTGCTAAAACCGATCCACTAGCTATAGGGGCTCAATGAGCGTGCTACTGCAATTACTCTCCTACACTGGCTTTCACATCCCATAGAGGCTCAAATAGACTGTAGAGACTGCTGCTACCCCCTTCACTGGTGGCCACAGGTCTTCAGGGGCTTAATAGGAATTCTGCTGCTACCACCCACCATGGATGTGACTCAGAGAGACTGCTGCTGCTGCTACTCCTCTCCATTGGCTGTCACGGGCCTTTAGGGCTTAATGAGAATGCTGCTGCTGCTACCCCCTCCAATGTTTTTTACAGGTCTTAGGGGCTCAGAGATGTGTTGCTGATGCTGCTGGTACCCCCTCCAATGGATGTCACAGGCATTAGGGGCTCAGAGAAAATGCTGCTGCTTATAACCTTCCCTACTGGTGGTCACAGTCCTTAGGGACTCAGCAAATTACCTTCTGCTGATATTACCCTCCTCCACTGGCTTTCTCAGGCCTTAGGGACTCCAAGATACTGCTTTTGATTTTACCCTCCTCCTCTGTTTGTCACAGGCCTTAGGGTTTCAGATATACTGATCTTGCTGCTTGCTGCTTCTGCTGCTTTTACCCTCCTCCACTGTATGTCACATGTCTTTAGGGGCTCAATGAGACTGCTGCTGTTACTCTCTTTTACTGGCTTTGTCATGCCTTTAGTGACATGCCTTTAGTGACACCTCTGCTGCTGCTACCCCCTCCACTGACTGTCACGGGCCTTAGAAGCTCAGAGAGACTGCTGCTGCTGTTACCCACTCCAACGGCTGTCACAAGAAGAGATGAGGGGACTTTTCCAAAGTACGGTATGGCGGCTCGTCAAACTTTTCAGAAAAAATTCAGTCCAAACTAGTTTGGGGTGAACTATCATCTGAAACACATGGAAAACAATAGCTGATCGCCCTAACAGTCCTTTATAAAATGTTGAAGTCATCCAAGGCTGTATAAAACATCTTTTAGTGGACTAATTAGCATTTAAATTGACCACCACTGCTAATTAGCATATGCATCACCCATGGTTGAATTAGCATTTCAATAGCCTGCGGCTTAAATGGGGAGAAGCAACAGGGTTGGCGATACCTGGAAAGTGAGAAGAAGTAATGGCTTTTTACAAGCATTGAAAAATGTATTCATTTTGAGCATCACAGGGGGTAGACCTGCGGTTGTTAGCCTGGCAGTAGCGAGCCAGCCCTCAAAAATGGTCCCATTTGTAACAGGGAGTAGCAGCAAGATTGGCACCCTTAAATTATAGCTGAAGAAGAAGTAATGGCTTTTTGCAAGCCTTGAAAAATGTGAATATTTTGGGAATCACAGGGTTAAACTGCAGCTGTGTTGGCCTGGCAGAAGTCACAAGCCCTCAAAAAATTGTCCCATTTGTAACGGGGGGGGGGGGGAGATAGCAGCATTGGCACTCTTAAATTTTAGCTAGAGAATAAGCAATGGATTTTTACAAGCGCTGAAAAATGTGCCAAGTTTAGGCATCACAGTGTAGATCTGTGAATGTGTAGGCCTAGTAGTAGCAGAGAGTGGCAGAGGAGGTGCTGTTGGTGGCTATAGTGGCATTAGCAGTCCTTAAAGACTACTCAGAGGGACAGAAGACCTGCGGTGGTTGTGTAGGGCTGGTGTTAGTAGATAGCAGCAGGGGTGCTGGTGTTGGTAGCATTAGCAGAGGCACAGATTTTAAAGACTAGGCCAAAGGACAGGAGACCTCTGGTTGTTGTGTAGGCCTGGCACTGTAGGCCTGACAGTAGCTGAGAAGCATTCAAAAAATGATCCCATTTTAGAGGGGTAGCAACAGGATTGGCTTCCTGGAAATTGAAGAAGGCATTTTGATTTTCCCACGTAGTTTGTGATGGCTCTCCAGGTAGTTCCCAGTCCTAGATTTGTGCCCTCGCTACGACTAACTTTCTGCTTGCAGATCTGGAACTGTGCTATGTTTTGTTCTCCAGGAAGGGTAAGAAAGAATTGTCACATGGCAGCGTACCATAAAAAGGGGAGCTAGAATGTCCACCACAAACACCTAATTTTGCTCCTCCTTTGGCAGGCTTTATTCTGGAGCCTGCAAAAGCAGCATTAGTGTCACCTGCTCTTGAGCGGACTATATCAGCGGATCCAGCCCTGTGCCATTTTGCAGATCTTCTGGCCCTACCTTGGCTCGGCTCGGAGTCGGGGCTTGCACACTTAAAAGAGTGTTGCCCCCATGTTACATGCGCTGAAAAATGTGCCAATTTTAGGCATCATATGGTTGACTTGTGTGTGTGTTGACCTGAAATTAGCAGAGGATAGCAGGATGGCAGGCTGTCAGTGGAGGTGCTGTTGTGGTGGTAGTAGCAGCATTAGCAGAGGCTGCAGCTGTTGAAGAAAGCCTAGGCCATGGCACACATGAAACCTGTAGTGGTTGTGTAGACCTGGCAGCAGTGGGCAAGCCCTCAAATAAAATTCCACTTTAGCATTAGTGTCACCTGCTCTTGAGCAGACGGTAGTAGCAGATCCAGCCCTGTGCCATTTTGCAGATGATCTGGCCCTACCTTGGCTTGGATCTTTGTCGCTTCCGGGCACCGTGGACTCCAACTTAGAGAGAGACGGCGCATGCACACTTAGAACAGAGCTTCCCCCCTTTCTTTTTTTTAAATTGTATTTAACAAAGATACACTGTGGACCCCAACGTAGAGAGAGATGGGACCTGCACAGATAATACAGAGCTTCTCCCCTTTTTGTTTTTTTATCTGTATTTAGAAAATTGACACAGTGAACCCCAACTTACAGAGAATCGGGGCTTGCACACTTAAAAGAGAGCTGACACCATTTTTTTTTTGTACTGTATATAACACAGAGGCATGGTGGACCCCAAGTTAGAGAGAGAAGGTGCATGCACACTTAGAAGAGAGCTGCCCCCTTGTTTTTTTAATCTATATTTAACAAGGAGGCACCATGGACCCTAACTTAGATACCGAGCCTGCACAGCTAAACAGAGCTGCCCCCCCCAAAAAAAAACTTTGCAGGTAAAAAATATTTTTATTTAAAAAAATGGAAAAAGTACTGTTACTCTCCCACATTTCAGGAGGATAAAACCTTCAAGCACAGTGAAAAAATTTTTAGAAAGCACGGAAATGCAGAAATATTTTCCATCGATGAGCTGTTAACCAACATTTGTCTAGGATCTTCAGATGAAGTCTAGAAACTCGCTAAATATCTTGGACAGTACCTTTTTGCTTTTACTTACCAAGGCAACCAATGGAAGTGAGCGGTCCTACTTCATGAGGTGCAGAACAGCCCCTCACAGTTCATTAGGGTCATGGGTCAGGGCCTTGCATTGATCAACACACTGAAGTGGCCATTCTGCTATATGTGGATGAACTTTTACTGTGCGTGGTCCACCACCCTGAGGCTGAAGAAGGCTCAATCTCTCTTTTGATTGTTCTTGTCAAAGAAGGATGCAAGGTGTCCAAGGAAGAGGTTCATTGTGACAAGAAAAGGCTGTCTTCCTGGGTCTTTGTGTGTCACACCAAGCACTTGCCTGGAGACAGGAAACTTGCTGTCAGCAAGATGAGGCCGTCCAGCACCCCCAAGGCCCTGCAAACTTTCCTGGGACTCATGTCTTTTTGCAGGGTTTGGATACCACATGCTTCCCTGCTGATGGAAAACTTGTATGGCTGTATCTCCAATGATCCTGGGATACCTGACTACATGAAGGTATTCAAGCTGTTTCTAATTGAAAGTGAGGGTCATGCTACTGAAGTACTTACCCAAGAGCACGGGGGAGGCAGCGGCCTCCAGGTTACTTCTCGGCTCAGATTGACCCTGTTGCACCTGTCACCCCCTCCTGTATGTATGCAGTGTTTGCGGCTCATGTACATTTGGACAAGACAGCTGACATGGTTTTGGGCCACCCCTAGGAAATCTTGCCCCCCATGACATCTCAGCTATTTTGAATCAGACCCAACCCAAACATGTCTCCCAGGTGAGACACCTAGGAATCCAAGCCTCCATTCTGATTCCGGACAACATCACCTTGAAAAGGTGTCGGGTTCTAAATCCTGCCACTTTTCCACATTCAAGGGGAGAGTATGATACTGAGAGTGACAAGTTTTTTGAGCTATCCACCAAACTCTGTGCTCCACTGAGGTCTAATCCACATCATTGCTTCAAGATGATAGCTAAGGAGACAGGGGGGATACCTCAGTTTGGACAAACCTTTGCCCGATGCAGAAATTACCCTTTTTGTGGATGGAAGCAGATATGCAGATTAACATGGAAAATTCCTTACAAGTTGTGCGGTGACAGCACATTCTGACGTACTATGGAAACAGGCCCTTAAACCTGGCTTGTCAGCACAAGATGCAGAACTAATTACACTTACAAAGGCTCACAAGCCAGCTGGAAGGCAAGAAGGCAAACATTCACACAGACTCCAGATATATTTAGGGCTTGGCTCACGACTATGGCCCACTGTGGGCAGCAAGAAATATTATCACTGCATCTTGAAGCATGGTCAAACACCATGACTTGGTCAAAGAACTGTTGGATGCCTGACATTGCACATAGAAGTAGCAATAATAAAAGCCCATAGTAAAAGCTCTTTAGGATTGATTCAGAGAGACAAAAAAATACTTCTGTTTTAGTGCCGATTTTGTATTACTTGCAAATTTTCCCGCTCTCGTATGAGTGTGTGAGCGATTCTATGCATGCATTGCAAACCTTCTGTAAAGTTTCTGTCCATTCGTATGCCAGAGTACGAGTACGAAGATTTAATTTTCCATCGTGACTTTTCTGTTTCATTTTCTCAAGTTACAACGTAGGCTTTCGATTTAGTCCTTTTCCCATCGTCGCCTCCCACGAATCCTTTACGTTTCCCAATAGATTCTGTTTCCCTTTTTCCAAAAATAATCGTCCAGACGAAAATCCTTATGATCTTGCGCCTGCGCACTACAAACTTAACTCATTAAAGTGCTCGCCTACATATTTGCCACCCTCACTTCTACTACAATGTTTAGCTAAACCACTTAGCACTATCCTCCATTTTCCCTTTGGACTCTTAAAGCTCACCCAAACCACTTAGCACTATCCTCCATCTTCCCTTTTGGACCATTAAAGCTCACCCAAACCAGTTAGCACTATCCTCCATCTTCCCTTTTGGACCATTAAAGCTCACCCAAACCACTTAGCGCTATCCCCCATCTTCCCTTTTGGAACCTATAAAGCTCACCCAAACCACTTAGCACTATCCTCCATCTTCCCTTTTGGTCCCTTAAAGCTCACCACAACCACTTCCCGGTTAGGTTCTTCTTCCATTTTATGCCCCTAAAACTTACCCCAACCACTTTGCGGTTAGGTTCTTCTTCCATTTTAGGCCCCTAAAACTTACCCAAACCACTTTGCGGTTTGGTTCTTCTTCCATTTTAGGCCCCTAAAACGTGCCCAAACCACTTTGCGTTTAGGTTCTTCTTCCATTTTAGGCCCCTAAAACTTACCCCAACCACTTTGCGGTTAGGTTCTTCTTCCATTTTAGGCCCCTAAAACTTACCCAAACCACTTTGCGGTTTGGTTCTTCTTCCATTTTAGGCCCCTAAAACGTACCCAAACCACTTTGCGTTTAGGTTCTTCTTCCATTTTAGGCCCTCCCCAATACAAGCTACCTGCAAACCATATCCTGTGTTATTTCCCTATACATTGTAATTCAGCCGTAAATTTGCTGCAGTGTCCTGCTAGCAAATTAGAGCTATCATGCAGTATCAGCGTGTGAACTAACCCCTGTGGAGTGGCTATAGGTGCAAGATGTGTGTGGCAATCTAGCCCTCTTTGGTCATTTGTGATGTCATAGTGACATCGTACCTATTGTCTGCTTCCTGAAATAGACAGCATTACAGGAGAAAGAGGAAGGGATAATGATCTCCCAACTTCAATGCCAGCAATTACCACTAGCAAAAAATGTTAGGTGGGGCAGCTAGAGCGATGGAAAAGGACAAGTAGAATAAATCTTTTTGGTACAAGATGGCATGTCTGCAATACCTGTCTGCCTTTGTTAAGGGGCCCAGCTAATTTTGAAATATTGGAGCCCTGAAAAGTGGTTGGCCTTTGCAATCTCCAAAACATAATTGTAAAAATATTTTAGTGGCCAGAGTTTGGCTGCAACATTCCTTTTCCTGTAGTTTATGGCCTGGACAATGTTTGGATTGGGAGAACCCTAGAAAAGCCTAATCCTTTGCAGTCTTAAAAAATAAAAAAAATAGTTTTAGTGGATGATTTGTGGGATCCTCGAGTTCTTGATGACTCCTACAATGTGGCCTCTTCTTATGTCACCACATGGTGCTCCATACCATCGATCATCTGATGGCAATTGCCACTTTTTGTTCTGCTACCTCTGGATCCTGAAAAATGTGTCAGAGGGTGTGGTCTATTTTAAATAACAAAGGAATTTTACAGAAACAAAAGTAGAACTAATTTTACCTCCTACTCCTACCTCTACCTCCTACATCCCTTACTGTGGTAAAATGTTTATGAGCATTTATGAGCCAGTAGACTAATATATATAATAACACTGGCGAATATATATATATATATATATATATATATATATATATATATATATATATGATAATAAGGTAAACAAAAGGTTAACCTCACTGAAGCAGGCCAGGAAGCAGGCCAGGGAGTGCAAAAAAGAAAGGAACTTCCTGTCCCAAGGTGCTGATGAGCCACAGCTGAAGGCTGTTGAAGGGGTTGAGGTGCATGTGGCATTTTTGGCCAGGTGTTGGAAAGCTGGAGATTGCTCTCAGGCCCACAGGTGGCGGTGCCCAGGACAGGCGGAGTATTTGGGACCGTGCATGTCTGGGTCCAAAGGCCACACCACATTGGCACTAGGAGGTGCTTGGACAGAGGCACCCACAAAGATTGAAGCAAAGATGGAACAGCACCTGTGGTCATTGTTTAGGTACTCAGAAAGATACAATACATGAACAGAGGAGGGTTTGCAGAAGGGATACAGGTTGTGCCACGATTTACTGGCTCACAGGGTTACCAGAATATGTTCCCAGGGACCCCTTTGAGGGCCCCCATCACCAAGACCTGAAGAGTGGCATTCCTAGTGCACACACAGAGACAATACATTTTGACATAATGTGTATGTGTTTAATTCTTTATTTAAGCTAAAACTTATAAAACAATAAATATGAAATACAATTTACATATTATGAATCAGCTTTTGGCGCATTAGGATCATTGATACAATCAATAAAGTGTAGGGTTCAACACCAGAAACGTGTGTAAAAAGGAGAAACCTAGAGTGTGGACCAATGGGACAAAGAATGTTGTAAAATGTTTGATTTTGAAGTGGAAGTAGAAGGAGAGATGTAAATGGAGAGAGAAAAAAAGAGGGCGGAAGGTGGGAAGGAGGAAAAGTAGGAACTAGAATTTGGAATTATTTTTTATACTTTTCACCTCAGCTTATAATTTTTAAATTATTGTACACAGAGTGTATAGATATAGCTGCCATTACTGTTTCCCGTGTATTAACACAATTGCTAGTAAAACTGGTGTAAATATCTTATCTAGCTATTGGTTGAAATTCAATATCCTGGCAGGGTGCTATTTAGTGTTGTTGACACCAGGAGGAGCATGAGAGCATGGCCTATCATAACTGTATTCAGTAACAGTTGAAAACTTCCGGTATGAATAAATACTCTTTAGCTGAAACAATCATAAGAATTTCACTGTTACTGAATTACCAGCTAGGAAAACAATGAAAGTCAATGGCACTTTTATGGATAGGACCCTGCCAGGAACTATAGGCTGACTGTTCTGGCTGGGTCTAGTTTTTGCGGGACATTTGGACACTGCTGACATGGGGCCCCAAACCTGAGCCCACCCGTCAAAAAAAGGTAATGGGGCCCAAACCATACATGCTATACTGCTTGGCCTGACTGGGCATCCATAACCTATAATCTGAGTAGAATCTGGCACTGCCCACCTGTTCAAAGCATGGAGCCAATCCATTATGCATAGATTATGGAGGGGCCCAGACAGGAGCTAGAGACTGACTATATGGTTTGTAGCCCCCCCATAGCATTTATGCCTAGAATCTGGTGGGGAAAGTGATGGGGCCTGGGGCATGACATATTCCCTGAAGCAGTGGTCCCCAACCCTGTCCTCAAGGCCCACCAACATGTCATGCTCTATTGCTCTGCAGCTGCACTAATTACTCCACCTGTGCATCTTTGTGGAGATCTGCAAAACCTGGCCTGTTGGTGGGCCTTGAGGACAGGGTTGGGGACCACTGCCCTGAAGTGAAGGCTAAGCTTTCCATAACCTAGAATGACCTGAAGGCATTACATATGTCCAAAAGAAAAACATGTCAGTGTGCGGCCCTCACCCCAGTAGCGGCCATAGCAGCAGAGCTCTGTGTATACCGAGCTCACTTATACCTTCTTGTACATATTGCTGTACAGACTTGGCCCTTATTTATGAAGGAATAGCGACAGGTAGCGACTGGTGAGCGGCCGGTAATGACGGGCCCCGCCACGAGAACGCCGGCTCCCCTCCGCAATCACACATTTATCAAGCCAATCCTGCTTAGCGACTGAGATAGCGCCATATAGCGACTCATTTATCATTATTCCAGCCTCAGCCCACAGCGCCAGCGTCCGACCTTGAACAGCAACAGGTATGACCTCTCGCTACCTGGCGCTCTCCAATGCATTTCAATGGAACAATCTTTAAATATTAATAATTAATTGTTATTAATTTTTTTTTTTTAATGTGAAATATTCTGTGACCACTTCTGCCATGTTAGATAATTTTTTTAAGGTAAAAAAAAAAAAAAAAAAATTGTGCAGAATTGATATTACAGGTCTGCTATTATTGTATTCATATTACTAAATTCTTAAAAACATTTTTTTTTTTTTTTGGTTTCCAAAAATATGGTGGTTTGGGGGTTAAAAAACTACTTTTAACACATTGCCGCCAGCGCTCTGGGGTTTAAACATGCATTTCACAGCGCTTGAATATTTTGAGCATGATTTTTTCATGAATATGGTGGGAGCCGGTTGCTCTGACCAGTCGCTATCATGCGCACCCATACATTGCGGAACCTGTCAAATAGCGACTCGTCACCTTGTATTCAACATTAACGCACACCGACTGAGTCGCTATCAACAACCGAACAACGGCCAAGCACAGCGACTACTAGCGGGCGCTGTGAAAATACCGCTACAGTCGCTCAACTGTCGCTACCTGCCGCTATTAATGAATCGGCCTCTTGGTGTATGTTACCAATACCAATAAATTGCTGGTAGTGATTTCATAAAACACATGTTACTACCTGCAATCTGTTGCTATTAGCAACCGTACACCAAGTCTTTACAGCAAGATCTACAAGAAGATCTTAGATAACCTGTAGACTTGGAAATGTCACCAAATGATTTTGATATTAAATCATACAAACTGTGACTCAATAAAAAGCAACATCTATTGCCCCATGATCTCAAAACCCCGGTAATGTGTTTTTAAACAGGTTTTTCCATCATCATTGATTTAATCATAGAGATTTATGTTGCTTTAACATTGACATAACTGAGGCTGATTTTTGTAAAAGAGCTTGGAATTAGTTGGATAGTGACCTTGGCGACCTCAGCGTCAAGACAATTCAGGGCAACAGGAAAAATTGTGATTCATAACAAATAGATTTGGACCAAAACTTATTGTGTGACCTATAGAGCCAGATCAGACCCGAAACTATTAATAAAACATTATCTTATCACTAATTTTTGAACAAAAGGGTCAGCTTTTTTCTTCTATAATTTTCCTTTAATATGAAGCCTGGTGTTCAGCTCTGGCTTTATGACAATAAAATATACTTTAGGGAAAAATATACAACCCAACAATCCAGCACAGGATGTCAGTATGGCGAATATCTCCACAGCCACCATGTATTTCCCTCTGTTGCTCAGATAGGCCGGGATCATGGCAATCCAGACACTGCAGAACACCAGCATGCTGAACGTGATGTACTTGGCCTCATTAAAACTGTCCGGTAATGTCCTCACCATGAAAGCCAGAACAAAGCTCACTGCGGCCAGAAACCCCAAATAACTCAACATCATGTAGAAGCAAGTAACTGACCCTTCATTGCACTGGATGATGATCTTCCCAGCATAAGAGATCATGTCATACTCTTGATAGGGACGAGACACTAACAGCCAAATAACACAACCGAGGACTTGTACAGAGGAGCATATAAGAACAACATAATTAGCCAGTTTATTTCCAAACCATTTGTTCCAGTAGCTGTTGGGTTTGGTGGTTTTAAAGGCAATGCAGACTATGATAGTCTTGGCCAGAACACAGGAGACAGAGATGGTGAAGAAGATCCCAAATGACACTTGTCTCAGCATGCAGGTTATATCTACAGGACGACCGAGGAACAAGAAGACACAGAGGAAGCTCAGCAAGATGGATGTCAGGAGAATGATGCTCACAGTCCGGTTATTGGCTTTAACTACTGGAGAGTCCCAAAATGAGATAAACACTTTAAATATAACTGCTGTGACCACAACACCTAAAAGTGAGATAACAGCAATGGCAGAAGCCAAAATGTCCTCTTGATATGACAGGTACTCAAATGTTTTTGGAATGCATTTAACTTTCTTCTTATCTGGCCACTCTTCATTAGGACATCTCTGGCAGTTTTCACTGTCTAAAAAAATATAGATGAAAATATGACTAATGATGTCACAAGCAGTTGTCAAATAACAATATGGAATCAACCTAAAAGTTTAATTAATGTTTTTTTTTTTCATCAGTGTGTTTTACAGGTCAAGCAGACTCATTTTATTCGGGTGATTTTCCCCCTCTCCTTAATACCAACACACCCCTTTGCCCTCCAAATCCATGCTTCTCTGCTAATAAAAGCTCCTAATAAGATGAGAAAACATGGTTGCAGTACAAAAGTGCAGGCAAGGAAAGTGACGAGAGTTGCTGTACAGAGTATCAGGAAATGACACAATCAAATAAGGTTTATAGAAAATACACGGATACAAGCACACAGCTATAATGGGAAAGGTTGAAATTGACTTGCTGGACTTTATTGGGGCCTGGGGAAAAAGGATTGGCTCTTGAGAACACCATTATGTTGAGGGTGATTAGCCCAAAATGACTATTAAAGGGATGTGCCTGATATTTGTGCAGCCATCTTAGAATTGGCATCCATTTTGTGAAGTTGGTAAAGAGTTCTTTAAGAATGACTGTGAGATTTGCTATTTTCTGTAGTAGAAACCACAAGGCCTGGGCAGTGTTTCAAGGTTACTTATTGAATTGTTGAAGGTTAAGCCCTGAAACACTAGATAATGTTCCCTTAAAAATAATAATAGAACCTTGCATAGTTTGTGAAACTACGTGTTGATAAGAGAAGTTTTAAATAGAGATGAGCGAATCGAATCGGAGGAATCCGAATTAGTTACCAATTTCAAGAAAAAATTGATTCTAAGCAAATCCGAATATCGCTGTGATTCAATCATTTGAATCGCTTCCTTAAACTCCATTTAGTGTGGTCCAGGCCATCTAAAATGGTGGATCCACATGTCAGGACATGTCCCATGGGGCAAAAAAGCCTGGGTAGGCATCCCATGCTGTCTATAAGCAGCCAGACTCCCCGGTAATGTCACAGCCCTGTATAAGCGGCGGCCATCTTGCGCGTGCTTATTTCAGCAGTGTATTGAGGCAAGAACGGGTCAGGGAGAGTTAGAGCCAGGGAGAGATAGATCCAGGGAGAGAAAGAAACAGTAAAAGAAAAAGAGAGAGGCAGAGAAAGAGACAGAGAGAGAGAGTGTACAGTGTGTTAGTGTTACAGATTACACTTACCTGCTTATTTTTCTTTCTGTAGTGCATTTAACTCAATTTGACCAGGGGAAACCCATTTCAGGCCATCTGGCAATGTGTTTGCATTTGTTTTTAGCAAGAGCACCTGTCTATAGTGTGTTTGCATTAGTTTTTATGCCCAGGCCTTGCAAGCCTAGTTAGTGTTACAGATCACACCCACCTGCCAATTTTGCTCTTGCTTTTCTACCAAAACCTTGTGTTAAAGCTTTCTGTAGTGCAATTAACTCACATTGACCAGGGGCATCCCATTTCAGGCCATCTGACAATGTGTTTTCATTCGCTTTTATTCCCAGGCCTTGCAAGCCTAGTTAGTGTTACAGATCACACCCACCTGACTATTTTGCTTTTCTACCAAAACCACGTTTTAAAGCTTTCTGTAGTGCATCTAACTCACTTTGACCAGGTGAATTCCATTTCAGTTCATCTGGCAGTGTTTGCATTTGTTTTTAGCAAGAGCACCTGTCTATATTGCTTTTGCTTTTCTAACAAAATAACATTTTAAAGCTTTTTTGTAGTGCATTAAACTCACTTTGACCAGGGGCATCCTATTTCGGGCCATCTGGCAGTGTGTTTGTATTAGCTTTTATTCCCAGACCTTGCAAGGCTAACTAGTGTTGCAGATCACACCCACCTGCTTACTTTGCTTTTGATTTTCTACCAAAACCATGTTTTAAAGCTTTCTGTGATGCATATAACTCACTTTGACCAGGGGCATCCCATTTTATTCCATCTGGCAGTGTATTTGCATTTGTTTTTAGCAAGAGCACCTGTCTATATTGCTCTTGCTTTTCTACCAAAACCACGTTTTAAAGCTTTTTGTAGTGCATTTAACTAATGTTGACCAGGGGCATCCCAATGCAGGCCATCCCAACACTAGGCAGTGTGTTTGCATTAGCTTTTATTCCCAGGCCTTGCGAGCATAGTTAGTTTTACAGATCACACTCAACTGCCTATTTTGCTTTTGCTTTTCTACCAAAATCACGTTTTAAAGCTTTCTGTAGTGCTTTTAACTCCCTTTGAACAGGGACATCCCATTTCAGGCCATCTGGCAGTGTGTTTGCATTTGTTTTTAGCAAGAGCACCTGTCTATATTGCTCTTGCTTTTCTACCAAAACCACATTTTAAAGCTTGCTGTAGTGCATTTAATCACTTTGTCTAGGGGCATCCCATTTCAGGCCATCTAACAGTGTGTTTGCATTTATGCCCCTCCAGCCTACCATGTGTGCAGGACATGGCGGTGTCACGCTGTTCTTCACATGGTTTGCCTTGGAGAATGGAGTCACACAGGGGAGAAGCTCCTAATCAAGAAATCAAATCATGGCTTACTCCAAACAAACTGTAAATGGGAACCATGGTGACCAACAATGGGAAGAATATCCTGTCTGCGCTGCGACAAGGAAGCCTGAGCCAAGCACCCTGTATGACAAATTTGTTCAATCTAGTTAGGGAAGTCTTCCCCCCATCTGCAAGTAATACTGATGATCCAAGTGGATAAGGGGACTCCCCTGTGTAACTTCAATGTAAACCAGTGGCAGCTCATACGTGACACCCGCAAATGCAGAGAGCCTTCTAACCAATGCCGCTATTCCTCAAAAGCCAGTTTTATTCCTAACAGTTCTCGATTCCCTACATCATAATTTTGCTCAGCTGGACAAAACTCACAAAACGCACAGGGATGTAATCTTTCTGGATCACCAGAATATTGTGAGAGGACAGCAACCACGCCAAGTTCTGAGGCATCCACTTCCAAAAGGAATGGGAGATTAATATCTGGAAGGATAAAAACTGGAGCGTAAAGGTCTCTTTTAAAATCTGAAATGCTTTCACTGCTGAAGGAGGCCAATTCTCTGCAAAAGCATCTTTCTGGGTTAGGTCTGTCAAAGGAGCCACGACTGAAGAGAATCCCTTTATGAAACGCCTGTAGAAATTGGTGAAACCTTGGCACATCTGAAGGGCTTTTAGGGTTTTCTGCTGTTCCCACTCCAATACAGCGGACACCTTGGGATCTATAACCAAACCACGATTAGAGACCAAGTACCCCAAGAAAGTAACTTCAGAGACCTCAAATACACACTTAGAAAGTTTGGCATACAGACTGTACTTCCATAATTTTTGTAAAACTGCCTTCACATGCCAACGGTGTTCTAGTACTTAGAGGGAGAAAATGGGGATATCATCAAGAAAAACCACCATAAATCGACCCAAATACTCACGAAATACATCGTAATACTCATAGTGCCCATGTTTTACGTTAAATGTCGTCTTCCATTAATCTCCTTGATGAATACGAATGAGAATATATGCCCCTCTAAGTTCTAGTTTTGTGAAAATCTGAACCCCAGATACTTGGTTAAAGAGATAGTCAATTAAAGGCAACGGTTACCTGTTCCTAACAGTGATCTGATTTAAGCCTCTATAATCAATACAGGGTCTTAACCCTCCATCATTTTTTTCAACAAAGTAGAACCCTGCTCCTGCTGGGGATGTAGAAGGACGGATAAATCCTTTATTATCCGAAATATATTCTTTCAAGTTTGACTCTTCTGAATGGGTGAGATTGTAAATCTTCCTCCTTTGGGCATGGTACCTGGTAACAGTTGTAGGCCCTATGAGGGGGGAGTGAGTCAGCGGACTTTTCGGAGAACACTTCCGCCCAATCAGAATAGGACGGAGGTAACCCCTCCAGGGAAACACTGGTTGACCTCAGGGCAGTAGAAAAACAGTGGTCTAAACAAAATGGGCTCCACTTAGATAAGTCTCCCGTTACCCAATTAATAACAGGGTGGTAGACCCTAAACCAAGGGAACCCAAGTATTACAGGGGTAACAGGACATTCCAAGACCACAATTCATGAATTGTGATGCATTAGGTCAGGCTGGTCTGGGCTTTCTGTGTCAGCTGTAACAGCATGTGCAGTGATTAGCTTATTTGCAGACAATAGTCTTTTCCTCAGATACTATTTATATATTGCTCATTTTTGGTTCTTTGCACTTTAAATAATATGTTATTACATATATATTAAGTTTTTTGGGGAATAATGTAGTTTGGAGGCATTTTGCCCCGATTAGCACTTTTATTAGGATGATATATACTTATTGCACATAGTCACTTTACGTGTAAGTCTTTGCACATGGTCACTTTATATAGGGTTTATCTGTGGTTTATTAGGGCATTAATTTTTGTATTTGTAAAACAGTGGCCGCATGTACTATGTATTTATTGATGTGTTTATACCAATATTATTGTGATTTCATATATCCTACAAATCTTACATAATCATTGGTGCTGTGTAGGTCCTGGGTCTGTTTTTTACTTGTATTTTTTAAAAAAATGTGTTGTGTTTTTTGTGTTTTATATTGTGTGATGGCCTAGTCTAGATAATAAAGATTTGTGTGATACATATTAACCGGCTGAGTGCCCTGCTTCAAGTTGGACTCCTTGGTTAGGGTGTTCCTTAGTGGTTACTATGCAAATGTGAGGAGCCCGGGGTGCACCTTTCGGTGTTAATATTTTAGCATTTGCTTATAATTGTTAGTGGTGCCCTCACCCATTTGTTTTCTTGTTACTTAATTAATTAGTGTGGTCGACACTCCAAATGAAAGAAATATATGATGTATAGGGTGCTGCCTGCCAAGGATTAAATCCTCCAATAATCCCTAACAATAGACAGGTAGATAAACATATAGGTAGGCGCACACCTATATGTTTTTCTTGTTACTTAGGAAATATATGAGCTCGTCATGCTGATGCCACCTCAAGGCTCTGTGCCGCTCTGCGACAGCGATTCTAATAGCAATGCCTCTTATCTGCATGTCATACTTCTTTACAGTATTATTTAACTAACCCAGCACACAAATCGTCTGAATCTGAATCTGAATTTGCTAATTTCTAATTGTAAAGTTTTACAATAAGGTTGTGTTAATCATGCTGCAAGGGTGGGGGCTGAGTGCTCACTTGCGTGTGACATGCACTATAAGTATGTGATTAATTCTAAATAAATTCAGATGAGTCTTTAAAAAGTATCTAGCGTACACTCATTATTTAATTATTCTTCGTATCTGATCTCAAGCAGCTGCTGACGGAACAATGACAGATCTTGGGCGAGGGAGACCAGACAACCCTTAGATAACCCAACAATCAATGGTATCACAAGTCATGGTAAGTGAAAATATAAATGTATCTACTTACCATGACCTCTGCCATAGGGTGGACCTATACGATTCTAGTGGGGTGAATTGAAAGGGTTAGGAACTGTCCCAAGAGACAGATAAGAGAAAAAGGGACATGACTGACTTGTGTGAAGGTTAACACGCAAGTGCCTGGTGTATTTTAACATGGGACAAAGACAAAGCAAAACCTATCCTCACAGTTACAGGATCAGCTAGCTTGGCAGATCCCTGGGTAGACAATCTGGTGGGATGGACAGAGGCCATGAGCAGTACTAGTTTTTTTTCCAGGGCATGGGGATAATGATGAGTTTCACATAGATATGGTTAAAGGGTTATGTTTAGGGGATCAGAAGGCTTTCTCCTATTAGGGGAGCATCAGTGGGATAAGGATTATATGAAGAAAGGAGGAAGTGGGTTCTGTAGTAACCAGTATGCCTTTTATGACAGCTGGTAACCTACTGATAAAGAAAGCTTTAGATATAGAGAATATTATTAAGATCACTAAGCATTGTTACAAGCCACAGCTAGCTCAAGAGGAGCTGTGAGCTACTGAAAAAGAGCAGAAATGCACAGTTTTTTACAGAAGGGCTCAGCCCGTGATATGCACTATAAGTAAAGCAGCAAATATCAGACTGAGTTTTAAAAGGAAACTGCCAGGGCAAGAAGCTGCGGGATGGCTTTGACTTCCCTGGATTAACTCCTGTGCTGAGGAAGAATTAAATAACCCCGCAGCCTCTGCAGCACAGCCAGTCAGCTCTCCCCAGCATGATGTCAGATGCTCTGCTTAGCTGGCAGTACAAGCAATGGGGATAAATGGGATACTGACCAAGACCTACAAAACACAGCCCTTACTCATTTTTGAACCCCTCCAGGCAAAATGGGGGATCAGACATAGTTTCAGACTTATTCCAGGGTGTCCTATTAGCCTCCTGGGCAGAGACATGCTAGGCAAACTGGGAATCACAATAAAACTTAACAGGAAAGGCGGGTTGTTTGCAGACTCAAACCAGTTAAACATATAGAAGGCGTGGATCCCTTGTCTCTTGACAGATGACATAGACATAGATCCACAGCTGTGGGCTGAAGGCCCGCTGGATGTGGGATTAATCCCTTGCACGCCTTACAAAGCCACATTGAAACCAGGGGCTTTGTCCAAAATCTCTGTCCCATAAATCGTCTAGTAATATCAATTACCTCAATAGTGCCTGGCGTGTCATCTCTTCTCACCTCCATTTCTCATTACTAGGGCTGGTATAGCATAGTTGATTTAAGAAACTTTTTTTTCAGCACCCCAGTGGACAGGAAGACACAATGCACCTTTTGTTTCAGGTCACGTTTGCCCCAGGGCTATGTGTTTTGGCTAGTATTTTTTGCAATAGTCCTGAAAGCCACTCTTAAGGTTTTGATTGGGAAACCACCCTGGAGGATGGGAGGGATCTTTTAAACTGTCTTTCTGAAAGTGGTCAAAAAGTGTCTAAAAAAATGTTGCAATGGTTTCAGAAAAAGGTTGAATAACTGGGTTTTGTGCTCTTCCAGGGAATAAAAAAGTGACCCGTGGGAGAGAAGCTGCTGTTGTGGGTCTGCCCTGCCCACAGTCCAAGAAAGACATGCTCACCTTTCTTGGCATGATTGGTTACTGTTATCAATGTAAACCTGATTGCTCTTACTATGACCATCTCCTGAGACAAGCCACAGGTGTAGACATTTCAGTTTGTGTTACATCATCTAATGAAATGTGTAATGCTTTCATGTAAAAAAAAATACTATGGTGACAGCCCCAGGGTTAGATTTTTCCGATTATGGCAAGATGTTCCACCCATTTGCCAGAGAAAAACTGTAAAACCATGGCAGGTGCCCTAGCACAAGACCACGGAGGCAAATAGGACCTGTTATTGTTTTTTTTCTCAAAGGTGGTCCCTAGACAGGTATAGGGCATGCCTGTATGTCTCAGAGTCCTGGCCTTGTGTGTAGTGGGGGTGGAAATGGACGCACCCTTTACTTTGGAACATGATACAACTTGCAAATGCCAACCATAAAGACCCCTCCCTGACCATACTTGACATACATGACTGATCTTATCTACAAAAACATGCTAGTACAGAAGACAGGAAGGATTGGGGAAAGGCTGGAGTGCACAAAGACCAGAATGGACTTTTGCTGTGACCTAGAGCAGAAGAGAATCATGAAAATGATGATCAATTCGTGGGATCTAGGGTGCCCGATTACTATAATGTAATAAAGGAACACAGGGCCAAAGTGGTCAGATTACAGGATAAGGTAAAGGATATTGCCATGGATTTGAGTCCCTTCTGTGGACTTAGCTGGGATTTCCCGACATACTTAAATGGGCTAAGAATATGCTTTTGCTGTGACCTAGAGCAGAAGAAAATCATGAAAATGATGACCAATTCAGGGGATCTAGGGTGCCCGATTACTATAATGTAATAAAGGAACACAGGGCCAAAGTGGTCAGATTACAGGATAAAGTAAAGGATATTGCCATGGATTTGAGTCCCTTCTGTGGACTTAGCTGGGATTTCCCGACATACTTAAATGGGCTAAGAATATTCTTATCACATTGTTTGTTGTACCTTTAATGCTTCTGCTTTTATATTTGCTGGTTAAAATGTGTATGTGAATTTTTAACAGATGTACTGCTTCCACACCTGGTGCCAAATCATATCTGATGATACATGAGGAAGTAGTTGTGTGATCATCCTGTAATGATCAAAGAGGGGATTGAAGGAATACACTTGACATTTGTGCAGCCATCTTGGAATTGACATTAATTTTGTGAAGTTGGTAAAGTGTTCTTTAAGAATGACTGTGAGATTAAGAGAATCTTTGGCATTAATCACTATAGTGGCCAGAGATGTTTCTAAACATCTAGCATGGTGCGCAATGCTCTACCTAGACTCCAGCAGCAAGAAGGGAAGAGGTGGCGAGTGACAGCGCGCATGCAGCAACTACCTGAGAACACCAAAAATGTATAGCGAGGCCGGTCGAGAGCCCCAGAAGCAGATAAGCCGGAGGGGCAGCTCAGTAATCTCAAGGTATGAAGACTTCCTGTGGTTCCCAGGCTCATTGTGACCCGGGCAACAACGGCGAGTGTGTGCATCTCAATATATAATGCTGACACTGCATAGAGCATAAAAGAGGACAAGAAAATAAGTGACTAGAAACTGATTTTGAGATTTAGCACTGATATATTTTTCAAACATGACTTGCCGTACATTCTTTCTAAAACACAGCTGAATGGATTGTGGGGAGCTGCAGCTTAATTTACTAAACTTTTATTGAATTGTATGTAATTAAACCACAAAAATGTCATATACTAAGTAACGCTATGGAGAAAATAAACAGTCCAATGCTGGGTTTTCAGGCCTACTCACAGCTCAGCTCCAGCACAGGGCTTCCAAACAGGTCAGGGCTTTTCTGCACCCTTTTAGTGATACTTGTTGGTCTCCTAGTGCTTCTGCCCAAGACACCAATCCAGATCCATGCTTATGCAAGTTTGCCTCCTAGCCCAGATTAACTCCAGATGCCTCCTCAATTTATTTTCAGTGCTTTTCACCATCTTTCCCCAACCTACTATGTATTTTGTTAGGCTCAGGGATCTTTTGGGCATCACAGACACTGGCATAACACAGTGTAAAAACTAAAATGGTTTCTTTCATTACTGAAGTATGCTATTTATTTTGTGTCTGGAAACCAAAGAAAATAACCCTTAAGGATTTGAAGCATAATCCCCTGGTACTGTTCCTAGCTTGTTCCAAAAAAAGACCCCACATTTTTACTGTTATTGTCCAATTTTCTCTGGTATTTTATCAGTTTAATGTTTTATATGCTCTTTTCAAGTCCATTAAGTTCGATAGCTTTATAGAAATGTATTGCATTTGTATTGCCATTGCTATCTTGTGGTGCTTTACACTCTTCTGGTCTTTCACATATGTTTTAAAGTGGTTTTACTGAGTTGTTATGTAATTTCTTTATTTATACTGAGCATGTGCACTCCTGTAGCTTGCCCTCTTAGGCCACTGTAGTCTCCTTACAAACTACTGACCCTAGCCATTTTATATACAGGATACAGATCTCTCATCAGAGAAGTAGCTACACCCAAGCAATAGAGAGTGTTACTTCTTCTGTCTGCCATGATCATTTAAGACCCAATCCTATGTGTCTGCAAGCTTCCAACGTCTAAAGAGGTCAGTATGAAGTAATGTAATCACCTTTACCAAAGCTAAAGGTGAGGTAGGTCAAGTGAAAGCTTCCTTTGCTGGAAGGGAAGTAAAATACATAAACAGAGAGAAGACTCTGTTTGAAGCTGAAAGGGACGGCCAGGCTGTAGCCAAGAGAACCCACTGGGCTGCAGAATATGTGAAGGAAAGTGCCAGTTGGTAGGCTGAAAAAAACTACAGAGAGCTCCATTGGGAGCTGAATTTGAGCAGCCGGCTGTTGTAAAGGAAGCGGCTAGAGATGAGCGAACTTCTTGAAAGGTCGATTGGGGCGATTCGCCGAATTTCCCCTAGAAATTCGGGTTCGCCCGAATCGAACTTTCACGAACTGCTCATCTGAAAAAAAAAAATGCCGGCATGGTGGGAGCGGGCAGGCCGGCTGCGCTGTCAGCGGCCCGGCGGTGCTGTCAGCGGAAGCCGGCCCACTGACAGCGCAGCCGGCCTGCCCGCTCCCACCATGCCGGCATTTGTTTAAAAAGCAAAAACTTACCTGCATGGTCGGAGCGTGGCCTCGGAGCGTGGAGGCCTCGGAGCGTGGAGGCCGGCGCCGCTCTCAGGCGCCCTCTGATGACGCGTCCTCTGATGACAGCTGAGAGCGGCGCCGGCCTCCACGCTCCGGCGCCGCTCTCAGCTGTCATCAGAGGACGCGTCATCAGAGGGCGCCTGAGAGCGGCGCCGGCCTCCACACTCCGACCATGCAGGTAAGTGTTTGCTTTTTAAAAAAATGCTGGCATGGTGGGAGTGGGCAGGCCGGCTGCGCTGTCAGCGGGCCGGCTTCCGCCGCCCGCTGACAGCGTAGCCGGCCTGCCCGCTCCCACCATGCCGGCATTTTTTTTTTATTTCAGGGAAAATTCGATCGGCACGAACCCAAAGAAATTCGGGTTCGTGCCGAATCGAATTTTCCCTGAAATTCAGAGCGAATTCCGGTTCGCTCATCCCTAGAAGCGGCAGCAGCAGTAGCTGAGGCAGATTCTTTAGCAGAAGTGGCACCCACTACCTATTCCCACTGCTACAACACGCCAAGCCAGATGACTACCTGCATCCAGTGCCAGAAGCAGGGCTATCCCTTGTTGACTGGTTAGAGCCAAATCCTGTCACACATTTGGCCGAACCCCCCACTTCAAGCAAGAGAGTAGTTCCTACTACAATCAATCCACTGTGCAAACTGTACCTAACCCTGCACAATCGTACAGCCCAATCATCCCTTTCAAGGAAAAAGAACTAGAAGGTGGCTAGCACAGAGACAATCCATTCATCAACCAAAATATCCCTCCCGCCTTCCACACAGCAGTGCATTCCTAGACCACTGACACAGGGACCAGGGGATTTAAGACCTTCTCAAATTCAGGGTCAGCAGAGCATGCAAGACACATTCAAAATATCAACTTCAATTGCCCCAATAAAGGTCTCAGCACTTTGCTGACATGGGGAAAACTGTCCCACGAAATGCAGATTGCAGGATATCTGGGCTCTTTGGGTGAATTGTGGTAGTGGAATGCATGAACGACCAACATCTTTTAAGGACCAAATATTCCTAAAGCATGTGGCCCATAATCAAACCACATGCTAAACCATGCCCCAACCACACCCATCACTGAAAAATTGGTTTAAACTATCCCACTTGGAGGCCCTCAAAAAATAGTCAGTTTAAGATATGGCACATTATGTTCTCCGCTGCACCCTGTGGGCAATCGAGAAACATTTATAGAGGTTTCTCTGATAAATTTAAATAATTCTTTTATTGAGATTTTTAGAGTTTTGCAGGTGTTAAAACCCTCCAAACCTCAAAAAACTCAATAAAAGAATTATTATTAATGTTTAATCATAAGCAAGTTGTGAATTGTATGGGGAAGGGCATTCCAGTCCTGGACATGAGAGTAAAAGGAGGTGATCAGGGATGAGGGCAAGAGTAGATTGCATTTGTGTTGGTACTAGTCTTTGGACTAGCAATAAAATATAGAGAGGTGTGACCATAAAGGGCCAAGCCTCTTCCACCGGCACCCAGTGTAGGGAGTGACAGAGGGGCAGCTCTGAAAGCCACCAATTTAAACCTTCTTACCTGTTTGATTGGCTATTTCCCCCTCAGAACATGGGACACAGTCATAGCAGCAGTTATGAATATGATTGGTAGAGGCTTTTCTGGACCCAGGAGGACAGCGTGCCGAGCACCGAGACACGGGGACCTAAAACAAATCATCAACATGAACATGTGAAACAATTAAGTAGAAGACAAAGAGCAAAATCAAAATATTTCTGTTTGTTTGTTTAATAGCAAATCAGAGGTCCTAATATTGGACCATTTAGATTCCAGGCTTGGATTGGCCCATCAGAGATTCAGAGGATCCTCCAGTGGGCCCTAGCAAGTCTCAGTGGCATGTGGGCCCCAGCTTTAAGGCAAGTACAGCAGTATGAAGTCAGTTTACTGGGAGACCAGTTACAGGGCCTTTGCGGGGGTGTGCTTTAGGGGCATAGCTTATTCGCAGACATTTGAAAGGTCAAGTGTTTATCACCAACATTTGCAGGTATGTAAGGGTCTTAAATCCATAATGCTTACATAGTAATTCTGGCCATACAAACAAAGCAAGCTCTCATTTGGCTTGATGCAGAGCCTCCCCGTTCAGCTATCCCGTGCGTTTTCCCGTTGGTTTTGGCCTGTGATCGGGTCAGGAAAGGGTGCTACGTTGGTTTTTGTGTGCGTTTATGCGCTCAGGTGTGTGCTCAGCCGCCTTTCCGATTTTTGGCTCGCAAGAGGCTGTTTGCCGGGAAAACGGACGGCTCGTTCATTGGTCCGTTTTTTTCAGTGATGCAGAGCCTTGATTTCCGATTGAAATCACCCTAATAAAACGTGGCCGCCGAGCCTTCACTTACGGGCAGTCTGACCAGCCGTATTTGAGCTCCGTGCTTTTTGGAAATGCATTCCTCTGCGGGCCAACATCAAAGGCGCCAGCTACGCGGTTGGAGGAGGATGCTGCAGGGTCTTAATAGATTTGTCACCCTTGTGTGCTCGTGTTGTTTTTGCAGGTTGTGGAGAATGTGTCAATGGATCCTTGCTCCTGCGTTTTTTTGGATGTGCCTGTGTCTGTGGAGTAACCACCATTTTAGTCGGGGCATGCTCTTGTGTTTTTTTTTTTGATGAGGCATGTGTGCGGCTACTATCTGCCTCGGGGCTTTTGTGGCTCTTTCTGCTCCCTTTTGGTCTGCCCATAATGATATGGTATCCAACACAGAGCTGAGTGCATTGTGCTTTAAATATGTTTCCCGTGTGGGCGTGTTTAACAGCGTGTGTGCCTGCATGCGTGCGTGCGCCCAGGCAAGCACGTCACCGCGGGGGAACGTCATAGCTATACCCGGAAGAGCAAGAAAAGATGTCTCCCGCTATCTACACCCAGGAGCAGGACGAAATAATCATGGATGTGAGTAGGCGAGCGTGCATTTATGTGCGCGCATACACTACTTGTAATTAAAAAAAACAAAGCGCAAGAATAGTCAGGAACAACTTACTTTGTAACGTCAAATACAAGCCCACCTTAGTTTAACACATGTACGCAGCTACAAACTAGGCTAGATGCAGATTGTAGAACTAGGCCAATGTGAGTCATAAAGAGGATACTAAAGTGACTTTAGGTAGGGCATGAAACTTAGACATGTATTTTGGGGATTAATGCTGGGTTATTGTGTATTTTCCAAACAGATGATGCTGAGGAATCGCTACGACTTCCTGCCATCAGATTATGAGAAGAGGACGTTGTCGCTGGTGGTGGTGGACGCGATAGCCCGAAGAACCCAAACCACCTATACCTTCACCCAGATCGCCCAACACTGGTCCTATTTAAAGAGGAGGCATAGGCCCCGGGTGAGGCGATACTTTGCAAAACATTTTCCAGGTAAGTGTATATACTTGACATGCAAGAATCACACTGGCTTTGGCTGGGCGTGTTTGGATGATTGTGTTTCTATTTCAGCCCATGAATGGAATATGCGGTTCCGCCCCACCCGGACAAGAACACGCAGCCCAGTGTTGGGCGATTCTGGTGAAGTAATAGGTGGTTCATCGCCAGTGACAACGGCCACCCCCTCCTCTGCCAGTGAGTATGAGGAGCCACTGGACCTCAGCATGCAGGGGAGGGGGGAATCTGACGGCAGGGAGTCCAGCTTAACAGATCCACAACCTCACTCCGGTAAGGAGAAGAAAGTTAGATATGTGCTAATACATGCATTAAATACATATACTCATGTGCACTATTGTTAGTTATAGATTCAGACGTCGCTGGGCCATCCCAAGGGGGAGTCGAGGAAGGGGGCCAAGAGGAAGGGGTGGCTGGGGAAGGTGAGTGAAATGATGCATAGAAGCATAACTTAATCTGACATTCATGAGACAACAACAGTCTCTAATATCCGTGTGTTTGTGATCCAAACAGATTCACAGCAGCAACCGAGGGAGGAAGAAAGGAGACTCCGCCCCCAACGCAATGTGGAACCTTGTAAGTTGTGGATTTATTTAATATATTAATTGAACAAACAAGTCCCAAATAAAAACAAAAGGCCAAAGAAACATTGAGCTAAAGACTTAGTAAAAATAAAAACAAAAAAAAAAGGCCAAAATAAAAGGCCACAAAACAACAACATACAAACAATGCTAAACTGATGATGTTTTTCATTCACAGATCAAAGAAAACGCCAGCAAATGAGCTGAAGAAACATTTTTTAAATGTATTATGATTTTATACATTTAAATAATTTAATCCAAACAGTTTAACCCCAAAAAAAATTGTTAACAAATTTAAAAAAATTTTAAAGTAAAAAAACAAAAACAAATTTGATGTGTTGTCTTTCCTGCAAATGTACATTCACACAACATCACCACACATTTACATGTCACAAAAGGTTTATATATGGGACAAAAAATATAAAAACAAAAAAAAAAAAAAAATAAGGTAAGCATTACAGGCAAGGAAGAATGAACCCCAAAAAATTGTGTAAAAATTAGATATGTGTCAAATTGGCAGTTTGTGCCATATGTGTATTCCCATGGAGGTTTAGGGATGTGCGCTTGCGTGGACACAGATTGACAACAGGAGATCCATGGAGATATAAGTATACTTGTCAAATACAAAAAAAAAGGAAGGAAAAATGAGACGGAAGGCAGGCAGGTACGTTAAAAAACAAAGGAAAAAGGAGGAATAAACGGAACGCCCGTGTGAACGTGAACGGAAGCCACGATCAAATTGCATGCTCCCGAGAGAGAAAAAAAAACTTCCCGAAGACAAATTTACGGATCAGTTAGGGACCCATTCCGACGGAGGCTCGGCATCACATTTGAGCCACGATTCAAATGGGACCCCGGACAATCGGAAGGTTTTAAGGTCAGTTCAGGGGAGGCTCTGCATCAGGCCAATTGTCTTTAATTGTGGCCTCAATACACAAAATGTCCTCATTTGTTGAAACCAATAGGAACGCTCCGGCCACACAAACCCTGACAAATCTAGCTAAGCAGACACTTAGAAGACAGTGGAAGCTGATATAAAGAAGGGCAGGGTGGAGGAAGAAATTCATGTTTTGCAAGGTGATCTCATAGTGTTACGGGGGAATGGGTGAGGGGGATCATAACTGGGAGACTTCCTGGATAACAGGGTGACTTTGCATCTCTGCCTTTGCAGAACATCATATGTGATCATTAAGGGTTTATAAAGTACCCTGGACACTCTTCTATCCTAAAAGCATGTTGCTATATAGTGTGGTCTGATACTGCGTCCGGGGGGCTTTTTGGCTTTTAAAATTATTTTTACACTTTATTCATATTTCTTTTGTTGACATGCAGTCAGGCAATCTCGCAATTTAAAGCAGATCCACACCTGGGATTTTGTCCCTGGGATTTGGTCCACTTTGCATTTTTACACGTTTTTTTTTATTTTTAAGTGTAATTTGTGCACAGTCCAGTCATGAGGGAGTGTTCTTGTTTTAGCTTTTCAGCGTGCAAATTATGTCACTGTCACATGATTCAGGAACCCCAATTCACCTTCGAGACAGGATTTGGTGTGTTTCTGTTGCCTTTTTAGAGAAATTGAGCCCTTTGATGATTTATTTGCTGAGAGATTCAAGAATTCTGACTGTCCTTATTTTCCATTAAATCTAGTGGGATATTTTAATTTTTAATTTTACTGATTTTAACTATGTTTTAAGGTTTTTAATGTATTTTATATTATTTATAGTAAATAGTAATATATTATTAGATTAGAGTATTAGAGTCAAGTTATAACATACATGTTAGGCATGAAAACTAAAATACAGAAACAATATTACATTTCAACAAATCTATATGGGGAACAAATAATGTTCAATGTATGGTAGCACACTTTGTAACGCGCAAGATTGTTTTAATTTATTGCTTAAATTGGGCAGGGTGGGAGAGATTTTTGCATGTTCAAGATTGTCTTGCATGTGCCCCATTTTCATTCTTACTAATGATGAACAAGCAAATTCATCCTCTATCATTGGGAAGACATCCCATCTATATGGCTTTATGTGCTCTAACTCCATTTGTTGCATGAAAAGGGGCATGTTGAGGTGAGGAGTGCTGAACCTGCCTTGTCATGTCCGCTCCATTGGAATGAATGGAGTAGGCATGTAGGGGCAACAAGGCTTCATGGATGCCAACAAGAGAGGCCACTTGTGTAGAATCTCTGGCTCTGTGCCATCAGTGAGTATGAAGATGCTAGGGCTGCATAGGGAAGCTGTGGGGGGAAAACTAGACCTGAATGGAGAAGCTGCGAGGTACAAAGTACAGACTTATTTTTATTTCTGCCTTGACAATCCCTTTAAATTCCTGTAAGTTTCAGCCATTGTAACTAAGGGCTTATAGAAGATATAAAGTATAAGAGACTGGGGAGATTGGAAAACTCATTATAATACCAGTAGAACACACTGCTGTGGCTGCTGCTTTTCACTGATTTTTATAACTAAGGGTCTTAGATTGAAAGAACATAATATATATTTCTGATTAGTATTACTTAATTTCCATAAACTTAAAGTTACATTAATTAAGTAGTTCCAACTCCACAACTCCGACTCAATGAATAGATCCAGAGGGTGTAATATAAGGATTAGGGGGCTCCCTGAATTATCTGAAGACATCTCTGGCACTGCGATGGCCTTATTGCAGGAGCTTGATTTAGCTACCCAGGTAGACAGGCCCTCACTAGAATATCCCTTGACTGCCCTCCTGATCTGGCAAAAAATACACTATCCTGCAAAGAAGGATACTAAAACCTTATTGTAAAAAGGATCTGGAGAAATAAAATCTTTATGATCTCAAATATTGATAAATTATTATTACATTTCTAACTAATTACTATTATTATATAGATAACTTGGATGAATGTGGAAGCTGTGTGTAAGAATCGTACCCGTGCTCGTGTGGAAAGTCTTCTGGGCATCGTGGGACTCCCCAGCTTACAGGTGCGGGGCGTGCCATGGGGCAGGGAGCCCACGGCGAGCTGTCCTGGCTGCCTCCGTCGTTGTACTCCAGTTGTGCGGGTATGCGTCCACACCCCGTTTTTTGAAGATTTCTCTTCAAATAGGCGCTGCTAGTGGCAGACAGTGCAGCCTCCTCCACACCTGAACAGTATCAGGGGCTGGTCAGCCTTACTGGACAGAGCTGAATACCCCCTGGGATATGGAGCCAATCCTGTCAGGGATCCCAAGTCACCAAATCACCAGTTGTCTGATACCGATGGCTCTATATTGGCCTATGACCCCCTAAATAGGAACTGAGCCCAGACAACAATACCTGTTTTAGCTTTCCGTGCTAAGGGTGTGCTATATTCTGTCTTGTAGTTCAGTTGCTGACTCTGCTCTGACTGACCATCGCTGTCTGCTGCCTGAACTGACCTCTGATTGCCTGATTATACCAGTTTGCTGCCCGAACCAACCTCTGCCCGCCTGACCATGAATCTGCCTGCTCCTTTGGATTTTTCCCTTCCTCTCACCCCCCTGGCTCGACCCCTTGGCATACCCCAACCATTCTCCTGCTGCATCCCAGTGTTTGATGCATCTTTGGACTGGTGACCTTGCCTCTCTGACTAACCTTCTGGTTCATCTGCTGACATCCCTTGCACCATATAAGACCTAGGGTGTTGTTTCGGTTTAAAATCCAATGAAAAAAAATTATAATTTTCCTGGAAATCCCTGGAAAATCTTGCAAAAATCACAGTTAAAGAATACATAATGCAGAATTTTAAAAAATTGCATGGCACCAAAGAATGACAAAATCTCTAGGTAGGCTGGCATGGTGTAGCACAGCACCAGAGACAAAGTCAGAATCAATGGGAACTATATAGAACGTGTTTATACACCAGTGAATAAACACAATTTCCCAGGGATCAAAATGGTGTCCTGCTGGTCGCGGGTGAAAAGGAAGGGTGCCATTTTCCAGCTCCTGTCTACATTATCTGACACATCCCAGTAGATCCCAGAAGTGCATGCCAGCACACAGTCAGCACCACCTCAGCCAAAGTCAGAGCAGTGCCAGACAAAGTGCTAGGGCAAGCCACCCCAGTTGCAGCCATAGTGCTCGGGCAAGCCAGAGCAGTGCCAGGCAAACTGCTTGGGCAAGCCTGAGCAGTGGCAGATAAAGTGCTAGGGCAAGCCACACCAAATTCAGCCAAACTGCCAGGCCAAGGCAGAACAGTGCCAGGGAAAGTGCAAGGCCAAGACAGAGAATCCCCAAGTACCCCCTCTCCCAATAGTGCTAACATCCCTACCTCTTACCGTGTCACACACAGCAGGGGTCTAGGCCAGCAGCAGGCCACTTTTAGGATATCCCCTCTCCCCAGCAGCCTCCATTTTACCTTTATCATGGCCAACCCCAGGCCAGACACCCAGTCCCCCAGGTAGCCCTGTCGAGTCACCAGCCAGTCAGCAATATAACCCTCAGGATCCGGATCACCACCTATAGCGCAGATGTGCCTTATTCCACTCAATGCACAGGCAGATGATGGGCAATCCTATGTTGGCCGCCACCTGTGACAGGGCACCCTGAATGACAGGTTTAATGATTGTACAATGTATGGCTTTAGTCAAAGCGGTGTCAGACCATTTTGATCAGCTCTATGGATGAAGGTCTCTAGCCACACCGAAAAGACTCTAGACTGACTTGTGAGACGCCATCACCAGGCAGGTTAATAGTGCGGGCACAGAGCTAAGGATCATCAAGTGCAAAAGAAGTTTGCTGACATGAACTATTTTGTAAGGAAAAAAATCAACAAAAGAAGGCAGCAAGGGTAAGGAACTGTATGCTTTTGGTGATGTTGGTAATACTTTCTGTATGTTTTTTCAGATTGCAAACCGGAGGCGGAATAGCACCCAATCTGGATTTTAATGCAGCAAAATAACTGCTGTATAGGCTGTTGAACCCAGCAACACTCCAGGGTTTGCTGGGGAGCATTGACTTAGACATGGGTGCTGCTGCTGGAATACGTAAGTTGTGGCTTATTTTTGGTGGCTGCCTCTACAGCTACCACAGAAGCACCATCTGTCTCTCCCACTCCCTCTGAAACATCAGCAGCTGCCTCCCTTACTCCCTCTTCAACAGCAGCAGCTGCCTCCCACGTTCCCTCTGTGACACCAGCAGCTACCATCCCCCACTGCCTCTGCAGCAGATGCCTCCCTCACTCCCTCTGCTGCCACAGCTGGATCCAAAGCTCCAGCATGACCAACAGCTGATGCGTAAAGAGCATCTGCAGCAATCACCTCCATGAGCCAGCTCTGCTGCCAAGGAGTTCCCATTACCCACATCAAGTTAACACATGTGGATAGGCCATGTGCAGCTCCAGCGGCAAATGCCCCTATCCAGGGAAGAGAATGATGGCCTCAGGCATGTTGCCATTTACCCCTAGAAAGGCGGGTGCAGCTCTTGGTAGAAGATTGGTGAGCAGAAAGCAGATCCTTCAGGCAAGACAGTTCCCGGTTCTGCCAAACCATGGGGAGAAGCATAATGCTGCTCCACCATGACCTCCAAGCAATGGTGGTGAAACAGCAGGACAGTTACTTCAGAGGAAGGCACTGATAGTACAGTGGCAGGTGCAAAATGAGAACCTGGAACTTGGTGGCATTCCGTAGCCAACAATGTAGCCCACCCCCTAGAAATTGGGAAAACACTTTTGGTAGGATTTAATTTGTTTTGTTTTTCATCTGAAATCTGAGGAGCCCAAGAATAAACAATGGGCAAACAATGTTCAAAATATAGTGAGAGTAATAATCAAAACAAGCAAGTGATATTGGCACTTTAATCTCACTAAATACACGAAAAGAGGGATTGAAGTTTACAGAACAAACTTTAAAAGGCAAGGCTTGCCTCAAATCCTAATATAAATATAGACAAATATACATAGACACACCACAAAAGAAATACTAGGGAAAAAATGGACAACAATGACAACAATGACCTAAAATGAGACAAGACAAGGTGGTTCTACAAAGACAGGTCAGAAGTACTCTGTGTGCCCCGACAAAGCTCTGCAGGCACATCCATCATAGCTGCAGAGGTGAACACATCTACATAATGTGAAACCTGCTCCTGGATGACATAATTGTGGAGAACCATACAGGCAACAATAATTTTTATCACCTTCTGCGGCTGGTACTGGTGTATAAGCCAAACCAAAGGCCCTCTCGACCACTGCCCTGGTCTTGGTATGAGCCTGGTTATTGGACGCATGTGCCTGAGTTTGAGGGCACAAAATAGGGGTCATGAGCCATGGTAGCAGGGGGTAGCCAGATAGCCAGAATCACCTACAAAAAGAAATAAATATTAACCACATACATCGTTAACAATTTATCACAAAAAAAAATGAGAACATCAAATCTTTAAAAATGGATTGGGGAAGACAGGGGATGCATCTACAGATACACAAGTTCTACATGAAAAAACTACATCAACGATAAAGGAGTAATAATGACAACACATACCAAGTAGCCACCTGCCAGACAGCTTGCCAGACTGAAAATGACCAAACAGGCTTGATTTATGAATAATAAGCACATTATGGGTGGAGCCTGGAAATCCAGCCACAATGATTGGGAAATGTAGATCAGGTCCGGCAACACATTGGACATTGATGGAATGTCCCATCTTATGGTTCTTTTGGTGTAACCTTAGAGTCTTCTCAGGTTACAATACCAACGATTCAAAGAAACATGTAACAGCTTGGATTTGTGTGCCGATCATCCTATTTTTCCCGTCCGCTCGTGCGTTCGTATGAACTTGCGAGTGATTCAATAAGCAAATACGTTTCTATCCTAAAATATACGTCCGTTCGTATGATATCTCCCGAACTTGCCTCAGTCAGTTGACAATCGTAAAAATCACGTTCATGTGCTCACTAGTTGCGGCGGCAGCCTGTTTTTTGTGCTGCTTCCATCGTCCACCTCTTCCAATTACTTGCGTTTGGCTCTGGTTTTCATTGGTTTTTGGCCTCTTAGATTCGTTCGTTCGTATGTATATAAGATCTTGCGCATGCGCACTCTCACCACTACTGCCTCGCGCCAGGCTCCCACTTTCCTTTATGAACCATAACACTTACCTAAACCCCTTAGCGCTTGCATCCTTCTTCATTTCTCGGTCCCTAAAACTTACCTAAACCCCTTAGCGCTTGCATCCAACTTCATTTCTCGGTCCATAACACTTACCTAAACCCCTTAGCGCTTGCATCCTTCTTCATTTCTCGGTCCATAAAACTTACCTAAACCCCTTAGCGCTTGCATCCAACTTCATTTCTCGGTCCCTAAAACTTACCTAAACCCCTTAGCGCTTGCATCCAACTTCATTTCTCGGTCCCTAAAACTTACCTAAACCCCTTAGCGCTTGCATCCAACTTCATTTCTCGGTCCATAACACTTACCTAAACCCCTTAGCGCTTGCATCCTTCTTCATTTCTCTGTCCCTAAAACTTACCTAAACCCCTTAGCGCTTGCATCCTTCTTCATTTCTCGGTCCCTAAAACTTACCTAAACCCCTTAGCGCTTGCATCCAACTTCATTTCTCGGCCCATAAAACTTACCTAAACCCCTTAGCGCTTGCATCCTTCTTCATTTCTCGGTCCATAAAACTTACCTAAACCCCTTAGCGCTTGCATCCTTCTTCATGTTGACGACCCTAAAACTTACCCAAACAACATAATGTACATATGTCTATATGTTTCTAAGCGTGTTTTTTCGTGTTTGTGTAAATGTCTTTTTGTGCGCATATTAGAAATGACACATTTATGAAGGGTTAAAATATTATTTATTTAAAATATTTTTTTTTTTTTTTTTTTTTAGTTTCTTTTCAAAACATTTAAAAAAGGTTTAAAATTTTTGGGTTGGTAAAAAAGATAAAATGCAACTTTGGAATACCAAATTTAAAACTATTTTACAAAAGTAGCCAGGACCAAGGGCACTAATCCTCCTCCTCTTCTTCTTCTGTTGGCCCCAACGTCGCCTGTATGGCCAGCAGCTCGGCCACCAACTCTTTTATTCTTTTTTTTTTTTCGGCCACGGTTTGTGGCCTCATCCCTGTAAGCAATAGAGAAATAAACATAAATAGGAGTACCAGACCGGTTTGTATGCTGGAAATAGATTTGGGGTTAATTAAATACATGTAAATGCATGACATATGTCATTCTTCAAAGGGATAAAGTAAATGCATTTCCCACAGGTAAGTATTGAAACTCCTTAAACCGGACCTTCTACATTATTTAATGAAAAGCAATAACTAGTCCCAAATGATTCTGCACCAGATCGAAGTATATTTTGGGGGATTTAGGATTACTGCGCCGCCATCGGGACTCCAAAGCATAACAGTTAATGAGGAGAGGAGAGTGGGATCAAGTACAGGGGAGTAGGTTACAGTGGTGCTTTGGGAATACAGAGCATAGCTGGGTTCAGGGAAAGGTCATCAGTCCCACAATGCATGGCAGCACCTTACTTTTTCAAATCTGTATCCCATGCAGCATGTAAATATTGCGCATTCCATATTCCGCCATATTGGATGTTTACAGGCTCCTAACATGCATTAGATGGCTGTAGGCTGTTTTTCAATGTTCCCAATCTGTATGTACAGTGTGTTGGCTAAATATTAGCTATGTTCTTAATACGAGTTAGGGTCCGCTTTAAGCTAACGAAGTGGCCACATGAAAGTGTTAACTACACATTGGCTACGCCTTTAGTTATGTGTGTGTTATTAGCTAACCAAACATTAATATGAATAATGGCATGGAGACTTACGGAGTTGGTGGCCGACAGATGGCTGGTTGGGGCCAACAGGCTGCCCTTGGTCCTGGCTATGCTGTGAAGAAGTCCCTGGAGAAACATGTGACATTTGGTTAGTAGTTGTATAGAGTCACTATTCCCAACATATCTGGCTCCCAGTCTGGCTGACATCACTCACCTTCGCCAGGATCAACTTCCAGCATCTCTGCTGCCTCCTCCTCCACTATCTCACCCGCACCAGAAGCTTCTACAAATACATAATAAAGGATAACTTAGTTTTTGGCCTGCCATGTATATCTTTGTGCCTATACATGAAGAGTGACATACCAGAGCCTTCCCCATGCCTGGCCAGGTATGACTCCACGCCCACGCGGTTGGGCCCCTCCTCTGTGGTAAGGTCCAGGGGCTGGTCTGAGGAGGCCACAGAGGAGGGGTAGGTCCGTCGCCCGGGAGATCCACCACCTTCACTCACAGATGCAGAATCATGCAGCACTGGTCGGCCTGTGCGCCTCCGGGTGCGGCGAATTCTGAAATCCATTTCCAACACTACCAAAGAAAAGTCATTATAAATAAAGGCATAACTTATACATTTGGAACATATACCATGCAATTGCTTTGTACTTACTTGGGAAATGGATTCCAAAAAACCTCCGCACCCGGGGCATGTGCAGACGTTTCAGGTCCGACCAATGCTGCATTATCTGGGTGTGAGTGAAGGTGGTGCTAGTCACACGGTGTATTTCCGCGATGATCTTCCGGGCGATGTCCCTTTTTTCACACACATTGGGCGCGAAGTCATACCGGCGCTGAAGCATGATCTGAAAAACATAATGGACACAGAGCTTTTACTTTTACACACAGAGCCATATGTGTTGCATCACAAGTAGCGAATGTCATGTCATTAACACACACATTTAGAGTGCCAGCCATTTTTGGGGAGTGCCTTAAAGCGGACGTTCACTCGGATTCAGAGTCTGGTCTTATGTTATATGTTTCACACACCATGTACATACAGATTGCCAACATTAAAAATCAGGCCACCTGCCTGGCATGTTATGATGGTTTGAACCTCCAATATGTCGGCTTATGTAAAATGCCTTCTTTGCAGGCAGCCTGCAAACAGGAAGTTCATGCAAACTGTAAGTGTGTGTGCTGCTCGGCATTCTTGGACTGATGACCTTCCCATGACCACAGCTCTGCTGTGTCTGAACAAAGCACAGCTTTAACCCACCCCCCTGTACCTTATCCCACTCACCTCTCCTCAGTAAGTGTGATGCTTCTGAGTACAGATGGCTGCGCGCATCTCTTAAATTCTTGAGCAGAGTTTCAGGCCAGTGGAGCCAAGACTAATAAGTTATTGCCTTCAAATGGACCATTTGGAAATGTCATAGGCTGTGTACTGGTTTTTTTGTTTTTATTGCTTTTTAGTCAATCAGGCTGAAGGCCCTTTTTCTGTCTTTTTGGCCGCGTGTGTTGCTTGCCGTTGTGTTTTGATGTCTTAGGCAAACAGTGGTCCTCAAACATCCGCATCAAGGTCCGAGACAGGCCAGGTTTGACAGCTAGCCACGCTACTCCACAGGTTAATTAACTGTTGCTAAGCCAGAGCAATTGCCCGAATTAGGACATCAGCATAGAGAGGTGAAAACGTGGCCTGGCTAGGCCCTTGAGGATGAAGTGTGAGGAGTCTGTTCTAAAACATTAAGATCCCCCAAACTAGTTCCAACCGCATCATTTACATTTAGGACATCACTCAGTATTAGCTTAAAAGGCAGAGCAAGGCACTTACCAGCATGAGGATCTCTTCCTGTTGACGGGTGAAGATAGTGGGCACCATCTTTATGCTTCTTCAAGGCAGCAGATAAGTGAAACCCCAGCGGTTTCCTGGTTCCGCACGAACGTACGTCCGTACGAACGCGTAGTCGTGCGCATAGGCGTCAGACGCTGGGCGCATGATTTAAAGGTCCCTGCACCCAAAGCTCATTCTCTTTGAGCTTTTGGACAAAATGGCACCAAAAAAGGCAGCAGCTAAACGCGCCCAGCAAAGCCAGACCTCTGAGGGCCCAACAACCAGGTCCCAGCAACGACCGAAGAAGCTAAGGTCCCAGAAGGCCCAGAAGGCAAGTACCACCTCGGCCCCACCAAGGGACACTGGACCCTCCCTTTCCCAAAAAAGGGCCCCAAAGGCACGTGCCCCTGCGGCCAAAAAACAGGCCACAGCAGCCACCACCACCTCTGCCCCCAGAAGAGGCCGCCCAAGGGAGCCCACACCACCCATGCTTTCAAGCCGGGCACTTAGCCAACCCAGGCCCCACAGCAGTGCCCGAAGCACATCCAGCCCGCACAGAAGGGCCCGAAGCCCATCCAGCCCGCGCAGAAGGGCCCGAAGCCCATCCAGGCCGCGCAGAGGGGCCCGAAGTCCATCCAGCCCGCGCAGAGGGGCCCGAAGCCCATCCAGGCCGCGCAGAGGGGCCCGAAGCCCATCCAGGCCGCGCAGAGGGGCCCGAAGCCCATCCAGGCCGCGCAGAGGGGCCCAAAGCCCATCCAGGCCGCGCAGAGGGGCCCGAAGCCCATCCAGGCCGCGCAGAGGGGCCCGAAGCCCATCCAGGCCGCGCAGAGGGGCCCGAAGTCCATCCAGCCCGCGCAGAGGGGCCCGAAGCCCATCCAGCCCGCGCAGAGGGGCCCGAAGCCCATCCAGGCCGCGCAGAGGGGCCCGAAGTCCATCCAGCCCGCGCAGAGGGGCCCGAAGCCCATCCAGCCCGCGCAGAGGGGCCCGAAGCCCATCCAGGCCGCGCAGAGGGGCCCGAAGTCCATCCAGCCCGCGCAGAGGGGCCCGAAGCCCATCCAGGCCGCGCAGAGGTGCCCGAAGCCCATCCAGCCCGCGCAGAAGGGCCCGAAGCCCCCGACCTGGCACCAGCCGGGAACATAGCCCCCGACCTGGCACCAGCCGGGAACATAGCCCCCGACCTGGCACCAGCCGGGAACAGAGCCCCCCAAGAGGCCAAAGAATGGCCGCCCGGACCACATCTACACCTGGAAGTTCGGTGGGCAGCCATGCAAGAACACCCAGTCCCTTGGCCAGTCCAGTCCAGTCATTGGGAAGCCAGCAATCCGTCCATTCCCCTACCCAGCCCCAGGCCATAATGTCACCACATGTGTCTGCACACATGGAGGAGCAGCCAAGTCAACCATCTGGCCGCACATTGCGCCGCGGCCAGTTGAGTGGGAGATTCTCCCATGACCAAAATATGGCATTGGCTAGTGGCCTTACATTATACTATGACGAGCTCTATGGGAGCAAATCAAAACACACCACGAAGCAGCGCAAGATGGAATTGTTTGAAACCATCCTACGACAAGTAAATGCAGCGGGGGAAGAGAGGAAAGATGTGCCACAAATTCAAAAGAAAATCTCGGATCTGAAATATGCTGTACGTCAAAAAGAGATTAAAAGGCATAATTACAGGTAAATAAATGATGTTTACAAATATAAGGTTTAGGATGTACTGTATGCACATTTTCTGAGTACAAAACGTTTTTCTCTTTTCAGCATGAAAACTGGAGGTGGCTTTCCTACCAAATTGGAGTTTACCCCTGCTGAGGAGATTGTGCTGGGCCTTCTCCATCCGGTCGCGGTCGGTGGCCATGCGGGTCTAAGGGACACAGACTCACCGACCCGTACCCACGGTGAGTACTCTTAATCTGCATGTTTGCCTGTTTGCTACAAAATATAAAGGTCACTAGTACCAAGATGACGGTATGGCCCTATGGTGTGGCTTGCTTTGGCTCGCACTACTGTGCCTGTTTGTGTCCTGTTTTGGTCCCTGTGAATCACACATTTAGGACCACATACATTATGTAAAAGACCAATTAACCCAAAATATTTGTCAACTAACGAAGTTTATCCTGAAAAGTTTTAGATTTGGACTCAATCACAAAACACACAACATTAGGGATGTGTTGGCTATTTGTTGTGTGAGTTGTGTTTGAGGTAACAATTTAATGACACACCCCCAAACATATCTGACCTAGAGCAGCGAGACTCAACTGGCGGCCCGGGGTCCCAATGCGGACCTTGGCACCAGATTCCCGGACCCCTGCCCAGACAGCACTGCACTCAGTTACTTCTGTGTTGACGTGCTCAGAGCTGCCCCCTTGATCGGCGATGTAGTGGTTGGTCTCCTGCCCAATGTCATGGCTCCCTGAAACATAGCATTGCAATATGAAGTACTGCACAGGAAGTGGCATTGCAAGGTACGCAGTAACTTGGTGCATCTTTCTCTTGGTCCAATCCTGTCCCGCTGCCCCAGCTCGGCCCCATCTGCCACAGTCGCACCATCTGCCCCCCCCACATAAGCCCCATACATTTCTAACATATTTGCTCCATCCATCCCATCACCATCAATTCCTGACCTCCCACCTTTAGCCATCCAATCCCTGTCCCCTCAGCTCTGCCCCATCCAGCCCAGCAAGGGCAAGCAGCCTTTATTAGTTTGCACTTGGCAATCTCCAGCCCCTCCCCCAGTGTGTTTATTTCTAACTAGACACCCCCTGCGACAGCCCCATGGCCAGACATTCACCTCTCACCACATACCTTTAAATGCACCTTTACAAGAAGTGTTTGAGTACCCCTGACCTAGAGAATGGTAGTCAAATTCCAAATAGTTGCTGTGCAAGTAGTATGCTGACTGGGTACACTTCCTGACTTTGAAATGAGGTCAGTTAGCAGTTTTCTCGAGCCATTGCACCTATCTAAAATTGCGTGTATTTTAACAATTGTCCCCATTGCTGTAGAGTTGCTTAATATTACAAATAGTGGCTTTTTTTAGTAACTAAAAAAACCATGCTTATGTGTGTGTTTACCTGGTTTTGTTTTCTCTTCTTCAGCCCAGCATGACCCCTCAGCAAGGGTAAACTCACCCCCCAGGTTGCTTATGCCTACCAGGTCCGTACAGCATAGGAGCCCAGATCCGAGATTTCCGGTAAGTTAATTTAGTACCATAAATACTAACAAGTGCTTAAGCATGTGTTAAACTGATGGAATCCCAAATTTGGACGCCAACTTACCCTTTTTTTTTATATGTCCCTACAGACCCGCACAATCATGGAAGATATCATGGAAATGGAGGAAGCTGATGTCTCCCTGCAGGGCACGTCCGATGACCTCCCCCTGGGTCCCAATCTGGAACTGCTCCCTAATGTTTCTCTGGCCAATCCTCAGCAGCAGAGTGAATCTCCATCCATTGTGCAGGCACATGGGGAGACTGACACAACAGTCCCCAGTGTTCACTCTGCTGCTGAGGATTTGCAAAGCAGGCCTGTTGCTGTTGAGGGGACGACACCACGCGGCAGGGCACGCCCAAGAGCCAGGGTAATTGTGCGGCGGACTCCATTACGCCGCCCCACAATTTCCCAGGGGAGGCAGAGTGCCCTGCTTCAATTATGGACCCAAGAAAGGGACTCTTATGAGGCACAGCTCGTTACAGAGCGTGAGGAAAGGCATGCCGACATGGTCACCATCAATACCAGCTTACAGGGCATCCTCGCGGAGTTGCGTACCCTCAACAGCAACATGGTAACTGCAAGTAATGGCATCCAGTCAGCCATGGCTGAGATGACCAATATGCAGAGAAACATTGTGGAGCAGTTTCAAATTCACAATGCTGCCATGGCCCAGGCTAGGTCCCATCCACCTGGACCTCCACCTGGGTATTATGGGCAGCCACCATATTAAGCCATGATTGTGTGGGACATCTTTTCTCTTACCCCCCACTGTATTTACTTGTCCTTTGAGGTTTCAAACAATCCATTTTGTGTTGCTCATGCAGGTTGTGTTTTGTATTTGCTCCCATATAGCTCCTTAGAGTAATGATTAAGGCCACTAGCCAATGCCATAGGTCTATGTGGAGTGTATCTGGCCACTTATGGCTTTAAATATGTATTTGGTTTGTGCTCCTCCTGTTTGCAGACATGTTTGTGTGACATTATGGCCATGCCCAAATATCCCTGGGCACAGGCAATATTAATGACTGGACTAGGCTGGCCTTTGGACTGGGTGTCCTTGTTTGGTTGTGCCACTCACTTCCAGGTGTAGATGTGTTTATTTTTTGTTTGGTTATCTCATGCCTTTTTAACCACAGTTGTATGTGGAATGTTTTTGGTTAAGCAAAATAACTATAATTAGACAAAGTAAAACAAAATTTAAATTTACTATACTTGTGGCGTTTTTACTGGAAACACAGTTTAAATCAGCTTGGGCTAAACCAGATCCTTTTTGGTTTAAGAGGTGTAACAATGCAAATATCAAGCTAAATAAACAACATGAAATACATTAGGCAACAATTAAGGGAATTTTTTTTTAATTTAAGGTAATGCCACATTACGGCAAACCAACATATTGAAGCAAAAGGCTAAGACACACACACAGAATGTTGCAAAACGAAACTAAATTAACTAAAATGCTGCAATATCAAGTTTGCTCGAACTGATTGTCCAGACTCACTGGGTGGGCCCACATAATTTTCAACATCATCCTCTAGGGCTGTAGAGGGCAGACTATCCACATAACGTGGTACACGTTCGAGTATAGCAAAATTGTGCAAAACAGCACATGCCATGATGATGTCGATCACTTTTTTGGGATCATATTGCAGGGCGCCCCCAGTATGGTCCAAACAACGAAAACGGGTCTTCAACAGCCCAAAGGCCCTCTCCACAACAGCCCTGGTCTTGCGGTGCGCACGGTTGTACGCTTCCTGAGAGGCATCCTGGGGCCGCAGCACAGGCGTCATGAGCCAGGGGAGAAGTGGGTACCCGGAATCACCTTAACAAGACAATGAAATTTCATAAACATTAAAAAGGCAAGAGAACAAACACAAAGAATTTGACATATATCCAAATGATGTAAGGTAAAGGGCGTAAAAATACACCCAGGGCACATTTGCAAAATAACTATTGCCACTAATGGAGTACATAAATAAAAATGCCGCTTAAATATACAAAATAATTATAAAACATCTGCACGGGCAAGGGCAGGTAGAATTTAACGATATTTTGGGTTTTCGGACATGTTACAATTAGGATGCTGCTGAGGGCCACTCAACATTTATGTAAAGAATACAATGTATGCAGTTTAAGTCCACTTTGACATTTAAAGACCAATACTACAAAAGGAACCTAAACTAACAGATACTTGGGGATCAACTCACAACCAATATATTTTGGGACATGGAACTAGGGCCACTCAACATTTATGTAAAGAATACAATGTATGCAGTTTAAGTCCACTTTGACATTTAAAGACCAATACTACAAAAGGAACCTAAACTAACAGATACTTGGGGATCAACTCACAACCAATATATTTTGGGACATGGAACTAGGGCCACTCAACATTTATGTAAAGAATACAATGTATGCAGTTTAAGTCCACTTTGACATTTAAAGACCAATACTACAAAAGGAACCTAAACTAACAGACACTTGGGGATCAACTCACAACCAATATATTTTGGGACATGGAACTTACAGACATCCTAACTAAAGGGAAAACATTCTGAAGGACAAAGTGAGGCAAGCATTTTGGTTGGGAGTTCAGAAAAGAAGACCCAACTAAAATGCAGTTTCAGGCTTATGTAAAGAATACCCAAACAGAAATATCCACAAATAACAGATTAGTCTGAAATGTAATACCAAATAAATAGGACACACTTACCAAGCAGCCATGCACCCGAAAATTCACCTGACTCAAATCTCCGAAACAACCCAGATCGTCTGAGTATATAGGAGTCGTGAGACGATCCGGGGTAGCCGGCAAGGACACTCAGAAAACGCATGTCCGGCCCAACCACGGCCTGGACATTAAGGGAGTGTCCCATTTTTCGATTCCTTAAGGGAAAAGCATAAAAAAAGGGTAATTAATAATTGAAAAAAGGATCAAAAATTTAAAACATGTCTGCACTCTAGTGGAAACTACTAATGAAAAGCCTAAATAAGGCATGGACACAAATGAGGCCAAAAAAAATATGCTGCCGCAAAGGAAAAAAGGTTACATTACACGTTGGGCAACATAATAAGCTAAAACAAAATATCAATACCTATATATATACTCGTCGGCTGCCCTAGGTACAAGTGCCACATGTGTGCAGTCAACAGCACCAATAACGTTGGGCATGTCGGCCACATTATAAAAACCAAGCTTAATGGCGTTTCTGGCTGCCATATCATCCGGAAAATAAATATATTTTGGAGTTATGGCAGCCATGCCTTCCAAAAATTTAGATAGTGCGCGGCTCAGCGTAGGCTGGGACATCCCCACGGAGAGGGCACCCAGCCTCTGGAACGAGCCGTTCGCCAAAAATTGCAGGCAGCCAAGCATCTTGGTCATACCTGAAATTGCTTGCCCCTTCCTTGTGGTGCGGGCTAACCATGGCCGCAGCTCACTATATAATTTATGCAGGGAAGCGCGATTAAGCCTGGTCAGCTCGAACAGCTCAACATCATTCATGCTATCGATGTTCATGCGACGACGCAGGGGCAAGCTGCTCTCAGACATCTGGATCAACTCAATGCCAAAAAGCATAAGCCCTTGATGTGCCACAAACTCGCTCCTCTCCATCCTACTCCCGAGGCCAAATAGCTGCCGGCAAACATTTCGTAAAGCAGCTCTTTAATGGGCTTCAAAACAATTAGCAATCACCTCTCTGAATTGGTCGCAAGCCCATGTGAAGGACGTAAAAAATAGGATCTGACGCAAATAATACGATTTGGACGGGAAAAAGACACGAACTAACGCAAAATATACGATTCCTGTACGAAATGCGTATGTTCATATACGTCTATGCGCGAACGATCGTGCGAATACGAAATGGGCAAAAAAACAAGAAAAAATGACAAACACCCACCCAAACTTACGATTCTCGATACGAAATCAATTAACTTTTGCTCTTTGAATCGAGGGGATTATGCCCCAAATTCAGGCCAAAATGAATTGTTCACAGAACTTTTACCAGTACTAGCTCAACATGTAGAAGACTTACTTCTGCTTTCTGGGTATTAAAATTTGGTGCCAAATCCACACTTAGATAAATCACCTTCTTCCCCCTGAAGGCTGTGCAGCTGGGCGAGAACCTTCTTCCAAATTGTTTAGAGCTACTCTAGATCAATTTCATCTGATAGATGTATAACAGAAAAAACTCAACTGGAAATAATTTACATTTTATTTTCATGCATTGATTATAGTTTTCACATCACTCCCTTTAATTAGAGAGTTAACCTTACTCCTATTCCCTGGATGGATCATGATATGGTCCCACTGAATTTATGTTCCTTGATTCATAGACCAGCAGAATTTAACAGGTCACCAAGTCCCTCATTGCTGAGTGATCCTGAGGTGGTCTTAAAAATTCATCAACATCTAGATGAAAATTTCTCTCTGAATCATCAACATCCTCATTCTCACAAATCAGTTATTATGTGTGTTTGATACATTTTGCTTCCAGACAGAAAAGAGAGAGAGAGAGAGAGAGAGAGATGAAAGGAAAGAGAATTGATTAGAAAAACACAATTTAGACCTTTATCTTTCTTATCAGGTGGAAAAAGCTATTTGGTGGACCAACCACAGTGGTATAAAGGTTGTAATAAGCTATATTTACTCAAAATAGATGTATTAAATATCATATAGCTCATTAGAAAATAGAAAGATTGGGAGAATTAAAAGCATACAACCCTGCATGGCAAAGAAAAACATAACATACAGTGCGATCAGTCAAAATGAGGCATGCATAAAAATAAGTATAATGAATGCTGTTCTTACAGCATTCTTACAGGGTAGAAAGCATGGCATCACAGCACAGCATACTGTGTCAGTATATGACACGACAAAGTAATAAAAACATTTCACTGAATATATCAGCAAGTGTAAGAATAAGCATACATAGGTTTTACCCAATATGGTGGGATAAATAGGGCACTCCCCCCAAGTTCCAGGGATTCCGTCCCCTTTCTAAAAGGTAACTTCCTGCCTTTTCTTCTTCCGGGCTTAAATTGTGGACTCACAGTACCATTGCATCATTTCCTGTGTGGTGGCATGCATCACTTCCCGTCTCCATGGGTTCTGAACAGATGCCAACCACGTGTGGGTCTGGTAACCTAATCAGAGTAGAAGGCTCCAAATCTCTGCCATAGGATGCACAGGCACCGGGGGCTTCAGAGACCAGTGAAAATAGCCAACAGGCAAAAGGGAGTGCAATTGTGGTGATGAACCAAGTCTATTATGATAAAACCATCATGACGCAATTAAATGACAACAATGTATACACTAAATGATGAGGAGATCCCACAAGGGAGAATAAACAGATCAACACCCCTATCGGGTGTGGGTGTTGGTACCGCTGCTTTAAGATAAGGAGCACTCCTCTTGCATCAACCCCAGAATGCCCAATATTTTTACCTTATCCCTGAGCCTCACTAAGAATGCAGCTTGACCACTGGCACACCCATGGCTGCATTCTCAGTTTTGGCGTCTGGAAGGGCTCACCCACAACCAGCTCACATGAGCACTGGGGGACAATTGCACGCCTGAATTCTCGCAAGGCTCAAGGATTAAATAGGAATATTGGGCATTTTTGGGGGTGATGCAAGAGGGGGGCTCCATCACTCTGGATGACCCTCCAGACTTTCTGAATGCAGTGGTAACAACATCGGCACCCTATAGCAGAAAAATTGGTTCTCCATGTCATATACCTACACAAAATCCTATAAGTAAAAGTGACAGTGATTGAGTCCTACTTGATTGACCCAGGGGAGTTTCTTAATACAGTGCAGCAGGTGAAAATGCTGGTTTGCAGTATACAATACATCCATACCACATGACTGGGGCTTATTCGTAATCAACAATACCCTCAATTAAATGACTTTGTCATAAAAACACAAGAAATTCTTAATGGAACTCATAGCCCTTGAACTCAAGCAGAACTACATCCAGTTCAATGATGCATTTTATTCAACAAGAACAAGGCACAGTGATGGGGTCCAATGTTGCCCCATTGAATGCCAATCTCATTGAATGCCAATCTCTCATGGCTGACTTTGAGACTCAGTTTTTATACACTCACCTGTATTATGCTGATCATGTATTAATTTGGGTGAGGTACTGTATATACTCGAGTATAAGCCGAGTTTTTCAGCCCACTTTTTGGGCTGAAAAAAGCCGCCTCGGCTTATACTCGAGTCAGTGAAATGGAGGAGAAAAGGTAGGAGGAGCTAAGGTGCGCGCGCGCGCAGCCACACGTGCCCCCCCGCGCAGCCCCGGTCGCTGTCGGCAGTGAAGATGCTGGAGCAGTGCGGGGCATGTGGTCCTCTTGTGTCCCCCTCATCAGGTAGGTGTGTGTGTGCTGGTGTCTTCTGAATTAATAGTTCCCGGTGCCTGCGGGCGCAAAGAGACTTCCTGGCGTGCGGGGGGGAGGGATGAAAAAACGTACAGCTGGCATGCAGGAGTGAAGGCAGCCGACATCGCTGCTGTCAATCTGCGAGCAGGGGGCGGGGCAGTCATCCACTAAGAGCAAATCTGCTCTTAGCATTACCCGGGTGGTGACCAGCGGTACCTGGAAGCTGCTTGGCTGCGTGTCTGCGCTTTTTGTCCCCAACCTTCACTCAGCAAAGAGGTTGGAACGCCCAGGGACACAACGAATGGGAGACAGGAAAGGGGAGAAGGATGCACACCAATGCTGGCTGTGTGCTCCTCTGCCCCTACAGGTGAGGGCGGGATTTTTATGTTAAAATGGCAGCAGGTAAAGCTTCTTTAGTGATAGCGCTGCCACAGCTCTGTGTACTGTTATTGCATACCTCCCAAGTTTTCCTGATTTGGAGGGACTGTCTCTCTTTTGAGTCCATGTTCCCCTGTTTACCGGTAGCTGCTGCATTTCCCACCCTAGGCTTATACTCGAGTCAATAACTTTTCCAGTTTTTTGTGGTAAAATTAGGTGCCTCTGCTTATATTCGGGTCGACCTATACTCGAATATATGCGGTATATTAATGGCATATTCAGTTTGCGGTGGGGTACACGGGATCTTCTAATGCAGTTTAAAGAGTACCTGGATAAAACAACTACCACAATCTTATTTGCCATAGAATACAGAATGCAACAGATAAATTTTCTAGATGTACTGATTATTAAGACTGACAATCGCCTACACACTGATGCCTATATCAAATCCACAGACTGTAACATTTATCTGGCATTTGATAGTTTTCATCCCACACCGCCTAAAGAAAGGCTTACCTTTTGGACAATTTTTTCCTATTACAACGGATAATGAGCAACAACCAACTTTTTAAAAAAATAAGCAGATGAAATAGCAAGCAACTTTATGGACGGGGTTACCCTATGGATGTAGTGAATAAAGCTAAAGAGGATTCCTTTAGATGCTCAAAAAAAAAAAATGCTCAAGACAGTCCCTACAAATTGATCAGCCTAAACAGCAGAATAAAAGCCATGTGTATTAGCCTATTCCATGAAATGCCCACAGGTTCACCATGCTATCAGGAAACACTAGCACATGATGATAGACCTAAAGAAGTGTTTTCTGCAGCACCAATGTTTGCTTTTAAGAAATCCAAGAGTATAAGGAGCCATCTAGTCCATGCGGGAGTCTAGACCAACCAGAGATGCTATAGGTAAAGATTGGCTCAGTACCTTTCCATGCACCCAAATGATGCATCCATGTGAGCAATGTGCTTAGTGTGGCTCTCACATCTACTCACTGGCCAATTTTTTGCCAGGTACACACCTAGTCATGTAATTTATAGTCTGAAATACCCAGGTGGAAAATTATATGTTAGCAAACCAAATAGGAACATAAAGCAGATAACATGCCAGCATAGAAGATATACATAAATGTGATTTTACTAATTAGACAGAATTACACATCTCAGGCTTTCTAGGCGTACCAGGCTTGTTGACATGAGCACAGTTTTGTGTGCGTATTACTCGATGAATTCTTTGGTTGCAAAGGGTTTCCCTAAAAAAAGCAAAAAAAAAGAAGAATCAAAGCCTAATTTTTCTAAAAAACACAATATTCAAACAATAAAAACAAGCTAAATCTGAAAGCACAAGGTCCCCTGACCAGAACAATACCCAATAACATGCATAGGTACTTTTAACCATTATAATTTCCAGCCTACTTGAGGTTTTGTGACTCTCTATTGACAGGTAATTTTTCAATAATTTGCATGATGTTAAACTATGATTTTTGAGGGAATTTCTAGGAAAATTATATTTTGGGGTTTTTCGGAAGAGTTGGGGGTTTTAACATGAAATGTCTTGTTTGTAATTTTTTCAGTTTTTTTTAAAATATTTTTGAGTGAAAAATGTAAAAAAAATAAATAAATATATCAATATATTTTTTAATTGCTTAATTTATTTTAAATAAAACATTTATTTTTTCAAGAAGGTGACTTGCCAGTCCCTGAAACCTTGCCAGTCCCTCAAACCTTGTGAACTTGTATAGAGGTCAAAAAGAGGGGGGAGATTTCCCTGATTTCTAGAAGGGAAACCTAAAAAGTTGGGGGGCTTAATTGGACCCTGGGAGGATGTCCCAATCCTCCTTGTTGATATATGAAGTAAAACAAAGTGTCATAGTTCAAAATATTATACTTTTGTCATACATAAATGCCAGGAAAATATATAATAATAACAATAGATCACGTTAGGGTACAAAATTGTTCTCACAGTAGTCTGTGGAATTTTAATAAGTCCTTTAGCAAATTCAGTTTGTAGCAAGTAGCATTTGTAGCAAGGTGGGTATCCGTTAGGTACTGTTTAAACAGTTTGTAGCTAGTGCAGTTTGTAGCAAGGGTTAGTCTCGTTTTTTGGCTTAACACAGACACGTTTCGCGGCTTAGCGCTTCCTCAGTGTATATGGCCAATGTTAACATCTGTAGCATAATGATAGATGTCAGTACTTAGTTACATGAAAATGTCATTTTGCAATAAATATTCTGTGGTACATACATTGTATAACATTTTATGAACATGTTTGGTAGTACAATATAAGGAGTTGGAATAAGTTGTAAAAGTTATAGATACATTTGTAGCTTTATCATAGTGTTTGGTAGGTTAGTAATGGTTTATGGGCCAATAGCTACCTTGTGTAGTTGGTAGTAAGGCTAGTAAATAGTAATAGGGTAAGGTTTCAAACTTCTTGCTAAGAGTAACCACCTGGTAGGCAATGATAAGGAGGTCAGTATAGGGGCTTGATGTGTGGGGTTGTAAGGGTAAGGGTAAGAAAAAAAAAACGTGGTACCTTGGTGGGGTAGTTCATCTAACCACTGAAGGTTGTTGCGGTATGGTCCCTGTACAGGAGGGAAGGGAAATGCAAAGTAGCATCCTAAGTAGTAAAGTAGGTCATCAGAAAGCTGTGCGTGTAAGTAAGCTTTTACCTGGGTGGCATCAGTGTGTGGCTGTCGGCTGGAGCGCAGCCGTCCGTGTAGGGCGGGTGGTGACGTTCCCAATGCTGCGCTGGATGTGCGGCGCCATGTCGGCGCTTGCGTTTAACTGTACGGGGGGATGACGTCACAGGGGCCCGTCCCTCAGACCGGGGTCCTATTGGTCCCTCGGTCTGGAGTGTTGTTCCGTCGGTGGCCAATCGGAGCCGCAGGAAGGGAAAACGCGGGGGAACTTGCGTATTTCCGCTTCCTTCAAGGGCCCCAGCTCGCGCCTGTCGCCACACATGGGAGCCGCCATTTTGTTGGTTATTTTCAATGATAACCACGGCGGCTGTTGTAATGTATTAGAGGTGGGCGTAAGATATAGCGGCACCCCCTAGTGGTGATAGATGTGTACTGCTAGTTACCAGCTGTAACAAGGGGTGATAGTAGGAGGTAGGGAAAAAGGGTTATAATGTTATGCGCCATCATACTGGTAATAGTTCCAGTTACTGGGTACTTAATAGTGGTATATGAAGGATAATAATACTATGTAAGGCCAACATAAAATATACATATATCTTATCTCTCATATATCTAAGACATATATCTTGTAATAATCTATATATATCTTGTAATAAAGCGTAATTAACACACATTTATGATAATGTTGAAGTACACGCTCAGTGCATGCTTAGGGGACATTACATAATAAGTTTGTCAGTGAATGTATAACCCCTCACTGGGGTTCAGTTGGTATGTTTGGAGAAAGAGTGGTATTTGGGACGTATGAAGTTCTAAAATAAGGGTGTAATGAGAGTATGGCACTGGTGGGGTGTACCTTGTGGGGTATGGGTCTGGATAGGTATTAGGGGTGTTTTTAAGTAGGTTATCTTTTCAAGAAAGGGACATAGCTGCAAGTCTTGTTTAGTCCTGGTGGTAAAGTGGCCTTGAGCTTCGTTATCCATCTTGTTTCTTGTTGAAGTGTTTTCAAAGTGATGTCGCCTCCCCTTGGGTGTGGGTGAATTCTATCCAATGCTTGGAAGGTGGTTCCATTTGGAATGCCCTGGTGGTATGCTGCATAGTGTCTGCCTATAGGGGTTCTGATGTTTTTCTTCTTAATATCTCGTATGTGTTCATAAATTCTAATTTTGAATTTCCGATTCGTTTTCCCGATATAAAACCGTGGGCAGGTACATTGCAGAAGATAAATTATGTCTGTAGTATTTCAGTTTGCAAAGTGTTTCAATTGTATTTGTTCGCCTGTGGGGAGATCGGCTGCACTGCCTTGTTTGATATATTGGCACGATGAGCATCCTTCGCATCGGTAGGTACCTTTAGTTTTACAGCACTTCGTAGTGGATATTTATGAATAGTGGCTATGTGTTAGGTGGTCTTTGATTGATCGAGTTTTTCTGTAGGTGATTGTTGGTTGGTCCGGGATTAAGTTGCCAATGTCAGGATCATTTTTTTATGATGTGCCAATAGGTGTCGAGTATTGTCTTGACTTCATTGTGCTGTTGGTTGTAGGTTAGGACGAGGATAGGTATTCGCCGTATGGTATGCTTCTAATGAGGCTGGGGGGATGTGAGCTGGTTGCCCTCAAGATATTATTGGATGCAGTTGGTTTTCTGTAGAATTTCGTGCTTATAAGGCCATTATCTTCTTGTGTGACTGTAAGGTCTAGGAAGGTGACTTCTTGGGGGTTGAATTCCAGGGTGAATTTGAGGTTTAGGTTGTTAGTGTTGAGATGTCTCACAAAGGTTTGTAGCGTGTCTTCGTTGCCTTCCCAGATGATAAGTATGTCGTCTATGTAACGTAGCCAGGTAGTTATCCGTTGGGTGTATTCTGTGAGTTCCTCATTGTTCCACATTGATTGTTCCCACTTGCCCAAGTAGAGATTTGCATAGGACGGTGCGCATGTTGTCCCCATGGCTGTGCCCTGGATTTGGTGGTATAGCTACCCATTGAACATGAAAGAGTTGTGAGTTAATATGAATTTTAATAGGTCCAGTATGAAGCAGTTGTGTTCGTGCTGGTTGATATCTAATTGGTCTAAAAAGTACTTGGTTGCTTGTAGGCCCTTCTGGTGTGGGATGCAGGAGTAGAGGGCCTCTACATCTAGTGTCACCAGGAGACTGTTGCTGGACGTGGTCATGTCTTGGAGGATTTGGAGGAGATGAGGGGTGTCCTTTACATATGATGATAATGCTTGGACAAATGGTTGTAGATGTACGTCTACGTATTCACTGGCCTTGCTGGTAAGTGAGCCCATGCCTGAGACTATTGGGCGTACAGGAGGATGATTGAGTGGACTTTAGGTAAAGCATAGAAAGTCTGTATTGTAGGATTTTCTATTTTCAGGTATTGCCAGGTTGTTTTTGGGATAATTTTATGTTCATATGCGTTGTCCATGATAGTATTGTATTCCAGCTCGTCTGTTGATAATTTCTTCATTGGTACCTTCTTGTACCACTCTTGGTTAGTAAGGATTTTATTGTACATCATTTCATACTGTGGCCTTGTCATGAGGACAATATTCCCACCCTTGTCTGCTTGTTTGATGATTAGATCGGGGTTATTCTCTAATTCTTTTAGTGCTTGTTTTTGGATTGCGGAAATGTTACGTGGTCTGCTGTTTTTGGTTGTGAGTTTTTCAAGTGCTAGTGTGGTAAGATTTAGGAATGTTTTCAAGCTGGCATTTGTAGATAGAGGGGGGGAGTAAGTTGATGCTTTTTTGAATACGCGTTTTTTTCCTCCTTGCTCCTCTTGTTCCTCTGTGTTCTTGTTGGTCTTCTGTAAGCTTTCCAGTATTCTCAGGCTGTCTTCGTCTCCTTGGGTTAGTGTAATCATGTTTTCAGTTTTGTCCTTTTCCTTGTATTGGTATTTCAGAATGATTTTTCGCACATATAGGTGGAGATCTTTAATGATTTCGAAGTGATTGATGTTGCTGTCCGGACAAAAGTTAAGACCTAGGGAGAGAACCACTCTCTGTGGGTGGGTAAGTGGGAATTTGGCATGGTTTACAATGTCTGTTTGACTCTGGGGGTCTGCTATTGTTCGTGTGGTCATTCTTGTTGTAGTGTTCCTCTTTTTGGTGCTTGTCTGTTGTATGCCGTTGTTGGTTGGTTGCTTGGATCTAGTCCTAAAAAAGGCTCCCCCCAGGTTTGTGAAGTACCTTGTGGGTGGTCTGGGGAAGGAAAATCCTTCCTCTTGTCACGTTGCATTTTGGTGTCGTGGTATGTGGTTGTGTTTGTTTCTTGGTTGTTTCATCAGCCTTGTCTTGAAATCAGTTTGTAGTGTCTCCGAGGTTCCTCGGTTAGAGAACTGTCAGAGGACGACGAGGACTGTTGTGACGAGTATGGGTTGTAGGTTCTGGTTTTTATCGTTCTGCCCGAAGGGGACGGTCTTGTGTCATGCCACTTGTAGGCTTTCTTCTCCCTGTAGGCCATACGGTCTCTGGTGAGTTTTTTTTTTTTTACCTCCCATACTTCTTTGATCAATGTTTCGATTTTTTTCTTTAATTGTGTATCTGTAGAGGCAAAGAGAGCCCGGTCCTTGTAGCAGTTTAGGTCCTCGCATGTCTTTTTATATTCTTCTTCAATTTGTATTAGTTGTTCTTGTTGCTGTTCGACTAGAAGTCTTAGCTTGTTCATTGAGCAGATCTGTAAGTTCTTTTCCCATTTTTCTTTGAAAGCATTGCTCATGTCTCCTACTTGGGGAATATCCGGATTCTTAGTCCGAGAGGGACTATGTTCTCCTCGAGGTATTTTTTCATATAGTGTATGTTCCAGTGGATCTTGGTTTTTTTTCTTAAGATTCGTTCTAGAAGAATGAATTTTTCTCTTGCTTTTGTGCTGGATTCTTCCTCTACGGTATGGGTTGTGGTGTCCAAGGAGAAGTCCCTGAACATTTGGTCCCAGTCAGTGCCTGTGAGTTGTGTCATGGTTTGACACCGTTTCCTAGTAGGATAGAAATCTTGATTGACACCAGGTAGGCCTTCGCCTAAAATATTGAGTATTTGGGGGGAGGGGTTTCCTGCCGGGAGAGCCCGGTATATGAACCCCAAGGGGTAATGGGGTAATGGGGTCCTGCTCCTCTGGTTAACAAAAAGAGGGGGGAGATTTCCCTGATTTCTAGAAGGGAAACCTAAAAAGTTGGGGGGCTTAATTGGACCCTGGGAGGATGTCCCAATCCTCCTTGTTGATATATGAAGTAAAACAAAGTGTCATAGTTCAAAATATTATACTTGTGTCATACATAAATGCCAGGAAAATATATAAAAATAACAATAGATCACGTTAGGGTACAAAATTGTTCTCACAGTAGTCTGTGGAATTTTAATAAGTCCTTTAGCAAATTCAGTTTGTAGCAAGTAGCGTTTGTAGCAAGGTGGTTATCCGTTAGGTACTGTTTAAACAGTTTGTAGCAAGTGCAGTTAGTAGCAAGGGTTAGTCTTGTTTTTTGGCTTAATACAGACGCGTTTCGCGGCTTAGCGCTTCCTCAGTGTATATGGCCAATGTTAACATCTGTAGCATAATGATAGATGTCAGTACTTAGTTACATGAAAATGTATAGAGGTCTCATGGAAAAAAGGCACAGACACACCACAAGCTAAAATGTAATTTATTTATATTAATTTAATACTTATCTCTAAACTATTCCAAGCACTCTGTCCCATGCTGAGGACTTTGGCTTCTGATGAAAGCCTTTTATATCTGCTGTGTGACAGGATGTAAAGTGTTCATTTTAAAAATTACATAGGGCCCCCCCTCTGCAAGCTTTTCTTGAATTTTTAAGGGGGTCAGAGAATTTTTTAAGGATCAGAGTCCCCTGCCCCTCCAACCTATTAAAAATGTTCTTTTTTTATTTTGCTCACCTCCGATACTGCATCTGCTGCTGATTAATGTCCCTAGAAGCTCACCGATATAAGATGCCGGGGATCGGTGGAAGGGGTATGGACTCTGATCCCCTGCCCCTCCAACCTCTCTACACAAATTACTGGCATCTGAGAACTCTTTGTGCTGGGAGTGAGATGAGATCCTCCTTCCCACCTAGAGAAAGGCCTTTCTAGGCAACAGCCTGCAGCAATGGTGGAAGCATAGGGGCTGTTCTGGGCCCTCTCCAGAAATTTGAAGCGCTTGGGGTGGGGGGGGGGGGATCAGAGGCCCCCTGGGTGAAAAGGATATATGACAGGAGAGATAATGCACCGAGGTGTGTTGTCATTTTTTTACCAGCAATGTTATCAGATGCCCCCCGATTGAAGAGTAGGCCTGGTCGGATAGATTGAGGCCCAAATAGAGATTTTTTTTCGCTAGCAGGGGGAAATGCCAGGCCTATGAATTTTATGTGGTTGGAGATGCAACCACGTGGAATTTAAATGGTTAATGCTATTTTATCCAGCCCCAGGGGCCCCCAGTGTGTGTTTTTTGCAACTTTAATTTGGTGTGCACTCTCTATGGTTACTATTGTTAGTTAAGTGCAAATCCGGAGGGATTCTGGACAAGCCAGGTTTGGGGAGTTTTTATTAACCCACCTGTCTTGTTCCTCTTTAAATTATTTCATCGGACAACTCATAGCTAAAGTTTAAGCAGGTTTTATCGCACAGCACCAAGAAATACCCGCTGTGTGAAACCCCCCAGAATGCCCCAAAAACTCACCTCACCACGCTCCCACGTGACCGCGCCGTCCAATCCCCGCCGACGTCCAAGCGGGTGACAGCGACGTCCAAGACAGCGCATCCGCCGCCGCCTCCCGCACGTCACTCTTACAGGGCGCGCGCATGTCTAGAGGTAAGGTTGATAAGGTAAGGTTTTTTGGGGATTTTGGGGGGTTTCCCGGGATGTCCGGGTTGATCGGGATGTCCCGCGGTGAGGGAGGTGATCGGCCCGGGAATCTTATAGATTCCCGGGCCGATCACCCCTGGGTGTTGGTCCACTTTAAGAAAATGTGTTTTTTAAATAGTTTTTATACATTTTTTAGAGAAACCCTGTGCAACCAACAATTCTTCGAGGGATTACTTCCAGAAAGATGAGACCACTACAGCAAGCTGGGTACAGCACGAAAACCAGGAGCTTTTAACCCTTTAAATGCCAAGCACGTAGTTTCTACGTGGTTGCTTCTCCTACCGTTAAGTGCCAAGCACGTAGAAACTACGTGCCTGGCATTTCCCCCAAACAGTTAAAAAATAGAAAAAAAAAATCACTTACCTCCGGTATCCTTGTGAAGCCTGGGGTCCCCTCTTCCTTGGGGGGGCATCCGATCGCCCCCCCGTCGTCCTCCGTCTTCAGGGGGGGGCCCGAAACCAGCCGCCCCCCCCCCCGTTTCCAGCGCTGATCGCCGATCGCCGCTGTAAAAAAAAAAAAAAAAATGTCATTTACTCACCTCCGCGCCCGAGCCTTCTGTCCGGGCCTCCTCTTCACCAGGGGGGGGTCCGATCCCCCCCCTGGGCTGCGCAGTCTTCAGGTGAGGACCCTCTTCCGGGTCCTCACCTCTTGTAATGGCGGCGACGGCCGCCGCCGCTTAGCCCCGCCCATTGTGGGAGGAGCGGGATGACGTCATCCCGCTCCTCCTATACCCCCTCCGAGCTCCGGCATCTGTCAGATGCCGGTGGTGATCGGAGCAGAGCGGGTGTCAGGTGAGGAGGCTCCGATCGGAGCCCCCTCACCTGTCACCCGCCCTGCGCCGATCACCACCGGCATCTGTCAGTGAGGTGATCGGCGCGGGACAGCGGCGAGGGACGTCGGATCGGAGGTGAGTATAGTGTAAAAAAGAAAAATAAAGATTTTTTTTTCTCTGTGTGTGTGTCATTTTTTTTACTATTAACCCCTTGTGAACTGGTAAGGGGTCCATGACCCCTATACCAGTTCACAAGGCTGGGGAGATGGCAAGCCACCTGCGCTAGCGGGTGGCTTGCCATTAACCCCTGGCACCCCCATTACCTGCCTCCCCAAAGGCCAGGGGGGGGCAGAAGAGCCCGGGCCCACATGGGCTATGTGGGCTCGTAGGCTGCAGGGTGGGGGGGCCACATAAGCTGGCCCCCCCACTCTGTGCCTACAAGCCCCCATAGCTGGTCCCGGGCTGGTTACTGTGGGTAAGGGGGACCCCACGTCAATTTTTTTTTTGATTTTTAAGGGTTTTTAACCCTTAAAAATCAAAAAAAAATGGGGTCCGCCCCCCCTGGGAGGGGGGACCCTATGTCATTTTTTTTTTTTATTAACCCTTTGTAATCTGTCATCCAGCAGCTATAAAAGGCTTCTAGCAAGTGAGCAGAAGCCAGTGATCGCCGAGGGACAGAGTGCTCCAGGATGGATGGGAGGTGAGTATAGTGTAAAAAAAAAAAAAAAATTAATAAAATATTTTTTTCTTTATGTGTGTCTGTGTGATTATTTACATTTAACCCCTTGTGAACTGGTAAGGGGTCCATGACCCCTATACCAGTTCACAAGGCTGGGGGGATGGCAAGCCACCTGCGCTAGCAGGTGGCTTGCCATTAACCCCCGGCACCCCCATTACCTGCCTCCCCAAAGGCCAGGGGGGGGCAGAAGAGCCCGGGCCCACATGGGCTATGTGGGCTCGTAGGCTGCAGGGTGGGGGGGCCACAAAAGCTGGCCCCCCCACTCTGTGCCTACAAGCCCCCATAGCTGGTCCCGGGCTGGTTACTTTGGGTAAGGGGGACCCCACGTCAATTTTTTTTTTGATTTTTAAGGGTTTTTAACCCTTAAAAATCAAAAAAAAAATGGGGTCTCCCTCCCCTGGGAGGGGGGACCCTATGTCATTTTTTTTCCCGATTTAACCCTTTGTAGTGTGGATGGTTTTTGTATTTTTTTTGTGAATGTTATAAAATACTTGTTTCAGTTAGGGGGGTCTCCTGGGCAGGAACGGGGGGGCTACCGATAAATATGTGGTACCGTTCTAATCGGTAGAAATGGGGCTTTCACATGCAATATGATTTTCCTTAATAAAATACATTTTTTATTTAAAATAAAGGAGTCAATTTTCTAAAAAAATGTTTTTATTTATTTATTTTTTTTTTCACTTAATAATATTGTAAAAAAAAAAAAAAAAAAATACAAACAAGACATTTCATGTTAAAGTCTAAACTCTGCTGCAAAAAATATATATATAATTTTTCTGAAAGTTACAGCAAAAATGGCGCAAAACATGTCGCAAAACATGACGCAAAATGGGGAAAATGGCCTGTCAACAGAGGGTGACAAAATCTCAAGTAGGCTGCCAATTAAAAGGGTTAATAGTACCTATGCATGTTGGGTATTGTTCTGTTCGGGGGACCTTGCGCTTTCAGACTTAGCTTGTTTTTTCTGGTTTGCATATTTATATTTTAGGAAAAGGTGTTTTTTATTCAGCTTTTTTATAAATTTTTTAGGGAAACCCTGCGCAACCAAAGAATTCTTTGAGGAATTAATTCCAGAAAGATGAGCCCACTAGAACAAGCTGGGTACCCTTAAAAAGCTTAACGTGTGTACTTTCAGGGAATATATGGTTTATGGGGGATATTCCAAATGTAAAGGGTTGTTTTGGTTGAAAAATCGCAAGGTGCGCACTTTGTCTGCAGAGCTGAAATTTTCAAGTAAAATTACCGTTATGCGCATGCTTTACTTTGGGGTGTTTGGCAACTCTTCCCTTGACAGAACCTATGCATGTTGGGTGTTGTTCTGTTCGGGGGATGTTGCGTTTTCAGATTAAACTTGTTTTTTCTTGTTTGTATATAGTTTTTTTAGGAAAATGTGGCTTTGATTCTGCTTTTTTATCCTTTTTTTAGGGAAACTCTTTGCAACCAAAGATTACGTTGAGGGATTACTTCCAGAAAACTATGGCCACATCCACAAGCTTGGTACCCCTAGAAAGCCTGAGGTGTGTACTTCCAGAGAATATATAGTTTGTTGGGGGTATTTCAAATGTAAAGGGTTGTTTTTCTGGAAAAACCGCAAGGTGCGCATATTGCATAGCATAGTTGTATTTTATCTGAAAATCTCCTAAAGCGCTGTTTCAGTTTGGGGGAGTCTCCTGGGCAGGAAAGGGTGTCTACCTATACATATGTGGTACCGCTGTAACCAGGAGAAATTGGGATTTCACACGCAATAAGATTTTATTGACAAACTTACATTTTTTATTCCAAAAAAAACTACAATATGTAAAAATTTTTTTTTTTTTTTTTTTTTTTGCACATATTTCACCCAAAAATATTAAGAATACACCTAACAAATGACAAACAAGACATTTCATGTTAAAGCCCAGACTCTGCTGAAAAAAACAATATATCATTTTCCTGGGAAATCCCTGGAAATCCCTTCAAAAATCACATTTGAACATGGGGAGCGCAAAATAGTGCAAAATGGTCTGGCAACAGAGTGTGACAAAAACTCCAGGTAGGCTGGCACTTAAAGGGTTAAAAGATGAGGATTCCTGTGAACTGTATAGTAACCTCAATGCCCCACAACTGATCAGACCTTTTCTGCAAAGACTTTCTAGATCGGCCACCTGGAGGTGTCCCTTAAAGGGGGGAACAGTCGGACTCCTCTCCTTCTTCGCTCCTCTGTCAGACGCAGTAGTGCCGCATCTCCGACACTGTGCGCGGTTGCACATGACCAGACTCCTCGTCCTCATCACAGCTCAACAACGCCACCTGGTGCCTGGCACGTTACAAGCATGAATGCGGGTGCACAAAGCCTAGTTTGTAAGCTCTTGGGCTTACATTTACTTCCAGTTTCTTCAGTCCCAGTGGACCGGAATTGACATCACTCACTGCTCTGAGACGTCCCTCCCAGCTCTATTGATAGCCCTATTTAAAAGGACAGCTGGCCTGTTTGCATTGCTGTCTTTTCAGCTAAGTTCCCAGATCCAGTTTATTCCTGTTTCCTGTGTTCTTCTGATTATTTGGTTTTTTGGACTTTGTTTTTTGCCGCCAGCCCCTGAACTTGGTTTTGCTTATTGGACTTTGATTCTTACACTGTTCTTACACTGTTCTTACACTGTTCCCACACACCTGGAGCTTCACCCATCTCTTGATACCTGTTGGAATTCCACCCTCTCCATGTAGCAGCTGGGAGGCTTGACAGTGGTGAGTATCTGGATGCCCGGTTTCTTGTTTTCATGGAGGCAATGCACAATGGGGTAGCCCAGGTCATGTTGCCCCATTGCTAACTAGCAGTGCGGATCTATAGTCAAATAAAATAATAAGAAAACTATTTGTTTACTTTCCATCCACAGACACAGTCCCTGGCATTTTTGTGGGTTGAATTGGGCCTGTTCCTTTTCTCTAGTGCTGATAGTAGTAGTAGTTTTTTAGTCCAGCTCTGGACTGGAAAATGGGACATGCACCAAAGTGCGCTGTCAATACCAGAGATGACAGTACAAGCCCGGGGGCCATTAAGCCCACATGACTTTTTTTGACCAATGGTGACTTCCAATATAAGGCAAACACAGTGGCAGATTGTACTTAACTCTGTTCCTCTATTCCTCCGGGGCAGTTATTGTAAGTTGGGTGAAAAAAATCAGTGCCTGCACTAATACACAAAGAATTTGGAACTATTTGGTGGAACAAGAATAAAAAAAAGGTGTCGTTGGTAGAATTGCAACTCTGCTAATGACCAGCATACCAGCAATTTATAACACGCCACCCAAAAGCTTAAAATGTAAGACCTTACCTTCCCTTGCTTCCAGATTATTCTATGTAGATGCGATTTAACTATGTTGTTTTCCTCTAAAGATGGACCAAATTCAGTGATTAAGGTTTGAGTAATTTTCCGATGTCTTGTTGAAATTGCCCATTTTCCATTGTCCCATTGTTGGGATATTGAATGATAGACTTCCAGTGCCATATTGTAGCCTTTTCCTCCTGTGCTTTTTTTGAAATGAAGATGTCTGATGTATTTCTGCAACTAGTAAAAGTTATACATGCAAAAGTTAGACATTTTATCATTCAAAATGTCATTGACTAGGTCAAAATTCTGTGTTTTGTTCAACTTTAAAGAAAGCCTTTGCTAGAGCATGCTTGTATTAGATGGACTATCCAGGAAACAGGCCATCTGCCAGACCAGAGGCCAGAATTTGCCCTTCTTTCAGTTTCATTCCTTCAGGACCAGACAGAAAAGTGGTGTAACAGCCACCCTGTACCTTGGAGCTCCCAGCAAAGGCGATCATGGAAAGCCTCAGTGGTCCCACAGCTTCATACCCCAGTCCTTCTCCCAATGCTCAGCTACCGAGTGTGACACCTGACCCTGGCTCCTACCCTTGCAACCTCTTTATTACTCCTGTCTGTTACCCAAGCTGCCTGTGCTCTGCTGAACACCCAGCACCAGCAGAAGAAATTGTACCCCAGGGTCCATGTGCCCCACTGGAGTGGGACACTGAGGCAGAGGACAACCCTGAACCTATGTCTATCTTTGGAGCCTAAATCATGGACACTTGCATGTCATCATCTACCCAAAGAGGCCTACATCTGGGCAATGGGCAGACAAGAAGACAGCGATTAGGTTACCAGAGTGGTATCCTCCCCTAACTTTCCCTCCCCTGCCTGTATGTGTTTTTATGCAGGGTTTGCTGTATGGCGTCTCCTTCCTTTCTTTCAGGCAGTCATGTGGAGTACAAGGACTCAGAGGACAGCATGCCCCCCACCATTTCCATGTTGCCCCAATAAGTGTCCTAGAGGTGGGATCTGCAGTTATAATGGCAATAACAAATATCCTAGCGATATGCCACCAATGAGTCCCCTAGCCCTTGCAGCAACAATTTTACAGCCGTTTTACACTACCAAAGTTCGGGGCCTTAATGACTTCTATGGGGGTTCGGCGTCTGGTGTGAGGTTTGGGTCAGGTTATGGTCCCAAACAAAATATTTTTATTATGTTCGCCTGACTCAGCGAACCTGAATATCATTCCTAGTGGTAATTGATCAATTTTTCCCTAAAAGTAAAAAAAAAAAAAAAAATCACTCACTTCCTTGCCAGCACTGGCCAATGTCCTCATTGTTCAGTGGGTCTTCCCCTGGCTGCAGTGGTATCGACTCTTCTTCATGATGCCAACCTGTCCTCGAGTCCATAGGCATGTGCAACCTTCCCTGGTTAATCAAATGGATGGGGGCATACCAGAAAACTTGGTAAGAAGGGAGACCCTGTGTCACCCTGTGCATAAATTGGCAGGGGACAGGCCACCCAAAGATGATAAAACTCCTTTTATTCAAGAAGCTCTCTCTGTATTGCCAGGGCTTTGACTTTACGCAAACATTTTTTTTCAGGAATCTGTTTACCAACAACACCAAATAATGATATTGGTCCATCAAACACTATGGCCTCCATAGGGCCTAATTCTCTGGCTAATACTGTGTGGGATCTGGCAGACCTGGCTGGAGAAAAATGAAAAATTGTATCCCATCTGATCTGATCTTTAAAAATCAAATGTTTTATCCACTCACATCTCGCTCCAGCACTTTGGATAACTTTGAACAACTTCAAAGAAGCTGTCGAATCCCAAATTGTGGCCCTTGCTAGTAAAATACCACCTTGCCACAATAGCCAGCACCTAGTCATCATACACAAAACAAGTTGCATTACATTAATTGCAAGACAATAAAAATCTGGTCATCAGATCAGCTGAGAAAGATGGAACAATAGTCCTTATGGACAAAACAATTTATGATCAAGAAGCTATGAGGCAACTAGTTGATCCTGACAATTATATATCCCAATGGGGTGACCCTACACAATCATTTTAAAACAACCTTAAGAGTCTATTACGGGTTAAGGGTCCTCAATATGTGATCAAATGATTACCCCATAATCATTATTTTTCATCACCTACCAGAAATCCATAAACCTGAGTGACCACCCCAGGTTCACCCAATTGTGTCAGGAAGGAAGGATGAGCAATTCTTATGTAGAATCTCCTCAAGGACAAAGAAGATAACTGAAAACAGGACGCACACAGACCCTTCTTCAGGCCTTTACGCTCTGGACGCAGATTTATGGCTCATTCAACCAAAATCTCTGGACACTACAACAGTTTTTTTCCCCTGGCCATCAGGGCTCTAAACAAAACCAGCGTGGGATGTTCTTAGTCTCTATCTGGCAAATACAATTTTGAGGGGGGCTTCTGGAAACCCATCACAGGCCCTCAGATTGTCCGCACTCAACCCACAAAAGTATTACAAAAAGACTATATACTAAAATAAAATCTTATTTTATTTATATGAAAAAGACTCATAAGAGGGATTACACACAAATTGACAAAACGAGTGACATTTTAAAATACATCAACACAATAACAAGAAATGGGAATTCCCACAAACAGGCTTTAAATATATATATATATATATATATATATATATATATATATATACACCAGTAGACACCTTCCTAATCATAAAAATACCTAATGTAAATAAATAAATGGTATTAAATGCCAGTGGAAATGGAGGGCAGGAAGGTATTGTTATATCTGCCTGCCATTAATACACATGCAGATAAAAGACACTTGACAAAGAGAGAAAGTGCTATGTACAGTATAATCACAAAGAAAGAAAAATATATTGTGCAAATATAAATGTATCAAAGAACATATACTCAATTAAAGACACTGTATATGAATGTCTGCTCTAAGGCAGACAGAAAGCCACTGGCCACACAGTACACAAAAAACAATATATATACAAGGAAGGTATTACATTACCGTTTTAGCAACATCTATCGCCTGGGGTCCCCCATGTGCTCAGCCTGCCGACGCGTTCCGTGGATACACCACTTCACCAGGGCGGAATGGCCGTTCTGCTAGTTCCTTCCCTCCTCCCTTATAAATCCACACTGCACTGACGTGCAGCGGCCGCCGCCCCCGCCCCCACGCGCGCACCCCACCCGCCCAGTCAAAGGCTCGCCGTAAGGGTTGACACCGGGGGGCGGCGGGAAGCGCCCACAGCGCAGCTGCACCGAGATGCCCTGCGGCAGGCGCGCGCCCCCGCCGGCGCCGAGCAGCACACACTCCCCTGCAGTAGGAGGTGTCGGATCGGCATCGGCGATATTTGAATTAATCCAAATATAATTCACAAAGGACATAAGTCTAAAAAAATATAGCAATTATATGGATGTGTGGAAAAATAAATGTTTACATGCTAAGGACTAATTAAGGTCAGCATTAAAATGCATCTATAAGGCATACATGAAATGTATTAATTCAGGTATGCATTGCTATACAATTTATGGCCTCGGCCATGCTGATACATGCAATGCCTTGGTGCTAAAGGCGCGCAGACTCCTCCACATAGCCGAAAAACATGTTCAACAATAGCAATCCGAGCACTCAAAGGTCTCGTAAGTGGTTCGGAAATGAAACGGATTTATAGGGTGGTGATCCGTCGGAAATCAGCTCTCTGAATCAGACAGAAACCCATCTCAGCAACGGAAGTTTTCTGAACGAACGGAAAATTTCTGATTTTGTTTGGAAAATGATCCGAACTAACGGAAATGTTCCGATTTGCTTCCGTTCATCGGAAGCACATTCCCGAACGTTCGTGCGAGTAGAAAATGGACGAAAAAAAGCAAAAAAATGACAAACACCCACCAAAACTTTCACAGACAGCTACGGAAGTCCGGACGAATGTGTCTCTGAATCGAGGCTAATGACTGTCCACACCCTCTCTATTTATTTCAATGGAGTTGCATTCCAAAGACTGGCACCCCACCCTCCATTGTAGTGAATAGAGCAAGCATGGCCAGTCATCATGACTGAGGAGAGGGGAGGAATACTCAGAAAGAAAATGCCCAGGTGGCAGGGAGAAGATTGATGACAGTGAGTTATAAACTACCAGCATCGGGCATTTTAGCTGCATGGGACTAATGACACATCCAGGATTCAGAGGAGAAAAATTAGAATAAAAACATATTCTGAACCAAATGGTGAGCTGAAATACCCCATCCTAATCATGCTATTATAGACAATATACAGAATTCCCCAATCACACCATTACAGGCCACACATTACAGGCAGTGAGCAGTATCCCACATTACAGGCAGTGAGCAGTATCCCACATTACAGGCAGTGAGCAGTATCCCACATTACAGGCAGTGAGCAGTATCCCACATTGAATGCAATAAGGGTTATCCCAAATTACAGGCAGTGAGCAGTATCCCACATTAAAGGCAGTGAGGGTCATCCCACATTAAAGGTAGTGAGGGGCAGCCCAACTTACAGGCAGTAAGGTGTATCCCACAGACAGTGTGCAGGCATCCCAATTACAGGCAGTGTGCGGACGCCTCAATTGCAAGCAGTGTGCGGGCATCCCAATTGCAGCCAGTATGGGGGCATCCCAATTGCAGGCAGTGTGCGGGTCTCCCAATTGCAGGCAGGGTGTGGGCATCCCAAATGCATGCAGTGTGCAGCATTCCTCCCCCCCAAAAAAACATCCCCTAGCAGCTTTGTCTCTCACACACACACTCACTCCTTACCGACATACGCTGCCTCCGGAATCTCTGCCACCACCATAATTTCTCGGTCCCCATAGCTGCCGCCTAACGCTCCCACCAGTTTTGATTCTGGATGGGTGTGGCCTCTGCCTGTGACAGGTGGGCGGCAGCCTGTTAGTCACAGGCTACGGCCCACCCGTTTGCTTGAATAGGGTGTGTACAGCGGGCAGCAGCAGCAGCGACTACGGGGACAACTGCAGCAGCAGTGGTGGCAGTCAGCGGAAGCAGCAACAAGGGAAGCAAAAGCCGGTAATGTATGTGTGTGTGTTTAATGTCAGCAGGAGATGGCTGTTGAGCCGTGGGAGCTGGGAATGTAAGTTTTTATTTTAATTTTCGATAAGACGCGCTGACACCCCCCCCCCCCCCCCCACACACACACACACACACACACACACACACACACACACACACACACACACTTTTGAGGAAAAATAAGTTCAGGCAAAACATACAGTGTATCAGACATGGACTTTAAAGTCTATATATATATAAAGTCTGTATATATCCAAATCCTTTAATCAATACACTGACAGTATATCTAATTTAAATACAAAATGTGCAAAACACTGCAAAATTGAAGTAGTGCAGGAGACACTACAAACGCGCTCGGCGTTGTTTATCTGTAGGGGTTCATGCCTGGTTGGTCTGTATGCACTTTCTTCCTCTTTTTGTTTTTTTATTCTCTTCACCACGGTCTGGTTTCCTGCTCAAATGGTATGTTATTTCACTTCACCTTATTTATGTAGATGTAGATTTGAATAGGATAGAATAACAAGCGGGTTTTGCACATTTTTGCAGTGTTTTGCACATTTTGTATTTTAATTAGATATACTGTCAGTGTATTAATTAAAGGATTTGGATATATACACACATGTTTTCGATGGAGTATGTCACCTGTTGTATTCAGACAGACCTCCAGCGCCCCCTTGTGGTTTTAAATGTTCATGTTATGTAGTCTGTTATTGTATAGTCTTATGTCTATTGTGATTGTAAATATATGTAGATAGCCAATAAATTTGAATATTTTTCTTATACTTTTCATGTGGTGCAACTGGTATATTCTCGGCACTGTTTGAGGGTACTGTGGGTGGCCCTCTTTTTTTTAAATGTATTCAGCTTGTAGTGCTGGGATCAGTGTGCACACTATAAGTGGACTTTATACATATTGCTTTCTATTTTGCTTATAGACTGGTGCAGCTTTTTTAGCTTGTCTAAACTTTGCAGGCTATATATATATATATATATATATATATTCTCTATTATTTTGGTTTCTCTTATTATTTTGAGTACTTTCCCTACTCCATATTGTGCAGGGCAATCACCCTGGTGTTACCCCCAAATTTGCTTCCCACAATTATATATTTTATTATTTATTTTTTAATGTATGAATTTAATTTTTTGGTTATCTGTTATTGTTTTGAGTACTTTCTCTAGAATATTTTGTGCAGGGCAATAGCCTTGGTGTCCCGCCTACCTCCCAATTTGCATACCCCTAGCCCTTGCTGCGCCTATTTTAAATTCATTTTTGGGCCCCCAAGTTCGAGTCCCCATTGACTTCAATGGAGTTTGGGTCGAGTCTGGAGACCCAAACCGAACTTTTGCGGAGATGTCCACAAAGAAATTGTTGCAAAAAAGGATCAGGAAAATCTATGTCTAATAACCACATTTGGGGCACACTGTCATTTAAATCTATATTGACTGAACCAGGACACAAAAGGCTAAGGGGATACAATCCCTCTACACCTTAATGGCAGGAGCACCAAAAATTCAACCACAATCATATAGCAAAATAATCCAACATTTTATTTCAATCACAAAGACAACAATTATTACAAAACACACACATTAAAAACACTACACAACCCCCAATACTTCCAGTGCTAACAATAAAGAAGCCATCAATATCTGGGAAAACTCCTTAATTTAAGTCGTGTAAGGACTTAAAATATAACCACGTTTTAGTGTCGGCACTAAACCTACTATAAAATGAATAAATAACCTATCTACAGTATCAAGCCTAAATAAAGTGACAGTGCAAAATTTGATAAATGTGCTTCACAGAACCAAACACACCAAAAAATATAAATATATAAACATGTATATGTGCATAAAACAGTGTTTGAGTAAATACTGAATATTGACAAAACAAAAACGTGCAAAAGCAGCAACATTAAAACACATTACCCACTGGTCAGGGACACCTAAGACTGCTAAAATATATATATATTAACGTGAGACACAATATCAAGTAAGGGAAAAAGAGATATCAAAAACCGTGTGCCCGGCAAGTCCAATACACGTAATATGGAGTGGGGGACGGCAGGGGGGACAACTGCGCACGCGGCCGCCCGGGTTCCCTTCACCCAGCGAAGCGGCACGGGCGGCCGTGTGCGCAGGTGTCCCCCCTGCCGTCCTAACCTTGCTCGGATAGTGGGCCAGCTCCCCTTGTAACTGCTAGAAGTGAGTACATGACTCCAAGCCCTGAAACCTGGCAAGCGAAACACTGTCCATGTTCATGTCCATGTAGCATGTTTAAGTGTGGTCATTGTAAATTTTGCCAATACATTATACAATCAAATATTTTAAAATTGTTGTAAAAGAAAAAATTGCAAAATACTGTAAAATCAGCAAAGGTGTACAAAACTGAGTTTCATCAACTGTCATACACAAGGGGTCATTTATCAACTTGTTTGCCCCTGTGGCCTGAAATATGTTGGCAAGACCCACAGCGACGTAGAAATATGAATATCAGAACACGTTCTGATTAAATGGCGCTACCAGTCTGGCTGTCTGCCACTTGCATGGATCACCATGAGAGCTCATCAAGTGGACCAAAATCATGTGGAATCGTATATGTTAAACTAAGAATACCTGGGGTTGATTGGGACCTCGATCCTGAAGCAGCTGGATCTTTCAGCTGGTAACTCTGTACCGCAACACAGATGCTTGCATCAGAGCATTCCTCCCAAAGTAAAGAGAATAACAATTGCCTTTTGTCTTTTTCCCTCAGAGAAACTCCTTAACAAGCCACATGTAGTCAAGCAAGTCGCTGCTTCAATAATAAAGAAATACTGTATCGCAATGAAGAGATATCAAAGATATCGCCAGCAGACGTTCGTATAGCAATAGGAAACTCTCCTTTGAGAAACTTGGATGAGCCAATGAATAACACTATTCAGTGCAGCCTGCATTTCAACCCACAGGGTTTCCAAATGCTTGACCCTCCGACAGACAATAGTGCTCAGCCGGACCACTGTGGTGAAACATGACATGTACTGCCTCGAGCCCACAGAGGCGCTGTTTGGGATAGCAGCAGTGCTGAAAACCGGCAGTATTCATACTGCAGATAGCTTCCCCTGTATTGTGCTTGGGAGTATGGTATTTTGTGTTATATATCCATGATTGCCTGAATATTTACTATTGTACAATGCTGAACAATTTGATGTTTGAGGCTCATCATATATATCTGTTGACGGTACCTAGCGCCGTTCCACCAGCCAGTGGTTGGCTAGGCGCAGGTGTTGGGCGGCCGTTGTGGGGGCGTGGCATATCTGCGTTCGCCTCTCCCGGCTGCTCACGTGTTTACTATTGTTGTACATGATTATATATTAATAGATGCTTACTGGGATATTACCAGCTGTAATGTTTACATGAAACAATTTTGTATGTCAATTTTGTTAGCCTTTGTATTAATTAAGGATTGTATACACATATTGTAAATTGTATGAAATAGAGGTATTCTTCCTGTAACAAGGGATGAAAGGCCTATGTTTGGCCATGAGTATGCTGATATGCAAACTATATATGCTGTTTTTAAAATGTAAAAATAATAAAGCAAATTGTATTTTTATATGTGCTTGAGCACTGTTTGGGTTCATGGGGCGTGGTCACCCTTGAAGTTCTCCACCAATTACTGGGTTGGTTCATACCCGGTTATTTTGTTTTGTATGCGACATTGTAAATAGCTTGGCCCTGACTGATTAATCTAATCTTTAATTACAGCTAACCAATTGATTCTATTCAGAAACTCTCAATATTCATTTTATTTTAGGTTAAAAATCCAGTTGTAAGCATGATGGTGTGTATGCTGTGGGGCTGTGTATTACGGGGGGACCCCGCCGCTGGTGCTTTTTGTAAAATCTGATAGGTTTGTCTGTTTTTTAGACATTTTATTTCTTTAGATCTGTCTTTTATGATATATGCATTGTGGTAAACTTAACCCTATGCTGGATTATTTTATGCATTTTTAAATGTAATTAATAAAATCTGTGTTCGACTTTTTTTAAATTTGAGCTGGGGTTTGGCTGGGTTTCCCTATAGAGAAAGGGATTTAAAATGTTGGTACAATTATCTGTCGGCCACTTGATGATACTGTACCTTATATCTGTATCCATGGGAACTGGGTTTTTCCAGACTTAGCATTACATTCAAGGACTCAACCAGGATGTACACTGCTGCAAGCACATAATAGTAACTTGGATAGTCAATATCAGTCAATATGTGACCCAATTTATAAGTGGAGTCGGAACATTCTTTTTCTGGAAAGTTGTAGATTTTTTGCAAATGTACTTTTATAGAAGGGTCTATATTAGTACAACCAAAATTAAAATAGAAGATATACTGAAGTGTAAGATCATTCATGCTGTTATTCATGTTCCTATTATATAAGTCATTTAACAGCCAAGAAATTTTCGGAGTCACAGATCTCAGAATAAAACTGCCATTTAGTAAGTCCCTGAATGGCTTTTTTAAAATAAAGTTGTGCATCCAAGATTCATGAACTATTATTGTTATATTTTGCAGAATTACATCTAAGTCAACCAATTCCTCATATTCTATTAAAAAATTTCCAAAGACCAGAATCACTGTGGCTGTAGATCTCTGAATTAGATTTAGTTGGTCCTGATTGGTTTTCGGATCATTGGTGAGTTTAATCACATAGGCGATGCAGATCTCATGAGTGGTAAACAAATGTTGTAGTTCCTGTAGTTTTGATTCTGTATTGTCATCAGATGACATCATGATTCCGATCCAGTTCCAATCAAATAATTTCATTAAGTAAATAATAGCGGTTAGTTCACTATCGCTGTGAGCAACATTGAAATAGGATTTTCTGTTATGAACATTCGAGGCAGGATCAGTGGTTCTATAGCTGATCTAGAAGACAGAATGTTACTCGGGCAGGCTGATTCATCATTAGCGGCAGGTAGCGACATATGAGCGTCTGTAGCAGGCATTTTCAGAGCGCCCGCTAGTAGCCACTGTGCTCAGCCGTGGGTCATAGCGACTCGCTGTTCAGTAATGTTAAATACATTGTGAGGAGTCGCTATTTGACCAGTACAGCGCTGTATGGGAGCGCATGTTAGCGACTGCTCATAGCGACCGACTCACATCATATTCAGCAAAAAAACCACCTCACAAATCTCTGGCTCTAAAAAATGCTTGTTTGAAGCCCAGAGCGCAGGAGGCGGTGTGTTTAAAGTCTGTTTTTCTGCATCTATCCACTAGTAACAAAGTGAAAACATATGGAATTACATTGTAACAACATTGTAAAATGAACACTTTAATGGCAGACCTGTAATGTCATTTTTGAAGAAATAAATAAAAAATGAAAAAATTGTGAAAAAACTGCTTTTTCAATGCCAGAAGAGGTCACAGAATTATTTGTGATTTTTTGGAAAAAAACAAAAAAAAAAACAAATACCCCGTTTAAAGAGAAGAAAAGGATCGTCCATTGAAATGTATGGGAGAGCGACAGGTAGCGAGAGGTCATACCTGGCGCTGTGCAAGGCTGAACGCCGGGGCTGTTCGCTGAGGCTGTGAAAATGATGAATCAGACGCTACATGGTACATGGCGCTATCCCAGTCGCTAAACAGATTCTGCTTGATAAATGTGTAATTGCTGCCGTGTCCGGCGTTCACCAGTCGCTACCTGTCGCTACCTCTCATTAACCAGCCACTAACTGATGCTATCCCTTCTTAAATAAGGGCCTTAGTCTTACAGCTCAGATTTGCGTCCCGTGAATGGAACCTATTTACACATCCCCGCTCAACACAAGCAATTATAGATTTACCCATCAGTTAGTGCTTTCCTAGAAAGGAAAGTTTTGGAATGGAATCTGGGATTTAAGACCAATTCTTGCTTCTAATCCGTTTTGCCCATCATATGCTCGCACATACATATAAATTCTTTCTCTGCATTTCACCCATCCATGCAGTGAGTGTACACATGCACAGAGAGGTGGGCTGCCCTAATTATGGTGCCTTATGGTTCCTTGCTTCCCTCTTCCTGCCTTCCCTATGTCCAGGTCCTCTGTTCCTTTATTTATCTATGTATTGTAGTGTACACAGGCCTGTCTTCAGCCCCATAATGGCCTCTCACTGCCACCCGAGCCTGGCTGTTAGGAGAAGGCTTCTGCCATTCTCTGCCTGAGGGGAGCTAGTTTGCTGCCAGCAAATCAGGCTGGCTGTGACTGTGCATCACCAGTTGCCGGGCAGACTTCAGAGACCAGATACAGTGCCCGTGCTGTGTTCTTGGTTGCCTGGCAACCGAGCGCTCCAGGGGTGGCAGTGAGGTGGCCCACCTGGCATCATACCTGGTGTGACCATGTGACAGGTACCTTTACACCCCACTCTGGGGAATTACTTAATTCATATATTAACAGATATTGAGATGCTGACTGGGCATCATTAATGACGTCAGGTGGGCTTTTTGTGCTGTTGCTAGGGTATTTAACCCTTTTTTGTGTGCAGATCCTCTGTTTGTTCGTTCAACCCTGATGAAGGGGTGCACGCCGCCTTGAAATGTTGGATATAGATTATTTGGACTGTATCATTCGCTGGATCAAGATTGCATGGATTATATGACCTTGATTCAAAAGACTTTATTTGCAAATGGAGTGCTGGCTTCTCGTTTGATTTTAATTATGATGCCTGGGGATCAGTTGGGGGGTTGGCTGCCTTGCTCAAGAGCATTTCAGTTGTGTCCCATGGCTGAAATTCGAACCTGTAACGCTTTGGTCACAAGTCATTACCTCTTACCTCTGTGTATAATATGTATATATAGTTTCCAGTCATCTCACTAAATTGTTTTTTAATTTTTAATAGCAAATACCGGTGTATCAGCTGTTTACTTTATTTCTTTGGAATTTGCTTAACCACCACAGGCTTGGTGGCAAACTGTCAGAAGCCGGGGACTTCTATTGTAAAGGTACTTACCAACAGTTTCTTTAACATTTGCCTAAGGTGTGCACCTATGGGCATACTATTTTCTTAACGTATTACTCTGAATCACACCCAAGTACCTCACACCCTTCTATGCAGACACTCACAGACTGCTTTTCAGTAAGGGAAAGAGACTTTCATCAATTCAGGGAAGAGTTTCTAAAAATCCAAAGGGTAAATGCCAGTGTCCAGCTAAAGGGACAGGTAACCAGGCTGAAATGTGAGCACAGTGCAGCCTTGCATGATATCCAGTCTCTTAATGCATAGATGGCCATTGTATGCTTGTGCACACATAGGAATTCGTCCTCCGCATTTAACCCATCCGTGCAGTGTACCAAGTGTACACATGCCTGGAGGGCTTGGTGGGCTGCCCTATTTACGGCGCCCGGGGAGCAGCTGGGGGGTGGAGCAGCTGGGGGGTTAGGTGCCTTGCTCAAGAGCACTTCAGTCATGTCCCAGGACCGGGATTTGAACCTGCAACCCTCCAGTCACAAGTCCGCTCCCCTTCCCTCTAGGCCACAACTGCCCCTTAACTCACTCTAACCAGAAAATGGTCAGCTCAGAGAGGTGGTAACCAAACTGTAAAAATACATCTGCCCCAAAATCTGGAGGGAGAACCACACAATGCAGGAACCATCAATATTAATGTGCAGGCACATGCCATAATGAACAATACATGCCCCACAAAGAACTCAACAGAGACCAGTGACAGACACAGGGACTCCACCCCCAATCACAACGACAATATTCAAAAAACAGCAAAACAGAAAAACAACCCAACTGATATCCCAGAAATCACCTCTACACATGCACCATGCCCAGATATTGTGCTCATCATAGGCTCCAATAAAAAGCACAGTATTTTCTGCCCTATAAGACGCTCCTGTCCATAAGATGCACCTAAAATTTCGAGGAGGAAAATAAGAAAAAAAAATATTCTAAACTAAATGTGCTAAAACACCCCACCATACTATTCCCCATGGGCAGTGTGGCCTTCTGCCATACTATTCCTCATTGGCAGTGTGGCATTCCCCCATCCCATTCCCAAAGGCAGTGTGGCATTCTCCCCCTCCCATTCCCAATGGCAGTGTGTAAAATATTGCCATTTGTGATGTTTTCTTTTTCCCTTGTTATAACTTTTAACAAGGACTCGGCCATCCAGAATCTGATCTCAGCTATAGTAATTTAAGAAAAGTATTGGCCGAAACCAAAAATCAATAAATGGATTTAATTAAGATAGAGCCAGTTACAGAAAAATAATATGAATTATGTAAATATGATATAAAGTTGCAATGTCCAGAATTGTAAGCAGTGTCCATAGAAAAATGCAGCAATATTCCTCTCTCAGGCTAATCAAACAGCCTTTTGTCTCTCTCCCCAGCCCCCACCATACTGCCCATGTGGCAATGTATTAGTCTCCTACATGTTACCCGTTCACAGAGCCAAAGCAGAGAGACCCCGCCAAGAGAAGAGTGACCCCTTCCCCCACATTCTCCTTTTTAAATGTTATTCCTCTGGTCCACCTAAATCTCTCCTCCTCCAACCGTCCTCCATGTACAAAGAAGCAGTCATGTAGTAAAAAAAAATATGGTTTCAGTTAAATAGAAGTTAAAGTAATTACTAAGAGAAACTAACCCTTAACATTTCCCTAGTCTGTGTGCATATGTATACACACACATATATACATATATACATACATACAAACACACACAATGAACATTGATGCAATTCACCAAATAAACCTTATATTATATTATATGTGAATTATTTCCTTAATTAACCAGCCCCGGATCAGAATCATAATAACCAGGTAAAAATCCACAGACTCCATTCACTCAAGTTATCTATTTTTCAGTAATATTAGTGATTTAATAATAATTCATTAATAATTGAGATCATAAACATTTTATTCCTCTGGAACCTTCTTACAATTCCCCCTATTAAGATCTCAAATTATTAATGCAGGCTTATTATTAGTTAAAATAAAAACATGTCATCTATCCACTTTTTCACCATTCGTTTCACATTCATTCAACTGTGGGTTGACTCACCAAGAAACATGATTCCAATCTCAGAACTTGCTGAACCAAATGAAATATTTTTTACCTCTGTTCCCTTTATCATTTTGATGTAATTAACAAGTTACTGCTATAACTATTAATCTAATTCTAACTAAGTTAACTAATATTAAAACATGCAAAATTTGATTATCCTAATAATTTACAAAACAAACAAAATCGCTCAAGTTATATTAACATTTCCTGGAGACCTTACTATGAATGATTCTCTATCCACTGATGGTTATAACCCTTCCCCTCCAAAGTATCCCAAAGAGATGATATCGATCATGTTCAGCATATAGTTCCAAGTACAGCCGCACTCTTACTCTCAGTATTGTGTGGGTGCGCGGTTCGCGGAGACGCCGCATATACCTATTTGTGAAGAACCAGCACTCCAAAAAGTTCATGCAAAAAGTTGTATTGCTATATCATAAGCATAGTACAGTAGTGGAAGTGAGTTGACGTTTCGGGGTGCACTGGGGCCCCCTTCATCAGGACCCACCACATGTACAAGAGGAGAACAGATTGCCATCCATTGTATTCCATAAATAGTAAAACACACCAATCAAATTGTTAGAAACATTGCATTTTCAAGCCTGACGTCATTGGTGTCGATCAAGTTCAGTCTATTCCAGGTTTTAACAATCATCAGCTATTGAATATCCACTTGATTGTAACTAAACTTCCTAATTCCTTACTTCCTGTGCCCATTTTCTGAGTGAATGTAAACAAAGATGGAAGTATGAGATATATCTCATTTACCATTTACCAGTATAAAAGAATAGAACAATTCCTGTTAAATTTAGACACCTCTAATCTTGATACTACATAATGAGGTCTCATACTTCAATTGTACCCAGGAAATTCAAAATAATTTGGTTATCCCCATGTTTATCATTTGTTTAACTAATTAAACAAATAACCTGGATCGAAAATGCAAACCTGATGATATACCCCTCAGTTCAGGCTTTGGCCTAACAATGTCAAGAGCAAAAGCAAAATATTCTCAAAGATAACAAGCTAAACCCTGATTTCATATTATTCATTTGCTCATGACCTTGTTCTTCCAAAGAATAATGAATCTCCTTTTTACACATACACTCCCAGTGGCAAGTGTATGAGTTTTAAAAGAAAAATCTGGTTGTGATAGATCAAAGAAAAGTCAAGACACAGAACTAAAATGCTTTAACCCCTTCTGACTCCTCCTACCAACCCGCTATGAACATATTTACCCTTTATATTAATGACTCAGAACCAAAAATCCTCTTAACCCCTATGGTTACATTTCATAAGTACCCCTATACACCTCCATGTATTATGCTAATAGATATGTTTTTAGGTGTAATATTCTATTTTGGTTCCCTAAAACCCAAAGTAAATATGTAAATAGGTGTCACTGCCTTGAAAAAAAATGAATTCACAAAATTTTTATATAACAGATTTCTTTTTCATCATGATGTCACTGGTTAATCTTCCTTTCATTCTGTTCTTCTTTTCTGCCTTGGGACGATCACTTCTTTGGCAAGACTTCATCAGATCATTCACTGCAATCTCATGCAGGGAAGTGTTAATTGCACTCTTGAGTTGGGTTATGTATCTTTATTTCTTCTATGATGAAATAAGAGTTTTCATGATATCCATGATATTCTTCTCCTTATGGTGAACTTTTCATCATGGATTCCTATCTTGTCATGTTACTCCTTCCTTCTTCTCTTTCCTTTCGACTTCAGGGCTTCGCGTCATCATTTCCATTATCATTTCTTATATGGTTAACCTCGGTTTTCTTTCCTTTAACTTAAAATTTAGCAGCATCAATTTCTTTAAGCAAATAATTTCATAGCATTCTTATCTAAATTCACATGAATTATACTCCAGATTCACTTTCCTTAAAACTTGTTTTTGATCTATTCACACTAACAATTAGTATATATTATAAAGTTTTCATCTGCATCGTAAATACTTTGTAAGTGCATTTTTAATAAATTAAGTCAATGAAGTTGGGATATAAAATCTGGGCACAAATTAAACAATATTGTATGACGTCAGGTACAATTTGCTCAAGTTCTTCCTAGTAACTTATGTCTTGATCCCATTCTTGTTACTAAATTTTGGAAAAAATGCCTTGGAATAACAGAAGCATATCTCCACTCAAGTCATGTCACCAGAATCTCTTTTCTCTTAAAAACAAGCTTCTGAGACACCCTCTGATCAGCTTATCTGAGCATGCATCAGTGAAAAAATGAAATATATACTTCTGTTTTCCTTCACATTTCTATACAATCATTTCCAATTCAAAACTTCTAAATTTAAAATGTCACTTACAAGCAGATGCATATCTCTCATGTAAAGGATCTGTTAATTGACTCCATCCAGCTGTTTGTTCCTCCCACTAGCCCTATATTCCCTTAATCCTTTAAAAGTATGTGGGAACCTAAACTTCTAGTAAATACTATTAAGATCCTTGCTATAAAACATTAATAATAATACCTACCTTTTACTTTAGAAATTTTAATAACTTCATATGAATTTTACTTGCTTATATTAGTTAAAATATGTTAGAAAAGTATTGTTAGTGTTGATTATTCCTTTAAAAGTACATTCATCTTCTGAGTCCAATGACGATCTGTTGGTAATTATCCAACAAAGGAAATTCCTCTAGTCAGACTAGCTCTTAAAGCAAAAATCTGTGTCACTATTGAGACTGGTCCGATCAGATACAATCTGATCGCTCTACTGGACAATCTATTGAATCTTGAGGTGAGCCAAAATAATCCTTACCCCCAATATCCTTTTACAATTTACTTTTAAACTTAATTTACAATTTTACAGCTCTTTGCTCCACAAGAAATGAGTCAATCGAATCTGTCCATCTATGGTCCTCTAAAATCACATCTGTTACACAAATATATTTTCCACTTTAACCCTTTATAGAATAATTATATCAGATTAGTGATATATACAATCAAATATTTAATTTAATTAATCACAACTTTTTATACCCATGAATGACTTTTAAAGAATTTAATCTGACTAAAAAAATAGTTAATAACCACATATTCCAGATGTTATATCTCAACTAACCATATTTGAAATAATGCCTTTTAAAGTTTAGCAAACTCTTTATGCAATATATGGTGTTGTTTGTACTATCAGTATCCCTTCCCCCCTACACTTTTAACATTAAAAGTTATTTTAGAGGAATGGCACCTCCCATCCTCTGCCATTAATCAATACCTTTCCTGCTAACTCTCTAAATGTTCGGATTTCTTTGGGCAGTAGGGACTAAAGTGACATCACTAGTCGCCACCTACTTGTTGGGTTGGGCGAATTTCAAATTGCCTCAATGCTTCATTTGTTTCCAGACTTTCTACAGATAAGATGTAGGCATATTATCGATCTCTGCTATAGGCACACCACTCTGTATCAAATCCAGGAAGATTGTGCCCCACCTTCTTTCCTTTACATTCCTATGTGCAGCTCTTTCTCTGGTGTTTCCAAAAAAAGGAATTCTCTTTGTTTGAGAATTATGCCCCCAGCGTGGTGTATATACTTCTGTATTTCTTTTATACGTCCTGAAAGTCTTAGGCTTATTATTTCTAGTGTTTTTCTTTATGAAAACTGTTGCAACACCTAGAAACATGTCCAATTCCTCCACAAGAATAACAATGAACATCCCTAGTTCTTACTTCAAATTTACCGCCTTGTGCAACAGGAACTGTTTCTAGCTCAGCATTAATCTGCTGTTTTTGGGGCAACACATTTGCACATTTATTTGCCTCATCCAGCATGGAAACATATGAAACATACTTGGTAGTACAATCTACATCCATTGTATTATCAGTCAGCATCTCATTCTCTTTGCTATACTCAATATTTTCTGCATCTTCATTAATTTCTTCTATACAGATAACATTCTTTGGATTTATCTGCCTTTCCCTGTTATACCTACAGGTGGCAGTAGTGAGAGTTTTAGATCTCACTTGCTGAAAAGGTTTATCCCTCTTTTGAATAGCTGAGACCGTTGCCTTATTTGTGTTGTATTTTAACTGTCTCCTTATTTTGTCTATAAATGCTGCAGCTTCCTGTATAGAATCTTTTTCACTTGCTAACATTTTTGAGACTGGATCAAGGAAGTTACATTTCCTAACAAAGGCTTTTATCATGCTGTTGGGCTCCTCATCCTCAGGAATTCCTATTATTAATCTATATGCCTGTTCAAATGTTTCCATGAAGGCATAAACATCTTCATCGGTTGAGGGTTTTAAGTTATTCAACACCTCAAAATCTGGAGATTCACCATTAACAAAAAATATTAACTGTCTTAATTTTCTGCCTTAGAACTATGAATTGGTTCATCCCTATTCTCAATCATAGGAGTTTGTTCTAATCGTCTGACCATATTTGACGGTATCCAGATTCTAAACAATTTATTCTTCTGTTCATCATTTAGACAATATCTGTCAGTAAATAATTCAAACACATCTGCATATCCAAATGCATCAACATTCTGGTCATATGCTGGAATATACTTTAAGATCTTCATTAATTGCTTGTGAATCCTAATATTAACTCTAACTGAATTATCCAAAAGTGTTTTATTCCTAATCTCCATTTCATCCCCTTTAATATTCTCCAAATCTAAAGAGACCAGATCAGGAATATAAGATTCCTTCGGTATGCCTGCTTTTGTTCTTGATGGACCAGGCTTACCTGCCTCCTTATCAGCTTTCTTAGTGTTTGCTGATATGATTTTCATTTTGTTGCTTAATTTTTCTAATAGCTGTTCCCTGGTAGTTAACTGATTTTCTAAGTTCCTTATATATTCTGCCACTAGAGGGCAATTTTCACAATTTCTGGATTAATCATTTCATTATAAAGTTTAAAAAATGTATATACATTTTGTATCTTCATCTTAGATTTCTTTAATAAAAATCTAGAATGATCAACTTCTAAGTTAGCCTTTATGAGCTGAGTATACATTACTTTCCAAAGCTCTCCATCACTCTTCTGATAAATCAGAGAACTAAATTCTAGATTACTCTTATCAGCAATATTATTAATAAAATCCACTCACCGTAAAAATGTCTTCCTTTTTCACAGCATGAATTTTTGTCTTCCACTGATGATCATACTGGATTCTTCTAGGTTCTTTTGGACCTACTGAAGTTCAAAAATCATTTGGTATGATGATACCATTTCCCCCTCTTTAAACTGAAGTAGGCTCCAAAATGACTGCCCGCTCGCCATTGTAAAATATTGCCATTTGTGATATTTTCTTTTTCCCTTGTTATAACTTTTAACAAGGACTGGGCCATCCAGAATCTGATCTCAGCTATAGTAATTTAAGAAAAGTATTGGCCAAAACCAATAAATGGATTTAATTAAGAAAAATATTATGAATTATGTAAATATGATATAAAGTTGCAATGTCCAGAATTGTAAGCAGTGTCCATAGAAAAATGCAGCAATATTCCTCTCTCAGGCTAATCAAACAGCCTATTGTCTCCCTCCCCAGCCCCCACCATACTGCCCATGTGGCAATGTATTAGTCTCCTACATGTTACCCGTTCACAGAGCCAAAGCAGAGAGTCCCCGCCAAGAGAAGAGTGACCCCTTCCCCCACATTCTCCTTCTTAAATGTTATTCCTCTGGTCCACCTAAATCTCTCCTCCTCCAACCGTCCTCCTATTACATAGAAGCAGTCATGTAGTACAAACATATGGTTTCAGTTAAATAGTTGAAGTTAAAGTAATTACTAAGAGAAACTAACCCAGCCTTAACATTACCCTAGTCTGTGTGCATATATATATACACACACATATATACATACATACAAACACACACAATGAACATTGATGCAATTCACCAAATAAACCTTATATTATATTATATGTGCATTATTTCTTTTTAATTAACTAGCCCCGGATCAGAATCATAATAACCAGGTAAAAATCCACAGACTCCATTCATCCAAGTTACCTAAAGCAGGGATGCTGTCTGTTCCCGCTCTGGCTTTCTGCACCACCACTGCTTCTTGGACGGCCGCACTGACACACTCGGCTGTCAGCATGTACCGGGCTAAAAGGTGGTGGTGGAGCAGGAAGCCAGAGCAGGGATGCTGTCGCTGCCTCTTGGGCGTGCTAACACAAACACTCCGCTGTCAGCAGGGGACAGCAGACACAAGACTGATGTAAGTATACTTTTTTTTCAGTTTTGTTTTTTTTTACATTAGCCCAATATGGTGCACTGACATTTTCCCCCCACCTTTGGTGCTTCTTATAGGGAGAAAAATACGATACCTCAAAACAAAGAGACGCTTTCCAGGGACACAGGTCATAAAAATAAGTTGCTAAATAATTGCACAAGCAGCAGAAGTGATTATTAATCCATATTTTGCTGATCCTAAAGACCTTGCACACCGACACAAATGACTTACAAAAGAGATGGCTGCAGAAAGGCTGTCACAATTAGCTAAAACTACCCAATTGTAATGATATTATGCATCCTGGTTCGGTGCAGGTGAGATCAGTGCATGTGACTTCTTCTGCACATTTATAGTAAGACCGGTAATCGTTATGAGACAGATGCACCTGTTAGCTGAAGTCAGTTTCCAACTTCCTTGTCAGCTGATGCATCTGCCATGTCAACTGATGCATCTGCCATTTCAGCTAATGCATCTACCATGTCAGCTGACATCAACATCCAATCAAGGCACACCTAGTCCTTTATAAGGAAATCCTGGACAGCAATAATGTATCAAGATTCTCTCCAGTATAGACTGTGCCACCTTTATATATTTTAATTATATTTTTTTTATTATATTTTTAAGGGGCAGTTGTGGCCTAGAGGTAAGGGGAGCAGACTTGTGACTGGAGGGTTGCAGGTTCGAATCCCGGTCCTGGGACATGACTGAAGTGCTCTTGAGCAAGGCACCTAACCCCCCCAACTGCTCCCCGGGCGCCATAATTAGGGCAGCCCACTGCTCCGGGCACGTGTACACACACTGCACGGATGGGTTAAATGCAGAGGACGAATTCCTATGTGTGCGCAAGCATACAATGGCCATCTATGCATTAAAATTAAAAAAAAAAAAAAATTAAATTATATCTTTGATCTTGGATTGCTTTTTGGATTTCCCTGTTTCACCTCAGCTGACTTCTAATTTATGCCTCTAGGGTTAGAGAGATTAGAATGGCTGCAGATCAGCCTGGGCTGCAGTCCTATTTTTCTGAAGTCTGGGATTTTTTAAGTCCATTGAATAATTAGACCCGAATTGAGCCTGAAGTGACCAGAAGGGAACATGCACCAGACTCTGCTTGTCTGAAGAACTCATCCTCCAACAATGCTCCTCTGTTATTTCACAGTCCTGCTTCCTCTAACTCAAAAATTCCTGAACTCCCAGCATCCCCCTGCACCTGGTAAGTCTCTCTGTATTTCTCTATCACTGCTCTCATCTGTTCTCACATGACCTTATCTCACTGGCTAAATCTATCTCCATATCTCCATACACCGCAAAACACGCTCTGTCACTTTTAAATTCCACAGTCACCTCCTCTCCCTTTCTCTGCTCCTACTTGCCACTGGTGATATCGTTCAAAACCCAGGTCAATTTACTTCACCTCCTCACTCCTCCACACCCCCAACTCAACACAGAGAAACCTTCACCGTGGTATCAAGCCAGCAAACACACAGAACCTAGCCATCCTTATAACAATCACCCCTCCCCACACAGTCCCACCATTGTCATCTGTGCACTGTGAAATGCACGCTCAGTGTGCAACAAACTTGCATACATCCATGACCTCTTCACAACCAACCTCTTCACCTTCATGGACTAAAATCGGGCTCACTTCCTCTGATGCAGCCTCACCCACTGCCCTTTAATATGGGGGCGTGCAGTTCAGTCACACACCAAGACCAAGCAATAAACACGGTGGAGGTGTTGGCATCCTGTCAGAACGCTGCTCATTTATCCCAACCCCTGCTCTATTCTCCCTTTCCTTCCCTTCTTTTGAAGTTTACTGTGTCCGTCTCTACTCTCCCTGTCACATTGCCATTGCATTGCCATTATCTATCACCCTCCTGGACCTGCCACTCTCTTGCTGGACCACTTCTCAACTTTGCTTCCACTTCCACTTCCAGGACTTCTCAGGACTGCCCTTTCATCTGCTAAACAGGAATATTTCACATCACTCATATCAGCACAGACCTGGAATCCAAAACAGCTATTTAACACTTTCAACTCCCTACTCCATCCACCACCACCTCCTCCATCCTCACAGCTAACAGCAGAGCAATTTGGCACATTCTTTAAACCCCTCAGAACACCTCTCTCCTACCAACTCTCCTGCCCCACTCATTAACTAATTACACATGATTAACTGCACAAAGTCTCTCCTCTCTGGTCTCAAAGGCTCACCTGACCACCTGCTCCCTTGGTCCCATTCCATCCCGCCTTATCCCTCAACTGTCTCCATCTGTCATTCCAGCCATAACATCTTTATTCAACCTCTCCCTCTCCACTGGTACCTTTTCTTCTTCCAATAAGCATCCTGTTATAACTCTACTCATCAAAAAAAAAACCAGTTACCGCCACATCTCTCTGCTTTCTCATCCAAGCTTCTTGAACAGCATGTCCACACAGAACTGACTAACTATCTACAAACTCCATCCTAGGTCCCCCTCCAGTCTGGTTTCCGCTCAGGTCACTCCACCGAAACTGCACTCACGAAAGTCACCAATGATCTACTTATCCTCTGCTTTTGACACCACAGTCTACCATGCTCTGCTTCTCAATATTCTTTCTTCCCTTGGAATTTAGGGTCTCGCACTCTTTTGGCTTCCCTCCTATCTCTCTCATCGCACATTTAGTGTATCTTACTCAAACACCATTTTCTCTCCCCAGCCTCTGTCTGTTGATGTACCACAAGGCTCAGTCCTAGGACCCCTACTTTTTTCACTTCTGGTCTCGGACAACTAATAACCTTGCTAGGCTTCCAATATCACTTTTATGCAGATGACACTCAGATCTACCTCCCTGACCCAAATCTCTCTTACCTCCTCTCTCGCCTTCCTGACTGTCTAACAGCCATTTTTTTCCTTCATGACATCTCACCCCCTTAAACTGAACATGGACAAAACAGAACTGGTCATTTTTCCACCATCTTACTCTCCTCCCCTCTCTAACACCACAATATCTGCAAATCATTTTACAATAACTGCAACTCCTCAAGCTCGATGTCTGGGCGTCATTCTGCACTCCTCTCTCTCATTCACACCTCACATTCACTCCCTAGACACTTTCTGTCGTCTCCAACTCAAAAAATATTTCCCGCATCCGTCCCTTCTTCTCACCTGACTCCACTAAAATGCTAGTGCACACCCTGGTCATCTCCTGACTGGACTACTGCAGCAAACAGATTCCTCCAGTTTGTTCCAAACTCTGCTACTTGCCTTATCTACCTCTCCTCTCGCTTCTCCAGTGCTGCCCTCCCTTTGTCAATCCCTCCACTGGCTACCTGTCTAGAGTGATAGAGTTCAGTTCAAACTTCCAACACTTACCTACAAAGCTCTCTCTAACCAGCCCCCTTTCTCCATTTCATCTCTGATCCCGCATTACAAACCCAAGCACAACCTCCGCTCTGCCTCCCTGGTTAGCACCTTCAAGACTTCTCCCATGCTTCCCTACTTCTCTGAAATGCAATACTCTGCTCAATCCGCCACTCCAAGTCTTTAAAAGTGCCCTCAAAACTCACTTCATAGAACAAGCATATGACCTTGCTTAAGCAATTCCTATAACCTTCAAATGGCACATGCAGCCTAACTCTAGCCCTACCACTTGTGATCCATACATTTCGTCCCTACCCCCACCCTTTAGACTGTAAGCTTGCAAGGGCAAGGCTCTTCTTCCTATTGTCTCCTGTGCTCACACTTGTTGGCATCTAATTTTGTATTGTTCCCTGTACTATATGTTTTACCTTGTCTGTAATCTTACCTTGCATAGCGCTACAGAAGATGATGGCTCTATATAAATAAACAATAATAATAAATAATAATAATAATAACTCTCTGGCCATCCTTTTGGATTAGCCCTTTAACTGCTTGTATGTGTATGACATTGCTTTGTTTACTACTGCACCTCTGCTTCATACCATGACCTCCTGGATCCATCTTTGGACTTTACTTCAGAGCCTGTGATCCCCGACCTTGGCTTATCATGCACAACTTTCATTGCTACCTCCACTCGGACCAACACTGTTTTCCTACTAAGGAGCTTTACTGCTCCCCAATGATAACCCTTGCCAGAGGCTCTAGTAAGGACCGGGGGACTTAGATTTTGGGCCAGGGGGGCATCTTGGGTCCTGAGTAATGAGATCCAGAGCTTCTTCTGAGGCAGTGTGGACCCAGGGACTCTCCGCACCCCATGCTCCATCTTCAGGTACATGACTCCAGCAAAGATTCCCCAGGTCAAACATAATCATGGCTGCCCAGCTTCCAAGAAATGTGAGCAGATCAATGCAAAACTGGCCACCAATAACCCCTATGACTCCATTGTCCCGGCAGGAATGAGAGGCCTTGGATGAACTTGTGTCGCTCTTGGAGGAACAAACACCTGAGGTAAGAACCATTGAACGATTTTGTAGACCATCTAAATATATGCCGCCGTGGTCTATTAGCCCGGCTGTATATAAGTTTTTTCTTGTTGTGAGTGACCAGACTCAGAAATTGCCTACCTCAAGGGGACCCTCTAATGTTTCGGAGTGCGAGCTGGCAGCTGTCCCGGGCCTCCGTGCATGCACGGACATCGTTATAAAAGAAGCCCATAAAGGCGGTAATATTGTCGCGATGTCACGCGAATATTATCGCTGAGGCAGCTGCAGAATGCTTCCAATTATGAAAAGCTGTCAGCGAAACCACTGAGAGTCTATAAACAGGAGTTTAACACACTTATTGAAGAGGCCTGGTCTGGAGGCATTATCAATCGTGGAGCCCGGGACTTCCTGACGGTGGAGTTCCCGGTGGTTGCCACTTTTTATATGTTACCGAAAATACACAAAAACCCCCAATGCCCCCCGGGAAGACCAATAGTGGCGGGCATCGGGGGGTTGACCGAAAAGGCGTGTATATTTATTGACCGCCATTTACAACCTTTTGTCACCTCTCTTGACTCTTACGTACGAGACTCCATGGATTTGCTGAACAGTTTGAATTCTATCTGGGTCTCCGATGATGTATTTCTAGCTACTATGGATGTTGAGGCCCTCTACACCAGCATATCGCATGTACATGCCACCCGTACATGCTGATATTTTCTTAATATGAGTGGACAGAACTCCTCCACCCCACAGGAATTTATTTTGACTTTACTTGATTTTGTGCTGGCGCACAACTTATTTACTTTTCATGGAGATTACTACTGTGCCCCCTCGGTGGCCAATCTTTTCCTGGGGTGGTGAGAGAGAGAAATCGTTTTCCACGAAGATAATGTGGGTTTTCACCGGCACGTGCTTGGGTGGCATCGCTACATTGATGATGTGCTGGTGATATGGCAGGGCACAACAGCTGAATTTGATGAATTTTTGAACCATCTAAACGCTAATGAATATAATATTTTTCTTCCGGCTCAGCCTCCTGCTAAACAAGCCTCGTTTTTGGACCTGACTATTATTATCAATGAGGACAGTTCCATTGGCACGGGTCTATTCTGCAAGGAGAAATCGGTCAATTCTTTGCTACACTACAGTAGCTTTCATCCTACCAGCCATAAACGTGGCATACCCATCGGGCCATTTCTCAGGAATTGCTCGGTGATCTTTCACGTCGGTTTATCAGAAGGGGATATCCCAAAGAGATAGTGCACAGGGCTTTCACACGCGCAAGGAAGACCCCCAGAATAGGATTACTTATCCCTAAGAACAAGAAACGACACACCCCAGAGGTAAGATACATAACTCAATACAACAGTGATTGGTATAAATTGAGACATATCCTCCAGAATCATTGGGATATATTAAAAACCGATCCCTATTTGGCCAGATGGGTGCGTGGAGGACCTAGAATGTTGGCACAACATTCGAGACAAGGTGTGCTCCAGCCACTTTGGTGCTCCACCGAACTGGCTGCGGGACCAGATTACGATTGTTGGAAATTATCCTTGTGAGGGGTGTACCATGTGTAATTCATTAATTGCAAAACCACTGGGGTCATTTATGTCCTCCAATGTGGTTGCCCGAAGTTGTACATTGGCGAAACTCGAAATAGCCTTAAGGCTCGAGTACAGGCACATCTCTCGAGTATACGCCTTGCGGCCAGGAATGAACAACTGGTACGAGTAACGGGCATTGAGAAAGTAACCTTGGGCTTACGGGGGGGGGGGGACCTCAAAGGAGCTCTACAACAACGTGAGCTACGCTGGATATACATCTTAAACTACCAGACTCCTTTTGGTCTTAATGAGGATCTTGCATTTACTCCTTTTTTGGTTACACATTATTTAGTATTTTAGGTTGTGGGCACAGCTCAGGGTTGGTTGACTAGGGTGAGTTAAAGTGGGTAGGATGGTTTACTAGTAGGCATATTTTCACTATGTGTTTCCACCCCTGTGGTGGTCTTTCATCTTAATTTCACTTTGTTACACTTTGATTTTCTTTTATATTTTTTCATTACACTAATTGTGGTTTGATTTTTAATACTTTAGGGCACAAAGTATGGACCTCATTCTAGAGTATTTGACTGGGAGACACCAGCAAGGAAGAAGACATGTGCCACTGTATTATGGCCTGTTTAGAAGACGTCTTCGGGCAGCCTGGATTGATGTGGAGACCCCGGGCATGTAATGGCACAAAGGGGTGTGTGGACTTTTCACTTTGGATCCCCGGAGATTTGTGTTACATTACATGCTGTATGTGACCTATTTGGGGGGTTTTTGACAGATGTTTGGTCATATGTTAGGGATCATATGTCAGTGCCCAAGGATTCATTGATTCTATGGCATCTGCTTGTGTAGGTGCTGCAGCACATCTAGCAGTACAGTTTTAGTCCATATTCTTGGATTAACATCTACAATTCATGATTAGCATATAATAATTTGTTTTATGTCATGTGCTGTCTTGGACGGGCATATGGGGGGCCTTGGGGAGGGGGGTTGTACAAGGTATCGCCTATATATTCTTTCCCTATATTCTGGATTAGCATATAGGGATAAAGTGGTCATATATTGATATATCACGCCATTAGGGTGGCATAATTATATATGGTATGATTTCATGTATACAGAGGAATGACTGGGCGGCCAGTCAATGTAGTGCATGGTGTTTAGGCTAACGTTATCATGTAGAGTAGATAGACTGTGAATAGAACAGTATACAAATATATTCAATGACTTTATGTTATGTCTCTGTGTATATTGTGTTATGGTTTTTGCTCCCTAATCTAAGTGGCGACACTCACCCACCCTCGCCCCCTTCACTGCCATTCTGCTAGATATGCGCACGCTCGCCCTGGTAGTGCTTGGGTGGCGTGCGCTCTCACCGCTTGACACGCAGTGCGTTCCACTGACAGCTTCCGGCTTGAGGTGTCAGGTGGCCGCATCATTGGTCATGTGACTGGGGACTGCCGATGCACTTCCGGCAGGAGTGCGAGCGGCGTCCTCATTGCGGTGGCGCGGGAGCGAGGGGGGGCGGTGAGTATTTAAGGGTACCCGCTTTAGGGGAGCCTCGCTTGCCCTGAAGAAGTGACGTGGTGACGTCACGCAACGCGTCGGCAGTGAGGTGTGTGTGGTGTTGGGGGGTGACACTGCTGCAGCTCTGCTCATAAAATGTGAGATCTTTATGTTATATGGTGTATGTCTGTATGGTTTTCCATCCTGGCTGGTCCTCTCTAACAATGCTCATTTATATATGTTTAATATTGTAAGGCACATTGCACTTTATTAGGGTTGTTATAAGGAAGATTAATCTATACATAGTTAGGATAGATATTTATGATATATGGTTTTGAGATATTGAGGGTCATATATATTTTACATTGCACTGTTGGGTTTTTAGTAATGCATTGTATTGCCAGCCACACAAATTGTTAAGAGCCCTTATTATAGTTGGTTACTTGAAGCAGAAAACCTAGCTGCCTTTTTACATCTCAGTGTCCCCCGTTTTTTGCCTCTCCCCCGCCCCCTCTATAATCATTGTTATGTGTTTTTTAATGATTTTAACGTGTCTTAATGGTGTAATATAAATGAATTTATCAATAAAGTTTGTACATATCTTTGGATACAAATAGTGGTGCCGCTGAATTTGTGGGGATTGTGGGATCCCCATTTTGGAATAAAAACAATGTTAAAGTTGGCGGATTTGACAAAGGATGTGTTTAGGAAGCCTGTGGATAGGAATACCTGCTTTTTGAAAGTTTTTTTTTTAAAAAGGAATTTGCTATAGTCAATTTTTGAGACTGCATAGAATTATTGATAAGAATCAGACTTTTTTAGAGCAAGTGGATAAGATGACTAAAGATTTTAGAGAGAGGGGACACCCTTAGAAACTGATAAAGGAAGCAAAGGAAAGGGCGTTTAGGATGCCTTTGGAGTCACATTTGAAATTCAATCCTAAGAAAAATCAGGAGAGGATACAGGTAATTATAACATATAATATGCATAGCAATCAGGAGAAGAGGATCATTAAAAAGCATTGGTCAATATTCAAAAGTGATTCTGCTTGTTCAGACACATTTGCATCCCGGCCAATTTTTACATTTAGGAGACCGAAAAGCATTAGGAACCACATGATTAGAGCTGATAGCGAAGTTGAGACCCAACCCGCTACATAAGAAGGAAATTGGCTCCAGTTTCCGAAACATAAGGGCATGTACAGCTGTGGCCATTGCACGCAGTGTAGTCATGCTATAAAGGGAGAATATCTCTTCCATCCCAGATTTGGGAAAAAATATCAGATTAGGGAGGTTGTTAAAGGAGCAGTATCGCAAATTCTTCTTGGTGACTTATATTTAAATGGTACTTTGAATGTAGGTAAGTGTTGGAGTAAGAATTACAAATGTAGAAAAAAATGATGTCTGTGTTGTGCAGCTGGAGACTAATAGCTCATGTTTATGTCTGCTGAGTGTCGGGGCCCGACACTCTGGCCTGTTCCACGCTGAGGAGAGGGGGAAACAATGTAACAAAGTAATCAGCTGTTCAGTGCTGGCAGCCGTCCAGCATAAGATAACAACATTGCAACATTGCCCGGCCAGAACTTATATATCTAAAACAGAGAGAAAAGCTCTAGAAGTCATTTAGCTCATTGGTAAATGCAATGTCAGTCTGAACCAGAGAATCATTGGTTCGAATCTCAGACTCACCAGTTTTTTTTTTTTGGGGGGGGGGGGTTATTTTATTTCAGAATTGGATTTTTATGTTTACATCCTGTTTTTTTGCTCTAAACATTTTTATTTTGACAGTTTTCCCTTCATGTTGGCTCTGCTGCAGAATCTTTCAGTTTACCATTTTCTCTTTCATATTCATATTTTTCATTTTTCCATATGATCTTTCTTTCAGCTTTGTTTGTTTTGAGCAAAGCCCAACCCAGGATTTTCACTATCTGGAGTTTTGTTTTGTGCCCCTAGGGGCATCCTGACTTGGGATACCCTGATATGTGAAATCCCCAAGTTCGCCTGTGAAAACGTACCTTTACCTGTCCCACAGCGCATGCGCGGGCTCTCATCCAATCAGCTCTGTTTGCACGCAGATGGGGAGCCTGAGCAACCTTCCTGGCCGCCCGGCCTGTCTAAATGACTATCTGCGTGAGCGCGCCAGAAAAATGAGGGGATCTGTGGTTATCCAGGGGTCGTTTCACACAGTGGGGCATCCCGATTTAGGATGCCCAAGAGGGAAGGTCAATGGCCGGGTCTTATAGACTTCAGGGTCGGCCACTCAGGGTTTTGTTCTACTTTAATACCTTTAGATTTTCCCGCACAGTTATTCAAAGAAGAATTTCAGTTATTTTCAGTCAGTTTAGTTTATTTTTTATAGATTTTACACATTTGAGTCACCTGGTCTCATAACAAAAGCAGCACCTCACACACACACAGCCGTTACCACTGATTACAGTGTCAGCCTCTGAGGTAAAGTGTTGCTAGGAGACCAGTGGGCTAAATGAAGCAGCTCAGTAAATGACACCCAGCAGACCCCCCTATTCAGCAAATGGACTGAGCCATTGTCATTATACATTTTAAAAGTAAGGCAGATATTTTTTCCTTTTTCTATCGCCACATTATTTATACACATGTTAGAAGCTATTGTGTGGCTATTTAATTATTTATTTTTTTTAATGCAAATTTCGTGATACTGCTCCTTTAATGTTTTTAAAGCAACAGTAGTGTGTACTATTGTTTTGTACTGTGCCAAAGTTCCAGGTGATGAAAAGGGTACTGTCATTCTGGGCACACATAAAGAGCAACAGCCCAAATTCTATCACCGCAAAGCCTCCCTGAGCCATAGATAGATAGGTAGATAGATAGATAGATAGATATGAGATAGATAGATAGATAGATAGATAGATAGATAGATAGATAGATAGATATGAGGTAGATAGATAGATAGATAGATAGATAGATAGATAGATAGATATGAGGTAGATAGATATTGTCAGGACTGACTTAAAGTCAAGATATCCATCTAATAAAAATCCTGAAAGAGCACAATTGTGTTTTGTGAAACATATTTTCTGTTATAAAATATTGATACCAGCAAAAGAGACATTAAGCTCGATTCAGAGCCATTCACCAAAAACTCAGCTGGGTGCAAGATGCAAGCCGGAATTCTCGCTTTCTCGGATGATTCAGGGACACAAGCCAGATCGTCCCAACTGTGAGAGAAGCTATATGCGGCATTATTTTTAACAATGAAAATTCTGGTTTACCATCCATTATGCCCTTTGTTATGGGTTTGGGGCCTCTAGTAGAACCCCGCCAAATACCTGCAGGTGACATGTCGGTTCCCATGTAAACTGGTGTAGGAGGTCCTCAAAGTCAGTTAAAAAGAAGACACAGCACCAAAAAAATCGCCCGATCATTCCTAGCCCTTATGCCCTATAGCACAGGTCTGGTGTCCAGCACCAGCCCATGGCATGAGCCACCGGGCTCACCAGTGCCATCATCACCATTGGTGGTGCAGCTAATGTTACTTGAACTGGTATAGAAGTCCATGGGAGGTCCAAGGTAAATTAAGAAAATACATCATCACAGGTTTTCAGTTTTTTTTTTATAATTTTCTTAATTAACTTACACTCACCTTTCCAAGTCCATTGTCCAGCACTGCATTAATGGGAATTAGGCAGGTGGGGCGTCTATTGACACTCAGCCAGCATTTGATATGGAGAGTAACACCTACATAATGAGCCATGTGAGTGGAAGAGCCCCACAGCCAGTCCCTCACTGGGAGCGATCAATAGACAAGGATTTTTTAGGGTGATTTTTGTACACATAGGGATTATTCCTTTACATTTAAATATCCTCAGTGTGTGTAAATATACCCATAGTGGTGTGCTGCCCTAATTACAGTGGCCGGGGAGAAGTTTGGGGGTTAGATACCTTGCTCAAGAGCACTTCACTTATGTCCCAGGATTTGTACCTGCTGCCCTTTGTTCAGAAGTCTGCTCCCTTCCCTCTATGCCACGACAGGATGATGCAGTGCCTCCCACCACCACCTAAAGAAGTAGGGCAGGGAGGAGCCCCAAAGATCTACCGGAGATCCAACAGACCAGAGGAGGACAGTGCATGACATGACATAGAAAGAAGAAGACGGGGAGCAGTAAGTAGTCAAATTTAGAATAATAAGATTGATTAGCAGGAGATCGGATTGATGAATTTTATGGTTACAGGTGTAGCACATCATATAAATCTGATAGATTGATCAGCAGACAATCAATAGGGGATGATATTGTCTTAGAGATCAAATGGAGACCCCCATCCCTGGAGTTCACAGCAGAGCATCACCTTACTCTCCACCATTCCTAGAGATCACAGCAGAGCATCACCTCACTCTCCCTCCTCCACAACATTTTTGGTGTCGTGTCTTTTTTGGGGGACCCCTACAACTGGAAAAGCGACCAGCATGTTGCCATTCGGCATTGGTGGATTGACATGTTGATCCCCCGAAACTCCCATTTGGGACTCAAGGAGTGCAAAAGAGCACAGCGCACATTGGTATAAGCCTCAAACCCATACCGAAGGGCATAAGGGCTGGTAAACAGCCAGGGCCAGGTCTGGCTCGTGCAACCTCTGAGCCCTGGATTACCAGCCCTTATGCCTGGTGCCCAGGCTAGTTGTCTAGTTGCACCACACGAAAATTCTATCCCAAAAAATCTCGCTGCCAAAAAATAGTGAATCATGAGAGAGGGGAAAAGTTATGAGACAGGGATTTTCTTGCAAAAAAAAGACTATAAAACAATGCCATTCCGTCTTGTTACAAGCTTACCTGCGGGTAGCCAAACATCCAGATTAACTCCGCCATGGCGATGTCACCGCCCACAAACCCGATCACTTCAGTCTGATCGCAGTTATAGTTTGGAACATCCATCTTGTGTCCAGATGAAATATGCAGAATACTACTGACAGAGTTCGATGTATCTCCACAGTTGTCACATATGAAATATCCCAGAGAGATGTTGGGTGGAAGGATATTTTCATTAATAAAGCCAATTGCCATAATTAAACTCATAAGCTCAGCATAAAGATTTACAATTGGACTGAGAAAAAAAAATGACAGTTTTTATATCTGATATTATCTATCTATCTATCTATCTATCTATCTATCTATCTATCTGAAATCCACGTGTCCCCAGTGGAGGTCAAGAAGCTCTCTGCCACTGCACATAAATCCTCAGATTCTCTGATAGAGACAGGGGAGGGGGTCATGGCACATCCACACAGGTTTCTTTATATACCAGAGGTTAACTTCATTCCACAGCACTTCATCAGTGTGCCTCCTGACATGCAACCTGTGGAAAGAGTTACACAAAGTGCTTCTGGTTACCTCGGCGTGACCCACGGTGCAGGCCATCCCATTGTACTGACACTACTGCAAGCAATACTTCTTACTTCCCTGGTTGCCCCTCCAGGCTGACTGGCACAAGGTCTCCCACTGGGCTGGGATCTGTTATACAAAATATTTGCCTGAGCAGCCAGTACTGCACAGTATCCCTTCCCACTAGGCTAGGGGACAGCTCACCTCTGCAGTGATATGCTGGCCAGGTAGGACCTCCTACACACTCTTGTGTCAGGGTGTGGTGGGGCCTGCTTCTCCAGGTCAGTGTCCGCATCCATCCTCATACCTCCCAACTGTCCTTGATTTCTAGGGACTGTCACTCTTTTAGGGCCATGTCCTCCTGTCTCTGCTTGTTCTTCTCTTGTCCCTCTTTCCCACCTTGAAAAGTTGGGAAGTATGCCCTTGATCTGCTGTTGCTCACTTCCCATGCTCTGGCTCCCACCCTGGAACATATATGGTCCCGCCTCCTTCACCCCAACAGAACACCACACAATCTTGGACCCGCAGAGGTATCTCCTTCTGCCCTCAAGAAAAATGGTGGCACTGGCATCCCATCTGGTTGTTGCTCATCTGGAAACAGTAAAATCATATTTGCACATATTACATATTTATCTATCTATCTATCTATCTATCTATCTATCTATCTCGTATCTATCTATCTATCTATCTATCTATCTATCTATCTATCTATCTTGTTTAAATATCTATCCCCATGGTTTAGGGAGGCATTGAGGTGGTAAGAGACAGCGCACTTTTGTAAACCTGGAACCATAGTGGGAACTTGCCCAGCTCTACCCGGCACGCCATGTTGGAGGTGCTGCAATGGACTTGGACGATCTATCTATCTATCTATCTACCCATCCCATATTATCTATATATCTATCCATGCAATTAAAACAAAGCTTTATTGGCAGGTCCAAGAAAACATTTATCATTGACAAAGCAAAAGAGAATAATGCAGAGAATCCTAAATCAGGATCATGAGGCAGGAAGCAGAAGGGACAAAACCTAGATCCAGATCATCATCACCACCACCACCACCATTGTGCCTCCTCCCCATCCCTTCCTGTGATAAGTTTGATGTTTCCATCTCCAAATCTACCTCCTGGGGTCTGATTTCCTCCTCCTCTACCTCTCCTTCACCTGTAGATCCAAAGAGTCAGGAGACAGATGAGATCCTTCCTCCATCCCTTGCTGAATCATAGAAATGACCGATTGCTCCAAAATGAATATCAGCAGCATACCATCATTCATTCCACTGTTGTCCCTGCTGACAAATCTTGTTGCCCCTTCATAAGGCCTCAGCACAGGCCTGACACATGTCTCTGATTATCGGCCAACGCAAGAGCTGAAATTCACACTGACTGGAAAAGCTGGCCATTTGCTGCATGATGAAATCATTAGGCAGAGGCGGTCCAGCATATGTAGGGTGGAATTTCAGCGTGTGGGGACATTGCAGATCAAGCAGTGTTTGGGAAGGTCATTCTGGCACTGCAAGTCTAGAAGAGCATGTTTGAAGGTATAGGATAGACTATTGCAACCTCATACCTACCAGGACATGGCCATTATATCCACCAGACAAACATATGTTTTTGAGAAGCTTTAAGAAACTACAACCAGATTGATCATGTGCTCCAAGCATGGGGCATGTGTCATTTGACCTAGACGCAGAGCAGCCACAATGTTCTACCTTTTATCTGCAACCTCATTGCCCAAAGTAAGTTGATGCAAAGACAGCAGTGGGAGATTTTCTCATGCATGCACTATAGAAGCATGAGGCAACATGTGTAATACAGAATACATGCTGCGCCTAGCAGTGATGGAAGGATGGAGGAGGAGAAGGAGGAGAAGCTATGCCCTGCTGTCTCCTGTCTGTTGAGGAGGAGGAGGATAAGCACCTGGTGTCCAAAGCTGAAGCGGAGCAGCACAAGCCTGGAGGTGTTACTAAGCCTGACCTTGTTGTGCCAGAGAATCTTGATGCACAAGGTTGACCCAGTGGGGCATGACACACATGTATTACCCTTGGCCATAGCTACTGCTCCAATATCTACTGTTGCATGCACTGTGCTGAACACTGACAGTTGCATAGACAGCCCCACTTTCTTGTCCTCATAATTGTGCAAGGCAGGGATGGCCTTGTTGGAGAAGAAATGGTGACACCATCTGGGCTAGGCCATTAGATGCCTAAAGGCGGTGGACTCAACCAGGTGGTATGGCAGCGACTGCACCACCAACTATTTGGCCAGGTGCGAGTTCAGCCGTATGACAACCGGATGACTGGGTGCATATGGTGGATATATATTCCATTATGGATAGCTGATGGGATGGAGCAGGAGCACTAGATGATGATGACAAGACTGAGACTTTACTGTTTATGGATGTGGCCTGGCTAATAGACAGATGACAGGTTATAGAGGCTGTACCATCAGCCTCAGCAGCAAGAGCAATAAGGTTTTAATGGGGCAAATGCAAGGCATTTCGGTTCTCCCAGGCAGCCTTGTTATGCCGCTCCAAGTGTCAGGTCTTGTTCCTCTGGGAATATACAAAAGAATTGCCACATGGCAGAGTACCATACACCACCACCACCAGACTTTGCTCCTCCTCTGGCAGGCTTTTTCTCTGGAGTCTGCAAAAGCTGCATCATTGTCACCATCACCTGCTCCTCAGTGGACCATATCAGCAGACCTAACCCTGTGCCATTTTGCAGATGATCTGGCCCTACCTTGGCTAGGCTCTTCATCATTGCTGGGGCCAGAAGTACCCTTCTGCTCTGAAGATGTCCCTTCCTTGTTGCCTGGTTCTCATGTCCTTTCAAAAACTACATCACCATACTACTCCTCCTGATCCATTTCAATGTTCTGATGTTTCATCATGGTCTACTTGCCCCTCCCACACTACAACCACCTGCATAACTTCCAGTATGTCCATATCTACCACCACCCCAACTGCCACAGCTATGTGTCTCAGACACCGCTTCCACCTCCACCATCTCTGCAACACACTCCAAAGGCTAACTGTCATCAAACAAATTCTCCTCATCATTATTCATAGCAACTGGGCTGCTGAGAAAAGCTGGCGGCCCACTAGGAGGGGGCAGTAAGGAGTGAGACACGTAGCTGTAGTGGAGGAAAAATCAGCTGAAACCTGGCACAAAATCATTGCATCAAAGTCTTCCTCCTCCTGAGATGAGCAAGAGCGAGTCAACTAGTCCACAATGGATGCATTGTCAGAAATAACACTATACAATACAATAATAACAATACCTCTGACTTGCTGATGCTGCTACTACTACCTCGTACATTACTGCTGCTGCTACTACCACTGCATACAGTGCTGCTGCTACTACTAGCAGTGGTGGGCTTGGGCAAAAAGATGCTGCCACCACTAAGGCTGAGCCTGGGCATATGGCTGGCGCTACTTTTACTGGGCCTGGGCACATGGCTGCTGACCACAGTGTTGGTACTGGCAACATATTCCTTAAACTTAATAGCAGAAGGAATTGCAGGGATGTCTTTTCCTCTACCCCGTTCCTTTCCCACTTTACCAGACATTTTAATTAGTATTTAAAAAAAAATAACAATTCGGAGCAACACACACACCAAAATGACACAATTGCACAACCCAGCTAAAACAGACATGTGCCTAAAATATCGCTGGGCCAGAGAAAAATATATTTTTAACTAGATTTAACAAAAAGACACCATGGACCCAATCTTAGAGTGAGAAGGTGTGCACACACTTCAAACAGAGCCGACCCCCCAAAAAATCCTTGGCAGGTATTGTCAGGTATTAAACACTGAGGCACAGTGGACCCCCAACTTAGAGAGAGAAATGACCTGCACAGCTAAAACAGAGCCGCCCCCCCAAATCATTAATTCGCAGGTGAAAAAGATATATTTATTTTAAACTGTATTTAACAAAGAGGCACCGTGGACCCCAACTTAGAGAGAGATGGGACCTAGACACTTAAAGCAGAGCTGTCCCACCCAAAAAATTCTTAGACAGGTGAAAAATATTGTTTTTATTTGTTAAATGGTATTAAACGCTGAAGCACTGTGTACCTCAAGTTCCCCAACGCAGTGACAGAGGTCAGCTAAACCAGACAGATGTGGTCAAAAAATAAAAAACCCTCATTAAAGCTTTCAGACATTACAAAGTACTACAATGACCAGCAGATCCAAGTGCAGGCAGCACACACCCCCTCAACAGTGTCCCACTATACCCAGTTCTGTCCTTTCTTTTCTTATATGCTGTAGTTCAAAACGGCTCTAAGGGCAATGTGCTCTGCAACTGCCAGCTCGATAATGGTGATTCACGTGACTATCTCCTGCAATAGCACCTCCTGATTGGCTCAGTTACCCTGACCTTGTATTCCTGCCTCTCTGCTTCTCCCTGGCTGGCAGTGACCTGTGGGATGATTCCGTTGAAATCCCACCAGGTCTATCTTCAGGGTTTGGCCGCAAACCACGTGCAGTTCGAGTTAGCGGCAAACCAAACTTTTACTGAAATTTGGGTCGAAACCGCATTCTACTGGTCATCTCTACTGCTCATGCATCTCTGTCCCAGAGCTCCTTCACAAACAGTGCTTTATGCCATAAATGTATATATAAAAGTGAGTTAATGGGCGATTCAGGTGGATACACACAAATTGGGATGCCCTGCCAAAGAGGAATGAAACCCAAACTTTCATTGGAATTTTTGAAAGTCTGTATTTTTTGTGTGTCCAAATGATGTCATCAAGGTGCTGAGCTGGTCTAGTGTTTCTTTATTTCTTTTTTTTTTTTTTTTATGTTTGAAAATGTGTGTTTTATGGAACTGTTATCCATTGCTAGGCAACTGTACACCAAGATCTACATAAAGAGAGAAGTGAGTCCTGTACCCATCGAACACTGCTGCTATGGCTGCTGCCAAGGTGAGGGAACTCACTCAACCTTACACATGGCCAGCCTGTGGGTACACAGCTCACTTCTCACTTGCTGTAAATCTTGGTGTACAATCGCCAAAAGCAACAGATAGAATAAGTACTACAAAAAATGCATCACAGTGATGTCTTACAAAAATATACACTCGAAAATGCCATTGAAAGTGGACCGTCCTCCTTTCCTTCCATTTAAGTATGCCCCACTGATGGTGAGGATTTATTTATTTATTTGCTGTCCCTTAAAGTGGACCAACACCCAGGATTTTGACTATCCTGGGTTTTGGTCCACTTCGGTGGAGCACCCCGATCGGGGTGCCCCGCTGTGTGAAACCCCCCAGAAAGCCCCAAAAACTCACCTGTCCCTGCTCGCACGTGACAGCTGCAGCCAATCCCCACCACCGGACAAGTGAAGTCCATCGCCGGACAAGCGAGCGCGCCCCCCCGCGTCACTCTTACAGGGAGCGCGCCCGCGCCGGCCATTCACGAACGGGCGGCGCGGGTGCGCGCCCTGCTAGAGGGATGCACGAGCGGCAGCGGCAGCTTACGCATGTGCCGCTGGATCAAGGAGCAGGTAGGGATTTCAGGGCTTTCTGGGGGGTTTCACACAGCGGGGCACCCCCGATCGGGTGGGAATCTTATAGATTCCCGGGCCGATCAGCATCGGGTGTTGGTCCACTTTGAGTCAATTAGACTCTGTCCTATTGTGTTTAGTTTTTCCTTGCTGACCTGATTAAACGTTACATTTTGTTCTGTTGTGACTTTAATTACAGAAACGTATCATTCTAAACCTCATTAGCAGACCACCTATGCTACATGAACCATTATGGAGAAGACTGAATTTATACCTGTAGCCTCTCACCAGCCAACATGCTGTGTTCAACCAATTTCAATCTCCTAACCTACACAAATACACAGGCCCTTATTTAACAAGGGATAGCGCCAGGTAGCGAATGGTGAGCGAACGGTAATGACGCTCACCGCCACGAGAACGCCGGCTCCCCTCCGCAATCACACATTTATCAAGCCGATCCTGCTTAGCGACTGACAGAGCGCCAGATAGCGAATCATTCATCATTATTCCAGCCTCAGCCCACAGCACCAGCGAGCGACCTTGAACAGCGACAGGTATGACATCTCGCTACCTGGCGCTCTCCAATGCATTTCAATGGAGCAATCTTTAAATATTCATAATTAATTGCTATTCATTTTTTTTTTTTTAAATGTCAAAAATTCTGTGACCACTTCTGCAATGTTAGATTTTTTTTTTAAGGTAAAAAAAAAAAAAAATTGTGCAGAATTGATATTAATGTATTCATATTACTAAATGTTTTGAAAAACATGTTTTTTTTATCTAAAAATATGGTTGTTTGGGGTTAAAAAACTACTTTTAACCCATCGCCGCCAGCGCTCTGGGGTTTAAACAAGCATTTCCCAGCGCGAGAATTTTGGGAGTGTGATTTGTTAATGAATATGCTGGGAGCCGTTCGCTATGGCCGTTTGCTGTCTTTTGCTCCCATACAGCGCGGAACCTGTCAAACAGCGACTCTTAACCCCGTATTCAACATTACCGCACACCGACTGAGTCGCTGTCAACAGCTGAACAACGCCCAAGCACAGCGACTACTAGCGGGCGCTGTGAAAATAACGCTACTGGCGCTCATCTGTCGCTACCTGGCACTATTAATGAATCGGCCTCTTAGACTCTGTCCTATTGTGTTTAGTTTTTCCTTGCTGACCTGATTAAAAGTTACATTTTGTTCTGTTGTGACTTTAATTACAGAAAAGTATAATTCTAAAACTCATTAGCAGACCACCTATGCTACATGAACCATTATGGAGAAGACTGAATTTATACCTGTAGCCTCCCAGCACCCGTGTTCAACCAATTTCAATCTCCTAACCTACACAAATACACAGATGCTATCCATACACACATAAGGGTTGATTCATGGTCGGTGCGCAAATACACACAGGCGGAATGCAAATGCACCTAGGTGCACGATTCATGGCTGCGATGCGAAGCACAACAAATTGTAAACGCACAGAGAAGTACAATTTGTGCCTTCCGCAATGTAAATCTGCAGTTGCAAATTGCTCCATGCGCATTTGGCCGGTTAAGCGCTTAACTTCTCCCGATGGTCCCCCAGGTTTCTCCCCCTTCTTTTTCTCCATAGCAATTTGATCTCTCCAGCTTCTGTGTTTTCTGCGAAGCTCCGTTCTTCCATTTGGAGTGTATTCTCTGGAGAACCCGAGTTCTTTATTTTTTTTTTCTTGGGGGGGGGGTGTTAAGGGGATATTCTGATTCCTGTTAACCCCTGGTCAGTTATTTGAAATCAAATAAGCATGTAATGCCTTGGAATTTATTTTATTCTTATTATTCAAAGCAATAATCTTCTATTGGTGAAATGTTAATTTCTTTTTATTTAAGATATAATATGGTTACTTTAGTAACATTTTATGCATTTGTTTATATTTATTGCGTTCTCCATTTTTTTTTTTTTGGAGGGGGGTTAAGGGGATATTCTGATTCCCGTTAACCCTTTACATTTTTTTGCCCAGTGTTTTGTCCCAGTTGTTCTCCCTGTTTTTTTTTTTTTTTTTTTGCATATTAATGCTTAATAATTTAACTTGTTATTGTGCAGTCCAGTGTTATATGTCTTTTAATTGTCTGTTATGTGATTTTTATGGGTACTTGCCAATAAGTAATTTATGAATTCATGATATATATTTGGTAAATGTATTGATTACCGTGCAGGGGGTGCAGTGATTTGGAACTATTTTGGGTGAATTGCTGGATTCACCATTATAACACTATGGCTTTGATTTAGGATATACCGTATTTTTCGCCCTATAAGACGCACTTATTTTCCCCCAAAAGTGGGGGAAAAATGTCCATGCGCCTTATCGAGCGAATGTAAAAAAAAAAAAATAAATAAATAAATTAAAAAAATAAAATCCCGGCGCTCCCGCATTGCCCGTTGCACTGCGGGAGCCCAGAGGAGCGGCTCTGTCCCGGCCCCGCCGCTGCGATCGCTGTCTATTACAGGCAGCGATGACAGCGGCGGGGCCAGAGACAGCGCTCCCACCGCTCCTCCGCCTGCTGCTTCTTCCACCTGGGGAACATGCGAGCACCCAGGTCAGGGCAGCGGGTGGGCGCGGCCTGCACCAAGTCGGTGCAGGCCACGCCCACCTGCTGCCCTGACCTGGGTGCTTGCATGTGCCCAGGAAGAAGCAGCAGGCGGAGGCGTGGCGGGAGCGCTGTCTCTGGCCCCGCCGCTGTCATCGCCCGCTGTAAAAGACAGCGATCGCAGCGGCGGGGCCGGGACAGAGCCCGCCGCTGCTTCTTATGGCCAGTTCCGTGAATGGGGTGGGCGTGGCCACGCCCACCCCATTCACGGAGCCGACCGCTCAGAGGAGCGGTGTCAGTGGAGAGGTGAGTTTAACTTTTTTTTTTTAACTAGCGGGATGCCACACAGCCTATGGGAATTGGGGGTGGGTGCCACACAGCCTAAGGGGGGAGAGGGGGATGCCACACAGCCTATGGGAATCGGGGGAGGGGGGTGCCACACAGCCTATGGGAATTGGGGGAAGGGGGGATGCCACACAGCCTATGGGAAATGGGGGGAGAGGGGATGCCACACAGCCTATGGGAATTGGTGGGAGGAGGGAATGCCACACAGCCTATGGGGGGAGAGGGGATGCCACGCAGCCTATGGGGGGAGAGGGGGATGCCACACAGCCTATACTAATGGGGGGAGGGGGATGCCACACAGCCAATACTAATGGGGGGAGGGGGATGCCACACAGCCTATGGAAATTGGGGGGAAAAGGGATGCCACACAGCCTATGGGGGGATGCCACGCAGCCTATACAAATGGGGGGAGAGGGGAATGCCACACAGCCTATGGGGGGAGAGGGGGATGCCACACAGCCTATACAAATGGGGGGAGAGGTGGATGCCACACAGCCTATACAAATGGGGGGAGAGGGGGATGCCACACAGCCTATACAAATGGGGGGAGAGGGGATGCCACACAGCCTATGGGGACAGAGGGGGATGCCACACAGCCTATACAAATGGGGGGAGAGGGGGATGCCACACAGCTTATACAAATGGGGGGAGAGGGGGATGCCACACAGCCTATACAAATGGGGGGAGAGGGGGATGCCACACAGCCTATACAAATGGGGGGAGAGGGGATGCCACACAGCCTATGGGGGGAGAGGGGGATGCCACACAGCCTATACAAATGGGGGGAGAGGGGGATGCCACACAGCCTATACAAATGGGGGGAGAGGGGGATGCCACACAGCCTATACAAATGGGGGGAGAGGGGGATGCCACACAGCCTATACAAATGGGGGGAGAGGGGGATGCCACACAGCCTATACAAATGGGGGGAGAGGGGGATGCCACACAGCCTATACAAATGGGGGGAGAGGGGGATGCCACACAGCCTATACAAATGGGGGGAGAGGGGATGCCACACAGCCTATGGGGGGAGAGGGGGATGCCACACAGCCTATACAAATGGGGGGAGAGGGGGATGCCACACAGCCTATGGGGGGAGAGGGGGATGCCACACAGCCTATACAAATGGGGGGAGAGGGGGATGCCACACAGCCTATACAAATGGGGGGAGAGGGGGATGCCACACAGCCTATACAAATGGGGGGAGAGGGGGATGCCACACAGCCTATACAAATGGGGGGAGAGGGGGATGCCACACAGCCTATACAAATGGGGGGAGAGGGGGATGCCACACAGCCTATACAAATGGGGGGAGAGGGGGATGCCACACAGCCTATGGGGGGAGAGGGGGATGCCACACAGCCTATACAAATGGGGGGAGAGGGGGATGCCACACAGCCTATACAAATGGGGGGAGAGGGGGATGCCACACAGCCTATGGTGGGAGAGGGGATGCCACACAGCCTATACAAATGGGGGGAGAGGGGGATGCCACACAGCCTATGGGGGGAGAGGGGGATGCCACACAGCCTATACAAATGGGGGGAGGGGGATGCCACACAGCCTATGGAAATTGGGGGGAAAGGGGATGCCACACAGCCTATGGGGGGATGCCACGCAGCCTATACAAATGGGGGGAGAGGGGAATGCCACACAGCCTATGGGGGGAGAGGGGGATGCCACACAGCCTATACAAATGGGGGGAGAGGGGAATGCCACACAGCCTATGGGGGGAGAGGGGGATGCCACACAGCCTATACAAATGGGGGGAGAGGGGATGCCACACAGCCTATGGGGGGAGAGGGGGATGCCACACAGCCTATGGGGGGAGAGGGGGATGCCACACAGCCTATACAAATGGGGGGAGAGGGGATGCCACACAGCCTATGGGGGGAGAGGGGGATGCCACACAGCCTATACTAATGGGGGGGAGGGGGAATGCCACACAGCCTATACAAATGGGGGGAGAGGGGATGCCACACAGCCTATGGGGGGAGAGGGGGATGCCACACAGCCTATACTAATGGGGGAGAGGGGGATGCCACACAGCCTATACAAATGGGGGGAGAGGGGATGCCACACAGCCTATGGGGGGAGAGGGGGATGCCACACAGCCTATACTAATGGGGGAGAGGGGGATGCCACACAGCCTATACTAATGGGGGGGAGAGGGGGAATGCCACACAGCCTATGGGGGGAGAGGGGGATGCCACACAGCCTATACTAATGGGGGGGAGAGGGGGAATGCCACACAGCCTATGGGGGGGAGGGGGATGCCACACAGCCAATGGGAATGGGGGGGCACACTGCCTATATGGAGAATAGGAGGGGGGAATGCCACACTGCTTATGATAATGGGGTGTACACTGCCTATATGGGAATGGGAGGGGGATGCCACACTGGGTATACAGGGAATGGGATGGGGGCATGCTACACTGTCTATGGAATGGGGGCATCCCACACGGCCAATGGGAAAGGGGAATGCCACACTGTCTGTAATGGTGCGTTTTTGGTTTAAAATATTTTTTTTCTTATTTTTCTCCCCCAAATCCTAGGTGCGTCTTATGGGCAGGTGCGTCTTATAGGGCAAAAATACGGTAAATAGTTTCCTATCGCTGCACGGCCACAGGTATTAGATTAAATTACTCCTCTTTATTTGTATTGTGGTACGGAATTTGCATATTTAGTTTAGATTACTTTAGTAACATATTATGCATTTGTGTATATTTATTGTGCAGTTCTATATAGAGTATATAGAAGATTTTCGGTAATAATCGCATGTTACATGGTATCTCCTTTGTAATAAAAACATTGCAACAGAAACAAAATCACTGAAAAATGATCTTAGACCTGGGTTCCAGGATGTTTAGCAGCCCTTTGTTCATTTCCCAATGCTGACAATCAGAGTGTACCAACCGAGAGACCACTGGACCCAAACAGTACACCACGGGAAAACCGGAGGACCCCTTAGCCCAGGGCTGCCAGCTGTTCCAGAGGCTATGAATGACCCAAGGTCACTACCTCCACTCGACTTCATCCCCAACGAGGACATGATCTATATGCCTGAAATATAATTTGTCCCATTATCGGAAAGGTGGCAAACAGGGAACAAGACCACACTGCATCACCAGCAGCAGCAGTTTCTCTGATTGCCCAAAGGCATGTGACAGCCAGTAGAGGGTGGGTAACAGCATCTGTGGTCTGCATCAGCAATCTTTTTAACTGCTTAAAGTGGAACAACACCCAGTGGGGATCAGCCCGGGAATCTATAAGATTCCCGGGCCGATCAGATACCTCCCCGCAGGGCATCCAAAATCGGGATGTCCTGCTGTGTGAAACCCTGCAGGACGCCCAGAAACCTTACCTTATCCCCGTTCCAACGGCACATGCGCAAACTGCGGCCGCATCTCGCGCTTCTCTCTAGCAGGGCGGCCGTTTGTGAATGGCTGGCGCGGGCGTGCTCCCTGTTAGAGGGAAGCACGAGATGCCGCCTCCAGCTCGCTCAGAGCCGCTGTGGTTGTCCGTCGCTTGTCCGTACATACCACAGCGGCTCTGACTGCTCTGATTGGACGAGCGCTCGCGTAGGAGCGGGGTGAGGTGAGTTTTTTAGGGTGATCTGGGGGGTTTCACGCAGCAGGGCACCCCCAATCGGGGTGCCCCGTGAAAGTGGACAAAAACCCAGTATAGTGAAAATCTTCGGTGTTGGTCCACTTTAAGGCTTGTGAAAGCCAATAGAGGTGGTTAGCAGGGGTATCAGCAGTCTCTCTGAGTGCCTAAAGGCCTGTGACAGCCATTGTAGTGTGGGTAACAGCATCAGTAGTCTCTCTGAGTGCTTAAGACTTTGAAACCCAGGGTGTGTAGAAGTGACATCAGCAGAATCTGAATGCCTAAAGGCCAGTAGAGGTTCGGCAACAGAATCAGTAGTCTCTCTTAGAGCCTAAACACCTGTGAAAGCCCATAGAAGTGATTTACAGGGACATCAGCCATCTTTATAAGTGCTTAAGGCTTGCGAAAGCCAGTGGAGGTGGGTAGTAGGGAAATCTTCATTCTCTCTGAGAGTCTTAAGCTTGTGAAAGCTAGTGCAGGGTGGGTAACAGCAGACGTAGTCTCTCTTAGTGCATAAAGGCATGTGAAAGCCAATGTAGGGTGGGTAACAGCATCATTAGTGTCTCTGAGTCCCTAATGGCCTGTGACAGCCATGCAGGGTGGGTAGCAGGGCATCAGCATTCTCTCTGAGTGCTTAAAGATCTATGAAAGCCAGTGGAGATTGATTAACAGCAGTAGCTGCTTAAGGCATTGGAAAGCCAGCATCAGTGGTCTCTCTGAGTGCCTAAATGCCTGTAGAAGCCCATGGAAGTGACAGGGGTATTAGTAGGCTCTCTTTCTAAGTGCTTAAGGCTTTTGAAAGCCAGAGCAGGTTGGGTAACATTAGCAACTCTCTCCATACGAGCCTAAGGCTTTTGAAAGCCAGTGTAGGGTGAGTAATGGCAGCAGTCTCCCTGAGAGCCTAAGGCTTGTGAAAACCAGTGGAGGTGGGAAACAGCATCAGTAGTCTCTCTGAGTGCCTAAATGCCTGTGAAAGTGGAGGAGGTTACCAGGGGCGTCAGCCTTCTCTTTATGTGGTTACAGCTTGTGAAACAGTGCAGGGTTGGTGGCGGGGGCATCAACAGTATCTCTGCATGCCTAAATTCCTGTGACAGCCAGTCTAAGGTATTTAGAAGGCACCAGTAGTCTCTCTGAGTGTCTGTGAAAGCCAGTGGAGGGTGGGTAACAGGGGTATCAGCAGTCTCTCTGTGTGCCTAAGGCCTGTGAAAGCCAGAACTGTGTTGGCAACAGCAGCAGCAGCAGCCTCTCTGAGTGCTTAAGGTTTTTGAAAGCCAGTGAAGGGAGGGTAGAAGTGGCATTAGCAGGTTTTCGGAGTGCATGTGATAGCCAGTGGATGGTGGGTAACAACATCAGAAGAATCTATGAATGCCTAAAGACACAATAAAGCCTAGAGAAGTAGGTAACATGGGCATCAGAAGTATCTCTAAGTGCTTAAGGCTTGTGAAAGCTAGTGCAGGATGGGAAACATCAGCAGCAATCTCCCTAGGAGCCTAAGGTTTTTGAAAGGCAGTGCAAAGTGAACAATGCAACAACAGCAGCAGTTTCCCTGAGAGCCTAAGTCTTGCGAAAGCTAGTGCAGGGTAGGTAACAGCATCATTAGTCTCTCTGAGTGCCCAAATGCCTGTGACAGCTAGTGTTGGGTGAGAAACAGCATCAGTATTCTCTCTGAGTGCCTAAAAGCCCATGAAAGCCAGTGGAAATCAGTAGCAGGGACACCAGCAGTCTGAGAGCCTAAAGGTCTGTTAAAGCCAGTGGAGGGTGACAATGTCAGCATCAGTCTTTCTGAGAGCCTAACTAAAGCTTGTGGAAGCTAGTGCAGGGCGGATAACCTCTGTGAGTTCCTAAAGGCCTGCAACAGCCAGTGCAGGGTGTGTAACAGCATCAGTAGTCTCTCTGAGTGCCTAAACATAAAAACCAGTGGGAGTGGGTAACAGGGGCAACATCAGTCTCTCTGAGTGCCTAAGGATTGTGAAAGCGAGTGCAGGGTGTGTAACAGCATCAGTAGTCTCTCTGGGAGCTTAAGGCCTGTGGAAGCAAGTGTAGGTTTGGTAAGAGCATCGGGAATGCCTAAAGACCTGTGAAAGTCAGTTGAGGGTGTGTAGCAGGAGCATCGTTTTTCTCTCTAAGCACCTAAAGACCTACAACAGCCAGTGGGGGGGGGGTGGGCAACAGTATCAGTAGTTTCTTTGAATGCCTAAATGCAAAAACCAGTGGAAGTGGGTAGCAGAGGCATCTGCAGTCTCTCTGAGTGCTTAAGGCTTGCGAAAGCTAGTGCAGGGTGAATAACTGCATCACTAGTTTCTGTGAGAGCCTAAATACCATATTCAGTGGAGGGTGGGCAATGGCATCAGTAGTCTCCCTGACTACCTAAATGTCTGTGACAGTCAGTGTAGTTGGTTAGTAGTGCATCAACATTCTCTATGAGTGTCCAAAGGCCTGTGAAAGCCAGTGCAGGGTTGGAAACAGCATCAGTAGACTCTCTTTGAGTGCCTAAAGGCCTGTGAAAGCCAGTGGAAGTGAGTAGTAGGGACACCAGCAGTCTCTCTGAGAGCCTAAGGCTTGTTTTTGGGCAATAAAGATTTATATTGGTTGACTACTTATTTAGTGTGTACAATATACGGAGAGTGGAATCCTATATCTTGCTGAGTGTGCAGGCAGGCTGTGTCTTATGAAAGCCAGTGAGGGGTGGGTGCCTTAAGGCCTATGAAAGCCAGTGGAGGATGACAACAGCAACATAAGTCTCTCTGAGAGCCTGAGGCCTGTAAAAGCCAGTGCAGGGTGGGTAACAGAGGAGTCAGCAGTCTTTCTGAGTGCCTAAATACGTGTAAATGTCAGTGGAGGTGGGGAACAGGACAATCAGCAGTCTCTTTAAGTCCCTCTCTTCAACTGATAAAGGCTCGTGAAAGACGGTGGAGGGTGGACAAACGCTGCAGCAGTCTCTGTGAGTTCCTAAAGGCCTGTGACACCAGTGCATGATGGGAAACAGCAGTAGTTTTTCTGAGTGCCTACAGGCCTGTGACAGTCAGTGTAGGTGGGTTGCAGTGCATCTACAGTCTACAGCGGCATCAGCAGTCTTTCTAAGTGCCTAAGGCTTGGCAGCAGGATCATCACCAGTTCTCTGTTTCCTGTTCTCCAGTGTCTCTGAGTGCCTAAGGCATGTTTAAACCAGTGCAGGGTTTGTAACAGCATCAGCAGTCTCTCTTAGTTCCTAAGGCTGGTGAAGGCAGTGGGTTACGGGGCATCAGAGTATTTAAAGGCCTGTGACAGCCAGTGGAGCCACATACGGTCAGTGAAATCATCAGCTATGCAGGTTTCACTGTCACTACTGTATCCTTCAACTGCCTGGCTCACTGTTCCCCTGGCTCCACCTGAATTTGCACCTTCCTGACTCCCAGGAGTGCTTTGAGGCCTATCAGTCTCCTCAGGATCAATGCTGCTTTTTCATGAACAGCATTTCAGAGACGATGTAAAATCATAAAATTGGAGGTGGTGAAGCGTAGGAGAAAAGGAAAAATTCAGGACTGGAGCGGGCCCACAGGAATGTGGCCACCCTTGCCACTGAATGGTGGTATCTGAGGAACCAACAGATGTCTAGCTGTGTGATTGGCTTCTGGTGACAGAGGCCTGTATCAACTAGTCCAAGACTGGTGGCTGGTTGCTCAACATATGACCACTGGATGCTAAAGGGAGCTCCACCCTGTTGCCAAGATTCTGTGATCCACTTCCAGCTTTCTGTTGAGTCTGTAACTTTCTTAACAGGGGGTGTAAATTTAAACCACAAAGTTCATGTGGGTTCTTGGTTATGGAGACACCAAGATAGAGAATGGCCTCCCTGTGCCAATGCAACTCAAATCTTTCTACCCACAGGGGTTTCTGCCACCCGAGTCAAAGATTTAGATTGATTTAAAAAGTAGCCAGAGCAACTGTCATCTATCAAAGTGAGCAAGAATGAAAGGAACAGCTTCTTTCAGGTTGGATGCCTACAACAATATTGCATAAGAAAGTGGCCTCCGCATTCCTACCAAAGGCAACAGTTATTAGTAGTGGGTGCACGGTCTGCGGAGACACCACAAATTCAACAATAAAAGAAAGACCAGCACTCGAAAGCAATTATAGTTCATCATTATATTGAAATCCAAATAACATATGGTTAGTCAATGTTTCGGGGGCCTGCATGCCCACTTCATCAGGACCAATTAGCATCAACAAGAAAAGCAATCTGATAGTCCATAAATATAGTTCTAAACCAATCAAAATCAAGAAAAACTGTGCCTGACGTCATCAGTGATGTATTTGGCACTGTGTATCATAGTGTATACAAACACAGGTCCTGATAGGCGCCCGGGTGATGCAAAGCTTACATTCCACTATAGACAGAGTCATTGTCATTGCTCTGCCAAAGGTGGAGGCAACAGCGCGTCGCTCCACGTCCTCAGAGCGGTGGTGTAATAGGCTCGTAGAAGCAGGACATACAGTGGCATGATTTGTAATCAGAACAACCAAAGGGGAAATACAGCAATACAATTGGGCCCCCTGTATTAAAGAAAGGATATTACGGACGTTAGACAAGAGCAGGAGGGTTAGCAAAGGTTTGAGAAAAGGCAGGAAGGGGCTAAAAGGAAATGAGGAATGGGCTATTAGGAAACATTCAGGGAAAGAGAAGAGATCTGTTAAAGAAGGGCAGAGCTGGTTGAAGCTGGCACAGAAAAGAACAATGTAACAAAAGAATGATAGGGAGAGAAAATGAATGCGGAGAGGGGTCCAGAAAAAACAAGGGAAAAAGAGTTAAAGGAAGAGAGGCAGAGAGGATATATTGCATGGGGAAAGAAAGGAAGAAGAACAAAGAGAAAGGTGAGAAAGCCAAAGAGAAGTGAAGAAAGGAGGGAGACAAAGCAGGAGTGTCGGTTTTCAGGTACATCCTCAACTACAGAAATATAGGGTAGCGGCCGAGTTCCAAACACCGGATGATCTCCGGTCACGAAAACTACGGAAACCAAAAGATATTAGGGTTGATTCAGAGCCCCTTTCTCATCATTTTTATGGAGGTCTTGCTACCAAACGGAAAATCATGCAAAAATGAAAACATTTCACACTAAAGTTCTCGCAGAAAAAAGGCTTTGCTGAATCAGACGAGGGGAAAAAATGAACGAGAATGGAAATATTCACACAAAAAAAAGTGAGAAAGGGGCTCTGAATCAACCCTATTGAGTCTGCAGGGTTGGACGGTATCTAGTTTATGAATCCTAAATGTCTAGAGTGGAGTGTAAGCTTTATGGCGCAAGTCACTTGTTCTTGGGCAGATTTGCCCGGCCGAGTGACATCGCTTCCATTCCTCTCCTTTCCAGGAGAGAGTGGAGGCAAGTGGCTGCACTCACTTATTTCAGAGGTGGGGGGTTCCAGTGAACAGGCACGTTTTTTCTTTCTTTTGATTGGTTAGAAATAAATTTATGGACAATCAGGTTGTTTTTCTTGATAATACTATTTGGTCCTGAAACATCGACTGACTATATGTTATTTAGATTTCAATATATTGATGGACTATAATTGCCTTGGAGTGTTGTTGTTTCTGGCATGACACAACAATATTGCGGCCCAGAAAGCTGTGAGCTTAGGAGAGAGGTGTCCAATCTTAAAGTGGACCAAAACCCAGAATTTTGACTATACTGGGTTTTGGTCCACTTCCCCGGGGCACCCCAATTAGGGGTGCCCTGCTATGTGAAACCCCCCCCCCCCAGATCTCCCGATAAAATTCACCTCACCCCGCTCCTACGGCGTATGCGCAGCCGCTCGTCCAATCAGAGCGGTCTGAGACGCTGAGGTATGCACGTTAAAGCGGCGCCAAAGATCAGCGGCTCCGAGCGCTGGTGTCCGCATCTCGCACTTCCCTCTAACAGGGAGCGCGCCCGCGCCAGCCATTGGATGCCGCGCGGGGAGGGAATATATCGGCCCGGGAATCTTATAGATTCCTGTGCTGATCCTGCTGGGTTGTGGTCCACTTTCATTCTTCAGAGCTTCCAGAGCTTTGCAGGATGCGATTAGGTGCTATGTTAAAAAGCATGGGTGATGGGCCAGCCTTGGCACGTGCCTTGAGTCATAGGGATTCTGAACTTGTAATCTAGGGCAAAGTGTTTGGCAAGTCAAAAGTTAAAACATAAATATCAGTAGCCTACCTTTCATAGAGGAGCTTTAGTGCTGTGCTTCCTCTCCTGCCTGACCCCTTAACTATTAAAACTTTAAAGGTCTTCTTTGAATGCACTATGAGCAGATTGGCTGGCTGCATCACATGGGGACCCCCAGCTTCTTCTGCTTCCTGTGCCTTGGTCCTGTTTTTTTTTTTAGTTTGGTTCACTCATCTCTAGTAAAGATTAAATGAAAAGGAAATATCTGTAGAGCCAGGCTTCTTTTACAGCATGTTGGATGCCCTGCTGTATCTATACTCCAATATCACCCCATAAACTCACCTTTTTCTCGCTCCCACGCTACATTCGTGGGACATTCGTGGGACACTCAAGCAATCAGTAGCACTCCTTCTCTTCAGATTTCTTTTGCCACAATGAGTTCAGTGCGACAAAGGAAATGTGAATGCAGTTAGCACTGCCGCCCGCATCCACACTCACCTATAGCTCACACTTATTGAAAAAGACCTGGAGCGGACATTCATCTAGCTAGGGGAATGCTGGGGATTCAGATGCAGCACAAAGATATGGCACAGGTTTGTGGAGGTGAGTGGATCAGGAAATACAGGGGGTTTGACAGAATGGAGCATCCTAATTTGGAATGCTCCATAAAGAGGTAGACCACTGCCCCATGAGTCTTATAGACTCAATAGGGGGGAGGTAAACTATTTTGTAATATGTAAGTTTCAGAAAAAGTAAGATGTAACCTGAACAAAACTTACTAATGACAATAATACTGTGACTTATACTCTTTAAAGTCATTAAGTACACGAATAGGATATTGCACACTGAACAATCCTCCGATAACAACACTTTTTGTGTTATGATCATAATAGGTATGGCTGACTTCGGTAGTTTCCAGACGGCATGGTGATGATAAGCTGAGTGTAATTCCGCAGGATGGAGGCAGCAGGACGATCAGACAGAGAACAGCAGAGATCACAATGGTGGCAATATGCTGTGCTGGCACCTCCATGGCTCAGGGATGGAGGTTTAAGCCATGATGGCTGTGCACCTCTCCCCAACACCAGTGTCAGTGTGTTGTTTAGCTACTGAAACTGGCAGTTTTTAAAGCCAAGCTGTGTAATATTTTGCATTCACTTTGGAGAACTGAGAGATTATTCTTGAATCTGCAGATCTTTTTTCTGCAGTTCATATTTTTAATTTACACAGAAGGAAACGTTTACAAAGAAAAGTTTAGAGCAGTATTTATAGATTGACAAGAATCAGACAAATACTATGCTATTTCTCATTTTAATGATAATGGTAAATGTTAAAGTTAGGGTCCAGGCTTATTGTAAGTGTTCTGATCATTTCGAAGAGCAGCAATGTCCCCCTCAAGTCTATAAGACTCTTGGGAGAGGGGTTGATCTACCTCTTTATGGAGCATTCTGAATTGGGATTCACCGCCCAATCCCTGTACCTCTTCCATAAGCCCATGCTGTACCCTGTGCTGTGACAGCATCCCTGCTGTACCTGTGTCAGGCCTTTCTGCATAGACAGCGTGAGTACGCCCACAGCTAGATGTGGGGGCCAGGATGTGGCAGACGATGCTAACTTCTTTAGGGTTTCCTTGGAAATCTGAATGAAACATACACCACTGATTGGCTGAGTGGCCCATGCCTGCTTTGTGATAATGGGGAAAAGGTGAGCTTATCAGTAATCCCATGGGGCATCCCAAATTTTGCATGTTTTCTTGAAAATAGGACCCTTTGAAATGTTGGACTTGCATGCACATGCATGCATAAGTTAACCACATGATATATTAGGTATGTAAACATCAGAACAGCAGCAGCTTTTCTCTAAGCTCCTAGGACCTGTGATGGCTGGGGGGGGGTGGGGGTGAAAACAGCGGCTGTCCCTCTGAATTGGCCCATCTCAACCACAAGCCATGGCCCTGAATTTGAGCATTTCAAAATTGCTGACCTTTTCAGGTGGACATATGGTGAATGTCCCACCATTCCCAATCCATTATTACTTTACTTGGAAAGCTCTGAAGCCCAGCAAGATGGAGGGGGTAGCAGCAACATCATCAGTCTCTATTGGCTCGATGCAGAGCCTCCCCGTTCAGCTATCCTGTGCATTTCCCCGTTGGTTTTGGGCTTTGATCGGGTCAGGAAAGGGTGCTACGTTGATTTTAGTGTGCGTTTATGCGCTCAGGTGTGCGCTCAGCCGCCTTTCCGATTGTCGGCTCACACGAGGCTGTTTCCCGGGAAAACGGACGCCTCGTTCATTGGTCCGTTTTTTTCAGTGATGCAGAGCCTTGATTTCCGATTGAAATCACCCTAATAAAACGGGGCCGCCGAGCCTTCACTTACGGCAAGTCAGAGCAGCCGTATTTGCACTCGGGCAATAATATGCAGTCCTCTGTTGGAGCACATCAGCGGCGCCAGCTCCGCGGTCTTGTCCTGCTGAGTATGGCAGAAACCAGGCTGCACCGCACGCCTTTGGACATCGATGGTATGAGTATTTGATATATTTTAGGGTTTTTTTTGGGGGGTCTTTTTACAGGGTCTCCCTAATTTTTTTTTCTATTGCCTGTGTGCAGGAATTGGAAGATGGGACATAGCATAAATGTGCAGGCACTGGCTGGCCCTGAATTGGTTTTTGGGTGTCGTTTTGCTGGCTTTCCCTGCTCGACGCATGATGCGCACATCTTGAGGAATTCCTGCCTAGATGAGCGATTCAAATCTAGCGATCTTTTTGGTGGCTGGCTACTGGGTATGTGTCTGAAACTTGTATTGGTTGCCCACCTTGTCTGACTGTGTTTTTTCCATTAACACATTATTTTGTAACTATTTTCGTAGTATATTTTTAGCCTAATTATAGAGCTTTAAATTAAATCGGTTAAGTTATTGTACCCTATTGCGTCCTGTTCTTGCCCTCTTATGTAAGTACCATCCCACAGACATGTTTAAGGAGTGTCCAGGTTGGATGTGCAGGTAGCCTCATTCCAAATGTCTTTTCCTACAACACTAGGCCGCTCACCTATTTGTCCTTCTTTAATAATGTTGCTATGCACCCCTAAACGTTGGGAGTTGTTATTATTTTTTATTTTTTTTTTTTGCAGGTGACTCTGGCTATCCTTTGCTCCCCTGGATGCTGAACCCCATCCTGCACCCATCTTCCCAGGAAGAGGAGCGCTAGAATACTGCCCATAGGAGGACTCGCTCGGTGGTTGAGCGAGCATTTGTTTTGCTCAAGATGCGTTTTCGCTGTCTAGATCAGACTGGGGGGGGGCATTCCAATATAAGCCGGCCAAGGTCATACAAATTGTATTCGCTTGCGGGATCCTACACAACCTGGCCATTCGTAGCAGGGTTACCAGATATTCTGACCTGGCTGCCGATCATATTTTTCTTGCTGAAGAGCACACCCCTCCTTTATCAGGCAGCCAAAGTGGCACCGCACAAACCATACGTGTGCAACTTGTTGAGAATGTATTTGCATACAACACAAGTGTTTTTTTGGCTTACTTTTTATTGTGCTTAAACCAATTGTTAGTTTTCATTTTTTTATTTGGAAAAAAGGAAACTTACACGTGGGGACAGATATTGTAACCAAAATCTTTAGTGGTATGTGTGGGAGGATGGTGCAGATGATTGCTGGTGTGGAACAATATTTGCAGCAATGTGTGCCAGGCTTTCCTTAATGTGCTGCCACTGTTGGAATAGGTCAACCATATGGCTGGTAAGGGCAGACACATTTCGGTTTAATACCTGTAATTGGGTCCTTATGTTGGTTAATAGTGTGCACACAGTGGCATTGAATTGCTGTGTGCTAGCTGCAAAAGCTATATTTTCCTTGCGCCACGCTTCCTCCATAATTTGCAGTTGCACTCTTTGGCTAATCTTGCACCTGGTATGGGTTCTAGCAGTGGCCTGGGTGGTTGTTTCGGGTTAGGAAAGAGGTTGTGGATGTGGTGGTTGTGGCTGTGTTGACTGCGTTGCGGCCACTGGCTCAGTAGTGGTTGGTAACAGATGTGGGTTGTCCTCCTTAAAATCTCGGATATCTTCTATTATGGGTGTGCTTACTCTGTGCTGTTAATAAATCTAGTTTCATTTTACTTTTTGGATGGCACACCAATCGTTCCTAGTTCAAAGTTAAAAGTACACACAAAGGACCATTGACTTACCTCCTCCAAATCCTCATTTTGGGTTTGTGCTGTTGAATCCTTGTTTGGCCTTGCCTTCGGGGTTAAGGCAGGGGTTGCTTGGCCTTGTGTGTCCTGTTGCCTTTGGCCTTGGAATTGAGAATGTAAGATTATATTTACCCCAAAGTAGAGTGTGTTGTCTAGCCTAACACTGGCTTTTGCCCCTCATTTTGAAAGCTCATTGAAAATTCAAACTCACCTTGGGACCTTACATTCCGGTCTGTGTCGTGTGCCTCTTGCAGGCCCCTGGACGCTGGCAGTGTGTATGTATGTATAGACATGTTCCTCGGCGGGTGTTAGGATTATTTTTGTGGGTAAGGCACCCCCTGTCTGCTGGCAGGGGAAGATTAAATCACACCTAATAAGTGTTACATCCTGTTCTGAATGCAACTATAAAGGCATTTAAAATGGGTTTTACCTCTGCTGCCGGCGCATGTCCCTTTTTTTTTTTGGCTATAATATTTAAGGTCCCCAAATTTCCTTTGGATTTGTGGAATATCTCGCCGGACAGATCCCACACTATTTACTTGCCGCCAAATATTCGTCTGGATCTCCACCTTAGCCTGCTTAGTGGTTGATTTGGAGGTCCGGCCAAATAGGGCATCATAATGCTCACAAACTGCATTTGCACCAGCCATGCTTTGAGCATTGCAAAATCGTGCAGTTAGTGAGCCACGGCGTAGTTGTCGCCCACATGGGTGTGTTGTGTCCCCTGCATCTGTGGAAATTGATGGTTGACTATCTGGGGAGTTGTGTGTGTGTCTTGGGCTTATGGGGGGTGGTGATGTGTAATTGGGTCCTTATGTTGGTTAATTGTGTGCACACAGTGGCATTGAATTGCTGTGTGCTTGCTGCAAAAGCTATATTTTCCTTGCGCCTTGCTTCCTCCATAATTTGCAGTTGCAGCTTAATAATTTGCAGCTTAATAAGTTGCAGCTTAATAATTTGCAGCAAGAGCTTAATAAAGTGACTTTATTTAAGGCAGGAAACATATTAATGTATTTAGGGGATTAATGGTGGGTCCTTGTATTTTTTAATAACTAGAGATGAGCGAACTTTTGAAAAATTCGATTCGACTGATTCGCCGAATTTTCCGACAAAAATCGGTTCGACCCGAATAAATTCGCGACGAATCGCTATTAAAAACGGCTATTTCTGAGCCTCCTATAGCCTCAATAGGGTTGTAAACCATTCTGCCTTGCTGTAACACGCACAGGATGCGTGCTGGGTTAGTTAAATAATACTTTGAAGAAATATCACATGCAGATCAGAGGCATCGCTAATAGAATCGCAGAGCGGCACAATTGAATTCAAGAGAGTTGAAGTGGCATCACTATGAGGGGCAGAAGGAGCCCAAACATTGCTTTAAAGAGACACTGGAGTTGGCAGCAGCAGGAGCCCAAAAATTGGATGAATCACACCCTGGAGTTGGCAGCAGCAGCAGGAGCCCAAACATTACTTTAAAGAGACCCTGGGGTTGGCTTCAGGAGCCCAAAAATTGGATGAATCACACCCTGGAGTTGGCAGCAGCAGCAGGAGCCCAAATATTACTTTAAAGAGACCCTGGGATTGGCCTCAGGAGCCCAAAAATTGGATGAATCACACCCTGGAGTTGGCAGCAGCAGGATCCCAAATATTACTTTAAAGAGACACTGGAGTTGGCTTCAGGAGCCCAAAAATTGGATGAATCACACCCTGGAGTTGGCAGAAGTTGGCAGCAGCAGCAGCAGGAGCCCAAATATACACTGGAGTTGGCTTCAGGAGCCCAAAAATTGGATGAATCACACCCTGGAGTTGGCAGAAGTTGGCAGCAGCAGCAGCAGGAGCCCAAATATACACTGGAGTTGGCTTCAGGAGCCCAAAAATTGGATGAATCACACCCTGGAGTTGGCAGGAGTTGACAGCAGCAGCAGGAGCCCAAACATTACTTAAAAGAGACACTGGGGTTGGCTTCAGGAGCCCAAAAATTGGATGAATCACACCCTGGAGTTGGCAGGAGTTGACAGCAGCAGCAGGAGCCCAAACATTACTTAAAAGAGACACTGGGGTTGGCTTCAGGAGCTCAAAAATTGGATGAATCACACCCTGGAGTTGGCAGCAGCAGGAGCCCAAATATTACTTTAAAGAGACACTGGGGTTGGCCTCAGGAGCCCAAAAATTGGATGAATCACACCCTGGAGTTGGCAGAAGTTGGCAGCAGCAGCAGGAGCCCAAACATTACTTAAAAGAGACACTGGGGTTGGCTTCAGGAGCCCAAAAATTGGATGAATCACACCCTGGAGTTGGCAGCAGCAGGAGCCCAAATATTACTTTAAAGAGACCCTGGGGTTGGCCTCAGGAGCCCAAAAATTGGATGAATCACACCCTGGAGTTGGCAGCAGCAGGAGCCCAAATATTACTTTAAAGAGACCCTGGGGTTGGCCTCAGGAGCCCAAAAATTGGATGAATCACACCCTGGAGTTGGCAGCAGCAGCAGCAGGATCCCAAATATTACTTTAAAGAGACACTGGAGTTGGCTTCAGGAGCCCAAAAATTGGATGAATCACACCCTGGAGTTGGCAGAAGTTGGCAGCAGCAGCAGCAGGAGCCCAAATATACACTGGAGTTGGCTTCAGGAGCCCAAAAATTGGATGAATCACACCCTGGAGTTGGCAGAAGTTGGCAGCAGCAGCAGCAGGAGCCCAAATATAGACTGGAGTTGGCTTCAGGAGCCCAAAAATTGGATGAATCACACCCTGGAGTTGGCAGCAGCAGCAGCAGGAGCCCAAATATTACTTTAAAGAGACACTGGGGTTGGCCTCAGGAGCCCAAAAATTGGATGAATCACACCCTGGAGTTGGCAGAAGTTGGCAGCAGCAGCAGGAGCCCAAACATTACTTAAAAGAGACACTGGGGTTGGCTTCAGGAGCCCAAAAATTGGATGAATCACACCCTGGAGTTGGCAGGAGTTGACAGCAGCAGCAGGAGCCCAAACATTACTTAAAAGAGACACTGGGGTTGGCTTCAGGAGCCCAAAAATTGGATGAATCACACCCTGGAGTTGGCAGCAGCAGGAGCCCAAATATTACTTTAAAGAGACCCTGGGGTTGGCCTCAGGAGCCCAAAAATTGGATGAATCACACCCTGGAGTTGGCAGAAGTTGGCAGCAGCAGGAGCCCAAATATTACTTCAAAGAGACCCTGGGGTTGGCTTCAGGAGCCCAAAAATTGGATGAATCACACCCTGGAGTTGGCAGCAGCAGCAGCAGCAGGAGCCCAAATATTACTTTAAAGAGACACTGGGGTTGGCCTCAGGAGCCCAAAAATTGGATGAATCACACCCTGGAGTTGCAAGCAGCAGCAGGAGCCCAAATATTACTTTAAAGAGACCCTGGGGTTGGCCTCAGGAGCCCAAAAATTGGATGAATCACACCCTGGAGTTGGCAGAAGTTGGCAGCAGCAGCAGCAGCAGGAGCCCAAATATTACTTCAAAGAGACCCTGGGGTTGGCTTCAGGAGCCCAAAAATTGGATGAATCACACCCTGGAGTTGGCAGCAGCAGCAGCAGCAGGAGCCCAAATATTACTTTAAAGAGACCCTGGGGTTGGCTTCAGGAGCCCAAAAATTGGATGAATCACACCCTGGAGTTGGCAGCAGCAGGAGCCCAAATATACACTGGAGTTGGCTTCAGGAGCCCAAAAATTGGATGAATCACACCCTGTGGAGAGTCATGTGGAGAAAAAGTAGCTTAGTTAGTAATATCTACATAAAATTATGAATAAACAAATGCAAAAGTATTGCCAAAGTGAAGTTTTGTTTGAGGGTGTGTTTCCACCTTTTAATTAAATCAGAAACAAGAAGGTATCATTGCCTCTGACTAATTAGCCCTCAAAAATTCTTGGAATTTTTAATCTGGAATCATGTCTGATCCGTCTTATCCGAAGAATATTAACAAAAAGTAAGCGTAACGTAAAGGATTTTTTATTAATACTTACTTGTGGTCCGATGCGGAGGAATGTCTGTAACTGGAGAGCAGCGCCTTAAATCTGTTTTGCACGATCCATCTTTCTTTAGTGTAGGTCTGGCCCCGTCATCAATCTACTGGAATACATCAGGCATTGTTGGGAGGAAAGCTTGGATGATCCATGCGCCATTCATTTCCACGCAGGGCAGTCTCTGGAAAAAAAAAAAAATCTGTATAAACCAGGGTCTTTTTCATATAAAAACAAATGGTTATTCTTGCTTTTCAACCATATGTTCCACAGCTTTACCAGTCATTGTGTCAGCCAATGAAGCAACTTTGTCTCGAAGTGCTGCAAAAGCAGTCCACTGCATCACAAGTGGCATCTGACACCCCAAGTCAACTGTCTGTCTGTTATGCTTTGGGTTCAGCTCCACTATCCATTGATGAAGATCTGATAATCATAAAATTCAGCAGCTACTGCCCAGCCAAGAAGTGGAGGAGACACTCGCCTCTTCTTCCACTAGCCGGCAATTAGTGATGAGGAGAGTGTCGTGGGAGGAGGTGTTGCAAGCCGAGGTAGTGGAAGAGGGTCCCTGGAGTCTGCGGCGGTGACGGCGGCAGCAGCAGCAGCAGCAGATTATTGCGGACTGTTGTTCGGAAAAATCAGCTACTCAGCGATGTGGCAGTGTTTCATGCAGCATCCTGTGGAGAAAAAGTAGGTTAGTTAGTGTATATACATAAAATTATGAATAGACAAATGCAATGGTATTGCCAAAGTGAAGTGTTGTTTGAGGGTGTGTTTCCACCTTGTAATTAAATCAGAAACAACTAGCTATCATTTGCCTCTGAATAATTAGCCCTCAAAAATTCTTGGAATTTTTAATCTTGATGTCTGAGGGATTTCTCCTCTCAGACAGCGTCACCATAAGTCCAGCCTGCTGCATTACACTTGGAAGAACATCTTGTTTGCGCTGCGACAAGGAAGCCAGAGTCATGCGTCCTGACATGGCACACGTGTTCAGTCTAGTTGTCAAGCGTTTTCTGAAGTCTTGCCCCCATCTGAAAGACATCCGAACAACAGGAAAGAAAGTTAGCATGCACCTCTGGCACTCCTACACCACCAAGCACAACCTTATTGAGCCTCAGCGTCACAACGGTGTACCCCACCATAGTCTGATTTGCGATGTTTCCACCCGTTGGAATTCCACCCTCCATATGCAGGATCCACTATAGCAGTGGTCCCCAACCCTGTCCTCAAGGCCCACCAACAGGCCAGGTTTTGCAGATCTCCACAAAGATGCACAGGTGGAGTAATTAGTGCAGCTGCAGAGCAATAGAGCTGGCTATTTGGAGATCCAAAAAACATGACATGTTGGTGGGCCTTGAGGACAGGGTTGAGGACCACTGCACTATAGGAACAGAGAAAAGCCATCACGGATTTCTGGATGATCCAAACGGATTTACACCCCTGTGTAAATTCAATGTAAACCATTGGCAGCTCATACGTGACACCGACCGTTTGCTCAGGCCCTTTGAGGAAGCTACGTTATTAGTCAGTTGCCAGGACTATGAGATGAACGATAAGATTCCACTGCTTCATGTACTACAACACATGTTGGAAACCATGGCTGGTCAGGGCACTGGAGACATGGCACATACATTTCACAGCCACATGAAGCCTGTGGGGGCTGAAGTGGAGGAGGAGGAGGGGGTGGGGCACAGCAAACCACAGTTTAGGTTTCACAAAATGACCATTTTATCTAGTCATCTGACAGGAGAGGAGGAGCAGGAGCAGCCACAGGAGCTAGAGGGTTGTGAGTAAGGCGAGACAGAGGACCCAGACACACCATGGCAGTTTACAGTGGAGATGGAGACAGGTAGTCCCTCCGAGTCACTTGCACAAATGGCACGATGCATGCTCACATGCATGCGTACTAGTGAGCGCAGAATTGTCTCCATTTGTCAGCGGGAAGACTTCTGGCTCTCCAACTTATTGGACCCTCGCTTCCGGCACAAAATGGGGGCATTTTTTACGCCCACTGAGAGGGAGGACAAACTGACCTACTACAGAGACATCCCACGTAGTCAGTTGGGCGATGTCTATCTGCGCCATGGCCCATACTCCCGCAGGTCTGACTCGGGGGGAAGTCTGCGATCACCTTCCACTGCCATGGCTGCTGGGGGGGTGGAAGGAGCAGCAGCAGCAGCTCCATCAGCAGCAGCCTCAGTCTTCAGTCGCTAGTGAGTAGCTTTCTACACCCGCATAGTGAGTCTACTCATGAGCAGCAGGAAGACCTGGAGCTGGACCTCAAACAGCAGGTCATGTCATACCTTGACATGACCATGCCAACACACCTTCAAGATCCACTGGATTTGCTGGGAAGCCAAACTTGACTTGTGCCCGCAACTAGCAGAGTTTGCCCTGGAAAAGCTGTACTGGCCGGACAGTAGTTGATTTAGATGGCAACTGGGCTGCTCTATATAACGAAGCAAAATGGCAAATTTACCTCACTATATAAGCTATTGCCCCTCAGATTTACACAGGGGCTGCTCTATATTATGCTGCAAAATGGCAAATTAACCTCACAATATAAGCTATTGCAGCTCTATATAAATAAAAATAAATAAATAAAAAAAAGGGCCTGTAGAAGCTAATTTAGTATAACAGATAGGGTGACATGTGCTGGTTTGGGATGCCCATATGGGCTAGTGTTTTGGCAGCAGTACAAAAACCAATGCAAAATGCAATAGCTTAATAAAGCTGATGCTGAGCAACGCTTATTTAGTATAACAGATGGGGTGCAACATGCAGGTTTGGGATGCCCTGCGGCCTGGTGTATTTAAAGCAGACCAAAACCAATTCAAAATGCAATAACTTAATAAAGCTGAGGCTGTAGATGCTTATTTAGTATAAACAGGTAGGGTGCAAGGTGCAGCTTTGGGGTGCCCTGCGGCCTGGTTAAATGAAAGCAGTCAAAAAGGAAGTGCAAACTGAAGTAGCTTAGTGAAGCTGATGCTGATCAACGCTTATGTTGTATACCAGATAGGGTGCAAGGTGCAGCTTTGGGGTGCCCTGCGGCCTGGTTTATTAAAAGCAGTCAAAAACAAGTGCAAACTGAAGTAGCCTGATCAACGCTTATGTTGTATAACAGATAGGTTTAAAATAGCATGTGCCTTGGGATGCCCGTGTGGCCTGTTATATTTCAAGCTGAACAAAAAGTAACAATAATCCAAGTATGAGACAAAAAAAAATTTTATTTCATGCCGATCAATCCAAAGGTCAATGCCTCTAACAAAAATAGTGTTCGGCATAAGTTTTCCTTCTGGAAGGACGTAACCTTTAGTTTACATGGTTGGGGTAGGTTATCTTACAAATTGGGATACCCCAGGCAGCAGTGTCATTGAAAGAGACAGATTGTAATGCAGGCCATACGCAAGCAGAGAAACTCAGGCTGCAACAGGCCTATTTAGTTTACATGGTTGGGGTAGGTTATCTTACAAATTGGGATACCCCACTGTATATGAAACCGAATATAAATGCACACCCAAAAGTGGACAATCAGCCTCCAAGAGGCCTGCTTAGTTTAAATAAGAGAGCTGCTTAGTATGGTAGGTAGGTTATGTTATGTTACAGAATGGGATGCCCCAAGCAGACTTGAGATCAGTATATATGCACACAGCAGCAGTGTGTTAGCAGGCTCATACAGGCCAAATTTCTTTAAATAACTGTGCAGCTTACAGTTAATGCAGAGGCTAATGGTATGTTACAGAATGGGATGCCCCCAGCAGACTTGAGATCAGTATATATGCACACAGCAGCAGTGTGTTAGCAGGCTCATACAGGTCAAATTTCTTTAAATAACTGTGCAGCTTACAGTAAATGCAGAGGCTAATAGTATGTTACAGAATGGGATGCCCCAAGCAGACTTGAGATCAGTATATATGCACACAGCAGCAGTGTGTTAGCAGGCTCATACAGGCCAAATTTCTTTAAATAACTGTGCAGCTTACAGTTAATGCAGAGGCTAATGGTATGTTACAGAATGGGATGCCCCAAGCAGACTTGAGATCAGTATATATGCACACAGCAGCAGTGTGTTAGCAGGCTCATACAGGCCAAATTTCTTTAAATAACTGTGCAGCTTACAGTTAATGCAGAGGCTAACGGTATGTTACAGGATGGGATGCCCCAAGCAGACTTGAGATCAGTATATATGCACACAGCAGCAGTGTGTTAGCAGGCTCATACAGGCCAAATTTCTTTAAATAACTGTGCAGCTTACAGTTAATGCAGAGGCTAATGGTATGTTACAGAATGGGATGCCCTAAGCAGACTTGAGATCAGTATATATGCACACAGCAGCAGTGTGTTAGCAGGCTCATACAGGCCAAATTTCTTTAAATAACTGTGCAGCTTACAGTAAATGCAGAGGCTAATGGTATGTTACAGAATGGGATGCCCCCAGCAGACTTGAGATCAGTATATATGCACACAGCAGCAGTGTGTTAGCAGGCTCATACAGGCCAAATTTCTTTAAATAACTGTGCAGCTTACAGTTAATGCAGAGGCTAATGGTATGTTACAGAATGGGATGCCCCCAGCAGACTTGAGATCAGTATATATGCACACAGCAGCAGTGTGTTAGCAGGCTCATACAGGCCAAATTTCTTTAAATAACTGTGCAGCTTACAGTTAATGCAGAGGCTAATGGTATGTTACAGAATGGGATGCCCCAAGCAGACTTGAGATCAGTATATATGCACACAGCAGCAGTGTGTTAGCAGGCTCATACAGGCCAAATTTCTTTAAATAACTGTGCAGCTTACAGTAAATGCAGAGGCTAATGGTATGTTACAGAATGGGATGCCCCCAGCAGACTTGAGATCAGTATATATGCACACAGCAGCAGTGTGTTAGCAGGCTCATACAGGCCAAATTTCTTTAAATAACTGTGCAGCTTACAGTAAATGCAGAGGCTAATGGTATGTTACAGAATGGGATGTCCCAAAAACCAGAGAGCACCTGGCAGGCAGCAGTAAGACTATGCACAGCAAAAGTGTCTTTATCATGCCTAATTTCAATTAGAATAGGTGCAAATGGTTAGGTTCTTAAATAGAGGCTGGTGTAGTCACAGAATGGGATGCCCTAAAAACCAGCAGTAAGTACACCTGGCAGGGACAAGTAGTGCTATGCCCAGCAAAAGTGTCTTTATCAGGCCTAATTTCAATTATAATAAGTGCAAATGGTTATATGGTCTTAAACAGAGGCTGTTGTAGTCACAGAATGGGATGCCCTGGCAGGGTCCAGAAGTACTATGCCCAGCAAAAGTGTCTTTATCAGGCTAATTTCAAATATAATAAGAGCAAATGGTTATATGGTCTTAAACAGAGGCTGCTTTAGTCACAGAATGGGATGCCCCCAAAAAAGATCCAGTAGTACTATGCCCAGCAAAAGTGTCTTTATCAGGCTAATTTCAAATATAATAAGAGCAAATGGTTATATGGTCTTAAACAGAGGCTGCTTTAGTCACAGAATGGGATGCCCTGGCAGGGACAAGTAGTGCTATGCCCAGCAAAAGTGTCTTTATCAGGCCTAATTTCAAATATAATAAGAGCAAATGGTTATATGGTCTTAAACAGAGGCTGCTTTAGTCACAGAATGGGATGCCCCCAAAAAAGATCCAGTAGTACTATGCCCAGCAAAAGTGTCTTTATCAGGCTAATTTCAAATATAATAAGAGCAAATGGTTATATGGTCTTAAACAGAGGCTGCTTTAGTCACAGAATGGGATGCCCCCAAAAAAGATCCAGTAGTACTATGCCCAGCAAAAGTGTCTTTATCAGGCTAATTTCAAATATAATAAGAGCAAATGGTTATATGGTCTTAAACAGAGGCTGCTTTAGTCACAGAATGGGATGCCCCCAAAAAAGATCCAGTAGTACTATGCCCAGCAAAAGTGTCTTTATCAGGCCTAATTTCAAATATAATAAGAGCAAATGGTTATATGGTCTTAAACAGAGGCTGCTTTAGTCACAGAATGGGATGCCCTGGCAGGGACAAGTAGTGCTATGCCCAGCAAAAGTGTCTTTATCAGGCCTAATTTCAAATATAATAAGAGCAAATGGTTATATGGTCTTAAACAGAGGCTGCTTTAGTCACAGAATGGGATGCCCTGGCAGGGACAAGTAGTGCTATGCCCAGCAAAAGTGTCTTTATCAGGCCTAATTTCAAATATAATAAGAGCAAATGGTTATATGGTCTTAAACAGAGGCTGCTGTAGTCACAGAATGGGATGCCCCCAAAAAAGATCCAGTAGTACTATGCCCAGCAAAAGTGTCTTTATCAGGCTAATTTCAAATATAATAAGAGCAAATGGTTATATGGTCTTAAACAGAGGCTGCTTTAGTCACAGAATGGGATGCCCCCAAAAAAGATCCAGTAGTACTATGCCCAGCAAAAGTGTCTTTATCAGGCTAATTTCAAATATAATAAGAGCAAATGGTTATATGGTCTTAAACAGAGGCTGCTTTAGTCACAGAATGGGATGCCCTGGCAGGGACAAGTAGTGCTATGCCCAGCAAAAGTGTCTTTATCAGGCCTAATTTCAAATATAATAAGAGCAAATGGTTATATGGTCTTAAACAGAGGCTGCTTTAGTCACAGAATGGGATGCCCTGGCAGGGACAAGTAGTGCTATGCCCAGCAAAAGTGTCTTTATCAGGCTAATTTCAAATATAATAAGAGCAAATGGTTATATGGTCTTAAACAGAGGCTGCTTTAGTCACAGAATGGGATGCCCTGGCAGGGACAAGTAGTGCTATGCCCAGCAAAAGTGTCTTTATCAGGCCTAATTTCAAATATAATAAGAGCAAATGGTTATATGGTCTTAAACAGAGGCTGCTTTAGTCACAGAATGGGATGCCCTGGCAGGGACAAGTAGTGCTATGCCCAGCAAAGGTGTCTTTATCAGGCTAATTTCAAATATAATAAGAGCATATGGTTATATGGTCTTAAACAGAGGCTGCTTTAGTCACAGAATGGGATGCCGCCAAAAAAGATCCAGTAGTACTATGCCCAGCAAAAGTGTCTTTATCAGGCTAATTTCAAATATAATAAGAGCAAATGGTTATATGGTCTTAAACAGAGGCTGCTTTAGTCACAGAATGGGATGCCCTGGCAGGGACAAGTAGTGCTATGCCCAGCAAAAGTGTCTTTATCAGGCCTAATTTCAAATATAATAAGAGCAAATGGTTATATGGTCTTAAACAGAGGCTGCTTTAGTCACAGAATGGGATGCCCCCAAAAAAGATCCAGTAGTACTATGCCCAGCAAAAGTGTCTTTATCAGGCTAATTTCAAATATAATAAGAGCAAATGGTTATATGGTCTTAAACAGAGGCTGCTGTAGTCACAGAATGGGATGCCCTGGCAGGGACAAGTAGTGCTATGCCCAGCAAAAGTGTCTTTATCAGGCTAATTTCAAATATAATAAGAGCAAATGGTTGTATGGTCTTAAACAGAGGCTGCTTTAGTCACAGAATGGGATGCCCCCAAAAAAGATCCAGTAGTACTATGCCCAGCAAAAGTGTCTTTATCAGGCTAATTTCAAATATAATAAGAGCAAATGGTTATATGGTCTTAAACAGAGGCTGCTTTAGTCACAGAATGGGATGCCCTGGCAGGGACAAGTAGTGCTATGCCCAGCAAAAGTGTCTTTATCAGGCTAATTTCAAATATAATAAGAGCAAATGGTTATATGGTCTTAAACAGAGGCTGCTTTAGTCACAGAATGGGATGCCCTGGCAGGGACAAGTAGTGCTATGCCCAGCAAAAGTGTCTTTATCAGGCCTAATTTCAAATATAATAAGAGCAAATGGTTATATGGTCTTAAACAGAGGCTGCTTTAGTCACAGAATGGGATGCCCTGGCAGGGACAAGTAGTGCTATGCCCAGCAAAAGTGTCTTTAACAGGCTAATTTCAAATATAATAAGAGCAAATGGTTATATGGTCTTAAACAGAGGCTGCTGTAGTCACAGAATGGGATGCCTCACAGCAGACTTAAGATCAGTTCAGTATATATGCACAGTTAGTTAGTATAAGCAGCCTGAAAACGCTAACAAAGCCTGTCAGGCTGGATGAAAAAAAAAAAAAAACTGACAGCCTCCGATTTTCCCTTCCTTTCCCTGTTTTTCGCTGACTTTCTGTCTGTCTCCTGTCTGTCTCCTGCCTGTCTCCAGCCTGTCCCTGTCTGTCCCTGCCTGTCTAACTGTCTAACTGTCTCTCCCTCAGCTACACAGCGTTCTGTCTCTCACGAATGCAATAGAGAAATGAGGCAGGAAAGCAAGATGGCCGGCCTTAAATACCACTGTGACGTCACCGGGCTTGCTGGCTGCTGATAGGCTGCATGTGACTGTCCCAGCATACACTGCCCCAGCTTACATGTCTGGACATGTCCCGTCCGCCATCTTAGAATGGCTGTAATGTAAATGAATGGATGTTAAAGGAAAACTTCGAGCGATCGAATCGCGGGGAAATTCGGATTCGATCCGAATCGAATTTTTCCTGAAATTCGGATCGAATCCGGGTTCGTCCGGATCGATTCGCTCATCCCTATTAATAACAGATGATGCTGAGGAATCGCTACGACTTCCTGCCGTCAGATTATGCCAAACGGACGTTGGCCCTGGAGGTGGTGGACGCGATAGAACGCCGATCCCAAACCACCTATACCTTCACCCAGATCGCCCAACACTGGTCTGATTTAAAAAGAAGGCATAAGCCCCGGGTGAGGCGGTACTTCGACCAACATTTCCCATGTAAGTGTAGAAAATGTAAATGCACCTATAACCCTGGCATCGCCTGGGCGTGGTTTAATGATTGTGTTTCTATTTCAGCCCATGAATGGAATCTACGGTTCCGCCCCACCCGGACCAGGACACGCAGCCCAGTGTTGGGCGAAACAGGTGAAGGTGTAGGTGGCCCACCGCCAGGGTCAACGGCCACCCCCTCCTCTGCCAGTGAGTATGAGGAGCCGCTGGACCTCAGCATGCAGGGGAGGGGGGGATCTGACGGCAGGGAGTCGAGCATAACAGTGCCTCAACCTGACTCCGGTAAGGGAAATATAGTTAGATATGTGGTTATACTTATTATTATATTAAATACAGATACTCATGTGCACTATTGTTTTAGATTCAGACGTCGCTGGAACATCCCAAGGGATGAGTGAGGAAGGGGCGACGAGGAAGAGGTTGCTGGGGAAGGTGAGTAGATTGATACCTAGAAGCCTAACATAATATTATATTAATGAAAGAACAACAGTCTCTAATATCAGTGTGTTTGTCATTCATACAGATTCCCAACTGCCACAGAGGGAGTATGAAGGGAGACTCCGCCCCCGACGCAATGTGCGGCCTAAACCTTGTAAGTGGTGTTTATTTAAACTAAAGTAAATGAGCAAACATTTCCATTTTACCAAAAAACAAATTTAACAGTTCCCTCAAAATGTATCCAAAAAAGCCCTTAAAGCGGACCTTAACTATGAATAAGAGGCTAGCTTAGATAGTTCCCACATCCTGTACATACAGATTGTCCACCTTTCAAATCATGTTACCAACCTTTTCCAGAGCACATCTCGGCTCTGTGTGAGCAAAGCACAGCTATAACCCACCCCCTGTACCTTATCCCACTCTCCTCTCCTCAGTAAGTGTGATGCTTCAGAGTCAACATGACGTTGCACGTATCCTAAATTCCTGAACTGAGTTGCAGCCCAGTGGGGGAAAGAATAATAATTGATTGACTAAAAAATTAATATATATTAGTTTAAGATGCTGTGGAAAATTTTTTAAAGAGTTTGGGCTTTTCATTAAATCACGCAGAAGGTCCGGGTTAAAAAGTGCCAAAAAAAAAACCAAAATAAAAAAAACCACAATAAACAATGCTAAAGTAATGTTGTTTTTCATTCACAGATCAAAGAAAACAACAGGCTACAGACCCCGAGGCCAAATGTATTTTTTTGGACTTTAAAAATGTAAACATTTTTTTTGTATGTTTAAACCAAAATTATAACAAAAAACAAAACTAAAGCAAAACCAAAAAAGTTTAATAATAAATAATTATTAATATTTCGAGAGTTGTCTTTCCTGCAAAAGTACCATCACACAACATCAGCACACATTTACATGACACACAAAAGGTTTAGATATGGGACAATAAAACAGAAAAAAACACAAACAATTAAGGTATGCATTAAAGCCAAGAAAGAAGGAACTACAAGATAATTAAGGTATGCATTAAGGACAAGGAAGAAGGAACTACTAGATGATTAAGGTATGCATTAAGGACAAGGAAGAAGGAACTACTAGATGATTAAGGTATGCATTAAGGACAAGGAAACCCCCACAAAAAAGCAAAAAGAAAAAAAAGATGTGTGTCAAATTTGCATTTGTGGCCATATGCATATTCCAAGGGAGTTTGAGGGATGTGCGCTTGCGTGTAGCCAGATTGGCAACTGAAGAGCCATGGAGATGTAAGTATACTTGCTCAAACCACCAAAATGGAAGGTCAAATACGACGGAAACCAAGCAGGTACGTTCAAAAAGGCAGGAAAAATCAGGGAAAAACGGGCCGCCCGTGTGGACGTGAACGGGAGCCCCGATCAAATTGAAGGCACCCGAGAGAGCAAAAAAAGCTTTCCGAGTAAAGTGAAATTGACGGATCAGTTAGGGAGCCATTTCGACGGAGGCTCTGCATCACATTTGAGCCACGATTCAAACGGGAAGGTTTTAAGGGCAGTTCAGAGGAGGCTCTGCATCAGGCCCTATGTCTCTATATATGTATGTAGAATCAGGAGGCAGACTTTGACTCACATAAAAAACAGCTGCCCTGAAGCCCAGCAAGATGGTGTACGACAAAGAGCATAACCTTGTAGAAGGCTTGAGCTGGGTTGACGCACATCCCCTGCCTGACACATGTGCTAAACTTGGTGGTGCATAGCTTCCTGGCCCATTATGGCTATAGAGTGCTATATGAGACTGCTGCTACCCCCCTCTACTGGCTTACACAGGCCTTAGGAGCTCATAGAGAATGATGATGCTGCTGCTGCCTCCTCCACTGGTTCTCTTGGACCTTTCGGGTCTCAGTGAGAATGCTGCTGCTGCTAAAACCGATCCACTGGCTATAGGGGATCAATGAGAGTGCTACTGCAATTACTCTCCTACACCGGCTTTCACAGTCCATAGAGGCTCAGATAGATTGTTCAGACTGCTACTACCCCCTTCACTGGTGGCCACAGACCTTCAGGAGCTTAATAAGAATGCTGCTAATGCTACTCCTCTCCAGTGGCTGTCAGGGGCCTTTAGGGCTTAATGAGAATGCTGCTACCCCATCCAATGTTTTTTACAGGTCTTAGGGGCTCAGAGATGTGTTGCTGATGATGCTGGTGCCCCCTCCAATGGATGTCACAGGCATTAGGGGCTCAGAGAAGCTTCTGCTGCTTATATCCTTCCCTACTGGTGGTCACAGTCCTTAGGGACTCAGCAATTACCTGCTGCTGCTATTACCCCCCTCCACTGGCTTTCACAGGCTTAAGGACTCTATGAGACTGCTTCTGTTTTACCCTCCTCCACTGGCTTTCTCAGGCCTTAGGGACTCCAAGATACTGCTGTTGCTTTTACCCTCCTTCTCTGGCTGTCACAGGCCTTAGGGTCTCAGATATACTGTTCTTTTCAGAAAAAAGGGTCAGTCCAAACTAATTCAGGGTGAACTATCATCTGAAACACCTGGAAAACAATAGCAGTCCCTTATAAAATTTTGAAGTCACCCAAGGCTGTAAAAAAACATGTTTTAGTGGACTAATTAGCATTTAAATTGACCACCACTGCTAATTAGCATATAAATCCCCTGTGGTTGAATTAGCATTTCAATAGCTTGCGGCTAAAATGGGGAGAAGCAACAGGGTTGGCGATACCTGGAAAGTGAGAAGAAGTAATGGCTTTTTACAAGCATTGAAAAATGTATATATTTTGAGCATCACAGGGCGTAGACCTGTGGTTGTGTAGGCCTGGAAGTAGCGAGCAAGCCCTCAAAAATGGTCCCATTTGTAACAGGGCGTAGCAGCAAGATTGGCACCCAGCAGGGGTGCTGGTGTTGGTAGCATTAGCAGAAGCACAGATTTTAAAGACTAGGTCATAGGACAGGAGACCTTTGGTTGTTGTGTAGGCTTGGCACTGACAGTAGCTGAGAAGCCCTAAAAAAAAATCCAATTTTTACAGGAGTAGCAACAGGATTGGCTTCCTGGAAATTGAAGAAGGGCATTTCGATTTTCCCACGTAGTTTTGTGATAGCGCTCCAGGTGCTTATGTAGAACCATAGTTCCCAGTCCTAGATTTGTGCCCTCACTACGACTAACTTTCTGCTTGCAGATCTGGAACTGTGCTATGTTTTATTCTCCAGGGAGGGTATGAAAGAATTGCCACATGTCAGCGTACCATAAAAAGGGGAGCTAGAATGAACGCCACAACCACCTGATTTTGCTCCTCCTTTGGCAGACTTTTTTCTGAAGGCTGCAAAAGCAGCATTAGTGCTCTTGAGCGGACCATAGAAGTGGATCCAGCCCTGTGCCATTTTGCAGATCATCTGGCCCTACCTTGGCTCGTCTCGGAGTCGGGGCTTGCACACTTAAAAGAGAGTTGCCCCCATGTTACATGCACTGAAAAATGTGCCAATTTTAGGCATCATATGGTTGACTTGCGTGTGTGTTGACCTGGCAGTAGCGGAGGAGGCAGGATAGCAGGCTGTCAGCGGAGGTGCTGTTGGGGTGGTAGTAGCAGTATTAGCAGAGTCTGCAGCTGTTGAAGAATGACTCGGCCATGACACACATGAGACCTGTGGTGGTTGTGTAGACCTGGCAGCAGTGGGCAAGCCCTCAAATAAAATTCCACTTTAGCATTAGTGTCACCTGCTCTTGAGCAGACGATAGCAGCAGATCCAGCCCTGTGCCGTTTTGCAGATGATCTGGCCCTACCTTGGCTTGGCTCTTTCTCGCTTCCGGGCACCGTGGACTCCAAGACGGTGATGAGCCTACATATTAGTGCAAAAAAGACATAAAGTGCCATGTGCTAAATGGGTGAGTGAATAAGACCCTGTGTCCTGAGACACTTGCTTCAACTTAAAAAAACACACATCAGTGAAAATTAATTGGGACTAAAGATAAGGAGTACTTCACCAAATATACAGAGCTGCTCCCCAGGGGTCCACCAACACCTGGACAACGACGCGTTGCGTGATCCGCACTGGATCACTTCCTCAGGTCGACGACCTCACCCATTTAGCACATGGCACTTTATGTCTTTTTTGCACTAATATGTAGGCTACACAGTATTTAACAATCAATGGTGTACATAGCACGGTACATACCAATCAGTTTATTTGCATATGCACTTTATTGTATAATTAGTTGTAGGTTCACTGATCCACAGGGACCCATAATTTACTTTTTTGAGAGCTTGATATACTGACCCGGGGCTTGATGTTTTTAATATAGTTTTTAACCTAGAAGTGTGATCCAATACTGTAATTATACCTAGATATGAAATAAAGGGCTATTATTATATTACATTTTCAAGGTTTGTGCGGTTGCATGTATACAGGTATATAGTGGGGGTGTTCTGGATTACCCCACTTTTGTGAGTATTGTCTGTCCCATTGGGACCTGTATATAACCGGCACACCCTGTTTTAAGTAGTGGTGCGGAGTTACATAGAGTTTTTGGTACCTGTAAATATCTTGGACAGTACTTTTTTGCTTTTACTTACCAAGGCAACCAATGGAAGTGAGCGGTCCTACTTCATGGGGTGCAGAAGAGCCCCTCACAGTTCATTAGGTTCATGGGTCAGGTCCTTGCCTCTTGCATTGATCAACACACCAAAGTGATTCTGCCATATGTCGATGACCTTTAACTGTGCATGGTCCACTACCCTGATTAAATATAATACAAACACAAGGGGTGACCCAACCCCAAAAAGGGAATATAACCAGAGACTAACAAAGGCACTCCATTAATTATGATTCATATCCAATTTATTTTAAGGTTATTACATTCTCACAATACCAAGACACATTAAAAACTGTTAAAAACATATATCACATATGTAGACTGCCATCAAATGAGGGGCGAGGGGGTTAAATGCTAATGTGGCCAGTGGAAGAACCTAATATGTCAATAATTAATTAATAATACTATGTTTACAAATCAATTCATAAAGTGTCAGGTGCTTCCAAAGTGCATCAGATCCCAAATATATATACAAACATAACAATACAACAATTGCTGAGAAAGAGGTAGGTGCAAATCACAGACAAAATACATAGAATAATATTATCTTACTTGCCAAACAAAGTGCCATGTGCGGACCAACCACTGGGACCCCCAAAATCCCTGCAACGCGTTTCGTGACCTAAAGTCACTTCTTCAGGCAGAGTACGCACACCACTGCGTACACTATCCACAGTCCACTACCCTAAGGCTGAAGAAGGTTCAATCTCTCTTTTGATTGTTCTGGCGGAAGAAGGATGCAAGGTGTCCAAGGACCAGGTCCAGTTGTGACAAGAAAAGGCTGTCTTCCTGGGTCGTTGTGTGTCACACCAGGCCAAGCACTTAACTGAAGACAGGAAACTTGCTATCAGCAAGATGAGGCTTTCCAGCACCCCCAAGGCCCTGCAAACTTTCCTGGGACTCATGTCTTATTGCAGGCTTTGGATACCACATGCTTCCCTGCTGATGAAAAACTTGTATGACTGTATCTCCAATGATCCTTTTTACCTCACTCAAGAAGCACTGGAGACATTTGGACAAAGGAAGACATTATATCAACCCCGGCATTGGGGATACCTGACTACACGAAGCTATTCAAGCCATTTCTTATTGAAAGTGAGGGTCATGCTACTGAAATACTTACCCAAGAGCACGAGGCAACGGCCTCCAGGTTACTTCTCGGCCTGGCTTAACCCTGTTGCGCCTGTCGCTCCTGTATGTATGCAGTGTTTGGCTCATGTACATTTGGACAAGACAGGTGACATGTTTTTGGGCCACCCCTAGGAAGTCTTGGCCCCCATGACATCTCAGCTATTTTGAATCAGACCCACTCCAAACATGTCTCCCAGGTGAGACCCCTAAGACTCCAAGTCTCCATTCTGATTCTGGACAACATCACCCTGGCAAGGTGTCTGGTTCTAAATCCAGCCACTCTTCCACATTCAAGGAGAGAGTATGATACTGAGAGTGACAAGTTTTTTGTGCTATCCACCCTGGGCTCCACTGAGGTCAAATCCACATGATTGCTTCAAGATGATAGCTGAGGAGACAGTGGGGATACCTCAGTTTGGACCCTTTGCCCGATGCAGAAATGACCCTTTTTGTGGATGGAAGCAGGTATGCAGATTAACATGGAAAATTCCTTACAGGTTGTGCAGTGACAGCACATTCTGACGTACTATGGAAACAGGCCCTTAAACCTGGTTTGTCAGCACAAGATGCAGAACTAATTGCACTTACAAAGGCTCACCAGCCAACTGGAAGGCAAGAAGGCAAACATTCACACAGACTCCAGATATATTTAGGGCTTGGCTCATGACTATGGCCTACTGTGGGCAGCAAGAAATATTATCACTGCATCTTGAAGCATGGTCAAACATCATGACTTGGTCAAAGAACTGTTGGATGCCCTGACATTGCCCATAGAAGTAGCAATAGTAAAAGTCCTTTGTTCTGGCTTTCATGGTGAGGACATTGCCGGACAGTTTTAATGAGGCCAAGTACATCACGTTCAGCATGCTGGTGTTCTGCAGTGTCTGGATTGCCATGATCCCGGCCTATCTGAGCACCAGAGGGCGGCTGTGGAGATATTCGCCATACTGGCATCCAGTGCTGGATTCTTGAGTTGTATATTTTACCCTAAAGTATACATTATCGTCATAAAGCCAGTAATGAACACCAGACTATATGTTAAAGGAAAGTTATGCAACCAACCTCATAAGGTTCAATTTAGCACCATGCTAGAAGGCATTCTCGCACAGTTTTAGTCCAGAAAAACCTGTTTTCTAGAAAGGAAGTATCCCCTAGCTTATGTATTATGTACATTTGAAATAAAACAAAAGAATCAGTCTACTTTTTATAGGTAGAATTGTTTTGAAGCTATGCATACAATTTTCCATTGCCCTTCTGGGGGGGCTCTTCCTGCTGATGACATGCCACTACCTGCTCAATTTAGATGCATATGGGCAGCATGTCACCATTGCCAGCATGTGACTTGCTGGCCCCTGACCCTGTGAACTGGTATAGGGGTCCCCTGGACCCCTCACCAGTTCTGCCCAAGTAGTATTAATATTCTAAATTTGACAATTTTCCTCCCTTCATCTTTCCTATGCCGGGTGGTGTCCTGCTTTGCTCCTGTGCCAGGTCTCTGATCTATTTTCTGGGATCTTCAAGGCACCTCCAAAGTCTTTTTTAGTCATCATTATGAAAATATGGCTTTACATCCGCCATTTGGATAACGGGGGAACACAGGTTCCCCCTATTTCTGTCCAGCCGAGAGAAATTATTTTTAGTTGAAGCCTCTGAGGATTCTTCCCATTTGGGCCTTACTATGTTGCTGGGAAGGTTTTGCTGGGCACTGGACAGAAGGTGGGCACGGGTTAATAACTATATTCTATTTTATATTCTAGTTTTGAACCAACAACCCCTATACCAGTTGAAAGGGCAGGGTATCTGCAAGCCACCTGCTCGATCTCCTGCTGGGTGGCTTGCTGCCTCCCCACCACATTACCCTCACCCCCCATTGGCAGGTGGGATGTGGATAAACCTGGTGCCCAATAGCACTGACTTGGTGTTCAGCACCTGGCCTGTGGTGTAGGTCCAAAGGGCTGTTAATTATTAGTAATGGCAGTTCAGCCTTTTAGCTGAACTGCCATGATCATCATCAGCAGTCACTCGTGAATGATGGCCATGATTGTCTGTGTCTGCTAGGATGGCTGATTCTTTGGACAGAAAGGGCAGGGATTTCCATTTGAATACTGAATTCATAAAGCTGTATTCTTTACTCATCTGCCATTGGTTTTTCTTAATCTAAATGGAGAGGCAGTAACTCTCAAATTTTTTGTCATTTGATGGAACGTATAGAGTAGTGATGGGTGAACCCATAGAAGTTTGGATTCATTGAGTTTGGGTGAACCTGTCCCGAACCAGAACCCCATTGAAATCAATAGGGATCCTCTTTGAGCAAAACCTGCTCTGTGCCTCCAGCATTAACCCTTTCAGGAACACTATAGCCCTTATGCTTTTTTAATTACAGTGGCATCAGACAGTTGTCCACTATTACCTGGGCTATTCTCTCCAGCATAGCACTCAGATCCATGGTCGTTTATTTATATGCAATTACAATATACATAGGGAGCTGAGCTGTATTTGACTATTTTGTTCATTAATTGTATATTTTCTATGTAAATATTTATTGTATAGTTAAAATTGTGTGACATGTTCCCCATTTTGTTGGCTTCGCAATCTTTTCATGAGGACCTAAAGTGTGTTTAATACCCTTAACATTTTTGATTTTTTTGCATTACTTAAGTGACTTGTGGTGTGCATTTCTAAGTCTTTTTCTCGAGTTAGTAGGGCAATTTTGCCCACTTTTTGATAAATGCACCCTATCATATTGATTTAGATTGCATATAATTTCCCTTGAGTGTGCTTACCAGTCCTTTACAATGATTTCATTTTTAATGGACTAACAGTGGGTGGGTACCCAAAATGTAATGCCTGGGATTGAAGGCCTAAATAGCCCCCTTGACTATTTTGGGTTTATATCTGCTTTAACCCTTTAAGCGCCAGCCTACCTGGAGTTTTTGTCACCCTTTGTTGCCAGACTATTTTGCACTATTATGTGCTCCCCATGTTCAAATGTGATTTTTGAAGGGATTTCCAGGGATTTCCCAGGAAAATTATATATTTATATATATATATATATATATATATATATATTTATATATTTTATATTGTCTGGGCTTTTACATGAAATGTCTTTTTATGTCTGTTATTTTTTAGGTGTATTCTCAACATTTTTGGGTGAAATATGTGCAAAAAAATAAAAAAAAATCTATTTTTTACAATTTGTAGTGTTTTTTTGGAATAAAAAATGTAAGTTTATCAATAAAATCTTATTGCGTATGAAATCCCAATTTCTCCCGGTTACAGCAGTACCACGTATGTATAGGTAGACACCATTTCCTGCCCAGGAGACTCTCCCAAACTGAAACAGAGCTTTAGGAGATTTTCAGATAAAATACAACTATGCTATGTGCTATGCGCACCTTGCAGTTTTTCCATAAAAACAACCCTTTACATTTGAAATACCCCCAACAAACTATATATTCTCTGGAAATACACACCTCAAGCTTTATAGGTGTATCAGGCTTGTTGATGTGGCCATAGTTTTCTGGAAGTAATCAATCAATGTATTCTTTGGTTGTAAAGAGTTTCCCTAAAAAAGAATTAAAAAAAAGCAGAATCAAAGCCACATTTTCCTAAAAACTATATACAAACAAGAAAAAACAAGTTTAATCTTAAAAAGCAACATCCCCCGAACAGAACAACACCCAACATGCATTGCTACTGTCATAGGAAGAGTTGCCAAACACCCCAAAGTAAAGCATGTGCGTAACGGTAATTTTACTTGAAACTTTCAGCTCTGCAGACAAAGTGCGCACCTTACGATTTTTCAACCAAAACAACCCTTTACATTTGGAATATCCCCCATAAACCATATATTCCCTGAAAATATACATGTTAAGCTTTCTAAGCGTACCCAGCTTGTTGTAGTGGGCTCATCTTTATGGAATTATTACCTTAAAGATTTCTTTGGTTGCGCAGGGTTTCCCTAAAAAATGTATAAAAAAAACCTTTTCCTAAAATATAAATATGCAAACCAGAAAAAACAAGCTAATCTGAAAGCGTAAGGTCCCCCGAACAGAACAATACCCAACATGCATAGCTACTTTTAACCCTTTTAATTTGCCAGCGTACTTGAGATTTTGTCACCCTCTGTTGACAGGTCATTTTTCCCCATTTTGCGCCATGTTGTACGCCATTTTTGCTGGAATTTTCAGGAAAATTATATATATATTTTTTTGCAGCAGAGTTTAGGCTTTAACATGAAATGTCTTGTTTGTAAATTTTATTTTGTTTTTTACAATATTATTAAGTAAAAAAAAAATAAATAAATATATTTTTTTTAGAAAATTGATTCCTTTATTTTAAATAAAAAAATGTATTTTATTAAGGAAAACCATATTGCATGTGAAAGCCCCATTTCTACCGATTAGAACGGTACCACATATTTATCGGTAGCCCCCCGTTCCTGCCCAGGAGACCCCCCTAACTGAAACAAGTACTTTATAACATTTACAAATAAAATACAACTACCATCCACACTACAAAGGGTTAAATCGCGAAAAAAAATGACTCTGCTGGGGTGGGGACCCCATTTTTTTTTTACAGCCAAACTGTCAGCACTGGAAACGGGGGGGGGGGGGGGGGGGAGGCAAGCTTCACATGGATACCAGAGGTAAGTGATTTTTTTTCTATTTTTTAACTATTAGGGGAGAATGCCAGGCACGTAGTTTCTACATGCTTGGCACATAACGGTAGGAGAAGCAACCACGTAGAAACTACGTGCTTGGCATTTAAAGGGTTAATTCCCCCTAGTGATGGTGACTCATGGAGCACGGACGAGCTCACTGCGGCCGTCTGCATGATACCCAAACCCAACGTTGACTCTACCCTCTGGTCCAACAGGCCCATTTCTCTATTGAAGATAGATGTTAAGCTCCTTGCTAAAGTTCTTGCGACACGACTCAACGAGTTTATCGCATCCCTAATCTCTAAAGAGCAAGCAGGATTTATCCACCAGCGCCAAGTGGGGGACAATATCCGCAAGGCTATTAACCTTATCCACCATGCCAGGAAAGAGGGGCAACAGGTCATGCTATTGGCTTTGGATGTCCGTAAAGCTTTCGATACTGTTGCTTGGAACTATCTTCAGTTTATATTGAAAAAATGGGGCCTGGGCCCCTCTTTTACGGCAAGGATTGCCTCGCTATACTCCAATCTGGTAGCATTCATTAAATACTCAGGATATTCCTCCAACCTGTTTACCCTTGGCAGGGGCACCAGATAAGGTTGTCCCCTTTCCCCTTTACTATTTGCCTTGCACGCAGGCACACACGCTGGCGAACACGCCCACACGGTAAAAATATTTAAAGGTCAATGCACTCAGCTCTGTGTTGGATACCATATCACTATGGCCAGACCAAAAGGGAGCCGTAAGACCCACCAAAGCCCAGAGGCACATACTAGCCGCTCAGATCCAGCACACAAAAAACAACACAAGAGCAGGCACAAGAGCCAGGATGGACATGCACCTACTAAAAGGGTGGATAAGCCACACACACAGGCAGCTCACCCATAACACAGGAGCAAGGAGCCCTTGCCACATTCGCCAGCACCTGCTAAATCAGCCAGGCCTCACAAGGGACCCAAATCTGTTAAAAGCCTGCAGCCTGCACCTCCTCCACACACAAAGCATGCCCAAAAAACAAGACACACCACCAAGGGGAAGCAGAGGTCCGAAACCTCCACCCCACCCAGGCCACCCATACCTCCTCCGCAACACTCTGTGTCACAAAGTACCACTACCACAGATTCACTAGAGAGCTCAACAGGTGAAAGGTCCACAGGCACCCAGCCATTAACACAGAGCAGCACCCACACTCCATCACACTCACCCATAAGCCCAAGAACCCAACACGACTCCCCAGACAGCCAGCCATCTATTTCATCTGATGCAGGGGACACCACACACCCATGTGGCCGTCAGCTACGCCGTGGCTCACTTACAGCCCGTTTTTGTGATGCCCAAAGCATGGCTGTAGCCACTGGTGTCTGTGAGCACTATGATGCCCTATTTGGCCGTTATTCAAAATCCACCCCAAAGCAGGCAAAGCAGGAGATCTGGGCTAATATTTGCAGCCAAGTTAATAGTGTTGGCTCTGTCAGGAGAGATCTTGAGCAAATTAAGCGCAAATTTGGTGATTTCAAATATTATGGGAAAAAAAATGGACATGTGCTGCCAGCAGAGGTAAAGTTCATTTAGAGTGTAAATGCATGTCTAGCCTGCTTTGTAACAGGATGTAACACTTAATAGGTGTGATTTAATCTACCCCAGCCAGCAGACAGGGGGTGGTCTCCCAACTAAAATCACACTAACCCCAGCAGAAGAACATGTCTACACATATATTCACCCTGCAACCCTTCAGGGCTTGCCAGAGGGCCTAGACACAGACAGGAATGTCAGGTCGAAAGGTGAGTTTGTTTTTACAGAGAGACTTTTCAATGGGGACACAAAAACTTTGCTAAACCTTAATACACACTGTGGTTGTTGTTAAAAATAACATTACATTCTCTCTTCCAAGAACAAACTCAACACACGTCACAAGGCCAAGCAACCCCTGGCTTGTCCCAGAGGCTCATGCAACACCAGGTTTCTTCCCACACAAACCAAATTGAGTGTTTGGATGAGGTAAGTCAATGGTCCACTGTGTAGACTTTGGAAATTGCACTTGGATCCATTTTTGGGAAAAAAGTGAACTCAATAAATGCTACATTTCTTTACAGAACATACAAAGTTCCCCAATTATTAAAGACATTCGAGATTTGGAGGAGGACACAAATCAGATGCCGCAAATGCCTACAGAACCAGTGTGCGAACATCAGAACCAACAGGCACAGCAACTTCATCACCTGGTGTCCACTGCCACAACCTCTGTGCCAACAACCACTTCTGCCGTCCGCACCACACACTCTGTGGCAACCCAACCACCAGCACCAACTCAGTCTGGTGCAGAACCACCCACCCGTGCCAGTGCAAGAACACAGCCAAGGCGACATATAAGCCAGAGGAGACAGCTTCAGATTATGGAGGAAGCCTGGCACCAGGAGAATATAGCATTTTCACAAACCACACAACAATTTAATGACACGGTGTGCACCCAAATAACATTGATGAATAACCAATTAGAGGTTTTAAACACAAATGTGTCTGGCCTACTGGCAGAAACAAGAAGCCTAAACAGGCATATGGGTGAAATGGTCCAACAATGGCAGCAGATTAACCAAAGCCTGGCACATATTGCTGCACACATTCACCCACCCCAACCATCAACTGCAACATCAGACTCTACCTACCACTAAATGGTTGTGTTAATGTATATGACCCCACGTTTAAGTTTAAAAAAAAAAGGAGTGAAAATAAATTTTTGTTGATTCACAAATAAATTTAAACCAAATACATTTCCAAGGCTTGTGTTTTATGCAAAAACATTGTCCACTAGTTGAGCACGTATTGCCTGTGCTGTGCCACTTGGTGATCCGGAGTATGGATGGGTGTGATCTTCAGAAATCTCTAAAGTGTCCTCAGGCAGGTCAGTGTATCTGGATATTCGGCCTCGAATGGCAAGGTTGTGCAGGACACCACAAGCAAGAATGATTTTGATGACCATGGCAGGCTGATACTGTAGTGCACCCCCAGTCTGATCCAGACATCGGAAGTGCATCTTGAGCAAGCCAAAGGCACGTTCCACCACAGAGCGAGTCCTCCTATGGGCAGTGGTATAACGCTCCTGGGCCTGGGAAGATGGGTGCAGGATGGGTGTGAGTAGCCATGGTAGCAAAGGATAGCCAGAATCACCTGCAAAAAAACAAACAAAAAATAAGCACTAACAATAACACAAACACACATGACAAATGTGCCTATTGGAAACATATGTAGTGTCTGGCACCATAACTAGTCAACACATAACGATAAGGCCAACAAAAAATAACAAATAACTCTAAATATAATAACTAAACAATATCCACAAGTACCTTACATGCATTGAACAAAAATGGCATGTTAGGTAACTTGAAAAGCCTAACAACATGGAACAACAGACAGAGCCCTAAGAGGAATAACATCAATAATGTTTAGGTGTGCATTAAAGCATTATTGAACAGGGACAAATAGGTGAGCTGTGCAGTGTCGGAGCAAAGCACAGTTCTGATAAGCCAACATGCACATCCAACATACAATGACTGTGGTATGCTACCTAGCTAAGACAGGATGCAATAGTGGAGAATACATACAAGAATTAAGATGATCAAATAGTGGTAAGCAAGTGATTGCCAACTTGTACTGTTTCATTGCTGTCTATCGCAGATTAGTGGGGTACAGGCACCAAAAAAATAAAGAAAATTTGGACAGCAACAACAAGTTTGAGACACATACCCAGTAACCATCCGCCAGACAGATCTCCAGATTGAAAACGTTCAAAGAGGCAGGAGTTCCTCAAAATGTGGGAATCATGCGTGGAACCAGGGAAGGCTGCAAATATACAAAAAAATTGCAGATCAGGGCCGGACACTGCTTGGACATTAATCGAATGGCCCATCTTCCTGTTCCTGCACAAACCAAACATGACTGTAATTAGTGTGACCATAAGTGTCAAGATGCACACAAATATTCTTAAACATCAACAACATTACTAAACAATGGATGCTAGTGATACACAGGGTGTAGGTCTGCTTGAAACCCCCCCAACAAAAAAAATAAAAAAGCTGACCTAAACCACATACCTGAACAGATATTCCTGGTCAGCAGGCGGAATGATCGATACGTGGGTACAATCAATGGCACCCATGACGTTGGGCATGTCGGCTATGTTATAAAAGCCCAGCTTAACCCCATTCCAGGCTTCCCCTGTGTCTGGGAAAAATATATCTTTGGGGGCCAGGGTAGCCATGCTATCCAAAAACTTGGTTAGGCTGCGGCTCAGCGTAGACTGGGACATCCCCACGGAGAAGGCACCCAGTCTCTGAAACGAGCCGTTCGCCAAAAACTGCAGGCAGCCAACCAATTTGGTCATACCTGCAATTGCATGCCTCTTTCTTGTGGTGGGGGCTAACCATGACCGCAGCTGGCTATACAAGTCCTGGAGAGAAACACGGTTAAGGCAGGTGAGCTCGCGCACAGAGGAAAGCATGATATGGAGCTCAAATACGGGTGCTAATAGTGGCCGTAAGTGAAGCGTCGAGACTAGGGATGAGCGAATCGATCCGGACAAACCCGGATTCGTTCCGAATTTCATGAAAAATTAGATTCTGAACGAATCCAAATTTCCCGATTTCGATCGATTGAAGTTTTCTTTTAAACTCAATGACAGGCATTCTAAGATGGTGGACGGACATGTTCAGACATGTCCCCAGGGGCAAGTGACGATGGGACAGTTACATGCAGCCTATCAGCAGCCAGGAAGCCCGGTGACGTCACTGTGCTATATAAAGCGGCGGCCACCTTGCTTGTGCGCATTTCAGACTTGCATTCGTGAGACAGCGGTGGTTGCTGGCTGCAGACAGGGACAGACAGTTAGTCATAGTTAGATGAGAGTTAGCGATAGCTAGAGACAGTTACAAATAGGTAAAGAGAGAGACAGATAGTTAGGGAGATTTAGAGTGGTAGACAGAGCTACGGAAAGATAGGTTTAAAACCGGAACAATCCAGCAGCATACAAATCACATTGACAGGGTGCCTAGTGCTGCCTATGATTCGTATTTCATAATTACTGGGTTACTGTTAATATATTTGGTTTGGTTTAAATACAGCTGCACACTGTGCATGCAATGCACATGCTATTTAACCCTATCTGTTAAACAAAAGCATTTCTCATACTTGGATTAGTGTTAAAAGTTTCTGCTCAGCTTAAAATACATTACGCCACACTGGCATCCCAAGGCACATGCTATTTAACCCTATCTGTTAAACAAAAGCATTTCTCATACTTGGATTATTGTTAATACTTTTTGTTCAGCTTAAAATACATTACACCACACTGGCATCCCAAGGCACATGCTATTTAACCCTATCTGTTAAACAAAAGCATTTCTCATACTTGGATTAGTGTTAAAAGTTTCTGCTCAGCTTAAAATACATTATGCCACACTGGCATCCCAAGGCACATGCTATTTAACCCCTATCTGTTATACAACATAAGCGTTGATCAGCATCAGCTTCATTAAGCTACTTCAGTTTGCACTTGTTTTTGACTGTTTTCAATAAACCAGGCCGCAGGGCACCCCAAAGCTGCACCTTGCACCCTATCTGTTATACAACATAAGCGTTGATCAGCATCAGCTGCTTTATTAAGCTACTTCAGTTTGCACTTGTTTTTGACTGCTTTTAATAAACCAGGCCGCAGGGCACCCCAAAGCTGCACCTTGCACCCTATCTGTTTATACTAAATAAGCAATTACATAAAAATGTCAGGCATACAAGTGCCAGGATGTTCAAAGAGGAGTGGCAGAGGCAAAGATTCAGCAGGCAGAGGTCGCAGCAGACTAGGGGCGAGTGGCAGCAGGAGTCACGGTGAGAGACCTGATCTGCCAGTATCTGCTAGCGGTCGTGTCTCCACCAGTAATGCATCTGCCGTGGTAGATTGGTTAACGCGCTCATCAACATCATCACAAGTTACGTCTGAGACCCCCAGTCTAGGGTCGGTAGGTTCCTCTGACACAACCTTGAGTTGGCATGCCCCGAGAGCAGTCCCTGTCCTCCCATTGCCTCTGTCCTACGCCGTTCCCTCCCCCAGCGATGTATCCTATGCTTTGGGTTCAGCTCCACTCTTTAGTGAGGAGGACGATCAGATAGAGGACAGTCAGCAGCTACTGCCCAGCCATGAAATGGAGGTGGCTTCTTTAGCTCGGCAGACAAATAGTGATGTGGACAGTGTCGTGGGTGTTGCGAGATTTCCAGCTTCTGCGCCAGACACCGTTGAGGAAACCGAGAACATCAGTGACGTACAGCAACAACTCGGTGATGATGATGATGATGATGATGATGCCGATCGCACTTGGGAGCCGGGTGATGAAGGGGCTTCATCGTCATCATCAGGAGAAGAGGGGCGCAGGTTGCCCCGGATTCAGCAGCTCAGGCAGCAAGGTGTTAGCAGCATGGTTGGCAGTCAGCATGGGGGCACAATTGTAAAGCCTGGAGCCAAACGGGGCCGGGGCCGGGGTAGAGCGCCTGCTGCGCGGCAGGCTACCTTGTCGGGAGGTAGTGGAGCAGGGGTTCCTGGAGTTGGCGACAATAGCAGCGAATCAGTGAGACCTGTTGGTGGGAAAAGTAGCTACTCAGCAGTGTGGCAGTTTTTCCTGAAGCATCCGCAGGAGGGTAACATGGCCACATGCAAGATATGTAGGCAGAAGGTGAAGCGTGGCCAGGGCCCAAATGTTGGCACCACGGCCCTGCGTCAACATATGATGCGTCACCATAAAGCGACCTGGGAAAACCGAGGCTCCCAAGGGGTGGTCCAGTCTGCTTCTTCACCAAGTGGCACGCCGCTCCCAATTTCTGCCAGCCAAGGCTCCAGCACCTCAGCCGAAGGCAGCTGTGCGTCATACCCATCCTCTGTCGCTCCTGCTCCTCCTCCTCCAAGTCATGCATCCCGCCAGCAATCCATCAGCGAAGCCATGTCCAAGAGACAGCAGTATGCGCCCACTCATCCTACGGCGCAGAAGCTGAATGTGCTCCTGTCCAAGTTGCTGGTGCTGCAGTCGCTCCCTTTTCAGGTGGTGGACTCTGCACCTTTCAGAGAACTGATGGCTTGTGCCGAGCCGAGGTGGAGAGTCCCAAGCCGTCATTTCTTTGCCAAGAAGGCAGTACCAGCGCTGCACACTTTTGTTGAACAGAAGGTGGGCCAGTCCTTGAGCCTGTCGGTGTGTAGCAAAGTGCATGGCAGCGCCGACGTCTGGAGCTGTAACTACGGTCAGGGACAGTACATGTCGTTTACGGCCCACTGGGTGAATGTGGTCCCTTTGCAGCAGCAGCAGCAACTTGGACAGGTCACGCCGCTTCGGCCTCCGCGCTCCCTGCCCGTTGGGCCTGTGACACTGTGCGACTCGGCCTCCTCATCCTCCGCCATCTCCTCACCCTCCACTGTAGGCTCAAGTCTCAGTGCCCCTCCAGTCTACCATGTGTGCAGGGCACGGAGGTGTAACGCAGTGCTTCACATGGTTTGTCTTGGCGAACGGAGTCACACAGGGGAGGAACTGCTTAAATGTATTCATCAGGAAATCCAAACATGGCTTACTCCAAGAAAACTTAAAATGGGAATCATGGTTACCGACAATGGGAAGAACATTTTGTCTGCGCTGCACCAAGGAAGGCTGACCCATGCCCCCTGCATGGCTCACGTCTTCAATCTGGTTGTCAAGCGGTTTCTGAAGTGTTCCCCCCATCTGCAAGACATCCTAACAACTTCAAGGAAACTTTGCATGCACTTCAGCCACTCATACACCGCCAAACACACCCTTCTTGAGCTACAGCGTCAGAACGGTATCCCCCAACATAGTCTGATTTGCGATGTTTCCACCCGTTGGAATTCTACCCTTCACATGTTGGACCGATTATATGAACAGAGAAAAGCCTTCACGGATTTCCTGATGATCCAAGCAGATAGGGGGACTCCCCTGTGTAACTTCAATGTCAACCAGTGGCAGCTCATACGTGACACCTGCCACTTTATTTGTCAGTCGGCAGGATTACGGGATGAATGACGTGATTCCACTGCTTCATGTACTACAGCACATGTTGGAAACCATGGCTGGTCAGGGCACTGGAGACATGGCGTCTACATCTTACGGCCACATGAACCCCGTTGGAGCTGAACTGGAGGAGGAGGAAGAGGAGGAGGAGGGGCACAGTGAAGCACAGTTTAGGCTTGGCGAAATGGCTGGTTTATAGAGGGTTTTGAGGAAGGCGAGACAGAGGACCTGGACACACCGTGGCAGTATGCAGTGGAGATGGAGACAGGTAGTCCATCCGAGTCACTTGCGCAAATGGCAGAAAGCATGCTCACGTGCTTGCGTAGTGACCCCAGAATTGTTTCCATTTGTCGGCGGGATGACTTTTGGCTGTCCACCTTATTGGACCCTCGCTTCCGGCACAAAATGGGGGCATTTTTTGAACCCGCCAAGAGGGAGGACAAACTGAACTACTACAAAGACATTCTACGTAGTCAGTTGGCCGATGCCTATCTGCGCCATGGTCCATACTCTCGCAGGTCTGACTCGAGGGGACCTCTGCGCTCACCTTCCACTGCCATGGCTGCTGGGGGGGTTGGCAGGAGCAGCAGCAGCAGCAGCTCCATCAGCAGCAGCAGCCTCAGTCTTCAGTCACTAATGAGTAGCTTTCTACACCCACATAGTGAGGCTACTCATGAGCAGCAGGAAGACCTGGAGCAGGACCTGAACCAGCAGGTCATGTCATACCTTGACATGACCATGCCAACACACCTTGAGGATCCGCTGAACTTCTGGGCAGCCAAACTTGGCTTGTGGCCGCAACTAGCAGAGTTTGCCCTGGAAAAGCTGTCCTGCCCGGCAAGTAGCGTGCCATCTGAGCGAGTGTTTAGTGCGGCGGGGGCCATAGTTACGGCGAGGAGAACTCGTCTGTCAACTAAAAATGTGGAGAGACTCACCTTTGTCAAAATGAATCAGGGATGGATCAGCCAGGATTTCCAACCACCAATGCCTGATGCATGCGACTAGATTCAGCATGGTGCCACGTTTTACACTTTCCAAATGGTGCAAAACATATTTATGTCCTTAGGCCAATTTTTGGGCTCCTGCTGATGCCAACTTCAGGGTGTGCTTTTCAGCCAATGTTTGGGCTCCTGCTGCTGCTGCTTGCAACTCCAGGGTTTGATTCATCCAATTTTTGGGCTCCTGAAGCCAACTCCAGTGTCTCTTTAAAGTAATGTTCAGGCTCCTGCTGCTGCTTGCAACTCCAGGGTGTGATTCATCCAATTTTTGGGCTCCTGCTGCCACCTCCAGTGTCTCTCTCAGCCAATGTTTGGCCTCCTGCTGCTGCTTGCAACTCCAGGGTGTGATTCATCCAATTTTTGGGCTCCTGCTGCCAACTCCAGTGTCTCTCTCAGCCAATTTTTGGCCTCCTGCTGCTGCTGCCAACTCCAGGGTGTCTTTCAAGCAATGTTTGGGCTCCTGCTTATGCTGCTGCCAACTCCAGGGTGTGCCTTCCAGCTAATGTATGTGCTCCTGCTGCTGCCAACTTCAGGGTGCCTTCCAGGCAATTTCTAGGTTCCTGCTTCTGCTGCTGCCAACTCCAGGGTGTGTCATTTTTGGGGTCCTGCTGCTGCCTACTCCAGTGTCTCTTTAAAGCAATGTTTGGGCTGATGCTTGCAACTCCAGGGTGTGATTCATCCAATTTTTGGGTTCCTGCTGCCAACTCCAGTGTGTCTTTCAAGCTATGTTTGGGCTGCTGCTTGCAACTCCAGGGTGTGATTCATCCAATTTTTGGGCTCCTGCTGCCAGCTCCAGTGTCTCTTTCAGCCAATGTTGGGCTCCTGCTGCTGCTTGCAACTCCAGGGTGTTATTCATCCAACTTTTGGGCTCCTGCTGCCAACTCCAGTGTCTCTCTCAGCCAGTGTTTGGCCTCCTGCTGCTGCTTGCAACTCCAGGGTGTGATTCATCCAATGTTTGGGCTCCTGCTGCCAACTCCAGTGTCTCTCTCAGCCAATGTTTGGCCTCCTGCTCCTGCTGCCAACTCCAGTGTCTCTTTCAGCCAATGTTGGGCTCCTGCTGCTGCTTGCAACTCCAGAGTGTGATTCATCCAATTTTTGGGCTCCTGCTGCCAACTCAAGTGTCTCTTTAAAACAATGTTTGGGCTGCTGCTGATTGCAACTCCAGGGTGTGATTTATCCAATTTTTGGGCTCCTGCTGCCAACTCTAGTGTCTCTCTCAGCCAATGTTTGGCCTCCTGCTGCTGCTTGCAACTCCAGGGTGTGATTCATCCAATTTTTGGGCTCCTGCTGCCAACTCCAGTGTCTCTTTCAGCCAATTATTCGAATCCTGCTGCTGCTGCCAACTCCAGGGTGTCTTTCAAGCAATGTTTGGGCTCCTGCTTATGCTGCTGCCAACTCCAGGGTGTGCCTTCCAGCTAATGTACGTGCTCCTGCTGCTGCCAACTTCAGGGTGCTTTCCAGCCAATTTCTAGGTTCCTGCTGCTGCTGCTGCCAACTCCAGGGCGTGCCAGTCAATTTTTGGGCTCCTGCTGCTGCCAACTCCAGTGTCTCTGTCAGCCAATGTTTGGGCTCCTGCTGCTTGCAACTCCAGGGTGTGATTCATCCAATTTTTGGCCTCCTGCTGCCAACTCCAGTGTCTCTCTCAGCCAAGTTTTGGCCTCCTGCTGCTGCTGCTGCCAACTCCAGGGTGTCTTTCAAGCAATGTTTGGGCTCCTGCTTATGCTGCTGCCAACTCCTGGGTGTGCCTTCCAGCTAATGTATGTGCTCCTGCTGCTGCCAACTTCAGGGTGCTTTCCAGCCAATTTCTAGGTTCCTGCTGCTGCTGCTGTCAACTTCAGGGTGTGTCAGTCAATTTTTGGGCTCCTGCTGCTGCCAACTCCAGTGTCTCTTTAAAGCAATGTTTGGGCTGCTGCCGCTGCTTGCAACTCCAGGGTGTGATTCATCCAATTTTTGGGCTCCTGCTGCCAACTCCAGTGTATCTTTCAAGCTATGTTTGGGCTGCTGCTGCTGCTGCTTGCAACTCCAGGGTGTGATTCATCCAATTTTTGGGCTCCTGCTGCCAACTCCAGTGTCTCTTTCAGCCAATGTTGGGCTCCTGCTGCTGCTTGCAACTCCAGGGTGTGATTCATCCAATTTTTGGGCTCCTGCTGCCAACTCCAGTGTTTCTTTCAGCCAATGTTGGGCTCCTGCTGCTGCTTGCAACTCCAGGGTGTGATTCATCCAATTTTTGGGCTCCTGCTGCCAACTCCAGTGTCTCTTTAAAGTAATGTTTGGGCTCCTGCTGCTGCTGCTTGCAACTCCAGGGTTTGTCTTTAGGTCAATTTTTGGGCTCCTGCTGCCAACTCCAGTGTCTCTTTCAAGCTATGTTTGGGTTCTTGCTGCTGCTGCTTGCAACTCCAGTGTGTCATTCAGCCAATTTTTGGGCTCCTGCTGCCAACTCCTGGATGTGTTTCAGCCAATATTTGGGGTCCTGCTGCTGCCAGTTCCAGGGTGTGTTTTTCAGGCAACATAGGGGCCCTTCATAGTGATGCCACCTCAACTCTCTGTAATTGTGCCGCTCTGCGATTCTAATAGCAATGCCTCTGATCTGCATGTCCTAATTATTTACAGTATTATTTCACTAACCCAGCACGCGTCCTATGCGTGTTACAGCAAGGCAGAATGGTTTACAACCCTATTGAGGCTCTAGGAAGCTCAGAAATAGCCGTTTTTAATAGCGATTCATCGCGAATAAATTCCGGTCGAAACAATTTTTGTCGGCGAATCAGTCGAATCAAATTTTTCAAAAGTTCACTCATCTCTAATTTATAGGCGAACAGATTTGTTCAAATCAGTATTTGCACTGAATTTCAAGGAAAAGTCAATTTCGTCATAAATACGATTTTCCCCCAAAATAGTTAAAAAAGAAGAATGACCTGCAGCCTCCCTGTCCCCGTCACTCAAAGTGATGTCATGTGTGGGAGTCCAGAGAGAGCCCGCTAAGAAGACAGCCCAAGTGTCCAAGCACTGGTTCACTGATATACTGTCTGGAGCACACCCGGGCACCCATCAGGCCATTGAAAAGCCAGTAAAAGTGCACCCCTAACACCCACCCCTGAGAAGCCGGTTGAAGTGCCCGTGCCAACCAAAGGCCATCTCCCCACAGAGATGCAGCCAGGCAGATCCCTCTGGCCTGCGGAGTAAAGCCAGCCAGGGAACTTCCATCTGTCTGACGAGAAGCTGGCCAGAGCTTGCCTGTTCGACCCCCCCACCACCCTCCAAGAGGCCATTTAAGGCTGCAGGAGAGTTTACTTTTTATTATGCAGTTAACACTTGTAGAGATTAATGATTCATAAAATTTGATTCAGACACACCCATAAGACATACAACAGCAAGTGTTGATAACAAAATGTTATTTCTTCCATAGCAAGCTACACACCCTGCATAAAAATAATTTTTTTTTAATTCTTTCTTATTAAAGGAGCACTAAAACTCCATATAAACATGTCGTGTAATGAGAGGAGGGGTTACTTACACACTCCCACCAAGTTTGTGGTTTATTCTCTCATGATAGGAATAAAATCCAGGGCTGACAGGTTTAGTCTATCAGGGGTGACGGAGCCTGTGACTCTGGATGTCATTTTCCTTCTATTAAAAGAAAGAAAAACAAGCCCGCCTGGATATTTTTTGATGCCCGATGTATAAGTGATCCCTCCTCCCGCCATCCAGCATATTTATTTGGAATTTTATCAATGGGCCATTTTTCGCAATAGTAATAGTAATAACTCTCCTCTATAGAAAAATAAGCTTACCTCCTGCAGGGTGGCAGCTGCTCAGACCCTTTTATAACTAACCTGGGAGGTGCACGTGAGCAGGGCAATTAGGATATACAAGTCTTAAAGGACTTGTGTATCCTAAACACACATGGGGTCCAGGCTGTACTGCAGGGTCTTTGACCCTTCCAGCCCATGGGCTGCACTCAAGGTTTTAACCTCAGGTAAGCCTGCTCCCAATTTATCTATTGCATTGTGTGTCCCAAATGGGGCTCTTAGAGATTAGAGTTAGGACTGCACCTCGCAGAGGCACCTTGGCGCTTGGTGGTGCAGCTTAAGCTACTTCTGCAGATGTGTTTGGACCAAGACCTCTGTTTTTAAACAGATTTAGGCCCTTATTTATGAAGGAATAGCGACAGGTAGCGACTGGTGAGCGGCCGGTAATGACGGGCCCCGCCACGAGAACGCCGGCTCCCCACCACAATCACACATTTATCAAGCCAATCCTGCTTAGCGACTGGGATAGCGCCATATAGCCACTCATTCATCATTATTCCAGCCTCAGCCCTCAGCGCCAGCGTCCGACCTTGAACAGCGATAGGTATGACCTCTCGCTACCTGGCGCGCTCCAATGCATTTCAATGGAACAATCTTTAAATATTAATAATTAATTGTTATTCATTTTTTTTTTAAATGTGAAAAATTCTGTGACCACTTCTGCCATGTTAGATATTTTTTTAAGGGAAAAAAAAAAATGTACAGAATTGATATTACAGGTCTGATATTAATGTATTCATATTACTAAATTATTTAAAAAACTTTTTCTTTTTGGTTTTCAAAAATATGGTGGTTTGGGGGTTAAAAAACGACTTTTAACCCATCGCCGCCAGCGCTCTGGGGTTTAAACATGCATTTCACAGCGCGAGAATTTTTTGAGCGTGATTTTTTAATGAATATGGTGGGAGCCGGTCGCTAGGGCCAGTCGCTATCATGCGCTCCCATACAGCGCGGAACCTGTCAAATAGAGACTCCTCACCCAATATTCAACATTACGGCAAACCGACTGAGTCGCTATCAACTACCGAACAACGGCCAAGCACAGCGACTACTAGCGGGCGCTCTGAAAATGCCGCTACAGTCGCTCAACTGCCGCTACCTGCCGCTATTAATGAATCGGCCTCCCCGAGACATATTATAGGTTTGTCTGCAAGCTAACAGGGTTGAGTGCTGTGGCTGCTTTAAGACTTGTTTAACCTGTAGGAGGCGGCTTATCTGGCGCCCGCTGAATTTATACATAAATAAGGGTGTATATATTTTTTTTCAGCAGAGTTTAAAATGAAATGTCATTTTCCAGTGTTTTTTTTTTTTTAATTTTTTAAATTTAAAGTTTTTCTTAAATTTATCTCATTTATTTTAAACAAAAAACGTATTTTATTAAAGATACCATATTGCTTGTGAAAGCCACAATTCTTTTGATTACAACAGTACCACAAATGTATTGTTATCCCCCCGTTCCTGCCCAGGAGACCCCTCAAACTGAAAAGAGCACTTTATAACATTTACAAATAAATTACAACTATTAAGAATAGATGGACAATACCACTCTGCACAATAATAAACCACAAAGTGCAAAGCTCAACGTGATAAAAGAGTCCTTCTTCTCAATAGAGTAATTATAATATAGGAAACACATAATCAATGAAGAAGAGGTTGTAATCTTTTTCTTTAAAAATTGTACAGTCCCAGGGTGCAAAATTCTCTCCACACTCTGTGTGATCCACCACCGATTAAGTATAGACATAATGTCAAATAGGCGTGGAATCAAAAAACCTGTAAACAACCTGAAAAGCTGTAATCCTCTACAATCAATATCCCTTTAACCCTTTAAGTGCCAGCCTACCTAGATTTTTTGTCACACTCTGTTGCCAGACTACTTTTCACGTTTTTGCGCTACACATGTTCAACCTTGATTTTTGAAGGGATTTCCAGGGATTTTCCAGGAAAATTATATATTGTTTTTTTTCAGCAGAGTCTGGGCTTCAACCTGAAATGTCTTGTTTGGCCTTTTTTTTAGTGTATTCTCAATACTTTTGGGTGAAATATTTGCCAAAAAAATAAAAAAAAAATCTATTTTTTACAACTTGTAGTGTTTTTTTGTAATAAAAAATTTAAGTTTGTTAATAAAATATTATTGCGTGTGAAAGCCCTATTTCTCCTGGGTTACAACGGTACCACATATGTATTGGTAGACACCCTTTCCTGCCCAGGAGACTCCCCCAAACTGAAACAGCAGTTTAGGAGATTTCAGATAGGATACAACTATGCAATATGATTGCATAGTTGTAAGGGGTTAACTTAAAAAAAAATAAAATGACATAGGGTCCCCTTCCCAGGGGGGAGACCTAATTTTTTGGGGGAATTTTAAGGGTTAAAAACCCTTAAAATCCCCCCCAAAAAATGACATAGGGTCTCCCTTACCCAGCATTACTAACCCGGACCAGCTATGGGGGCTTGTAGAACAGTGTCCCGTGTCCTGCTCTGCTGCAGATGCCATTGTCGGTAGTGATCGGAGCAGGGAGGGTGGGAGTCAGGGAGATCAGAGCCTCCCTGCCTGCCATGCTCCCTGCTCTGATCGCTACCGACAAGTGACAGTCTGAGCCTGGGTGCCGGTATAGAGGAGCTGGATGACGTCATCCAGCTCCTCCCACAAGTGGGCAGGGCTCGGGGCGGGGCCAGTGCCGGACAAAGAGGACGGTGAGGGCCCGTTTCTGGGTCTTCACCCGAAGATTGGTAAGTCCAGGGGGGATCAGAGCCCCCCCTGGTGAAGAGAAGACCCAGGGAGAGCGATCGAGCTGCGAGGTGCGTTTGTGTCATTATTATTTTTTTTTTTTCTTTCAGATGGCGCGGGGGGGCCTATTCCGGGCCCCCTCCTGAAGATCAAAGGCCAGGGAGCGAAAATTAAACAGCTTGTTCTTGAAGAGAATCGCTGGTACTATCAAACGAGGGTTCAGGCAAGTCTGTATCTTTTATAGTTTATTTTTTATGGGGGTTTAAATTCAGCTACGTGAGTCTCACGTAGCTGGCACTTAACGGTTGGAGAGGCAGCTACATGAGACTCATGTAGCTGGCACTAGAAGGGTTAAAAAAACCTCCTCATGGAGTATCCAAACAAAGGGGCATGTCAAAAGAAAAGTAAAGGAAATCTAATGCAAAACCTTTTAGCTTCAACAAGTAATTTAATTCGGATAAAATAATGCACTTACAAACACAGATAAAAGACAGGCTTAAAAACAACTATAGCGATTTGAAATTGCCATTTTAATTTTTAAACAATTTAAGATTTTAAGAAATCTTAAATATATAGAAAAATCAACTATTGGGGTGAATCAGGGCCCCAGAAATGTTCGAAATTCGCGACTGACGTAATTCGCGACATCACCGGCGTTTATAAAAGAATGGCACTTTAAGTAAGTAAGTACAAAACAATAAACATGCAGCAGTAAAGTACTTACCCTTCGCAGGATGTTCCGTTCCGTATGGAGAGAAATCGCCACACGGGATGGGCACCGCCGCTCATGCCAATAAACTTTCCCTGTGACAGGTGATGTAATGCTCAGGCGCCACCTGATTATGGATTTCTTGCATTATCTCTGTAACTGTTTGAATGTTTGAGTGTGGTTGGTCCTGTGTGCACCCCGAAACGTCGATTGGCAATGTTCACTATTTTGTGGATTATCCTGGCAATTTTGGATTATTTTGGACAATTTGAACTTTAGATGTTTATACATTTAAATATAACTTGATGCCGTGGGCATTTGGAGTGCTGGTTCTTCTTGTGGACTTGCACTGGAAGAAATGGCCAACTCTGGCTTGCTGATGCTGCTACTACTACCACGTACAATACTGCTGCTGCTGCTACTACTACCACATACATTCCTTTCCCAGATATTTTACTTAGTATTTAAAAAACAAAAAATATTCGGAGCAGTGCACACATCAAAATGACACACTTGCACAGCCCACTAAAACAGACAGATGTGCCCTAAAATATCACTTGGCCGGTAAAAACTATATTTTTTAACTGTAATAAATGCTGAGGCACCGTGGACCCCAACTCAGAGCAAGACAGGCCTGCACACTAAAAACAGAGCTCAACCCCCAAAAATTCCATGGCAGGTGAAAAAGATTTTTAAACTCTTTTAAATACTGAGTCACAGTGTACCCCAAGTTCCCTAACGCAGTGACAGCTAAATCAGACAGATGTGGCCAAAAAATTAAGACTTTCAGACTTTACAGGGTGGACTACAATGACAGGGATAAGGAGAGATGAATTTGGTGAGAGAAACAGGAAGAGAAAAGGGAAAGAAACTTTTCCCTTATCCCCCACCATGATGTTTAAGGCATCCCCTGGGTCTCCAGGAATGTTGCTCACTCCAAGGGGTGAATGTACAAAGGGCTCTGCCTCCTGAGTGGGAAAAAACACCTCTGTGATGAAAGGCTTCCTGCTAAGCTAGGATACGCCTGATTTTAACTACAACACAATGTGGAAGAGGGTGTTGACTCCTCCTCTTTTGAACTTTCAACCCAGCTTTCTATGTCTGGATTTCGACTCTTTGTCACTGCTGCAAGGGGATTGGCTCCTGGGCCTCCTGTTGGCTCAAGCACCTCATCATCTTTCCTCTTCTCTTCCTCTTCTTGGTCTTCTTGCTCTGTGGACCCAATCACATGAAAAGCAACATTAGTCTTTCAACTTCACACTGCCTTGTCAAGGCTTCAGGCATCTTGGTCTACCCTGCTCTGTTTCACTGGCCTGCACCACCTCCTCTAAAAAATAAAGATGTGTTCAACAGTGAATTACATGTCTGTACCGTCCTGCCTTGTTGGTTTGTGGTCTGCTGCCATGTCCTTCTACTCCAGACCCATCCAGCCAGAAAGAGAAAGCAGTGTATGCAAATTATTCAGCTTGCTTGTCCAGTGACTACTCTACCATGCCAATTCCTAGCAGGACTGACATGGTCCAGGTTTTAAACTGTCGAACCATCTATGATCACTCCAAGACCACTGTTCTAACCACTGTGCTACTTGCTATATGGCTAGTCTGTGTTTACTGGATTTGTGTGGTTCTCCCCCGGGTCCTAATGTGCTCTTGTTTTCCCTCACCTGACTTTCATCATGTGGTTGTGTTTCCTATAAATGTAAGTGATTGGCCATGCCCCTGTGTTGCTTCATTTCATTGTCCCTCTGAGTATAGTTGTGTTCTCTGTGCTACCTTCTTGAATCGTGTATTGGGACTCACACCCTCTTTGTACTCGCTGGGCCCACAACCCTTCTTAAATCCTGTAGTGGAGATCACATCCTTGTTGTCCTTGCTGGACCCATGGCCCTTCCTGAATCTTGTATTGGGGCTCACACCCTCCCTTGCCCTTGCTGAGCCCATGACCCTTTAGTGTTCATGCCATTGTCTGTGCTGTGTCTATGCTGGGCTCACGACCCTTCATTGTTCATGTCATTATCTGTGCTCTCTCTGTGCTGGGTCTACAGTCCTCCAGTGTCTGTGCTGTGTCTGCTATGGGACCTATGGCCCTCTATCATCTGTGCTCCATTGTCTGCACTGAGGCCCCAACCTTTCATTGTCCGCATTGCAATCCAGACCCTCCATTGTCCGCACTTGGGCCCAGACCCTCCACTGTCTGCACCAGGGCCCAGATCCTATATTGTCTGCTCTAGGGTCTAAACTCCCCCTTGCCTAGGACCCAGACCCCACATTGTCTGCACTAGGGCCCAGAAGATCCATTGTCTGCCCTGGGACCTAAACCATTCATTGTCTGAACTAGGGCCCAGATCCTCCACTGGTTGCAATGGGGCACAGGCCATCTATTCTTTGTCTTGTTGTACATCTGCCCTGTGTTTTACCCTCCCCAAATCTGCAACCACCATAAGACTACATGGGGCCAGTCTACCTCTTGGGGTTTTGCTTAACACCTGGCTAGGTTACGGGCTCTCTGTTGAGCACAGGCCTCCCACGTCTCAGGTGGTCGGCGTCTTGCTTCTTTGGTAACACAGATTGGCTCCTTGTCCATCCTTCATGTTTCTAGCCTGCATCTCTGTTGTCCAACCCATTTCCAGACCCGCCAAAGCCGGAAATCTCCAATCCCCCTACAACACTCAGCGACTTAGCTTGCCTGACCATGAGAGCACATTTGCCCATTTCTTCTGCTTTCTTCATTTTACAAAAGACCAAAAAGTGGATTAGTTAAAGTGGACCAACCACCCTGCAGGCCGGCCCAGGAGTCTAAGAAAAAGCATTGCTCAATAACAAGTAAGAATTTTTGTTTTGGCTGTCATGTAATGCAACTTTACAAAAAAAAAAAAAAAACCCTCCTGTCTTTACCCATTGAATCAGGTGAACTTTATTGCCCCTAAAAGTTAATTTAACTTTTTATTTGTAGACAGGATAATTGGGGTAGAATTAAAATGTAATCTCACTTTACATAAACTTCTGTCTTAGTTTACCCAATGAACCAGGTGAGCCTTTCTGGCCATATATATATATATATATATATATATATATATATATATATATATGATATTATGAAGTGTGTGGGTACAAATGATTCGATTCGGAATGATTCGGTTTGGAAGAAGAGGCAACACGGAGGGCAAAGTGTAATAGGGAACTGGCAGTTGTGACCAGAATGGTACTGTCAGCAATGCTGAGGACCCCTTTAGAACTCTTAAAGTGGACCAAAACTCAGGATTTTGACTATCCTGGGTTCTGGGTGAATCCCCCCAGGTCTGCAAAACAAACTCACAATTTCCCAGACCTGTGACGCATGCGTGGCCGCTCGTCAAATCAGCAAGCTTGGGTCTGTTTGAGCCTCTTTGCCCACGAGCTCGTCTAATGCGAGTGAATCCGAGTGCGCTGGCGGCCGCATTCCCAGCTAGCCTGTAACAGGGAGCGTGCCCACGCCAGCCATTCACAAATACCTGGCGCAGGCATGCGCCCTGCTAAAGGGATAGGGGGAATATGGCCGCTGCTCGCGCATGCATACCTCCCAACTTTTGAAATCCTTAAAGAGGGACACGAGAATACATTTTTAAACATTAAAGCCACGCCCAGCCACACCCCTGACCACGCCCCCAGCCACACCCTTAAAAGGAAACACCACCTAAGAATTAAATAATAATAATAAAGGCCTCTGCATGGCCTCCACAGACACATTACAGCGAAGGGCTGTAGTGAGAAGGCATCCCTCCATTGCACCCAGTTAGGGGCATCCCTCCAATACAACCAGTGAGGGGCATCCCTCCAATACAACTAGTGAGGGGCATCCCTCCAATACAACTAGTGAGGGGCATCCCTCCAATACAACCAGTGAGGGGCAACCCTCATTGCATCCAGTGACGGACATCCCTCACTGCAGCCAGTTAGGGGCATCCCTCATTACAGTCAGTAAGGGGCATCCCTCATTGCAGCCAGTGAGGGGCATCCCTCATTGCATTGGCGACACAGACACACATACACAGACACAAACACATGCACATACACAAACACACACACACACACACACACACACACACACACACACACACACAAACACACACACACACACACATATGCACGTGCAGGCGATTTCTCCTCCTGCATGATCTCCAGCAAGGCTCCTTCCTGGAGTCCCACCCACTGAACCGCCAATAAAATTAAGGAAGAGAAAAAAAAAACCTGCCTCCCAGACTCCCGGCTGCCGCGGCCTCTCATGCGTCCGCGGCCACCGGCTTCAAGTGTGCAGCTGATCACTTACACTCGGGGTCGGCGGTGGGGGGTGTCTGAGAGGTTTTTGCAACCCTCTGGATGACAAGGTGGGACATAGCGGCGATGGCGGGGGACAAGTGCATGCACCGTGGGACACCCTGGCAAAAAAATCAGGATTGTCTTGGGGAAATCAGGGAGGTTGGGAGGCATGGTGGGTATTGTGGGGGCTAGCCTCTGATATTCCCCCCAGGGCATAACAAATCTGGAAGGACACCAGCTGGCCAGATCTACTTGTTGGTCTCGGCAGTCAGGGACAGCCACCCCCCTGCCATGCATGCTCCCCTAGGCGCACACACACACACACACTCTCCCTCCCTCTACAAAATCATCATCTATTTTTTAATTTTGTTTCTTTTAACATTAAGCAATTTCTTTATATTTGCTACTTACCTTATCCTCCGGGGTTCTCAGGTCTCTGTATCAGTCACATGTCCTTAGCAGGTGAGTGGAGCCTAACGACCCACTCTCATGTCCCGAGCCGGCACTGTTTCCGAACCAATGGCCGGGACGGGGCAAGCCGGGGCGAGGTGGCCAATTAAGAGGCCCGAGATGGAGGCAGATTGGTGCGGCCCGCCGGAGTAGCTGATCACTGCGGGGGGGTGGTTGTTGGTCGATGGCGTTGTGGGCTCTGGAGCAGCTAATCGGCTGCGGCGGCGGATGCGGGTGGCAGAGCAGCTGATTGACGGGGGGGGGTCGTGTGGTCGGCTCAGCAGATCTTGGTTGCGCAGCACTGGCAACCCCGTGGGCATACGTATGGGGCCCAGCGGCCATAGGATAATACAAGAAATCTATTTTTTTCAGAAGATGCTTCCTCAGCGCATCCCGGGACAGTTATTAATCATCCGGGACCGCGGGATAATCTGCAAAAAACCGGGACAGTCCCTGGAAAATCGGTTGGGAGGCATGCGCATGTGCCATTGGATCGGGAACGAAGGTGAGTTTTCAGGCGACCTGGAGGGTTTCACACAGCAGGGAGCGCGAGTATGCATGCCCTCATAGACTCCAGGGGGCATTTTGGTCCTCTACCTGTCACAAGGAGTTGGTGTGAGCGACTGGACGGCAGAGAACCTAATGCAACAATGGGGTTGAGAAGGGGGTGGGTCAATCCTGGGTGTGAAAAGAGAACTGGGGGACAGAGAGGAAAGAAGGGGCAGAAAGGGACACTGATAATCTGAGTGCTGAACTCCCTTTCCCAGCAGTCAGGCTGCTCACCACCTTAAAGGAGTCTTCCTCTTTTACAGATATTAAAAAAATGATTTTTTTTATATTATTCTCACTTGGATACATAAATTTCCACACATCTGTCTGTATCTGTATAAAATATAACCTGCTGAAAGACAGAAATATATTTTACAAAAAAGAAGCAAAGTCTGGAAATATCTTTGGATTTTTCTGCTGAAAATCTAAATTTCCCCCAGTTCAGCTTTATAAACTGACAGTAACTGTGCTGATAAAACACCAACACTGAAGTCAGGAGCCTGCACAGCCTTTGAAGATTGAATCCCCTCTATGGCACATGGTTTGCAGAACAGAATACACTTACTGATCAGCTATGATTTCTGTTATCTTCCCCCTGATCCTCCTCTTGGTCCCATCCTGCGAAATTGCCCCCAAACACAATTGGGCGTCCTCGTGTAGACTCACTCCCAGCTGGCCTGTATTTCTTTATCAGTATCACAAGCAAGGAGATTTTCTGATTGCTGGATTGTTTGATGTAAACTTCAGACATTATAACATTGATAGCTATACATTTTTTTCACAAAGGATGTTCTGTGTGATGTAAGAATTTATTAATATATGATAATCAGAAAGGTCACTTTTTACTCTCATTGCAGATCTATAATTCTTCAGCTCTCCCAGAAAATCATGTTAGCTCACTGTATATAATGTACACTCTGTATGTTACCTGGCTGTATACAGACACTCTGTATATTACCTGGCTGTATACAGACACTCTGTATGTTACCTGGCTGTATACAGACACTCTGTATGTTACCTGGCTGTATACAGACACTCTGTATGTTACCTGGCTGTATACAGACACTCTGTATGTTACCTGGCTGTATACAGGCACTCTGTATGTTACCTGGCTGTATACAGGCACTCTGTATGTTACCTGGCTGTATACAGACACTCTGTATGTTACCTGGCTGTATACAGACACTCTGTATGTTACCTGGCTGTATACAGACACTCTGTATGTTACCTGGCTGTATACAGACACTCTGTATATTACCTGGCTGTATACAGAGACTCTGTATGTTACCTGGCTGTATACAGGCACTCTGTATGTTACCTGGCTGTATACAGACACTCTGTATATTACCTGGCTGTATACAGAGACTCTGTATGTTACCTGGCTGTATACAGACACTCTGTATATTACCTGGCTGTATACAGAGACTCTGTATGTTACCTGGCTGTATACAGACACTCTGTATGTTACCTGGCTGTATACAGACACTCTGTATGTTACCTGGCTGTATACAGACACTCTGTATGTTACCTGGCTGTATACAGACACTCTGTATGTTACCTGGCTGTATACAGACACTCTGTATATTACCTGGCTGTATACAGAGACTCTGTATGTTACCTGGCTGTATACAGGCACTCTGTATGTTACCTGGCTGTATACAGACACTCTGTATGTTACCTGACTGTATACAGACTCTCTGTATGTTACCTGGCTGTATACAGACACTCTGTATGTTACCTGGCTGTATACAGACTCTCTGTATGTTACCTGGCTGTATACAGACACTCTGTATGTTACCTGGCTGTATACAGACACTCTGTATATTACCTGGCTGTATACAGACACTCTGTATATTACCTGGCTGTATACAGACACTCTGTATATTACCTGGCTGTATACAGACACTCTGTATATCACCTGGCTGTATACACACACTCTGTATGTTACCTGGCTGTATACAGACACTCTGTATATTACCTGGCCGTATACAGACACTCTGTATATTACCTGGCTGTATACAGACACTCTGTATGTTACCTGGCTGTATACAGACACTCTGTATGTTACCTGGCTGTATACAGGCACTCTGTATGTTACCTGGCTGTATACAGGCACTCTGTATGTTACCTGGCTGTATACAGACACTCTGTATATTACCTGGCTGTATACAGGCACTCTGTATGTTACCTGGCTGTATACAGGCACTCTGTATATTACCTGGCTGTATACAGACACTCTGTATATTACCTGGCTGTATACAGACACTCTGTATGTAACCTGGCTGTATACAGACACTCTGTATATTACCTGGCTGTATACAGACACTCTGTATATTACCTGGCTGTATACAGACACTCTGTATGTAACCTGGCTGTATACAGACACTCTGTATATTACCTGGCTGTATACAGACACTCTGTATGTAACCTGACTGTATACAGACACTCTGTATATTACCTGGCTGTATACAGACACTCTGTATGTAACCTGGCTGTATACAGACACTCTGTATATTACCTGGCTGTATACAGACACTCTGTATGTTACCTGACTGTATACAGACACTCTGTATATTACCTGGCTGTATACAGACACTCTGTATGTAACCTGGCTGTATACAGACACTCTGTATATTACCTGGCTGTATACAGACACTCTGTATGTTACCTGACTGTATACAGACACTCTGTATATTACCTGGCTGTATACAGACACTCTGTATGTAACCTGGCTGTATACAGACACTCTGTATGTTACCTGGCTGTATACAGGCACTCTGTATGTTACCTGACTGTATACAGACACTCTGTATGTTATCTGGCTGTATACAGACACACTGTATGTTACCTGGCTGTATACAGACACTCTGTATGTAACCTGGCTGTATACAGACACTCTGTATGTTACCTGGCTGTATACAGACACTCTGTATGTTACCTGGCTGTATACAGACACTCTGTATGTTACCTGGCTGTATACAGACACTCTGTATGTTACCTGGCTGTATGCAGACACTCTGTATGTTACCTGGCTGTATACAGACACTCTGTATGTTGCCTGGCTGTATACAGGCACTCTGTATGTTGCCTGGCTGTATACAGGCACTCTGTATGTTACCTGGCTGTATACAGATACTCTGTATGTTGCCTGGCTGTATAGGAGGCACTCTGTATGTTACCTGGCTGTATACAGGCACTCTGTATGTTACCTGGCTGTATACAGACACCATACCTCCCAACTTCTGAAAGCTTGAAAGCGGGACAAGCCATGCCCCCGGCCACACCCCCGTCACGCCCCGGCCACACCCCCGTCACGCCCCGGCCACACCCCCGTCACGCCCCCGTCACGCTCTCCAGCTCCAGCAATGTCGGCTGCCTTCACCCCTGCATGCGGTACGTAGCCCCCCCACCCCTGTGCGCCTGCCCACCCACCCCCGTGCGCCTGCCCACCCACCCCCGTGCGCCCGCCCCACTCTCTCACCCCACGCGCCAGGAAGTTATCTTCCCGCCGGCGTCATTGCGGCCCTGGGCTGTCACAGCGCAGGGGGTCCCGGGACATTTGGTAATGTTCCGGGACCGCGGGATCCTTCTAAAAAATCGGGACAATCCCGGGAAAATCGGGACAGTTGGGAGGCATGCAGACACTCTGTATGTTGCCTGGCTGTATACAGACACTCTGTATGTTGCCTGGCTGTATACAGACACTGTGTATTTTACCTGGCTGTATACAGACACTCTGTATGTTGCCTGGCTGTATACAGACACTCTGTATGTTGCCTGGCTGTATACAGACACTCTGTATGTTGCCTGGCTGTATACAGGCACTCTGTATGTTACCTGGCTGTATACAGACACTCTGTATGTTACCTGGCTGTATACAGGCACTCTGTATGTTGCCTGGCTGTATACAGACACTCTGTATGTTACCTGGCTGTATACAGGCACTCTGTATGTTACCTGGCTGTATACAGACACTCTGTATGTTGCCTGGCTGTATATAGACACTCTGTATGTTACCTGGCTGTATACAGGCACTCTGTATGTTGTCTGGCTGTATACAGGCACTCTGTATGTTACCTGGCTCTATACAGACACTCTGTATGTTACCTGGCTGTATACAGGCACTCTGTATGTTACCTGGCTGTATACAGGCACTCTGTATGTTGCCTGGCTGTATACAGACACTCTGTATGTTACCTGGCTGTATACAGGCACTCTGTATGTTGTCTGGCTGTATACAGGCACTCTGTATGTTACCTGGCTCTATACAGACACTCTGTATGTTACCTGGCTGTATACAGACACTCTGTATGTTACCTGGCTGTATACAGACACTCTGTATATTACCTGGCTGTATACAGACACTCTTTATGTTACCTGGCTGTATACAGACACTCTGTATGTTACCTGGCTGTATACAGACACTCTGTATGTTACCTGGCTGTATACAGGCACTCTGTATGTTACCTGGCTCTATACAGACACTCTGTATGTTACCTGGCCCTATACAGACACTCTGTATGTTACCTGGCTGTATACAGACACTCTGTATGTTACCTGGCTGTATACAGACACTCTGTATGTTACCTGGCTGTATACAGACACTCTGTATGTTACCTGGCTCTATATAGACACTCTGTATGTTACCTGGCTGTATACAGACACTCTGTATGTTACCTGGCTGTATACAGACACTCTGTATGTTACCTGGCTGTATACAGACACTCTGTATGTTACCTGGCTGTATACAGGCACTCTGTATGTTGCCTGGCTGTTTAAATACACTCTTTATGTTACCTGGCTGTATACAGACACTCTGCATGTTACCTGGCCCTATACAGACACTCTGTATGTTACCTGGCTGTATACAGACACTCTGTATGTTACCTGGCTGTATACAGACACTCCGTATGTTACCTGGCTGTATACAGACACTCTGTATGTTACCTGGCTGTATACAGACACTCTGTATGTTACCTGGCTGTATACAGGCACTCTGTATGTTACCTGGCTCTATATAGACACTCTGTATGTTACCTGGCTGTATGCAGACACTCTGTATGTTACCTGGCTCTATATAGACACTCTGTATGTTACCTGGCTGTATGCAGACACTCTGTATGTTACCTGGCTGTATACAGACACTCTGTATGTTATCTGGCTGTATACAGACACTCTGTATGTTACCTGGCTGTATAAGGCACTCTGTATGTTACCTGGCTGTATACAGACACTCTGTATGTTACCTGGCTGTATACAGGCACTCTGTATGTTTCCTGGCTGTATACAGACACTCTGTATGTTACCGGGCTGTATACAGACACTCTGTATGTTACCTGGCTGTATACAGACACTCTGTATGTTGCCTGGCTGTATACAGACACTCTGTATGTTACCTGGCTGTATACAGACACTCCGTATGTTACCTGGCTGTATACAGACACTCCGTATGTTACCTGGCTGTATACAGACACTCTGCATGTTACCTGGCTCTATACAGACACTCTGTATGTTACCTGGCTGTATACAGACACTCTGTATGTTACCTGGCTGTATACAGACACTCCGTATGTTACCTGGCTGTATACAGACACTCCGTATGTTACCTGGCTGTATACAGACACTCCGTATGTTACCTGGCTGTATACAGACACTCCGTATGTTACCTGGCTGTATACAGACACTCTGTATGTTATCTGGCTGTATACGGACACTCTGTATGTTACCTGGCTGTATACAGACACTCCGTATGTTACCTGGCTGTATACAGACACTCTGTTTGTTACCTGGCTGTATACAGACACTCTGTATGTTACCTGGCTGTATACAGGCACTCTGTATGTTACCTGGCTCTATATAGACACTCTGTATGTTACCTGGCTGTATAAGGCACTCTGTATGTTACCTGGCTCTATATAGACACTCTGTATGTTACCTGGCTGTATACAGACACTCTGTATGTTACCTGGCTGTATGCAGACACTCTGTATGTTACCTGGCTGTATACAGACACTCTGTATGTTATCTGGCTGTATACAGACACTCTGTATGTTACCTGGCTGTATAAGGCACTCTGTATGTTACCTGGCTGTATACAGACACTCTGTATGTTACCTGGCTCTATATAGACACTCTGTATGTTACCTGGCTGTATACAGACACTCTGTATGTTACCTGGCTGTATGCAGACACTCTGTATGTTACCTGGCTGTATACAGACACTCTGTATGTTATCTGGCTGTATACAGACACTCTGTATGTTTCCTGGCTGTATACAGACACTCTGTATGTTACCTGGCTGTATACAGACACTCTGTATGTTACCTGGCTGTATACAGACACTCTGTATGTTACCTGGCTGTATACAGACACTCTGTATGTTACCTGGCTGTATACAGGCACTCTGTATGTTTCCTGGCTGTATACAGACACTCTGTATGTTACCGGGCTGTATACAGACACTCTGTATGTTACCTGGCTGTATACAGACACTCTGTATGTTGCCTGGCTGTATACAGACACTCTGTATGTTACCTGGCTGTATACAGACACTCTGTATGTTACCTGACTGTATACAGACACTCTGTATGTTACCTGGCTGTATACAGACACTCTGTATATTACCTGGCTGTATACAGACACTCTGTATGTTGCCTGGCTGTATACAGACACTCTGTATGTTACCTGGCTGTATACAGACACTCTGTATGTTACCTTGCTGTATACAGACACTCTGGGCCTTATTTAACAAGGGATAGCGTCATGCAACGCCTGGTTAGTGGGAGGTAGCACCAAATAGCGACTGGTCAACGCCTGGTCAACGCCGGACACGGCACAGAATAGCACATTTATCAACCGGAATCTGTGTAGCGACTGGAATAGCGACATGTAGCGGATGATTCATCAATTTCTCATCCTCAGCGAACAGCGCCAGTGTTGTGCCTAGCACAGCGCAAGGTATTACCTCTCGCTACCTGGCGCTCTCCCATACACTTCTATGGCAGACACATTTTTAATTTTTTTGGCTTTTGGAGTATGTATTTTTTTTTTTTTAAATGAAATTAGTACATGCATTAAACATTAATTCTGATTTGTCTTGAATGTTTTGGATGTCTTTTTTTTTTTTTTTTTGTAAAATGTATTTCGGAGTGTGTCACTTGGATGTCCAAATCACAGCCCTCTCCCAATGTCATTTCAGTTATTGTTAGCGTTTTCGAGCGTTAGCGTCAAACCCCCCAAATAATCTTTTTTTGAAAACCGTTACAAGCGCTCTGTGCCGCAGTCAGCTAACAGCGCCCACGCTCTATGATAGTAATCTCTTTGATGAATCCGTGGTGTTGCGGCGAGGCCCAGTCGCTATGCCGAGTCGCTATGTGGAGCAGGCAGCGGCGCTGTGCTGATCATACATGCGTTTTTTTTTTTTGGTCGCTATTTCACTTGTTACGCTCCCAGTCGCTGTTGATGAATACGCAGCAGACACGGGCACAGCTGACTCGTCGCTATACGTTATTGTGATGTTGCGTATCCTTGCAAATTGATAAGTGTATTTTAGCATATTTTAGCGATGCGTGTGTTTATTTTTTTTATTTTACTTTCGTTTTGCAACTTCTGGTTTCCACCTCTGAGGATTAGAAATGATTCCTAGACGCAGAGCCATCCCCCTCCCCAGCTACTCCTCTGAATCCTCCTCCCCAACCCCCCCCCCCCTCCTCCCCCTGTCTCCCCAACCCCCCCCTCCTCCCCCTGTCTCCCCTGGTCCCTCAACATCCCCTGCCCCCCCCAAAATTAAAGCGCAAACGCGTTGATACGCGTGTGAACGGCCAGGTGGTCAAAGTAAGTATATGTTCCATTTATGCTGTGCAACCATATAGCTTGTTATTTATGGTTATTAGTCTATATAGATATGTATTGATGTTTGTTTTTCAAATGTGTATTTTTATAGGATTTTTTGCTGAGGGAATACGACTATTCCCGTGGTGCAAAGAGGCGCATAGCGTTGGAGGTGAAGGCAACTGTGTCCCGGCGCTTCCAGACCCAGCTCACAGTCCGCTCTATCATCCAGAAATGGTCGGACTTCAAGCGCCGGGACCCAGAGGGCGTTTGTAGGCTCTATGATGCCTATGCTTCAGGTAAGTGTCAGCTCACAACATGTAAATCATTCCACTAATGTAGTATTATCAATAGTTTTCATGTTTTTTGGGGGGTTTTAAAGATATCCTTTTTTTCTCCCCTTTTACACAGATAAGCGTCCTCCCCTGGGCAAACATGGGAAGGGTTTCCTCCCCCGCAGAAGAGTGGTGGGGTCGGATGAATCTGCGGGGGAGGGGCCCTCTCACCAGTCCTATCTTGAGGACCCAGGGGAGGAAGGGGATGACGCCCCAGAGGAGTGTGCTGCTGGAGGGCGGGCAGTCTGGAGCCTCAGCTCCTCACAATTGGACTCAGTTGAGTCCACAAACCCCGTGGGCCACTCTCAAGTGGGGAGTCCAAGTGGGGAGGTGGAGGTGGACTCACCCACACTCCCTCGAGGATCTGGGAGTGAGAGGGAGGAGGGTGGCCCATGTGGTTTTGGATCTTCTGGGCCGATTGTGAGGAGTCGAGGCTCCACGCCTCCTCCTCAGAGTCCTCCCTGGGATACCAGCGGCAGTTCATCCCCTGGTGAGTGCATTTCTAAATCTTGTTTGTCTGTTACAGCTTAGCACTAATCCTGTGCCCTTGTTATCTGGTTTTAGGGCATCATAGAGCCACCACCTCCAGCAGCTATGTGCCAGCCCTTGCCCGTGGGCATAGTCGTGGTAAGCGTTTGTTGATATCCCTCACATGCCATATGTAATGACATTCCAAAAACACACATATGTTTACTGGTCCATAGTACAAGATTGTAGTGTAATTTGAATTAACCTCACAAACCCCACTCCAGTCCAATCCAACTGCCAACCACCCCGATGTTTCTGCGGACACCATGATGGTGGCTAGCAAATGTGTTAGTTTTGTAAGTTGTTCCTGCTAACACATGTTGCACACTCTACTATTAATATTCTACCCTCAACTTAAATGTATGCCTTAGCATTGCACTGTAAAGGTTATTGGCACATTATATTGATGTGTCCATGTTGCACGCATAAATAATTCCCATGACCTCATGGACCAGTAAATATGCTAATGTCTGACAACATGTGTAACCATGCATGCATTTTTTGGCAGACTCCCTAAACAGATGGATGTCAAATCTTAATGTGTAATTGGCAAACTAATTTTGTTTTTGGTTTTGCTTTCTCAAGACAGATGTTTCCATGCAGACGGACCCTGTGACCATACTCCCCACCCCAGCTCCAGGGACATCCAGCAGCATGGGCCCCAGCCACAGCTGCGATGGTGAGTACATCAACTTCATATGCCAAAATTCATATGCCAAAATACTTAGGACACCTATGTCTTAGTCTAAAATATATATTAATTGACAATGTCCCTATGTCTTTTCTAAGCACACATCTAGGTGACATTTGCTCGTCCCACAATCCTAAATGCATGTCTGCATGCTTGATTGTTTGCTCACATTTTTGGTTTTTACACGTATTGGTAAAATGTTTTCTTAAAATAAAAATATTTGCCTGCTAAGGTTGGGAACTCTAATATGCTTTTCACAAGCAGTTTAAATCGTTAGGACTTTGGCCATGATGTTTGGCTGTAAATAACCCAATAAATGCCCACAATGGGACTTATCCCTTCATTTCTTCCAAAGAGTTCATACTAAATGTATGGTTTGGATGTTAAATGCACATGTAAGGCAGGCACTACTACTCATATAATGTTAACACATAAGGGCCCAGTTTACACCAATGTTAATGTGTTGGTCAGCTAATTCGAGCAAATTACATAACATTCCTACATCTGTGTATGTTGAGATCCCATTATATTTGTTTGAGTGTTTTTTTTTTTACTCTCTACAGCTTGTGAAACAGAGCATCGCAGACTGTGGCAGTACGTCCGTCGGACGCACCTTATGCTGCTGGGCAAGAAGAAGAAACACCGTTAGGGTGGGGGGTATGTTTTTTTCCACTGGGCAACATGGGCAATTAATGTTGCCCATGTTGGGTGCCTTTGAAGGCAATAAATGTTTTATATTTTTCTACTTTCAGTGTGTTGTGCCTTGTAAAGCATAGTTTAAGTGTCTAGCAAACCATTAGTTTGATAACATTGTTAGGCATTTAATGTGTTAACCATAGTAATGTATGGCAAACAATGTGTGTCATACATTTCTGCCTACATGTACATATCTAGAGACTTATCCCTGACTGGGTTAGTAGCTATGTCTTCTCAAAAACACTAATTGGAGGTTGGGTTCAAACAATTATTACAAGAAAATAAAAACCTTAAAATTAATGCATTTCAAGGGAACAAGAAGTGCCACAATTATTCCCTGGGTGGCCTTGGAGGTTGGGATTCATTGCTAGGGTTGGTGTTGGGGGACAACAGTGCAGTCAAAAAAATTGACTGCTGTTGTATTAGCTGATGGATCAACAAAAACGTTTGTTCCTGGCGCTGTCCAGATTCTTGTATGGCATGTGACATTTGTTGTATGGAGTTTGACATTTGTTGAATTGCCTGAGTAATTTGGGGGTGCTGGTGATTTTGCACTTCTCGCAGTTGTTGCTGCAGGTCCTGAATTTGTTGCCGATCCTCCAGCGACTGATTTTCCAACGCCGCAATGCGCTCATTAGTTCCAGCACGCGGCTGTTATTGACTGTAGCCCTCCTGCATCCGGACCCCTAGCTGGTAAAAATCGGCACTTGTGGGTGCAGAAGCTCCAGTTGTAGGAGGTTCAGCCTAAAACACCAAAAAAAAGATTGTATTGAAGCTGGAACAATGCAGGTAATCCCCTCCAAAACATTTCCCAAAAGGGTTCCATTATAATGTACCGTTGCTTCAGCCTCTGTAGCCTGTCCACATGGCACTTGGGCAGAGGGCAGAGCCTGGGTTTCCGCAATGGACTCCTGCTAAACCACAAATATGTTGTATGTTACATGGTGGATCCTGTTGTCCCCCCAAACATGTAAATGTGGTTACTGTTCAAACAAATCAGCCATGGTACCTCAGTCTCCTCCGGCCAAAGTAGTTCCGGTGTCTGGCTGCCAGAAAGGGGAAACTCCACATCTGAGAGATGGGGCACGCTGCCATATGCTAAACAGGAAAGTCATGTTAGTAGGTCATTTGAGATTGTGGGACTATTTTTGGCCCACACTATCAAGGCCATACCTCACCAAAGTGGGGGATTGCCCAATAGCAAAAATGTGTCATGGAACATCATATTCCAAACATGTATGTAAGCCGAAGAGGAGGAAATAATTGTGGCAAACAATAACATACACACATTGCTCAAATTACACATACCTGCCATCTCACAGATGTCCCGACTTAGCCCCTCACTCGAGCTTTGCCCTTCAAAAAACATGTTGAATAACAAGTTGTACTAATAATTCCAAAAAACAGGTTAGCCAACATCCTTACTAGAGAATAAAGCTAAACAAACTTACCCTCATCTCTAGCAGCCTCACGGTGAAGGGCCCTTTCCGAATGGCCACTGTATTCCGGTCAACTAAAATACACAATGTAGATCAATATTACCAACACTAGTATAGTGTATGTTTGTCTTTCGATTTTAAATCAACCAAAAAATGCAGGGAACACATTACAACAATTTAATTTCTGATCAGGTTGATGCACAATCCAGTGTCAATATCCATATTGAAGTTGTAATTGAAATCATGTTGAATTTTAGACTAACAAAATATACACATTGTTACTCAAACAGCATAAAGAATACAGTGTGTTTGGAAATACACACCAACAGGGTCCGGTTGACCAGCAACACAGGAAGTGGTGTCCAAAGATGAAGCAGGGACTTGCCCTACAATGAAAATAGATGAATGAAAGACATGCCCTTGTGTTAAAGTAGCTAAAGCAAGGTTGACACATGCACTTACCGGCATCCAAAGATTAGGTTGACTCCTGAGGAGATGCTGGTGCAAATGTCAGGGCAACTATCAGAAATAAAAGTAAGGATTTAGCCATTGGTAATGTGCGACCCAAAATAACCACCACCAAAATTACTTAAAAATACCTTCAATGGCCGACTGGGTTATGCTTGAGGTTGTGGGAAGGGGGTTGTGGGAAGGGGAGGTTGTGGGTGTCCTCCTCCCCAGAATCCTGGGCCTCACCATGTGCACCTATGCATAAAGCAAGAGACAGGCAAGTAACACATTAATGAGGTATAATGTACTACTTCACATGTCCTACTGTTAGTATTGAAAAAAAATTAAAAACAAAATAACATACATTACAACAACAAGATTTAAAAATGTCTAAACTAGGTACCTTCAGCCCAACCTGTGGTGTCATCCCCAGCATTAACACCCTGCAGCCGAATGAGCGGAATCTTGCACTTCAGCATCTCCTCATATGGCCTGTAGGTACTCTTTGGACCCTGGTTGGTCCCACTCTCTACAAGAAGATCATTCTTCATCTTTTGCATAAGGGCCCTTTTCAAAGTGTAGAATCGTTTCTTGCAGGATGGGCCACTACGTGGGTATTGAGCACTGCTAGTAAGCTCCTCACCAATGGCATCCCACAATTTGCTCCTTTCTTGCTTGCCTAAACACTGACTTTGGGAGCCAAATAATAACTCCCATTTTGCCAGTGTCAGACGCACAAGAGTATTGTTATCCGCCAAATTAAATTCTGGCTCCCTCTTGGCAAATGGGCGCTTGGCCTTAGGTGCTGCCTCACCTTCGGCCTGTGCCCTTTTCCTTAGGGGAGGTCTGCGCACAGCACCCAACACACTCCTACTTGGTACAGCTGTGGCCGGCAGATGCCCAGAATTTGGCTCCATCCTGTAGCTGCAAACACACCACTATACAACACCCAAGCACGCATGCAGACTAGAAAATGGCAACAACTGCTGCTTGGGTGTGCCAGGTTTTATGTGCTCTAAGAACCAATCACAAACAGGTCCACTTAATTGCTTCACACATACTGGCCAGCTGTTTGTAGCGACATCTTCACTGCAATGCCTGATGTTTCTGGCAACCATGTGTGGAAGACAATTAAATAATTAGAGAGCTCATTAACCAAACAACCCAACATAAGAAACCAATGTACTCAGGTCTGTTAAACACATGTAAAATGTTGCTCTAAAAACGGCTATTTGAATTAAGAACAGCATAAGTTTTATTGGACCAAACCTGACTGATGAACCATATCCGCTAAAGCACGCAAGTATCTGCTCACGTACGCCAGTATGCTTTAGCGTACGTGTGCGCAAACCGTTTCAAGCACACCTGGCTAAGCTAATTACAGACTGGAAATAGCTAAGCAACGCAAGAGGCGGCAAAGCGGACCAGTCCTTTCCCAAAGTTAAGTATAAATAGCTTTATTTGACAACCTTCTTGTATTGTTACACTGTGGCAAAGGCTGTGGTGTTGTCCTTTGGTCCCTTGCTTAAAAAAATTGTCTGGCTGGGTTGTGCCTTTACTCTGTGTGGCTTGTTGGGTGATTTCTGGCATCAGTGCTGTTTCTTTGGGAGATTTATTTTGTTGGCATATGCAAATATTGTGTAGCATACAGAAAGTGAGGATTGATTTTGGGGCCTTTTGTGGGTTGTGCAGCAAATCCCCTCTTGGTTGTGCCTAACTTAGAAAGCAGACTTTCAGCAGTCTGGTGGTTCTGACCACTATACATCTGGTTTTGTGTTGAGCTGCATTGGTGTGATTGTGTGAGGAGTGTGCTTGTTTCTGTGGTGTGTTGGTTTTCTGTTTTTGGTTTGCCTTATTTTGTATCTCTGGCCAGTGAGTGTGAGATGGATGAGAGGGTGATGTTTGGGTTCTGGATGAGACTGCTGGAAGAACAGGAGGCCAGGGAGGAGGGTGCTGTGAGGCTTAGGGCACCCCGATCCTTTGGCATCCGTCTTTCAGTGTGGGATTTAAGTGACGAGCAGATCAGAAGCCGCTTTCGTCTGAATCGTGCAGCACTACAGTCCCTATATGATCAGATTAAGACCAAAATCGATCTATCCACAAGACGCACCCAATCCATTCCAGGCATAGTTCGCCTATGTGCCACGCTTAATATTGTGGCACGAGGGAATTTCCAGGCAACCTCTGACTTCTTCAGCGGGATCAGCCAGGCTACAATGAGCCGCATATTTTTCAAGGTAGTACTGGCTATTTGTGACCTTATCCCTGTTTATATCAAATTTCCTGAGGATGCGGATGAGGTTGCCCAAAAAAAGCATGCGTTCTACCGCATGGGAGGGATTCCGAATGTGCTAGGGTGCGTGGATGGTACACATATCCCTTTCCGCCCTCCCCGTGCACAGGAGCTGCATTATAGGAATAGGAAACAATTCCATTCCATCAACGTCATAGTGGTATGTGACCATGACATGAAGCTGCTGGCCGTGAGATCTGGCTTCCCCGGCTCATGCCACGATTCTTACGTGCTCCAGCAATCAGTCATGTGCCGGAAGTTTGAAAACAATGAAATGCCATCTGGCTCGCTACTGGGTAAATAAATAACCATGACAAATTATTTTGATAAAAATATGTGGCCTAGTAAGCTAAATTTAAAAAAACATGTACTATTACTAATTGCTGTCTCTCTCATTGTGTTTATTCCACAGCGGATAAGCAATATGGGCAGAGAACGTGGGTCATGACTCCCGTCAGAAACCCACAGACCTCTGCCCAACTACGCTACAATGCAGCACATCGCAAAACCCGATGCATTGTGGAAAAAACCATTGGACTGCTGAAAGCGCGCTTTCTGTGTTTGGCACGCCCAGGAGGAGAAATGTTGTACAGTCCACAAAAGGTCTCCAAAATTATCCTTGCATGCTGTGTCCTACACAATATTTGCATATGCCAAATAATACAACCCCCTGAAGAAACAGCACTGGTGCCAGAAATCCCCAACTTGCCCGCAGAAACGAGTGAGGACACCCATACTGGATTTGAGCTAAGGGAAAGCATGATAACCTCGTTTTTCTCGGTAAGCTAGCTCACCTTAACTATACTCCAAGTACTAGACTACAGGGCCCTTATTTTTGGGGACCAAAAATAAGGGGTGGTGTGCAAGTTGACCCAAACCAGAATAAGGGGTGGTGTGCAAGTTGACCCAAACCAGAATAAGGGGTGGTGTGCAAGTTGACCCAAACCAGAATAAGGGGTGGTGTGCAAGTTGACCCAAACCAGAATAAGGGATGGTGTGCAAGTTGACCCAAACCAGAATAAGGGGTGGTGTGCAAGTTGACCCAAACCAGAATAAGGGGTGGTGTGCAAGTTGACCCAAACCAGAATAAGGGGTGGTGTGCAAGTTGACCCAAACCAGAATAAGGGGTGGTGTGCAAGTTGACCCAAAGCAGAATAAGGGGTGGTGTGCAAGTTGACCCAAACCAGAATAAGGGGTGGTGTGCAAGTTGACCCAAACCAGAATAAGGGGTTGTGTGCAAGTTGACCCAAACCAGAATAAGGGGTTGTGTGCAAGTTGACCCAAACCAGAATAAGGGGTGGTGTGCAAGTTGACCCAAACCAGAATAAGGGGTGGTGTGCAAGTTGACCCAAACCAGAATAAGGGGTTGTGTGCAAGTTGACCCAAACCAGAATAAGGGGTGGTGTGCAAGTTGACCAAAACCAGAATAAGGGGAGGTGTGCAAGTTGACCAAAATTTGAAAAAAAAATGAGGCCTTGGTATGTAATTAAATGCTACAAAAAAAATTAGTAATAAAAACTAACTACACTTTTGTTTCTTTTTTAGGCACCATGAAGAGAAACCAACAATTGTATGCATTTATTTAAAAAAAAAATAAAAAAAAAAATAAAAAAACATTTAACCAAATAAACATGGTGCAATGTGTTTACTACAGAATGTTCTAACATTGATTTCAATCCAACAGCTAACAAATGCTCAGGCGCTGTCTTGAATACCGTGTGAAAAAGTAACAGCGCCTAAAAAGCTGATCTGAAACATCTCATTCACCAATGTAGGCATTCTTCCCAACAACGGCAGATAGCGACTGAGGAGGCCTGCTATAGCGACTCACAGTCGTTCGTGGCGTACACTAGCGGTCGCTCATAGTGCCGCACTTCAGACACTCATCTGTCGCTACCTGGCGCTATTAATGAATCAACCTCCCCGTATGTTACCTGGCTGTATACAGACACTCTGTATGTTACCTGGCTGTATACAGACACTCTGTATGTTACCTGGCTGTATACAGACACTCTGTATGTTACCTGGCTGTATACAGACACTCTGTATGTTACCTGGCTGTATACAGACACTCTGTATGTTACCTGGCTGTATACAGACACTCTGTATGTTACCTGGCTGTATACAGACACTCTGCATGTTACCTGGCTGTATACAGACACTCTGCATGTTACCTGGCTGTATACAGACACTCTGTATGTTACCTGGCTGTATACAGACACTCTGTATGTTACCTGGCTGTATACAGACACTCTGTATATTACCTGGCTGTATACAGACACTCTGTATGTTACCTGGCTGTATACAGACACTCTGTATGTTACTTGGCTGTATACAGACACTCTGTATGTTACCTGGCTGTATACAGACACTGTGTATGTTACCTGGCTGTATACAGACACTCTGTATGTTACCTGGCTGTATACAGACACTCTGTATGTTTCCTGGCTGTATGCAGACACTCTGTATGTTACCTGGCTGTATACAGACACTCTGTATGATACCTGGCTGTATACAGACACTCTGTATGTTACCTGGCTGTATACAGACACTATGTATATTACCTGGCTGTATACAGACACTCTGTATGATACCTGGCAGTATACAGACACTCTGTATGATACCTGGCTGTATGCAGACACTCTGTATATTACCTGGCTGTATACAGACACTCTGTATGTTACCTGGCTGTATACAGACACTCTGTATGTTACCTGGCTGTATACAGACACTCTGTATGTTACCTGGCTGTATACAGACACTCTGTATGTTACCTGGCTGTATACAGACACTCTGTATGTTACCTGGCTGTATACAGACACTCTGTATGTTACCTGGCTGTATACAGACACTCTGTATGTTACCTGGCTGTATACAGACACTCTGTATGTTACCTGACTGTATACAGACACTCCGTATGTTACCTGGCTGTATACAGACACTCCGTATGTTACCTGGCTGTATACAGACACTCTGTATATTACCTGGCTGTATACAGACACTCTGTATGTTACCTGGCTGTATACAGACACTCTGTATGTTACCTGGCTGTATACAGACACTCTGTATGTTACCTGGCTGTATACAGACACTCTGTATATTACCTGGCTGTGTGGTGACCTGGGGTTGTTAGGTGTTACTAGCCCTTTAAGGTGTCACGCGGTGGCATTTCACTCTGGCCGAGGGATGTGATGGGCCCAATCCCAGGTGGCATCCACAGAAGTGTGTGTCCCGATTACCCGCCCCCACGTAGGTACCTGTAGCAATGAGTACTCCAGACGCCCAGTCTCGGGGGTAACCGTTGCTCTTTATTGGCAGGACACAGGAAATCCAGATGACAGTGGTGGTAAATGGTGTAGCTGGTGGTGAGTGGTCTTCTGAAGCAGATGGATGGAGTTTTTCAGAGGCCTCGGATGGCAGGGTTGTAATGAATATACTTGCTTGACTTGAATGTCTGCACCCAGTGACTGGAGTCCCTATCAGACAGGGTACGTGCTTGTAGAGGATACGTAGAAAACTTTTGCGCTGCTGGCGGGATGACCCTCAATTTCCAAGGCAGCTCGCTATGGGCTATTTTATATATCAGTATTGTCCCACAGACTGTAGTGAGAAGGCACGTATATAATCCCTGCTAACCTGGGTGAACAGGTGATAAACAGGCTGGAAGATATGCTGCATACCTTGTTTAGGGTTTTCCAATAAAGGGATAAGGCCTGTGACTGACTGACTGGACAGACCTCGAAGTGTGTCTTCTCCCTCCACACACCGAAGTGTGTCTGCCCCCTTTCCAGAACAATCCAGGGGGCTTGAGTGGCTCTAGGAGGTCACCTGATTCATTAGACTCACTCCCACAGCTTAACCATGTGAATGCTGATGACATGTACAGTCATACACAGGGAAAAATGTTAACATTAGTGTGAATGAAACAAGTAATTAGCTTTCTGACCACAAGATGGTGTTATGCTAGACAATATGCATACACATGGAAATAAAATGGAGAATGTGATAAGACCACATTAGGCTTATGGCCTATATCTGCACATGTGCTCAGGGAATACACAAAAACACAAATATGAAAGATCATGGGTTTACGGTATGTAAGTGACCAAACATATAGTGACAGACTTCCAGATACCGACTGGATTAGTCCAGGTCACTACAAACACCCTCACTAAAAATAAGCCGTCCTCGGCGTCTATATGAGGAGGAAACTTAGAAATGCACATGTCTATGTGGAGTAGCACCTGTAAGATAATGACAATGAAAAAGTGAACTGACATGGAGAATATACCATACAAAGCAATGCAATAACACCTGAAAATAACAATGAAAGTGTGTAAAACAATATGAACAGTAGATATTGTGCAATTTTGTAGAGTCTCTTTCAGCAATAAGGCATTGTCAATGGAAAGGCTCCGGGAAAAGGCACTTTTGAGTAAAGGCACAGTCCTTAGTAGTCCATAGGCTGTATAAATAAGCAAGTAAACCAGGAACAGTGTGCATGGTAGTTACCAGGTACTAGAGGCTTAAACTGTTGCAAACTGGCTAACTAGCTAACTAAATAAAGTCAGACATATATGTATACAGGCAAAGCAGTATATACACATGGAATGGATATAGTTCTTTAATCTCTGTAACGGGCAGGTGGAGTTCCTTTGGTGCTTCGCTCTGAACGCCTCAGCACTTGAGTTTCTTCAGAATCTGGAACTTGGTAATGAGGTAGTTCTTCTAATGCTGGTACAGGAACTGGAGTAGCAATTGAAGCAGGAACTCGAGCTGGAACTTGAACCGGAACTGGTACCCATTGGTAACAGCCTGGAATTATGAATGGAGAATTCTGAATTGATTCTTCCACAGAGGACTGTCTGGGTGGTGTCTCAATTACAGGAGTTGGTGTGTAGACTGGCATGACTGGTTGTGAAGGAAAAGACATAACCATAAGGTCTCCCTTAGTACAAAGTTTCATGCGATTCCTGTGAACTGTTTGAGGAGCCATTCCCGGCTTCTTGACCTCATAGACATCTGAATCAGGGTATGGGATACTTGTAACAGTGTAGGGTTCCTGTTCCCAGAGTGAATCGAGTTTGTCAGAACGGTGGTATTTACGTAACCATACTTTATCTCCCACATGCAGTGGTGTGGCATTTGCTCTCTGGTTATAACACTCTTCTTGCCTACGATGAGCTTCGTTCATTCTGTGATCAACTATCTCTTTCGCCTCCTGGATGCGCCGTTGATGTTCAGAGACCCAATCGGTCTTTGGCAAGGGATTAATTACATCAGGAACTTGAATTCCTAAAGTACGATCCTTAGGGAGTTGACCTGGGCGACCAAACATAAGATAGTATGGGGAGTAGCCTGTCGAACAATGAGGGGTGTTGTTGTAAATCTCCACTAGTTCATCCAGTAGTTGTGGCCATTCTGCCTGTTTGGTTACTGATGCCGTTCTCAGCATGTTAATAAACACTTGATTTATCCTCTCACAAAGTCCATTCCCTTGTGGGTGATAAGCTGTTGTACGTAGCTTCTTACACTCATGGAATTGGCAGAGCTCTTGGAAGAGCTGTGACTCAAAGGCAGGTCCACGATCTGTTAGGACTGCTTCAGGACAACCATAATGTCTCATGTACTCACGGTAAAAGATGGCAGCCGTAGTACGAGCGGTAATATCCTTCACTGGAACGACTACGACCCACTTAGAGTAGTGATCCACCATAGTGAGGGCATAGGTATACCCTGAACGAGTAGGTGCCAGCTTTACATGGTCTAGAGCAACTAGCTCATTTGGTCGGTGAGAGTTGATTGGATGCAATGGCGCTCTAGCCTCTTTCCTTCCGGCTTTTGTCAAGTTGCAAGCTGGGCATTCGTTGCACCAATTTTCAATATCTGCTCGCATTCCGATCCAGTAAAAGCGCTGGCGTATGGTAGCTTCGGTTTTATGTACGCCAAAATGTCCCGATTGGTCATGGTAAGCGTCAAGCACAATTTTTGCATCTCTTCTGGGGATGAGGATTTGGTGTATTCTCTCTCCTGAAGCAGGATCCAAGGTATTACGTATGATGAGGCCTTTTTGTATGAAGAGCCTTTTCCGCTGTCTCCATAGGCGTTTGAGTTCAGTATCTGGATACTGTCTTCTGAGTCTGACAGGTGTTCTTCCAGAAGTTAGGAAATCATAGATCTCACCTAAAACTCGAGATTCATTCTGGAGAGTTTGCCATCTAGATGGATCTTGAATTGGGTCAAATTGCTGTTGGGGACCTTTATCAGTCTGGGTAGCAGCAATGACATTCTGCGTAGCAAACCTTTGATAGAAGGGCGGCATCTCAACATCTTCCCACATGTCTTCTTCCCCAGGAGGTTCTTCCCCTATGGGCAACCGGGATAATACATCTGCATTGACGTTGGTTTTGCCGCTGCGGTACTTGATGTCAAAGCAGTAATTTGCCAATCTGGAAGCCCACCTCTGTTCAAGTGCACCCAGCCGTGCAGTATTAAGGTGAGCGAGAGGATTGTTGTCCGTATATACGGTGAATGGCGTGGCTGCAAGGTAATCCTTGAACTTCTCGGTAACGGCCCACACAAGAGCTAGTAGCTCTAACTTGAAGGAACTGTAATTGCTATCGTTCTTCTCGGCACCTCTCAAACTTCGGCTGGCATAGGCAACGACTCTCTCTTTGTTGTTTTGGACTTGTGACAATACAGCTCCTAAGCCTTGATAGCTGGCATCCGTGTAAAGACGGAAAGGATGACTGTAGTCAGGATACGCTAGAATTGGAGGAGAAGTCAACAGGTCTTTCAATTTCTGGAATGCAGTCTCTTGTCTCTCAGACCAATCAATGGGAAATCTTCTGTTATAGTTTTCTCTAGGACAACCACGTAGAAGTTCTGTCAGTGGTTCTGCTACCTTGGCAAAGTTAGGTATAAAACGGCGGTAGTAGCCCGCAAATCCTAGGAAACTTCTGACTTCCTTCACAGTTCTTGGGGTGTCCCAATTTTTAACGGCAGAAATCTTTTCTGGATCAGGCTGGATTCCTTCCGCACTGACGACATGACCCAAGTAACTGACCTTTGGCTTCAGAAGGTAACATTTTGATGGCTTGATCTTCAGACCATGCTCAATGAGCACTTGGAATACTTCTGCAAGATGGTTTAAGTGATCTTCATATGTACGAGAGTACACAATGACATCGTCAAGATACAACAGGACGCTCTGGAAATTAATGTGGCCAAGACATCTTTCCATTAGTCTCTGGAATGTTGCGGGGGCGTTGCACAACCCGAACGGCATGCCATTGAACTCGTAGAGTCCCATTGGAGTAGTGAAAGCTGTCTTCTCTCTATCCTCAGGAGCCATGGGTACTTGCCAGTAACCGCTGGTTAGGTCGAGAGTGGAGAAGTATGCAGCTGAGCCAAGAGCAGTGATGGATTCTTCAATCCTTGGAAGAGGATAGGCATCTTTGTGGGTGACATTGTTCAGTTTTCTGTAGTCAACGCAGAATCTGATGTTACCATCCTTCTTCTTCACTAAGACGATGGGTGCAGCCCAAGGACTTTGGCTTTCTTGAATGACTTTGGTGTCTTTCATCTCCTTAATCAGCTTCTTTACTTGCTGGTAGTTCGCAGGGGGTATGGGCCGGTGTCTTTCCTTGATAGGAGGATGATCACCTGTGTTGGTCTTGTGTTGGATCAAATTAGTCTTCCCAAAGTCTAGAGCGTGCTTGCTAAAAGCTTCACTGTGTCGCTTAGCAACTTTAATGACACCATTGACATCTTCAATTGGAGTGTTGGCATCTCCAACATTGAGTTCATTCCACCAGAAGGTAGTTGGTTTGCGGTTGCCTTTGGGAGTGGCTTTAACAGACTTTTGGTAAGCAAGCGTTTCTTCATCCAGGATGTCCTCTGGGTCCAGGTGATACAATTGGGCAACTGAATTGAATTTGTACAAGTCTACAGGTGCATCACTCAGGTTGACTAGTCGTACTGGTACTCTACCGTTTGAGACGGTGACAATACTTCTGGCAGCTTTTACCAGTGGCTGTCCTTCAATCTGGATGGGGTCAAGAAGAGCTTCATAATCTGAATTATCTATACCTGGACGAGCTCGACACCAGACTAGGGTTTCGCTGTTTGGACTTAAGGTAACTGGTCTTACATCCTGGATACGGACTCGGCAAATTTCACCTTTATAGTTTGAGAACTTCTGCTGGGCACAGAGCACTTTAATGGTCCGCTGAACAGCTTGTCTGTAATGGGAAGAAGCAGAAGGGAGAGAGACATGCAAGGCAGCTAGCAATTCAGTAAATACGTGACGGATAACATTCATGCCTAGCACTACTGCTATTGTACCTCCCTGAGCCTCAGTAACAACTACACCTTGACCTGGTAACTGACGATCACCAATACGGATGGTAGGTTCCCAGTAGCCTAGCTGGGAAATAGGTTGACCATTACTTGCTATTAAATGTAACTTGGCTTTACCCACAGGGCTTAGTATGTCAGTGTCCCAATACTTTTCAAAGGCTTGTCGCTCAATGGTGGTAACTTGTGAGCCAGTGTCCACTAAGGCTTCTAATGGTACACCATCGATACAAATAGTTATGTACGGGCATTTTAGGATGAACTTGGAAATCCATTGCGATTGTCCCTCTGGGCCCTTGGATTCACTACCCGAGGGGCGGGCCTTGGCCTCGGGAGTGGCCCGTTTAACTGGTAGCATTGGTATTTGTAATGCCCAGGACGTTCACAGTAAGTACAATAAGGAGGTTCATGTCGTGGAGACCTTTCAGGAGGGGGCCTATCAGGTCTTGGGCGGTTAGAACCAGGTTCTGGAGACAATGTCCTGGAAGAAGATGACTCACGGGATGAGGGCTGACCCTTTAACTCTTTTAAAGCTTGACACAGAGAGTCAACAACCTGGGCAAGTACCTCAGTAGTAGTAGGTGTAGTAACAGGGGTAGGCTGGACAGTCTGAGTGGCCTGCATAGGCAAAACAGGAGGTAGTGGGGATGCAATATAAGCTCCACCAGCCAGGTCTGGAGGATAAGTGGCAGAAGTATAACAGGGTGAGTCAGTTCCCACTACACGCAGGGCCAAAGTCTTAAAGTCTAGAAAGGTCATATTTGGGTTCTGGGCTGCTAGCATGCGGAGTTGGCTCTGCATTATCCTGGAATCAACACCTTCTATAAATCTATCAGTAATCATGCTCTCGGCAGCAACAGGGTCGAGGGTGTCTACTTGGCACAAAGATCTGTATGCAGACTGCAGAGCTAGGGCATATTCTCTCAGGTTTTCCCCAGGTCTCTGACGTCTGTCATAAAATTTAAGACGAACCTCAGTTGGTGATTGGACTTCAAATTCTCTCCTGAGATGACTAAGAATCTGGTCAACGCTGGTCTTTTCTGTAGATGGCCAGGAACGGACTTCCTCTGCAGCAGGACCATCAAGTTGACCTAGGAGAAGTTGGACCTGCTGATTGGGAGAAAGTGACACAAGTTCAAGAGTACGCAATATCTTTTCTTTAAATCCCCTCTGTAACTTGGTAGATTGGAGGTTCCTATGAAAAAAGGCACTCCTGTTGCTATAACAGGGGCTGGAACTGGTGCAGCAGCTGTAATCTGAGGTGCAGGGACGCTAGCAGATGATGATGCAGGGCTGCTAGGGCCAGCCTGGTCACTTTGAGAAGATGTAGACATTTTTGTTTTTCAAAAAAAAATGAGTGTACTGTCTCTTTAAGAAAAATATGACTACTGTTGCATTAAGAAAAATTATTTTATGCAAAAACACAGCCTCTGAATATACAACTTCCTTTCCTTTATGTAACACTGATGAAAATGAAGAGTTGCACTTATCTGTATAGCTGGGATGACAGGCGCTTACTGCAGCAATCAGTAGAAAATGCAGGAATAAACAGGCTGAAGAGAATAACTGGAGCTGCAGACTGCATGATAGGAGAACAGTAGAGATGAGCACTGCAATGGTGATAGTGCTGAGGGTCTGGTACTCTGTTCAAGATGGCAGTGCCCAGCAACTCTATCAGGTGCAACTAAGAAATCCTTCTCCTCTAGCACAAGGACAACACAAAAAGGTTCCACTTTGTAGAGATGCAGAGAGGAGGACCTGAACACACTGCAATAGGCGGAGCTACAGTGCAGAGAAGCTGGATGGACACAATTAACCTCTTGTATGCTCTTCTGGTAGCAGCACAATGTAAAATGGCAGTAGATGATTACACACTAACAAAATAGCACAATCTTTTGCTCCACACAAGTATAGGTAACGTTTGCAGTCCACAATAGAAGATGCATAGCAGCAGCAATAACTGTAATCCACAACAATGGCAACTTGAATCCACACCAGAAGATGCATGTAATTCACACCACACAGATTCAAAGCGATAGTCTCTCATTCAAAGAGGACAGCACCCTCACTTCGTCAGAAGTACTATTTATGACTTTATGGGACATGTAGTTCCACAGCAATATAAGGAAAGTCTCTTTAGACGGCACATAGACTCATCCTGTTCGTGACGCCAACCTTATGTGGTGACCTGGGGTTGTTAGGTGTTACTAGCCCTTTAAGGTGTCACACGGTGGCATTTCACTCTGGCCGAGGGATGTGATGGGCCCAATCCCAGGTGGCATCCACAGAAGTGTGTGTCCCGATTACCCGCCCCCACGTAGGTACCTGTAGCAATGAGTACTCCAGACGCCCAGTCTCGGGGGTAACCGTTGCTCTTTATTGGCAGGACACAGGAAATCCAGATGACAGTGGTGGTAAATGGTGTAGCTGGTGGTGAGTGGTCTTCTGAAGCAGATGGATGGAGTTTTTCAGAGGCCTCGGATGGCAGGGTTGTAATGAATATACTTGCTTGACTTGAATGTCTGCACCCAGTGACTGGAGTCCCTATCAGACAGGGTACGTGCTTGTAGAGGATACGTAGAAAACTTTTGCGCTGCTGGCGGGATGACCCTCAATTTCCAAGGCAGCTCGCTATGGGCTATTTTATATATCAGTATTGTCCCACAGACTGTAGTGAGAAGGCACGTATATAATCCCTGCTAACCTGGGTGAACAGGTGATAAACAGGCTGGAAGATATGCTGCATACCTTGTTTAGGGTTTTCCAATAAAGGGATAAGGCCTGTGACTGACTGACTGGACAGACCTCGAAGTGTGTCTTCTCCCCCCACACACCGAAGTGTGTCTGCCCCCTTTCCAGAACAATCCAGGGGGCTTGAGTGGCTCTAGGAGGTCACCTGATTCATTAGACTCACTCCCACAGCTTAACCATGTGAATGCTGATGACATGTACAGTCATACACAGGGAAAAATGTTAACATTAGTGTGAATGAAACAAGTAATTAGCTTTCTGACCACAAGATGGTGTTATGCTAGACAATATGCATACACATGGAAATAAAATGGAGAATGTGATAAGACCACATTTGGCTTATGGCCTATATCTGCACATGTGCTCAGGGAATACACAAAAACACAAATATGAAAGATCATGGGTTTACGGTATGTAAGTGACCAAACATATAGTGACAGACTTCCAGATACCGACTGGATTAGTCCAGGTCACTACAGCTGTATACAGACACTCTGTATGTTACCTGGCTGTATACAGGCACTCTGTATGTTACCTGGCTGTATACAGACACTCTGTATATTACCTGGCTGTATACAGACACTCTGTATGTTACCTGGCTGTATACAGACACTCTGTATGTTACCTGGCTGTATACAGACACTCTGTATATTACCTGGCTGTATACAGACACTCTGTATGTTACCTGGCTGTATACAGACACTCTGTATGTTACCTGGCTGTATACAGACACTCTGTATGTTACCTGGCTGTATACAGACACTCTGTATGTTACCTGGCTGTATACATACACTCTGTATGTTACCTGGCTGTATACAGACACTCTGTATGTTACCTGGCTGTATACAGACACTCTGTATGTTACCTGGCTGTATACAGACACTCTGTATGTTACCTGGCTGTATACAGACACTCTGTATATTACCTGGCTGTATACAGACACTCTGTATGTTACCTGGCTGTATACAGACACTCTGTATGTTACCTGGCTGTATACAGACACTCTGTATGTTACCTGGCTGTATACAGACACTCTGTATATTACCTGGCTGTATACAGACACTCTGTATGTTACCTGGCTGTATACAGACACTCTGTATGTTACCTGGCTGTATACAGACACTCTGTATATTACCTGGCTGTATACAGACACTCTGTATGTTACCTGGCTGTATACAGACACTCTGTATGTTACCTGGCTGTATACAGACACTCTGTATGTTACCTGGCTGTATACAGACACTCTGTATATTACCTGGCTGTATACAGACACTCTGTATGTTACCTGGCTGTATACAGACACTCTGTATGTTACCTGGCTGTATACAGACACTCTGTATGTTACCTGGCTGTATACATACACTCTGTATGTTACCTGGCTGTATACAGACACTCTGTATGTTACCTGGCTGTATACAGACACTCTGTATGTTACCTGGCTGTATACAGACACTCTGTATGTTACCTGGCTGTATACAGACACTCTGTATATTACCTGGCTGTATACAGACACTCTGTATGTTACCTGGCTGTATACAGACACTCTGTATGTTACCTGGCTGTATACAGACACTCTGTATGTTACCTGGCTGTATACAGACACTCTGTATGTTACCTGGCTGTATACAGACACTCTGTATGTTACCTGGCTGTATACAGACACTCTGTATGTTACCTGGCTGTATACAGACACTCTGTATGTCACCTGGCTGTATACAGACACTCTGTATATGACCTGGCTGTATACAGACACTCTGTATGTTACCTGGCTGTATACAGACACTCTGTATGTCACCTGGCTGTATACAGACACTCTGTATGTCACCTGGCTGTATACAGACACTCTGTATGTTACCTGGCTGTATACAGACACTCTGTATATTACCTGGCTGTATACAGACACTCTGTATGTTACCTGGCTGTATACAGACACTCTGTATGTCACCTGGCTGTATACAGACACTCTGTATGTCACCTGGCTGTATACAGACACTCTGTATGTTACCTGGCTGTATACAGACACTCTGTATATTACCTGGCTGTATACAGACACTCTGTATATTACCTGGCTGTATGCAGACACTCTGTATATTACCTGGCTGTATACAGACACTCTGTATGTTACCTGGCTGTATACAGACACTCTGTATATTACCTGGCTGTATACAGACACTCTGTATGTTACCTGGCTGTATACAGACACTCTGTATGTCACCTGGCTGTATACAGACACTCTGTATGTTACCTGGCTGTATACAGACACTCTGTATATTACCTGGCTGTATACAGACACTCTGTATGTTACCTGGCTGTATACAGACACTCTGTATGTTACCTGGCTGTATACAGGCACTCTGTATGTTACCTGGCTGTATACAGACACTGTGTATATTACCTGGCTGTATACAGACACTCTGTATGTTACCTGGCTGTATACAGGCACTCTGTATGTAACCTGGCTGTATACAGACACTCTGTATGTTACCTGGCTGTATACAGACACTCTGTATGTTACCTGGCTGTATACAGGCACTCTGTATGTAACCTGGCTGTATACAGACACTCTGTATGTTACCTGGCTGTATACAGACACTCTGTATGTTACCTGGCTGTATACAGACACTCTGTATGTTACCTGGCTGTATACAGACACTGTGTATATTACCTGGCTGTATACAGACACTCTGTATGTTACCTGGCTGTATACAGGCACTCTGTATGTAACCTGGCTGTATACAGACACTCTGTATGTTACCTGGCTGTATACAGACACTCTGTATGTTACCTGGCTGTATACAGACACTCTGTATATTACCTGGCTGTATACAGGCACTCTGTATGTTACCTGGCTGTATACAGACACACTGTATGTTACCTGGCTGTATACAGACACTCTGTATGTTACCTGGCTGTATACAGACACTCTGTATGTTACCTGGCTGTATACAGACACTCTGTATGTTACCTGGCTGTATACTGACACTCTGTATGTTACCTGGCTGTATACAGACACTCTGTATGTTACCTGGCTGTATACAGACACTCTGTATGTTACCTGGCTGTATACAGACACTCTGTATGTTACCTGGCTGTATACAGACACTCTGTATGTTACCTGGCTGTATACAGACACTCTGTATGTTACCTGGCTGTATACAGATACTCTGTATATTACCTGGCTGTATACAGACACTCTGTATGTTACCTGGCTGTACAGCCATGCTTTCTCTTACTTTTATATAAACACTATAGGGTTGATTCAGAGCCTTTTTTTTTGCGAGAATTTTTGTGAGAAATGTTTCCTTCTTGCATGATTTTTCATTTCGTATACACATCCTTTCATTCTTACTTTAATGTTCTGCATTCTGTAGATACTTTTCATTTCCTTCTTGATGTATTCAGATTTATGTTCTTTAGTGGATGTGTTCATGCATTCAATTTTTTGTTGTTTAGAGAAATGAAAGACGAAACCTGGCTAGGTTTAAAGATATTTATTATAATTTTTTTTTTTTTTTTAACCAGCAGTATTTTTGGGGGGTTTTGTCCAGTAAAATTGTTTATAAAATTTGTTGTTTTTTTTTTTCAGAGCGCCCGCTAGTAGTCACTGTGCTCAGCCGTGGGTCGCTACTTTATAGCGACTCAGTCGCTGTTCAGTAATGTTGAATACATTGTGAGGAGCCGCTATTTGACCAGTACAGCGCTGTATGGGAGCGCATGTTAGCGACTGCTCATAGCGACCGACTCACACCATATTCAGCAAAAAAACAGCCTCACAAATCTCTGGCGCTGAAAAATACTTGTTTGAAGCCCAGAGCGCAGGAGGCAGTGTGATTAAAGTCTGTTTTCCAGCATCTATCCACCAGTAACAAAGCGAAAACATATGGAATTACATTGTAACGTGAACACTTTAATGGCAGACCTGTAATGTCATTTCTGAGGAAATATATAAAAAAATGAAAAAATTATGAAACAACTGCTTTTCCAATGCCAGAAGAGGTCACAGAATTATTTGTGTTTTTTGGAAAAAAAACAAAAAAAAACAAATACCCCGTTTAAAGAGAAGAAAAGGTTCATCCATTGAAATGTATGGGAGAGCGACAGGTAGTGAGAGGTCATACCTGGCGCTGTGCAAGGCTGTACGCCGGCGCTGTTCACTGAGGCTGTGAAAATGATGAATCAGACGCTACATGGCGCTATCCCAGTCGCTAAACAGATTCTGCTTGATAAATGTGTAATTGCGTGCCGTGTCCGGCGTTCACCAGTCGCTACCTGTCGCTACCTCTCATTAACCAGCCACTACCTGACGCTATCCATTCTTAAATAAGGGCCTATGTAGACTACAAATTCACTAGGCTGGACGACATGATCCTGGGGGATAAGCCTCCTAGCTGGGGCCTGCCACTCATCCTGGTCTGAGTCTGTTGAGAAAGCAAAAATATGGTTACTTCTAATGTCATATTTGTTAATGAAGAGATTTTAATTATAATGTGTGTGTGTGACATCACCCACCTTCTCCATGCACCTCAGGTGCGTGGCCTTGTGGCATCTGGAATCCAGGCTCTTCACCCACTACATCATCATCTAAAAGAATATAAGCAGGAAATGAGTGTGTGTTTACAGTGCATGTACCTGTGTGTGCTTCTGTCTGATAGTCATACCGGAATGGTGCTGCTCGGCCAGATATTTTGGCTCCCTGGCGAGCAGCTGATGCCCCTCCTCTGTAGACAGGTCCAGTGGCTGGTCGTCACCACCTGCAGAGGAGGGGGAAGACCTTGGCACTGGAGTGCCACCACCTTCACTTGGCCCAGATCTATCCTGCACTGGCTGGACTTCTCGCCTCCGGGTGGCTCTTATTCGGTAATACCATTCCCTCACTAGAAGAGAATAGCATTCATAATACCGAAGAATCCCCTCACCCGGGGCCTCTTCCTGCACTTCAGGTCCGACCAGTGTTGAATGATCTGGGTATAAGTGAAGGTGGTGTCACTTTCTTTGGCTATTTTGGCCGCTATCTCCAGTGCCAAAGTCTTCTTTTGGAATACGCTCGCCAGGTAGTCGTATCTATTCGACATCATCATCTAAATGGTGAAATAAAAACAGATTTCCTTAATTCAAACATCACACAAATCACAATGTTAATGATAGCAGTTTCATAATGTACATTCTCCCTAACATTTCAAGCCTTTAGCTATCCTTCTAGATGCCATTTTGGGGTTGCGCACATGTGCGCACTAAGTTTAGCTTGGTGCGGTGTTTATAATCAAATGTGGTCCCCACTGTTTTGGCCTGCGCAGATGTGTTGCGCCCCAGCGGTTTCCGGGATGCGCACGGCCGTATGCACGATGTAAGCGTCATACACAGTCATAACTATATAAAGGGTACCTGTACACACAGCTGAGTGTCTTTACAGATATCGATATGCCTGCCAAGAAAGCTAGCTGCCAGACCCCCAAGTCCCATGAACGGCATGAGCGTCGTGCCAAACAGCATGAAAAAATTTCAACCTGGCCTCCAACTAGGTTCCACCAAACCAGTGGCCACTCGCAGCTGATGAGGACATCCAGTCGCCAAAGGAAGGATCCATTGGGCCAGGCTCCAGCACCCTCAAAATCTGGGACATCCCGGAAGGCAAATGAGATTTCCTCCAGGCATAATGCTCCCCGTCCAGCCACATTCAGAACCCAAGGGAGCACTACTGCTAAGGGCAAGGGGAGACTAGGCCTAGAATCCATAGCACCCAAACAACACCCTCTCCTGCTCATGCCCAATTTGACCATCCCAACGTGGAGAGCCCTGAGTCACCGGGCTCAACGGTTGCAACTTCTTTGGCTAGCCAGCCTATGACACCCAGACCCCATGCAAGTCCAGCATAATCCTTTGTGATTGAAAGGTCTGCCTATTCGTTGGCTGAAAGTCAGCCAAGAATGTCACCAACTGACCCAGGAAGAGGCAGCCACGACAACATTAGCCAGAGACCTGCGGCGTGGGACCTTGAGCAGCCGCTTTACTGAGCCCCAAACTATGGCATTGGCAAGTGGGGTATCTGACCACTATGATGAACTATATGGGAGAAATAGGAATAGGATTTGCCTACACCGTCTGCTCCTGTTGCTAGGCTTAGACCTACATCAGCTGTATGCGGCCAAACCCAGGGAAGAGGAGGACGCCCTCATCCACGTCGCCATGTAACCCAGGTGAGGTGTGTGCAGATCCTGGAGCTGGCTGGACAATTACATAACATCAATAACAACGTAAGCACCCTGCTGGATGAAATTAGGACTAGCAACAGGCAGAAGGAGGGTATGCTGGAGCAGTGGCAGATGATGAATGCCACCCATGTAAAGGTGTTTGCTCCACATCTTTTCTCTCCATCCCACCACTATTCACCTGTCTGGTGATCTCCACCCATATTTGTCTGTTTTTGCCTTTGCTGGTGGCTTAAAATTTTACACCATAGAGCTTGTGATAGTGGTAACCCCCACTTGCCAAAGCCATAGTTTGGGGCTCAGTAAAGCACCCGCTCAAGCTCCCACGCAGCAGGCTTAGGCCTAATCATGTCCTGGCTGGCTCATCCTGGGTGGTTGGCATAGTAGGTGACATTCTTGGCTGACTAACGCCTGACGAATAGCAACAACTTTGGCTCTGAAAGGATTGTGCTGGGCTTGCTTGGGGGCTGGGTGTCATAGGCTAGCTGGCCCAATAAGTTGCAGCCGTTAAGCTGTCCGCTGACTCAGGGCTCGCTACATTGTAATGCTCAAATAGGCCTCGAGCAGGAGAGGGTGTTGTTGGGGGGCTATGGATTCTTGCTCTACTCTTCTCTTCAGATGGCTTCCCGAGTCCTCTGGTCCCACCTCGGCAGATGGTACAGCGGGAAGCATTCGAGATTCACCCTCTGTGCCACATTGGTCCATGATTTGGAGCAGACACCTGTCTATTGATGCAAATTGTGTCAATCTTAGTCGGCTTTAGGATGCTGAAACCACATTGATGACAGTGCACAAGACGCCAGAAGGGTCAGCTCCTCATAATAATGATAATAATTCGAGGCAGGCCAGGATCACACATCCTGGGGCTCCTAGTGTAGATCAGTGGGTACCGGACAGGGGTGAATTCTATCTAGTTTTTTCTCTCCTAATTTGGGCAAAATGATTAATGCGATTGAAAGTGCGGATTGCATCTATGGACAATCAGTGAAAAACTACTAACTCTTGTCCAGCGTGCACAACTTATAAATATTAGCTGTGAACTTTAAGCATGCCTTTATCATCAACATTTGCAAAGGACTTTTTGGCAATAATAGAGGAGCTGCTGTTTACGCTCCACTAGGTGTTTTATGATTATGCCAGGAAAGAGCCTCACTCAATCATAGCATTTGGTGGCATTTTGTTCTCCTGTGGTGTTGGGTAACTAAGGGAGGTATGAAAGAGGCGTTGAATTCTGGCATATATTTCTAAATGAAAAACTTAAAAAAGAAAAATGGGAGACACCCCTAGGAAATATTAATATATTGGTATGTAGGCACTGCCCCTTTAACCGTGTAAATGTGGGGCGCCCAGCTAACCACCCTACTATTGCATGAACCACAAAAATACCGACAATTGGTTAATTGCTGGGCTGGCCAATAAACATACTGATATGAACAAAAAAGAAAAATACTTTAATGATAGTGCACAGGGGCACACAAGGCATTTGACAAACAAGACTTAAAGACACACATTGATTAAAATCGCAATGCGATAACACATATACAAATAAATGGAGGCCCCTGCCAGGACAACCTGGACTCCACACTCACATACACAGACACTCCATTCATAGCAAAAAATGCTGGCCAGCATATAATATAGGGATGAAAAAATCTATCCTCAGTAAGAGCAAGCAGTAGCATGTAATAGGATCATAGTTCCTGGGGGCGCCAGACTGCTAGTGCTGTCCACCAAGTCCAATATAATACAAGTTGGTAGAAAAATATATTTGAATTGATTATATAGAGGCTCTGATCACAGAGCATTTAGATGAAATCTTATATATCTATCCAGCATGTATAGATGGTAAGGAGCTATGGCAAAATGACATACTGATTAATTCAGAGCTCAACACCAAAGGCATTTAAAGGCAATCCTGTGTGAATGGGTTTGTATTATTCATCATCCTGTTTCGCTCCTGCTCGGGAGCTTCGTCAGGGTAGGAGGGGCTTGCCTGTACCGGCCCTCATAGAAGACCGCAAGTATTTGATGTCTGAGTGTCGTGTTATATGCCCCCTGCTGCTTCGTTTGACAGATTATATCTGATCTTCAGCAGGGATATGGACCCTAATGTGGAGGGACTAAAGGCGTTTTCAGGATGATGAATAATACAAACCCATTCACACAGGATTTCCTTTGGCAGTCTGGCGCCCCCAGGAACTATGATCCTAATACATGCTACTGCTTGCTCTTACTGAGGATAGATTTTTTCATCCCTATATCATATGCTGGCCAGCATTTTTTGCTATGAATGGAGTGTCTGTGTATGTGGGTGTGGAGTCCAGGTTGTCCTGGCAGGGGCCTCCATTTATTTGTATATGTGTTATCGCATTGCGATTTTAATCATTGTGTGTCTTTAAGTCTTGTTTGTCAAATGCGTTGTGTGCCCCTGTGCACTATCATTAAAGTATTTTTCTTTTTTGTTCATATCAGTATGTTTATTGGCCAGCCCAGCAATTAACCAATTGTCGGTATTTTTGTGGTTCATGCAATATATTTCTAAATGTCTAAGTGCTAAGCCTCCGCTAATGAGATAATCAATAAAGGGTAAATGGAAGCTAACCATAGCGGCCTGGTCCTGGCATGTCCCTTTTAAGAGTGAACCATTGGCAGCATGCAGATATAGAGTAGCAGGGAAAGTGGTTCCTAGGACTGCTCCCCAATGACCTACCTACTCTGCCCCTCTCAACTTACTCATATGTTCTGTTGTGTTAAAGTGTTGGGTGAAGCCCCAAAATTATTAAAATCAATGAGGACCCGAAATTTGGAGAACAATTCTGTCTCTGGGGGGCCCTCCACATCCCCCACTCCTCACCCATCTGGGTGGAGGAGAGACACCTGCCAAGGCCCCCCAGAGACAGAATCAGGACTATGCTGTAAGTGACCTGTTCCCATTGCATTCCTTTCAAATGGGCCACGGCCAGGGCAACAAAAAGCTGGCCACTGCTCCCATAAATTAGGACACTCTTAGTGCCAGCTTGCCAACTTTGGGGTTCGGGTTCACCCATCTGTAATAAAAAGCCAGAAAATATAAATGTAATGTAATATTAATCAAAAACTTTTGCAGGCCTGATGTGAAGATTTACGTGGACCTCCTGACATTTATATTTACAGTTGAAGAGATTAACAAAGACCCCCACATAATGCTCAACTTCACCTTGGGTTATGTCATAAATGACAACTGTGGAGATGTTATACATGGTTTGTATAATATCCTAAATCTACCATCTGGAAATAAAGATAATACGCCAAACTATGATTGCGGGACTCAAGGTGAGGTAATTGGTTGTGTTAGCAATGACTTCAAATTGGAGCCTTTACTGAGGATTTATGGCTACCCACAGGTAAGAGCTGCACCCCTCCCCCACAATTAAATTAAGCAACTTTTTCCAAGCTTTTTAATATCCCTTATCCTGTTTTTTTTTATCCTTATAAAGAGCTTTGTTTTCTGCTTTATAAATAGAAGCCACAAGGTTTTTGCATTGTCTGCAGGAACATGCTCCAGTGCTTACTTGGAAAAATATTTGCTTAGCTGCCTGCATTTGGCACATAGGCAACTGAACACGTTAATCGCATGTGTACAGTTGACCTATAATGCTTGAAGTTTACAGTTTGTTTTATCATGGGCTTGAAAATTTCCAACTATTGTTCAAATGTCCATTGGAAACATCTACCAACAACATCAATCATAAATATAGTAGATTAAATTGAATATTGCTCTATCAGTAGGTAGAGATGAGCGAATCGATTGTGACGAACCTGGATTCGTTTTTTCATGAAAAATTCTATTCATTACGATTCCAAATATCGCCGCGATTCGATCGCTCGAATCGCTTCCTTAAAACTCCATTTGCTGCTATCCAGCCCAGCTAAAATGGTGGATACACATGTCAGGACATGTCCCATGGGGCAAGGAATCCTGGGTAGGAGTCACATGCTACCTATAAGCAGAGAGGCTTACCGATGATATCACAGCCCCATATAAACGGCGGCCATTTTGCGGAAGATCATTCTGACACTGTATTACGGCCAAAGCAGATCAGGCAGGGAGAGAGTGAGGGACAGGTAGACAGACAGACAGACAGACAGATAGATAGATACAGCGAGGGAGAGATAGATAGAACAAAGAACAGAAGAAGCGAGGGGACAGATAGAGAAGGAGAGAGGCTGTGACAGTGACAGAGAAAAACAGGGAGTTTAAAGTGTTTGCATTAGCTTTCAAGCATATTTAGTGTTAATAACACTCCTGCCTATTTAGCTTTTCCTTTTCCTGTAAAATGCGTGCTAGCATTAATAGTAACTTTTTAAGAAAACTTTGTTTTTCACCGGGGTGGGGGGCATCCCAAGTACTAGCATAAATATTTCAAGAGTACCTGTCTACTAACTGGTTGCATTTTGTAAACAAAGTCACTTTTCCACTATAAAAGCAGCCAACCTGTGTATTTGAAGAGGGGGCATCCCAAATACTAGCATAAATATTTCAAGAGTACCGGTCTACTAACTGGTTGCATTTTGTAATGAAAGTCACATTGTCAAATTGCCAGCAACCATTGCCTTTAACCGGGGGGCATCCCAAATATTCTAGCATGTGTCTTTTAAGAGTACACACATTGGAGTTGGCAGCAGCAGCATTAGGAGCCCATATATTGCCTGAAAGACACACATATGAGCTGGCAGCAGCAGCATAGGGAGCCCATATATTGCCTGATAGACACACCCTGAAGTTGGCAGCAGCATAAGGAGCTACCATGCATCAGCTACTACCATGGATCAGCCATTGGTGGCTGGAAATCCTGGCTGATCCATGCCTGATTCATCTTCACAAAGGTGAGTCTCTCCACATTTATCGTGGACAGACGAGTTCTCATTGGCATGACTATGGCCCCCGCCGCGCTAAACACTCGCTCAGATGGCACACTATTTGCCGGGCAGAACAGCTTTCCCAGGGAAAACTCTGCCAGTTGTGGCCACAAGTCAAGTTTGGCTGCCCAGAAGTCCAGCGGGTCCTCAAGGTGCGTTGGCATGGTCATTTCAAGTTATGACACTACCTGCTAGCCTGCTCCAGGTCTCCAGGTGATGGAGCTGCTGCTGCTGCTCCTGTCCCCCCCCAGCAGCCATGGCAGTGGAAGGTGAGCGCAGAGGTCCCCCCATGTCAGACCTGCGAGAATATGGACGATGGCACAGATAGGCATCGGCCAACTGACTATGTAGAATGTCTCTGTAGTAGGTCAGTTTGTCCTCCCTCTCAGTGGGTGTAAAAAATGCCCCCATTTTGTGCCGGTAGCGAGGGTCCAATAAGGTGGAGAGCCAGAAGTCATCCCGCTGACAAATGGAGACAATTCTGCGGTTACTATGCAAGCACGTGAGCATGCATCGTGCCATTTGTGCAAGTGACTCAGAGGGACTACCTGTCTCCATCTCTACGGCATACTTCCATGGTGTGTGTGGCTCCTTTGTCTCGCCTTCCTCACAACCCTCTAGCTCCTCTGGCTGCTCCTGCTCCTCCTCTCCTGTCAGATGACTAGATAAAATGGCCATTTTGTGAAACCTAAACTGTGCTTTGCCGTGCCCCACCCCCTCCTCCTCCACTTCAGCCCCCACAGGCTTCATGTGGCCGTGAAATGTAGGTGCCATGTCTCCAGTGCCCTGACCAGCCATGGTTTTCAACATGTGTTGTAGTAAATAAAAACATCCAATTTTTATTTGAAGCTTGAATTAAAATGTTCCATCCAAAAAACGATACAACAGGCTTTTAAGATATTGAAAAACGTCGACGCGTTTCGGGCTTCCTGCCCTTAATCATGACATGTCATGATTAAGGGCAGGAAGCCCGAAACGCGTCGACGTTTTTCAATATCTTAAAAGCCTGTTGTATCGTTTTTTGGATGGAACATTTTAATTCAAGCTTCAAATAAAAATTGGATGTTTTTATTCACACACCGGATATCGGCTGGCCTTAATGCTGTGATGTTTTGACCACATTGGAGGTGAGCGCTCGTGGCCGTGCAGTGTCTTGTGGGGTGTTTCAGAATCACAATTCAGAGCTGGTAATCTTCTGTCTACATGTGTTGTAGTACATGAAGCAGTGGAATCATCCCGTAGTCTTGGCAACTGACTAATAAAGTGGCTTCTTCAAAGGGCCTGACCAAACGACAGGTGTCACGTATGAGCTGCCAGTGGTTTACATTGAAGTTACACAGGGGAGTCCCTCTATCCGCTTGGATCGTCAAGAAATCAGTGATGGCTTTTCTCTGTTCGTATAGTCGATCCAACATATGGAGGGTGGAATTCCAACGGGTGGAAACATCGCAAATCAGACTATGTTGGGGGATACCGTTCTGACGCTGTAGCTCAAGAAAGGTGTCCTTGGCGGTGTAGGAGTGGCTGAAGTGCATGCAACGTTTCCTTCCCGTTGTTAGGACGTCTTGCAGATGGGGGGAAGATTTCAAAAAACGATTGACAACTAGGTTGAATACATGTGGCATACAGGGCGCATGGCTCAGGCTTCCTTGTCGCAGCTGTTCTTCCCATTGTCAGTCACCATGGTTCCCATTTGCAGTTTTTCTTTACAATAATTTTTATTGTTTTACAAGAAAATGCAGTAGGTTGTACAGCCAAGTATAGACACATCACAGAACAAATAATGTATAAGATTCAACATATACAAATAGTATTACCATTGCACTACTCAATCAAACCCATTTCTCTTTGGGAGCCATTGAATGTTTATCATCCGTACTGCCTCATGGCAAGCCATAATTACAGAAAACATTTAGCATCATCCTACTGGTGTCAAGGTTAGATCTGACGGGAAATTTAAAAAACCTTCTACTTTTTACCCTGCCGTGGGCATAAATCACAATGTTGCCACCTTTGTGGATATGACAATGACGGACTTGGAGACGCTAGCTGGAAGATCGGGCTATCAGCCCAACATGAGCGAATGCAGCGAGCAGTGAAAGAACTTGAAGAAAACCATGACCTGGTTATCAAACCGGCAGACAAGGGTGGCAACATTGTGATTATGTCCACGGAACAATATGAGAAAATGTGCATGGATATTCTCAAAAACAAAGAATGGTATGCACGGGCCTCCATGTCCAGACTCGCCAGGGATGACAAGGAATACCATCTTCTCATCCGCCAGGCCCGAGATGGTGGGGTGATCGATCCGCATGTGGCTGGATTCTTGGAGTCCCCATGCCCGAAAATACCTTTTACGCACTACCCAAAGTGCACAAGTCGACCACGGCGCCTCCGGGTCGTCCAATAGTCTCGGGCATGGGGGCTCTGACAGAGAATGCCAGCGTATATGTGGATCGTCACCTCCAACCACTCGTCACTGGCCTACCATCGTACGTCAAGGACTCAGGACATATCCTGAGGATCTTAGACGAAATGTGGGTGAGCCCGGAGTCTACCCTGGTGACTCTGGATGTGGAGGCCCTATACTCTAGTATCCCACACCAAAAAGGCATTAGGGCGGTTGAGTTTTTCCTCAACGAATTGGACATCTCCCATCATGATCACAACCTTTTCCTGCTTCGGCTCCTCAACTTCGTCCTCACCCACAATCTGTTCCTCTTCAAAGGACAACTATACCACCAGATACAGGGGACCGCGATGGGGACGACATGTGCCCCATCGTTTGCGAACCTGTATCTGGGATGGTGGGAGAGGCGATTGTGGGGCGAGGACGAAATGGCCAAATACCTGTGCCACGTTGCGGCGTGGCACAGGTATATTGATGACATCTTGGTCATATGGGAGGGGCCGAAGCAGGAATTGGAGGCTTTTGTGAAACAACTAAATGAGAATGATGCCAATCTCAAATTCACGTGCAATTACGACCAGCACAAAGTTACATTTTTGGACCTAGAAATTACGAAGGCCCCAAACGGCCAGATTATAACCAACTTGTTCCGTAAAGCAACCTCCGCTAATAACATGCTGCGAGCCACTAGCTCTCATCCTGCACATCTTCTCAAAAGCATCCCATTCGGGGAATTTATTCGAGCAAGGCGCAATTGCGCCACCAACGAACTATTTGAAGCAGAAGCAGAAAATATAAGAACTAGACTCAGGGAGAGGGGGTATAAAGCCAAGGTCCTTAGATCAGCCTATAAGAAAGCTAAAAGCCTGAATAGGCAAGAATTACTATACAGACCAAGAAAAAACAAAGAACAACTTGGACCTGCCCTGATCATGACCTATACGGGAGCTCACGACCGTATAAGACAGATATTACAAACTCGTTGGCCAATTCTCCTGAATGACCCAGACCTTCGGACCTTTCTTCCAAAGGCACCGAAGGTCATATACAGAAGGCCAAAGAATCTAAGGGACACTCTTGTCCATAGTCATTATGAACCGAATAGAGCAATGGTCTGCTGTAAAACTACAGGCACCTATAGATGTGGGGGGTGCAACATGTGCAAATATGTTAAGGTGGGCCCAACTGTGTCCGTGGGGGGGCACAGTACACAGAAAATACAACACTTCATAAATTGCAACACAGCAAATGTTATCTACCTGTTGAGCTGCACTTGTGGATGTTACTATGTAGGAAAAACTAACCGCCCATTAAAGAAAAGAATATATGAGCACCAGTATAACATACGAACGGGTTCTAACAAAACCCCAATAGGTCGCCATTTTCTCAGACACCATAATAAAGACCCAGTTTCTCTTCAGGTACAGGGCTTGGACAGATTACACCCAACAATTCGTGGGGGAAACATGGAGAAATTAACTCTCCAATTGGAGACCAGATGGATCTACAGACTGGGAGCCTTTAGATATCCCGGTCTTAACGAAACCTTTTGCTTCGCCCCTTATTTGTAACAGCATGAAGGGAAGCGAGGCCAATGTTAGTATCACCATGAAAGCCCACCTGAAGCCCTGGGTAAAAACAGCTTTCAATGTATTCTTCCTGCCCTCAATCTCTAAAAAATTCTCTCCACTCCCAGATGATCAATTGCATTAGATTAGCTCAATAGGGATTGGAGGTCATAATGCTGTATATATTTAGGACATAATGTAGTATAAGGAAAAGGATTATACTATATAACCCCCCCAAAAAAAGCTCCATAAACGTATGTGATGTGATTAAACTTCTGTGATATGACTTCACTCTGTAATACCATATATAAGTTTTCATTCTGTAATATTACACTAGTTTATGAGTGGCAATGATCTGGTTGAAGTGATGATATGTATATCCAGGGGAAGCAGTGGAGTGCTGTCTCGAATGTAAAAAGTTCAAAGTGTGATTGGGTTATTACCTGGTATCTGTGGGAAACCACAGAAATACACCATAGGTCTTTTATTGCCCCCGATAGATGTAGTTGGATTGGGTGGAGTTGTGTGATGTCATCAAACTAAGGTGAAAATGCTTGATTAATATCACTGTAGGATAAATGTCTCCGGCTGGGCAGTTCTAGCTCCACATGTCGCCACTTATATAAAAAGTTTTTTTCTCCCCTTGTATCCCCCTAGGACAGTATTTTGGGTGAGTGGAGTTATGGTGACCCGGTTTGGGTGCCGATTTGAGTGGGCTCCGCTACTATGTAGGGTGTGGAGTTCACGCTGGAGCAGTAGGTCTCCAGAAAGATGGCACCCCTATACAATGCAACGAGTGGTGGAGCTGGACCAGCGGCGCCTGCCCCCTAAACACTTCCGGCTGAAGCTGGTTCCAGGCGTTTGTGCGCTCCACGATGTGGTGCGCACCGTCACATCCGGCGGAAGCCGGCTGAGGACGGTCATGCGCTCCACGTGTGGTGACGCGCCTTGTCACTTCCGGTGAATCCGGCTCTGACGTGGGTGCGCCCCACACGCGGACGCGCGCATCGTCATTTCCGGCGGATGCCGGACACGGGGGAAGATGCGTTCCCACTCAGCTGGGACGCATATAAGAGCGTCGCTGGCGCGCTGTCAGGTAAGTGACCGGTGGGCGGATTTTGGACGCGGCGGGAACGCTTGGAGCGCGGGAGAGACGCCTTGAGTGCGGGGGGGCCACGCAGAGGAGGCTCTGGTGTAGAGGTCCCGACAAGGAACGCATTTGAATGCCTGCACCCGCCAGGGTCATTAGGACTTGCCTGCCACCGCGACTGCCCAATAAGGGACTTATCTTTAATATACAGGTAAGCCATAAGCTAATTATCCCCATGTTAACTGCTCCAACAAGCATATAGACAATTGGGAATGATTTCCCTTTTCTTTCTTGTTCTAAACATACAGAGGACCTTTCCTGATTTGAAAGTTACCCTCTGTGGCATCACCCAGAGAAAGAACACAACCATACCAGGTACCAGATTTATTAGCAATTATGAGGTCACTATTTGATGACATCAATATATGCTTCTAATTGGGAATTCATAAACAGGAGAGCGCACTCCCCTGGCTCACCCTGTGAAAAGATGCAACTTATGTGTGGGACATCATAATCACATGTGAAAAACATCAGAACCAGGTATTGTCATGCTCTCTATTGTATATTTTTTTAAATGATTCAGTAAGAAGCCACTAATATTAACTAATTAGAAGTCATTAATATTAGAAGTCACTAATATTAACTAACTGTTACTAATACTGATCACGAAATACCAAGTAATTAATTGTTACCAATACTGACTAATTGTTACTAATCAATGTACTAACAATGTGGGATGTCTATCTGCTTGTTACATACAGAGGGCATTGAGGAAGCCACGCAAGGCGAAACATGATACATGTCTGCCCCATTGAAAAATTGATGACACAGTGTATCTTGCATTAATGCGAGCTGATTTTTGTAACAAGGAAAGATAGGTTTTTTATGTATTAATGTAAAGTATATTGTGAATACTATGAATTGTAGATATGGCCATAGATGTGAACAATTGGTCTTTTATATATATGTATACAAATGCACTTAATAAATTGAGATAGAAAAATATAATAACTCTTTGGTGTGGTTATAGCCTTGAGCCCAAAAATATTTTCTAGGCGGACCTAGCCTGGAATTAAGCTGTGCCTTATCTTGGAGGCCAGGCTCTGTACCAACCAACAAAAGAGTACCAGAGGGGGATTTGGGGTTGCTCAACAGGAACCTACTTAGTGGTTCCAAAGAAAAGATCTCACAATACACATAATCATTTGCAGAAAAGAAGGATGAGAAGAAGAGAGCTAGAGCATAAAAATGTAAGAAAAAAGGGGGGGAGGAGGGGGGCTGTCTCCAGTATCCACGCTCATCACTATAGGCTTTTAAACGTCACCTACTATCTTATTTACACCTATGTGTTCTATCCAAGGGGACCAAATGCCATGAAAGCGGTCATAGTCATCGTGGGCTATTGCTGTCAATTTTTCCATCACTAGGATGAGATTTTTGAGGTCACCATCTGCCAAGGCAGTAATTTTCCCCTCCAATTTCTTGCTATCACTAATCTTGCTGCTGAAAATATATGAAGAGCAAGCTTCCATTGTCCCGTGTCAAAACTATTGGCTTTGTAAGATAATAAGGCTTCCCATGTGCTTGGGGAGTAAGTGCCTACAAATTGTGTTGATAGGAGGTTGTATACATTATTCCACAGCTGGTTGACATAAGGGCAAGACCACCATATATGGTACATTGTACCCTCTTCCTGGCATCCCCGATAGCACATGGGCGAACAATCAGAGTTGAATTTATGCAGTCTGACAGGTGTAAGATACCATCTAAATAAAACTTTGAAGGAGTTCTCCTGTATAAGGGTGTTACAGGACACCCTCCCAGCTGATTTCCAGAGTTTAGACCAAGTTTGTTCATCCCCTATTTTCCCCAAGTCCTCTTCCCATTTCGTCACATAGTAATGAGGACTACTTTCTGTAGGAGTAACTAAAGAGGAGTAGAGCTCCAAGATAGCTCCTCTTGCCAGTGGATCGTGTAAACACCTCTGCTCAAAATCCGAGGGTTTACTAATATGGCCAAGACCCCAGACTGCAGATTTGAGAAAATGATTTAATTGTAGGGCACTAAAATTTTCAAGCAGGGGTACCAGGATTCGGGCACCTAGGGAGTATGGTCGTTCTCCTCTCCACCCGGACATCATAGCATGCACTGTGGTGTGGCCCTGCCCGGAGGGAACAATGGGTTTCCCAAAAGTGGGGCTGGCGGTACATGCGGCAAGCACCATCCCCTAGTCTTTGCATTCCTGTCCCAAATATCTAGGGCAGGTCCCATGCTTTGGGGTACAGCTCTGGGCCTAAGTTTCTTTGGTATCCACAAAAGTTATGTCACCGATACTGGAGACAGACTTTCGGACAGCATTTGCACCCAACCAGGCATATTTTTGATGGAATGTAGAGGGAGCAGCGACGCTACCTGCGCTGCTATGAGATATTTGTATAGGTGCGGGACTCCCAGACCCCCGCCTTCTTTTCTGCAATAGTGTTCTTCTGGCTATCCGTGGTCTAATCGCTCCCCATATATATTTATTGACCTTCTGTTGTAGGGGCTGGAGGGCAGATTTGGTGACTCTAATAGGGAGAACTCTAAAGAAGTATTACAATTTGGGCAAGATAGTCATTTTTACAGCCATTAGGCACCCTAGCCATGACAGATTTATGTGGCGCCAAGAGATCAGGAGGTTGCCTAGCTGGTTAAATAATCCCGGATAATTTGCGCTATACAGTGCTTCATAGGATGCTGTCTGTTTTACTCCCAAGTACGGGAGTTTTTTAACCCAAAGCCAGGAAAAATTGCTTTTCATTAGGGCACTAGTCCCTTGGGTTAAGGAAATGTCTAAAGCCAACGATTTCCCGGTGTTAATTTTGAGGCCCGACATGGGGCCAAATATCCCCAGCTCCAAGGTTAAATTGGGCGCTGTTGTATGTGGGGCAGAGATAGTTAACGGCATGTCGTCCGCAAACATAGACAACTTGTGCTCTGTGCCCCCATAATGAACTCCTTTTATTGACTGGTTATGCCAAATGTTAGACGCCAGTGGTTCCAGGGCGAATATGAATAATATGGGAGAAAGGGAACATCCTTGTCGGGTGCCCCTTCCAGGGAAGGTGGGTGGGTAGGAAATAAAAATCGGCCTCAACGTCCTTTATCCATCTCCCGATCTTTGAAAAGACTGAGAGGAAAGTCTCTGTAGGGCTTGCGTTCTTCACTTGCGCTGTGATTTCCTTACGTTGTCAGCAGGAGCGTGTTCCCCGCGGTCACTCTTGTAGGAATCATGCTGTGTGGATAACTGACTTCCATGTTCAGGCGTTTGGTCTGGTAAGTTGAGGCCCAGTTGCTTAAAGTGTTCCCTGAGCTCCTGTGTGGTAGAGGCTTGGACTTGTCTGCCATTGCAGGAAAATTATATCTTAAAAGGAAATCCCCAGCGGTATTTTATGTTCAGGGTTTGCAGAGTTTGCAGGTAGGGTTTAACCCTTTCAGTGCCAAGCACGTAGATTCTACGTGCTTGCTTCCACTACACTTAAGTGCCAATCACATAGTCTACGTGCCTGAATTTCCCCCCTGCTAGTTAAAAAAATAAAAATAAAAAATACTCACCTGACACCTCGTTGGATCCGGCCGGGTCTTCTCTTTAATTTGGTGTCATCCAATCCCCCGTGGGGGGTCGGATGGCTCCAGGAGAGCCCCCGGAATAGGCCGCCCCCCCACTTTGGCTGCAGCAGCTGCTAACTGTAAAAAAAAAAAAATTAAGAATGACATTTGCTTACCTGTGGTCGCGCTGCCTCCCGCCGGGTCTTCTCTTCACTGGGGGAGCCTCCGATTGCCCCCCCAGCCTCTTCCGTGGCGAGGAGAGGGCAGAAAATCCCCTCTGGGTACGCTCTAAGCTGGGTACGCTTAGAAAGCTTAACATGTGTACTTTCAGGGAATATATGGTTTATGGGGGATATTCTAAATGTAAAGCGTTGTTTTGGTTGAAAAATCGCAAGGTGCGCACTTTGTCTGCAGAGCTGAAATTTTCAAGTAAAATCACTGTTACGCACACGCTTTACTTTGGGGTGTTTGGCAACTCTTCCCTTGACAGTAGCAATGCATGTTGGGTATCGTTCTGTTCAGGGGATGTTGCTTTTTCAGATTAAACTTGCTTTTTCTTGTTTGCACATCGTTTTTTTAATGAAAATGTGGCTTTGGTTCTGCTTTTTTATCCTTTTTTTAGGGAAACTCTTTGCAACCAAAGAATACATTGAGGGATTACTTCCAGAAAACTATGGGCACATCAACAAACCTGGTAAGCCTAGAAAGCTTGAGGTGTGTACTTCCAGAGAATATATAGTTTGTGGGGGGTATTTCAAATGTAAAGGGTTGTTTTTCTGGAAAAACTGCAAGGTGCGCATATTGCATTGCATAGTTGTATTTTATCTGAAAATCCCCTAAAGCGCTATTTCAGTTTGGGGGAGGAAAGGGCAGGAAAGGGTGTCTAGCAATACATATGTGGTATCGCTGTAACTGTGAGAAATTGGGATTTCACACACAATAAGATTTTATTGACAAACTTACATTTTTTATTACAAAAAAAACTACAAATTGTAAAAAATATATATATATTTTTTTTGCACATATTTCACCCAAAAATATTGAGAATACACCTAAAAAATGACAAACAAGACATTTCATGTTAAAGCCCAGACTCTGATGAAAAAAACAGTATATAATTGTCCCGGGAAATCCCTGGAAATCCCTTCAAAAATAATATTTGAACATGGGGAGTGCAAAATAGTGCAAAATGGTCTGGCAACAAAGGGTGACAAAAACTCCACGTAGGCTGGCACTTAAAGGGTTAAAGGACGCACAAAACCAATTTAAAAAAGCAATTTAAAACTGATCTGACAAATGAAGTGAAATGAAAATAAAAAAAAAGTTTCCCTGTCACTTTCTCTGCTGTCCCTGCCTGGATGCTTCCTGATTTTTCCCTATCTTTCCCTGGCACTGTGTGGGTCTCTGTGGGTCTCCCTGACTCTCCCTGCCTGTCCGTTAAAACTTCGATCGATCGAATCGCGGGGAAATTCGTATTCGTTCAGAATCGATTTTTTCTTGAAATTCGTAACAAATTCGGGCTCATCCAAATCGATACGCTCATCTCTACTGCTGATAAGCAAGAGGCCACATTAGCCCTAGCTCTTTACAGATCACTATGTGCCATTATTTTCTTTCTCATATCAGCTTTTATGAGGAAGTAAGTTCAAGATTGGATCAGGGGGAGTCATTGGATATCATATATCTTCACTTTTCTAAAGCATTTGAAAACGTGTGCAGATGGGTGAGAAATTGGCGTAATAATCGGAAGCAGAGGGTGGTTATAAATAACACTCAGATTGGGTCACTGTTACTAATGGAGTACCAAAAGGGTCAGTTCTGGGACCAATTCTCTTTAATATATATATAAATGACATTGGGTATGGATTAAACAGTAAAGTCTCAATCTTTGCAGATGATACTAAGCTGTGTAAAGCAATTAAAACAAAAGAGGACAGCAGGCAGCTACAAACAGATTTAGATAAATTGGAAGCATGGGCAGTTAAATGGCAAATGAAGTTAACACAGATAAATGTAAGGTTATGCACATGGGAAGAAGAAATCTGTGTCATGATTACACACTAAATAAAGAAACACTTGGTTAAACAACAATGGAAAAGGACCTAAGGGTTTTAGTTAACAATAAGCTCAACAGTAGTAAACAATGCCAGGCAGCTGATGCCAAAGCAAATAGGATCATGGGGTGCATCAGGAGGGGCATAGGTGCTCATGACCAGAGCATCATTTTAAACCTGTACAAGTCACTGGTCAGACCCCATATTGAGTACTGTGTACAGATCTGGGCACCTGTGCTTAAAAAGGACATATCAGAACTGGAGCGTGTTCAAAGAAGTGCAGCTAAGTTAATAAAAGGAGTGGGGGGGGGGGGGCTAGAGTACCCTGAAAGATTGTCACAGTTAGGTTTATTTAGTTTAGAAAAAAAATGACTGAGGGGTGATCTGATAACTATGTATAAATATATTCGGGGTCAATACAAAGATCTGTCCCTCAATCTATTTATACCCCGGAGTGTAACTATAACCCGAGGGCATCCACTAAGGTTAGAGGAAAGGTGCTTTCTCCACCGACATAGGAGAGAATTCTTCTCTGTAAGAGCAGTGAGACTATGGAACTCGCTGCCCGAGGAGGTAGTAATGATGGATACAGTAAAAACATTCAAAAGTGGCCTGGATGCCTTCCTGGCATGTAATAACATTACCAGCTATGGCTACTAGACCACTGGAAGGAGATAAACAGGCTGAACTGGATGGACTAAAGTCTTTATTCAGTCTTACATACTATATTACTATGTTACTATATAAATAGCATGTATATATTCTTTGTAGATCAATTATGAAGCCAGTCTGCCTACCAAGCTTCGATTAGAAGCCATTGTTTTTTGCCTAAAAACATTTCATTGGAACTGGGTTGGAATAATTTTACCAGACAATGACAGTGCTGACTTAGAATTCCAGGGGTTGAGTAGCGAGATGGCCAGAAATGGGATCTGCATTGCTTATACCATCAAAATTACCAGTGACCCTAGAACCAATCAGAAAAAGCTCAGAATGATTCAGAAATTTACTGCCAGTGTAATAATCATCACCGGAAAGGCTTCTGATTATACTAAGTTCTTGTCACTATTAGAGCACATCCCCCAAAACATCACATTTCTCCTTCATGAATCATGGACTAACCTTAATTTTGGATCATCTTTTTCTAAATTTATTAACTGCAGTTTAACTGTAATGCAACCTGAACCCAAGATGACCAAACTGAAAAGGATGTTGTATGATATAAATAGAGAAAATCTTCCTGGAGATCCAATACTGGAGGACATCTATTACTGGTATCATGGGTGCACTGATATCCATCTATTGAAAAAATCTGTGTTTCAATGGTTACACCGCTTACCTGAGAAAACATGTTCACACATTGAAAATCCGATACATTCATATTTCAATGATATTAATTTTTCAAGTAACTACAATATATATATGACTTTGTGGGGCCTGGCTCATGCCCTGGCTAAAATTCATAGATTTGGTGTCTGCAAAAAATATGGGTGCAGAAATAAGGTACTGTATATAATAATTACATTATTAGTCAATAAAATTATAGCAATAACTAACAGTATATGTCGAGATAGAAGGGCAATAAGACATATCTCTTCTGCCTCGTTTATTTTATGAGGACATGCTCAGAGGAGCTATGGGGGACAAGAGGTGTGTATAGATTTTCTTTATCAGTGAGGGTCACTGACAACTGTCATTGTCAGGGCAGTTAGGGGCAGTGAAGGCCATTGAAGTTTAGGACACTTGCATGGACAGTTATCTGTTAATAAAAAAATATTCAGTGTCCAGTAGTTCAAACCACTTGACTGCATTTATCTGTAAATGAAAAAAAAAATTTGTTGAGTATCCAGTAGTTCAGGCCACTTGACGGGCAGGTTTCTGCTAATTAAAAAAACATGTGTTGAGTGCCCAGTAGTTCAGGCCACTTGATGGGCATTTATCTGTTAATTAGAAAAAAAAAAAAAAAACATGTGTTGAGTGTCCAGTAGTTCAAGGCACTTGATGGACAGTTATCTGTTAATTAAAAAAAATGTTCAGGTCACTTGATGAGCATGTTAATTAAAAAAAATATGTTTTATTGTCCAGTAGTTCAGACCACTTGACAGGTATTTATTTGGCCAAAAGTGCAGAGCCCTCCACCTCACCCCCCTTTAAATCAGCAAGGCCATTCCAGCCAAAACTCATGGAGTCACTGATGCTCTATGATGACACTTCTAGCTTGGATACCATGGGCCATCCACCTGCCCAGTTGAAGACATAGGATTCCCCGATACCCAACAATTTGTGTTGGGATGAGGACTTGCACAGCAGACTATCGCAGGACGCCTACAATGAGGATGAAACCCATGTGCCAACTGCTGCGGCTTTTGGCAATGTGGAGGCTGAAAAGGAGGCTAGTGAGGAGGAGTGGGTGGAATATGTTCCGAGAGCTGATGCCGAAGTCCTAGACCCAGACTGAAGGCAATCAGAGTTTGCAGGAAGAGGTAGTGGTCACACAGCCCAAGGAAGCCCGCAGAAAAGGGAGAAGGGTGCAAACCATCAGCGGTCAGCCTGTTGCTACTACTGCCCACCACACCCAGGGAAGGAGCACACCAAAGCTGGCTTGAAGGATCTCACCAGCATGGCATTTTTTCAAGCAACACTGAGATGATGGGACTCTGGTCGTTTGCTGTCTGTACCACCAGTCCCTGAGGCACCATGTCTGTGACCAGGCACCTGAGACACCAAAAAAATATATAAACAACTGATGCTCCCTATGCTATGCTGCTTTGGTTGTGTTGTCTCAAGCCCTACCACCACTTCCTGAATGACAATGCCACCTGTCTCCTCCCCCCCCCAAAAAGAGGATATGAGACCACCACAACCAGCAGCACCACCACCACTATCATCATGCCTGTCCACGCAGTACCAGAAAAGCATTCAGATTTCTATCCCTTAAACAATGGAGAGAAACCAGAAGCTTGGCCCATCTGAACCATGAGCCCTGGTGCAGAATGGGAGCATTTCAAAATTGCTGGCCTCAAAATCCTCCCATACGTGGAGAAAATAAGGCATGCAATGCACAATGCTATTAGTTCCAGAGTCCACATTACAGCTAACACATGGACATGTACGCTGGGCAGGGACATTACATCTCTCTAACTGCCCACTGGATCAATGTAGTGGCAGCTGGGTCTAAGGTGCAAAGCACTTTGGAGCATATACTTCCACTGCCCAGGATTGCTGACATCACACGGTGCCTCCTGTACCTCCTCCTCTGCTTTCTCCTCTTCTTCCTCCTCATCCAGTTAGTGCAGCACCTCCACCACCAATTTGAGCACAACCATGGGGACAGCAGCAGCAGGCCATGCTGTAACTCATCTCTCTGAGCACACACCACCAAGGAACTGTGGACTGGCATCCAGGAGCAGACAGATGAGTAGTTGCTGCTAGAGAAGCTGAAGCAAGCCAAGATGGTGTTCAACAATGGGCTGAACCTAGTAACAGCTGGGTTGATGCACATCCCTTGTCTTGTGTTTGTGCTTAAATTGGTGCTGCAAAGCTTCCTGGCCAATTATCCTGACATGACAGAGCTGCTGCATAATGTGTGTGCTGTGTGCCTGCTGTTGCTCATCTATCTGTATTGCAGAGGAACTTTGACCTTCCCAGCTGCCACCTCATATGTGATTTGCCAACCAGGTGGAATTCCACTTTAAATATGCTGAAAGGGTGTGTTAGCAGCAGTAGGCAATAGTTGAGTCCCAGTTACAAAATGCCAGGGGGGGTCAAAGTGCAGAACAACAGCACTTCACCGCCAATGAGTGAGCCTCCATGATGGACTTTTGTGCTGTGCTGCAGTGCATCCAGTATGCCACCAATATGTTCAGCTCTGATAAGCCATCCTTTCTCCACTAGTAAAAACACTTCAGGACACTTCAGAGCTTTTGGAAGAAGTTCCTCCCAATTTGGGATGAGGTAGACCAACCCCCCAAGAGTCTTATAGAGATGGCACAGTTCCACAGGTGAGGCGCAACTTATTTTTAATGGGGTTGATTGCACAAGTTACAAAACAGCTGTAGCCTATGCAGAGTCCAAATAATGAGGCTCATTTTTTTATGTGTTTGGATTTTCCCATAGATATCAGCTTCATTTAGTGACTCACCCCTTAAACCTGCACAGGAATGGCGCCTGTACCGGCATGGGAACTATTTTCATGCAGGATCAAAACAAAGGGGTGGGCCACTAAAGTGAAGCTGAAATTTTTTGTATCTCATTGCCGGATCGTGCTCCTAACAGGGTGTATACGCATTTACTCACCCCGGTCATCCAGTCAAGTAGTATAATTACATTACAATGTCTACCATTGTGCGCTTGGCGGCGGCATTACCTCAGACACTGGTGTGCCATCATTGGCTGCTTGCACGTTCTGGATTCGCACTCTTCGGGTGGGCGGGGCCCGTCTATGGCGCGCTCCGCGTCATCGCTGATATTGGCCCGCCCCTCGAGGTATACCGACGCCATCTTTATCCTGCTTGATTGGCCCATGCGAGATGGACCCCTACCTACCGCGGTCCGTAAGTGCCCTCGCGGGCAGCTTTATATCTTTCACTTTTGTTACTGTGTGCTTACAGGTCTTGTCTGCTTCTGTCTTTCAGGCGGGGCGAACCCTTTTGGCTTCTCCCGGCCCTGTATTAGTATATAACTTGTAGGCTTTGTAAAAATAATACTCCCACTTCCCTAGCGGGTTATTGGGGCATCCGGGGTTGCTATATAGCGTCATTCCCTATCGGCGTATAGCGCCGCTATAATCACCATATGGAGGCATCCCAGGATAATGTGACCGGGGTCCCTTCGGGACAAGACCGGCTGTGTGTAGCGTGTGGGCAGCCTCATGCTGACGCTGACAAGGCGCGGGTCTGTGTACCCTGTGCTGAGCAGGTGCTTGCATTGCAATCTGGTCTGCCAGTGGCTGCACCTCGTTTCTCTTCATCTACCCCCCAAGCTTAAATCTCACTCCTGCTGAGTTGCATACTAGTGGGGATTCTCAGCCTGATGTGTCTTCTAGACTGGCTACTGTTGAGCAGTTGATTGCTAAGTCCTTAGCGCGTAAGGCCCCTGCTAAGAAGCGGCACTTGACGCCTAATGTCACTGATTTCCCTATGGGAACTGAGGAGTTTTGGAATCTTTGTGGCTATACCCGTCTGATGAAGGGGAGCTCTTTTCTGATTCAGGCTCATCTGATGATAGACCAAGAGGTCATGACGATTCTGGCTCTGACCCCTGGGCCCCGGATTACACTGACAGATTATTGACCCAGATTTTTGAGGTTCTGTCCATCTCTCTCCCTGTTGCGGCTCCCAGGCAAAGAGGGGAGCTTTTCCATACGGAAAAATCACATTTGGAATTTCCCGAGCAGGCACATTTCCATAACCTTGTGCTCAAGGAATGGGAGCGCCCCAGTAAACTTCCCGGGGTTCCAAAAAGTTGGGATAGGAAGTATCCCTTTCCGGCTGAGGTGGTTAAATGTTGGTCATCCCCCCCCCGGGGTGGATGCCCCGATCCTAGGGCTATCTAACACCTCTGTCATGCATTCCCCTGACTCTACTACCCTGCGGGATGCTGAGGACCGGCGCATTGACCAGCTGGCATCCCACGCCATTGCATGTGCAGGGACGGTGCTGCGCCCGGTCTGTGCCTCTGCCATTACTGCTGTGGCCACTAGAGCCCTTATCAGAAATATGCTTGATAGTGCCCCTGATGATTTGCCTTGTGGGGTGTTTAATGCACTCTCCAGTTGTGATGTTTTTGTAAATTTTGTCCTCTCAGCATTGGATGACACCATCAGAATGTGTGCCAGAACTTCTGTCCTTGTGGTGGCTATACGCCGCTCGGTTTGGCTGTGCCAGTGGGCTGCTGACAATGCTGCCAAGAAGGCCCTCATTGGGTTTCCCTTTAAAGGACTGTGCCTGTTTGGGGACCGCCTGGACCTTTTTGCTAAGGGAGGCAGGTTACCCCAGCACAGGCGGCAATGTCGGCCCTTTCGGGGGCAGGGTTCCTTCTCCTCCCCTTACCGTGGTGCATGACAGGGAAGGGGGGTTTCCTTTCCTGGGGCCCGGGGAGATTTCTGGGGTAGAGGCAGAGGACATGGACGTCCTGGCTCCTCCTGGGGTCCCAAAGCAAAATCCTCTCCCAAGCCCCCTCAGGCATGAGGGGGCGCCCTCACCCATCAGGGTGGGGGGACAGCTGCAGCACCTCGCTCACGTCTGGAGGCTTCATGTCTCAGACCGGTGGATTCAGGAGGTAGTGTCCTCCGGTTACAAGTTGGAGTTTGCTGCCGATCCCTCTCCAAGATTCATCAGATCCCGGATTCCTCAGGACCCTGTGTCAGCTCAGGAGCTAGTGCAAGCAGTGCAAGGCCTCCTGGAGCTGGGGGTCATCTGCCAGGTCCCTTTAAGAGAAAAAGGCAAGGACTTTTATTCCAACCTATTCACAGTACCCAAAAAAGATGGTTCAATCAGGCCCATCCTGGACTTAGAGATCCTCAACAAGTTTGTCAGGGGCAGGCGCTTTCGCATGGAAACTCTGCGCTCTGCCATCAGTTCCCTGCGCCTAAGGGAATTTCATGACTTCTGTGGACATCAAAGATGCTTATCTTCATATTCCTGTGTTCACAGGTCATCAAAGGTTCCTCAGGTTCGCTCTGATGGATCAACACTACCAGTTTGTGGCCTTGCACTTCGGCCTCACTTCAGCTCCCAGGGTGTTCACCAAGGTGCTGGCTGGCGTGATGTCTCTGCTCAGATATCAGGGCGTTCGCATGCTTCCCTTTTAGGACGACATTCTCATCACTTCCCAGTCTCTACATCAGGCAGAGTTGGATACTTAGCTGGTTGTGTCCACTCTGGAGTCATTTGGATGGGTGATCAACCACCCCAAGTCCTCACTGTCCCCTTCCTTGGTAACTCCATTCCTAGGAATGAATCTGGATACAGTTCAGGCAAGGATCTTCCTTCCTCAACAGAAGGTGGACAGTCTGATTGCACAGGCTCAGTCCCTCCTAGTTGCCTTTGCAACTTCACCTATTGTCAGTATGGGACAAGGACCCAGCGTCCCTGGACAGGGTCTGTGTGCTCTTCCCCCTGGTCAGGAGGTCCCTCTCGTGGTGGATGGACTCAAGGAACCTGTTGGGGGGCAGATCCTTTCTTCTGGGAGACGGTCACCACGGATGCCAGTCTGTCAGGTTGGGGGGGGGGGGTTTCTGGAAGTCCCTGCGGTTCCAGGGGAGGTGGGGCCCTCAGCAGGCCCACACACCTATCAATGTCTTGGAACTGCGGGCGATCAGGCTAGTTCTGGCTCACTTGACTACTCACCTTCGGGGCCTGCCTGTTCAGGTGCGCTCGGAGAACCAGACGGCAGTTGCCTACATCAATCATCAGGGAGAGACCCGGAGCAAGGGGGCCCTCCAGGAAGCGTCTCTGATCCTGACTTGGGTGGAGGCCAATGTCCCCTGCATATCAGCTGTGTACATCCCGGGGGTGGAAAATTGCCTGGCGGACTCTCTGAGCAGGAGGACCTCTCGCCAGGGAGAATGGTCCCTATGCAGCAGGGTGTATCAATCTCTGTGTCACCGTTGTGGCCAACCAGATATGGATCTGTTTGCGTCCCTCCACAATCACAAGCTCCCAGCTTTTGTCTCTCTGTCCCAGGATCCTCTGGCCTTGACCTTGGATGCGCTAGCAATGCTGGGAAGGGTTCTGCGCAAGATTGCTCTGGAAGGGGTGCCAGCAATTCTGGTGGCCCCCAGGTGGCCAAGAAGAGTGTGGTTCGCAGACATGGTACAGCTGGCAGTAGATCAGTATGATCTGCCCTTGGTGCCAGATCTGCTCACTCAGGGTTCACTACGCCATCACTACACTGCTGAAACCTCCATCTTGATGGAGAAGGGGCTGTCTTCCTCGGTTGTGGATACTTTGATTAAAGCTAGGAAGAAGTCTTCCTCTTTCATTTATTACAGGGTTTGGTGGGCCTACATTGACTGGTGTGAGTCTAAGTCTCTTCCCTGTCATGTGTTCTCTATTCCCAGGATTCTGGAGTTCCTGCAGCATGGGTTGGAGATGGGGCTCCAACTCAGTACTCTGAAGGGTCAGCTTTCTGCCCTGGTTATTTTCTTCCAGAAGTCCTTTGCTCAGCACCCTCTTATCAGGACATTTTTCCAGGGGTTCACTCATGTGCGCCCCCCACGTAAGCCTATGGTGCCTGTTTGAGATCTGAACTTGGTTCTGTCAGCCTTGCAGGGTGCTCCCTTTGAACCTGTGCAGGATGCTGCCTTGGCCATTCTTACGCTCAAGGTTGTATTTCTGGTGGCTATCACTTCTGTTAGGCGTGTGTCTGAGTTGGCGGCGCTTTCCATTCAGACCCCCTACTATGAGAGACACCAGGACAAGGTGGTGTTTCGTTTCAAACCTGACTTTCTGCCTAAGGTAGTGTCTGCCTTTCATTTGAATCAGGATATTGTTCCTTCTTTGTGCCCTAATCCTAGCAATGCTAAGGAGAGGGTTTTGCCTTCTTTGGATGTGGTTAGGTGTCTGAAGTACTTTCTGGTGGCTACTGCACCTTTCAGGAAAACTTTTTGTGGTCCCTTCTGGTCCTAGGAAGGGTTTGGCTCCTGCCAAGTCTACTATCAGCAAGTGGATTGGTCAGGCTGTGATTCAGGCCTACTCTGCTAAGGGAAAGAATCCTCCCTTCGCCTTACTGCTCATTCCACTCGTGCTATTGGTGCCTCTTGGGCTTTTCAGCACCAGGCTTCTGTTGAACAAGTTTGCAAGGCCACTACTTGGTCTTCTTTTCATACCTTTTCAAAGTTTTACAAGGTTGATGTTAGGGCCTCAGCTGATGCTGCTTTTGGCCGAAAGGTTCTGCAGTATTAATAATAATAATAATAATAATAATAATATTAGATTTGGAGCAGGACGTACTGTATACTAAGAATTATACAATTCTGTGATTACTCGCCTGTAGAATTGGTATTATGAGTATACAGTATGTCCTGCTCCAACCCACCCTTGGTTTGCATTTTCTTGGATCCCCTGTATGGTGATTGTTATCATTGTTATAGTTGATAGTTTGGATTGTTTAATTCTCCTGGCTTCTTATTAACTGCTTTTCAATGCTGGGGATGTGTGGGAGGTCCCTGGGTATTTGAGGGGCTGGGAGGAGCCTATTTTCGATGTCTCTGCAGTCCAGCGCCATCTGGAGGAGTATATCCGAAGTGTAAGTATTAGATTTGGAGCAGGACGTGCTGTATACTCATAATACCAATTCTACAGGTGAGTAATCACAGAATTGTATTTTTTTTTAGTGGGCTCACTCTTATTTTTTGGTATGGGGGCGCTGCTGAAACACCCAATCCCAGTAAAAATAATTTGCTCCTCACCTGTTGCTCTGACTGCTTCTCCAAACTCAGTCTCTTTAGAAAATCCCGACATCATTTGTATAACGCTCATAGCAGAAATGTTTATATGTTTATAAAAAGCGGACATTGTTAATGTAAAATTTGTACTAGAAAAAGTTGCAGAAATTGATCGGGAAGATTCACAAGTTTCACGATGGAACATTGATCTTAAAAAACTGGCACATCCATCTAAGCAGTAACAGTGAGATCGACATTATTTCACGTAAAGCTGTCGGCACCTTCAGGAAATTTTCATCTGACAACATGTCTTTCATAATAAATCCAGAAAAAATTATCTGGAAAATGGACCAGGTGAGACTCGCAATATCTGTTATTTATTTTGGCAATGTTTGTGGATATTTTATTAACAACTCAAAGGGACTGTAAACCCAACAGCAATCAGATACTCCCAACCAACCCCCGATGGCTGAATGGGAGCATTATCTGGTTCTGGTTCTTCTTCCTAGATTTCAGTAACAACAGAACCCCAAATTCAGTGATTCATCTGAAATGTAAAGCCACATTTATAGATTAATTTAAGTTTTAAACTTAAAAGTGTTTACTTTTCACAAGTTTGATTAACTTTTTATCTGCAAACCATAAATTCTCAGTAATCCCCCTGACCACTATCTACATATGTGTCAGCAGAATAACATTTGTTTCTCTTTGTTGTCAATACTATCGATCCTATCAAGTTGAGGCTGATAAATCTAGGTCACGTTGAGCTGGAAGCTTCTAGTTTCACTCGTATATGTATCTCTAATTTCTTATGGATTCATCCTAAAGCTAGAGGACACTTAACAAACCCTATACTTAAGCATTATATTTACCACTTGGGACTATCAAAACTATAAAATGCCATGCAAAGATAATGCCTTTGTGTACTCCTATGTTGTCATTTTTAGGCAATAAAAAGAGTTTATCTGGGTGTAGGCCCGCCCAGTATTATGTAGGAACTCTGGGTGTGACCCCGCCATACAAATTCAAATATGATAACACAATCAGTGAAAGTTTCACAATCTATTTTATTTGATCATAATAAAAAGACAAGTGTGTAGGAGTCGGCTGTGTCACAAAGCACAAAGCCACAACTACCATAACATTCATATATAGTTAAAAACAATGAACATACACAATTGATGAAATGAAGACATAAAAAACATCATTCAGTACATCTAATAATCTATACATAAATATAAACAAGATTAAAGTTAATTCCCATCCACATTGTATAGAAAACATTCAAGTAATGATGAAGGAAAGCATGAGGTGATGGTGAACTAGTTTCGCCCCAAGAGGGGCTTCCTCCGCACCAATCCACACCTTTTGTGCTTATTTGCCTATTATGGCCAATTAGATTATTCTCGGCAGCATATGCCTGGGTGAATACCCTAGATAATACTGAACAAACATACATAAACAAAAACCCTGATTTTTCCCCTGGTTAAATAGATCTGGAACCTTGTGAGGACCAAAAATCAAAAACAAAAAAAAAAGCGCAGAGGACTTTTGGGCGCAGGCGCAGCCAACTAATGAAAGCTGTGCTGCTGCTTTTCTAGCCACTTCCAGGTTCATGTAGTGCGGCAAAACATATGAAGCTGTAGATCACTGACCAGCAGTACGCAGCTACCTTTTCCAAGGGCCACCACTCACCTGCCTGCTGCTCTGATCACTTTGCCTCTGCTGTCAATCCCGGTCACCTCGCCACCATCTTGCTGCACCCGCACTGCCATCTTTCAGCCATTGACCTGACTCCGGCCATGCAGTGAGCGCTGTTTTTCACAGAGGCTCATCCTCTGTGTTACAAATGCTTCCCTATCCGGCCTCCAGCTATTGGCCAAGCTATCTTGGCGTGATGTCAAAGAAGGAGGAGGGACCTTTGTCCCCCAATAGCCTCTCCGAATCTAATTCTTAACTTAAATCTAGGTCTAATTAACCCTTTGTACAGTCACATAAAGTGAAGGCTATAAATGAGCATGAGCAAACACATATATAAAAACTGTATCCAATGATTTATTCCATTTTCTTTTTAATATCAAGGTCCCACAATCTCGATGCTCTAAAACTTGTCTACCTGGATATAGAAAAGCCCCCAAAAGTAGTGTCCAAGCCTGCTGCTATGACTGTGTACAATGCTCCGAGGGGGAAGTGTCCAATGCAACAGGTAAGAGAGGTTATCCTAGAAATATAAGATACTCCCTTAGGCGGGGAGCATCTGCAGTGGATTTGATCAAATGTATTTCACAAATTAAGTAGGTATTGGTCTGTAAATGTTATTAACCCTTTAACTGCCAGCCTACCTGGAGTTTTTGTTACGCTTTGTTGCCAGACCATTTTTCACTATTTTGCACTATGCATGTTCAACTGTGATTTTTGAAGGGATTTCCCAGGAAAATTATATATTGTTTTTTTTAGCAGAGTCTGGGTTTTAACATGAAATGTCTTGTTTGTCATTTGTCAAGTTTATTCTTAATATTTTGGGGTGAAATATGTGAAAAAAAATAAAAAAAATATTTTTTTTACAATTTGTAGTGTTTTTTTTGTAATAAAAAATGTAAGTTTGTCAATAAAATCTTATTGCGTGCGAAATCCCAATTTCTCCCAGTTACAACGGTACCACATATTTATTGGTAGACACCCTTTCCTGCCCAGGAGACTCCCCCAAACTGAAACAGCACAACACAAGAGATTTTTAGATCAAATACAGCTATGCTAAGTGCTATGTGCCCCTTGCAGTTTTTTTATTAAAAACAACCCTTTACATTTGAAATACCCCCCACAAATGATATATTCTCTGGAAATACACACTTCAAGCTTTCTAGGCGTACCAGGCTTGTTGATGTTGCCACAGTTTTCTGGAAGTTCTCCCTCAATGTATTCTTTGGTTACACAGAGCTTCCCTAAAAAAGGATAAAAAAAGCAGGATCAAAGCCACATTTACATGAAAAAGCAACATCCCCCGAACAGAACGATACCCAACATGCATAGCTACTGTCAAAAGAAGAGTTGCCAAACACCAAAAAGTAAAGCATGTGCACAATGGTAATTTTGCTTGAAGATTTCAGCTCTGCAGACAAAGTGCGCACCTTGTGCTTTTTCTAGCGAAACAACCCTTTACATTTTGAATACCCCCCACAAACCCTATATTCCCTGAAAGTATACATGTTAAGCTTCCTAAGCATACCCAGCATGTTGTCGTGGGCTCATCTTTCTGAAAGTAATCCCTCAAAGAATTCTTTGGTCACACAGGGTTTCCTTAAAAAAAATGTATAATAAAGCAGAATAAAAAATGAGTTTTCCTAAAATATAAATATGCAAACAAGAAAAGACAAGCTAAATCTGAAAGCGCAAGGTCCCCCGAGCAGAACGATACCCAACATGCATATGTACTATTAACCCTTTTAACTGCCAGCCTACTTGAGGTTTTGTCACCCTCTCTTGACAGGTAATTTTTCACCATTTTACGCTATGCTTAACTGTGATTTTTGCAGGAATTTCCAGGAAAATGATATATTTTATTTTTGCGGCAGAGTTTAGGCTTTAACATGAAATGTCTTGTTTGTAATTTTTTTACTGTTTTTTAAAATATTTTTGATTAAATTAAACAAAACAAAATAAAAAAAAAATTGTTTTTAGAAAATTGTCTCCTTTATTTCAAATAAAACATTTTTTTTTTTTTAAAGAAAACCATATTGCACGTGAAAGCCCCATTTCTCCCGATTACAACGGTACCACATATGTATCGGTAGCCCCCCATTACTGTTCAGAAGACCCCCCCAAGCTGAAAAGAACACTTTATAACATATAAAAATAAAATACAACTACAATCCACACTATAAAGGGTTAAATCAAGAAAAAAATTGGCATGGGGTTCCCCTTCCAAGGGGGGGGGGGGGGGGTAATCCCCATTTTTTTTAATTTTAAGGGTTAAAAACATAAAAATGACATGGGGTCCCCCCTACCCAGCATAACCAGCTATGCAGAGCTTGTAGAACAGGGCGCAGGGGCCCGCACCGCCTAATCAGCCCAGGGCCTTCTGCCCCCCCTGGGCTTCGGGGAGGCAGGTAAAAGGGGGTCGGGGTTAATGGCAAATCACCCGCTAGCCACAGGTGACTTGACAGTCCCCAGCCTTGTGAACTGGTATAGGGGTTTCATGGACTCCTTACAAGTTCACAATGGGTTTAAGTGGACCAACACCCAGGGCTGATCGACCCGGGAATCTATAAGATTCCCAGACCGTTCTATTCCCTCCCCACGGGGCATCCAAAACCGGGATGCCCCTCTGTGTGAACCCCCCGGAACACCCGCTACCACTTACCTGAATCCCGGTCCTACGGCGCATGCGCGGGCCGCATCCCCGCTATCCGTCTAGCAGGGCACGTGCCAGCGCTGGCTCTTTATGAATGGCCGGCGCGGGCATGCTCCCTGTTAGAGGGAAGTGGGGGATGCGGTCTTCAGCACGCTCAGAGTGACTGAGCTTAGACGTCTCTTAGACGCCCATAACTCAGCCACTCTGAGCGCGCTGATTGGACGAGCGGCCGGGCATGCACGGTAGGACCGGGGTGAGGTGAGTTATTGTGGGTGATCGGGGGGGTTTCATACAGCGAGGCATCGCCGATCATACAGAGGAGGGTCGGCGGGAGCCAGCGCACATGCAGGTAAGTAAATATCATTTTTATATTTTTTGTTACAGGAATGCCAGTGGCAGCTGAAATGGGGGGGGGGGCACCCTATTCCGGGCCCTCCCCTGCAACCGGAGGAGGTCCGACGGAGCACACCATCTTAAAGAGGAGACCCGGCCGAATCAAATGAAGGGTCAGGTGAGTGTCTTTTTTTTTTTTTGCCAGTTAGCAGGGGGGAAAGCCAGGTACGTAAAATTTACGTAGCTGGCGTTTAACGACAGGAGAGGCAGCTACGTGAATTTTACGTAGCTGGCGTTTAAAGGGTTAAAGTAAGATTGTGCTGCTCCAATGTTATTTTCATTGAACTAAATTTGACTTTACTTACCCGACCCGCTCCTTATTATTTTCTCCACCAGCCCCCCTAATGCCAGAGACAGCAGCTGCTGTTGTAACTGCCCTGCTGGCATCTGTTGTTAAGGGGGACACAGGTTCCCCCTCCCTCTACCTTGGTTTCCAGCCAGGGGTAATAGCTGGCCGCTCGCTAGGGAATCTTTTAAACCACAGATGTACTGTCTTTGTGGAATCTTGCCATGTGTTTATATCACTGGAGAGTAAGGTCATGGAGGGGGAAACTCCAGTTATTGTCCTCCATGCCCCTTGCATCCAGTAATGTAAATCATCACATGGGGGATACCAAAGGCTCCATCTGTGTGGTATAATAGATCCTCTCCCTGGCGACATTATCAAGTTGTAAGATTAATGAGGGCATAGAGAGCATAAACTGGTTTTAATGGATAACATTAAGGTGAGAATCATGAGAAAAGTTAGTGAGGCTTAAAAAGAAAGCGATTGCCCTTTTTTAGATATAGGGGGTAATTATGAAGCACTTTACTGCATTTACTGAGCAAAATGAGGCATGTTCGATAGGCGAGGTCTGTGTTTTGGGTATTTACATCTCCCACATTGTAGCTTGGTGAATACTGGAGAACACCTTTTCAGTTGTCCAGCTTTCTAAGTGAACCCAATATAAATCAATGTTATTTTAGGCAAGATTTTTTTCTTTTTAGATCATTTTTGCATGTTATATTTCGACAGTGAGGGTCAGATAGTTAACTAGTTTCAGAAAAACAACGAATAAAACTGTTTTCACATTACTATTCACACTTTTTAAAACTCAAATAAAGCGTTGCAAGCAACCAGGACACTCCTGAGACACAAAAATTACATTGTCAAAGATATACTGTGCTAAAATTAGCTTTAAAATGTTGCCACTATAGCAGTTTGCCACTTTTAGCCAGACCATTTTCTGAGTAAATCCCACTCAGGCAAGGTGTGGCCACTGGAAAAAACAGCAAATAATGCTGCTAATAATCAGTTGTCCATACATTCGCTGATCAAATTATACAGATGTAGCAATAGTTATCCAACATCACAGATCAGCCCATTATGATATCTCACAAAGAAGCCACTGAAAAGCATTTTAAATTTTAAGTTAGCGCAATAGGCTCGATTCAGAGACACGTTCGTCTGGCCTTCCGTAGCTGTCTGTGAAAGTTTTAGTGGGTGTTTGTCATTTTTTTGCTTTTTTTTCGTTCATTTTTCATTCGTACGAAAGTTCGGGAAAATGCGTATATGCGCTTTCGATGAACGAAAGCACATCGGATCATTTGCGTTATTTTCCAAACAAAATCTGATATTTTTCGTTCGTTCAGATAACTTACGTTGATGGGATGGGCTTGCGTCTGATTCAGAGAGCTGATTGCCGACGGACCACCACCCTATTTAACCATTTCATTACTGATCCACTTACGGGACCTTTGAGGACTCGGATTGCTATTGTTGAACATGTTTTGCGGCTATGTGGAGGAGTCTGCGCGCTTTTATCTCCAAGGCATTGCATGTATTAGCACGGCCGAGGCCATAAATTGTATAGCAATGCATACCTGAATCAATACATTTCATGTATGCCATATAGAAGCATTTTAATGCTGACCTTAATTAGTCCTTAGCATGTAAACCTTTATTTTCCCACACATCCATATAATTGCTATATTTTTTTAGACTTATGTCCTTTGTGAATTATATTTGGATTGTTGAACTTGAATCTTAATTTGTTGTAGGGGTTATTGTTTAATTTGATTACCTTTGCTTTGTGTAATTATTTTATATTTGGTTGCAGGAACCGCAAGATGTGCCACTGGCACAACATACAAGCAGTGTTTGGTCCAGCTATGTGATTCCTCAGTGTTCTTGCAGGGCATCCAGGGTCGTCCCATGATGCTTATATATTGTAGAGCTCCGGCTTATTTCGTCAGTTTGAGTCAGGAGAATTATCTGGTGGATGCCTCCTGGGTAGGTTTGCTCACATTCCATCAATCCATTTTCACTGTATGGCAATGAATATAGCTGACGACTTATGTCTTAACCTATGGCTGTTTTTAGCCCTTTATGACATGTTAAACAATATTGTAGCTTAGAATGTGTATTTTATGTTAGTATTTTTAAATTCTTTCAGGGGATTCTGGATATCCGCTCCTGCCCTTGCTCCTGATGTCCGTTCTTTGCCTGCAGAATGCGGGCCAGGGGTTCTCTAATCGGGCACTATGCAAAACCCGGGCCGTGGTGGCGAGGGCCCTCTGGCTTTTGAAGTCCAGATTTAGGTGTTTGGACCATACGGGGGGGGGGGGGGGCACTGCAGTATGACCCCAACAAGGTTATACCAAAATTTTAATTTACGTTTTTTAACAGGGACCACACATGCCAGAGTGGCACAACTGAGTGTCAGGATCCTTCAGCTGGTGGGCGAGATGCAGGAGCTGCGCGACTCGTTGGGGACCACAGATAAAGAATAATGTTATGTGGCCTGCCATTGCTATGTATTTTGTTTTTTATAGTTGTAAAAATTTGAAATTTTCAAAATATATATATTTAAGATTTTATATTTTATGATGGAATAAAAAAAAAATGTTTCAGTGTCATTTCATTTACAAAATACATTAACACAAAACTAATGGGCCCAGAAATATTTAAATATGAATATTCACATGACTGAGAAGTGATTTGGGTAAGTTTTAGGGGCTAAAATGGAAGAAGAACCTAACCGCGAAGTGGTTTGGGTGAGCTTTAAGGGTCCAAAAGGGAAGATGGAGGATAGTGCTAAGTGATTTAGCTAAACATTGTAGTAGAAGTGAGGGTGGCAAATATGTAGGCGAGCGCTTTAATGAGTTAAGTTTGTAGTGCGCAGGCGCAAGATTGTATGGATTTCCGTCTGGACGATTATTTATTGAAAAAGGGAAACAGAAACTAACGGGAAACGTAAAGGATTCGTGGGAGGATACGATGGGAAAAGGGCAAAAACGAAAGCCTACGTTGTAACATGAGAAAATGAATCTGAAAAGTCTCGATGGAAAATGACATCCTCGTACTCGTACTCTGGCATACGAGCGGACGGAAACTTTACAGAAGGATTGCAATGCATGCATAGAATCGCTCGCACACTCATACGAGAGCGGGAACATTTAAAAAAAAAAAACAGATCGGCACTAAAACGAAAGTATTTTTTTGTCTCTCTGAATCAAGCCTAATGTACCAGTGAACCAAGTGGAGCTGAATCTCCAAACCAAAGCTGCATCTGTAGCTCATTTAACTGCAGTTCGCCACAGTTGCAGCACTCATGGCGAACTGAAATGAAAAGAAACTAGTGAAATCTAGCAAACATTTTAAATCAAGCCAATAATCTAAAATAATGAAGTAGGAAACATATATTTTGCCATGTACAGAATATACTTGCCTACCTATATTTACTTTACTAATTACATTATAGACAGTGAAACTTGCCTGAGATGTCCTGATAAAGAGTGGCCAGATGAGAGGAAAGAAACATGTATTGCCAAGACTTTTGAGTACTTGTCGTATGAAGACGATATTTTGGCTTCATCTGTTTCAGTTATCAGTGTAGTTGGCTCTGTCATTGCTGCAACTGTTACAAAAGTGTTTATTTTGTTTTGGAATACACCTGTGGTTAGAGCCAATAATCGGGGTATAAGCATTCTTCTCCTGATCTCCATCTTTCTGAGCTTCCTCTGCATCTTCTTGTTCCTCGGTCGTCCTGTAGATATAACCTGCATGCTGAGACAAGTGTCATTTGGGATCTTCTTCACCATTGCTGTCTCCTGTGTTTTGGCCAAGACTATCACCGTCTACATTGCCTTCAAAGCCACCAAACCTGGCAGCTACTGGAATAGATGGATTGGTGTAAAACTCGCTAATTATATTGTACTTATATGTTCTTCTGTCCAAGTCCTGATTTGTGTTATTTGGCTGTCAGCATCTCCTCCATACCAAGAACATGACATGTCCACTTATCCTGGGAAGATCATTATTCAGTGTAATGAAGGGTCAGTTATTAGCTTCTACATTGTGTTGGGTTATATGGGGTTTCTGGCCGCTGTGAGCTTTGTTCTGGCTTTCATGGTGAGGACATTACCAGACACTTATAATGAGGCCAAGTACATCACATTCAGCATGCTGGTGTTCTGCAGTGTCTGGATTGCCATGATCCCGGCCTATCTTAGCACCAGAGGGAAATACACGGTGGCTGTGGAGATATTCGCCATACTGACATCCAGTGCCGGATTGTTAGGTTGTATATTCTTCCCTAAATTATACATTATTATCCTAAAACCAGAGAGGAACACCAAAATCCATGTTACAGAAAAGAAAAACATATCTGTAAACTTGGGGTAGAACTCCGTAATCACAAAGCACTGTGTGAGGAAAACCTCTTCTTATTTAATCGGGTCTAATAAAAGATTGATGAACTAAAACACACATAAAAATATGTGTGTTTTTCCTGTGTGGCATCTTATTTATCGATTTTGTTAGAAACATTTCAGCTGATGGAGTAAGAGTCTGAGGGATAGGGGGGAATTCATTCCTTCAGAATAGATTTATTTAACAAGTTATAAGTTGAAGGCTAAGTTTCAAGACCCTGGGGTGCGCAGACGAGCAAGATGGACGCCTGCTAGTTCGGCTCCGTGAGATTGGGAGGCCCAGAGCAAACAGCAGCGTCGGGGCGGGCGGCAGCAGTAGCCGGTGTACAACGGAAGCCCTGGGACAGACTGACGGGCTGACAAGCATGATGCGTGCAGCAAGAAGAAAGGCACCAGTGAGAGCTGCAAGTCGGCGGCCCCGGGAACCAAGATGGCAGAGGAGGAGGCCTCATAGTGGGATTAGCGCGCAGGCACCTGACAGAAAGGACGGTTGAGGGGTGAGTGCATCAGAAGATTCAGCAGATAGCTGGCCACAACTATCCTTAAACTCTCAAACAGCAGCTCAGCACACCACAGTGATCCATGACATCTTGACACAGCTCAGAGCCATTGTGAGGGAGGAGGTCACAACAGTAACAACAAGGCCACTGAGCCCTTGTTGAGGGAGGAATTTGGAGGGGGGGGGACTGACACCCTAGATCCTGTTGATGGATAGCAAGGGGACTTTACTGTAGCAACTACTAGAGGAGATAACCCTCTTAAAGGGCCAGAATGAGAAATTGGAAATTCGCAACCGCAGATCTAAGCTGAGAATTCGTGGGCTGCCAGAGACAATGAATGACACTGTGGGAACCATAACAGCCTACAGGAACTGGTGCCAGAGATACCAATTGAGAGACTAGAGCTGAATAAGGTGCACAAAGCCTGAGCAATAAGACCCGCAGAAGGCCCTCTATGTGACATTGTAGTCAAATTCCACTTCTACCAAACAAAATAGGCAGTGCTAAAGGTCTCCAGAGAAAAGATGCCCCTTACATCCTAGAACCACGGCTATCAGATCTATGCTGATTTATTTCAGACCTTATCTCCAGATACTGCAAGCACGAGGTGTGCGATACAGATAGGGATTCCTCTTTAAGCTCTCCTTCTCCTACCAAGGAAAACAGGTTCAAGCTTCCTCCCTGCCGGAGCTGATAGACAAATTCAAGGCTTTAGATATTTGGCTGCCAGAGTCATATAGGGCGGCTCCTTCACTCACTTCAATGCCAAGAACACCAAGGCCCGGCTATAGAAGCAGCAGCCAAGCCACCCCGTCTCCTAAGCAAAGCAGATAAATGCAGAAGTCTCTAAAAATGAAGTGTATTCTATCTCAAAGGTTCCATCCTGTACAGAAGGACTGAGCATTAAATAATTTTTTTGTATTGACACCTCAGAACCTGCTGACCTGACCTGTGTTCCTTGCAGCAAAACTCTCACGAATTGGGGATGCCCAGGATGCCTGGGTGAAGGATGTTTACCAACCTCGCGAACAGTAAGAGCAATGGACTCCCACTCCCAATGCGGCCTAAACTGCAAACACCCTGGTTTTCGGGGCTCAACCTCCCAGTCTAACGGGTGTTGACCCTGAGAAAAGAGAGCAGGCCACGCACTGGGCCCACCTCCTGGTGGTAACAGTTTGTATAAGCGTTTAATTTACTCCGCAAAAGCAGGAAATATAGTTTCTTAGTTGTTTTGTATTTTTGGGTATGGTTACAAAGGTTCTGCAAAAGTTTACCCACTGGATCTCGCCGTCTGGCTCCAGGGTCTGTGGGAGATCCAAATGCCTCTCTAGGCCCTCCCGGCCGGCTCCCTTGGCATGGCTTGGGCCCATGACAAATGGTGCCTACATGCATTTGCTGCTGTTTTAAGGGGGCTTTTGGCATGCCGGTAGCCAAACTGGCTTGGCGGCCTCTGGAGCCTCGGACGGCTGTGCGGTGTGGGCCCCATATCGAGGGGTGGATGAGGCCCAGTTTCGTGATGGTCCCTGAGGATGGAGGAGGAGGGGCCGTAGACCACCATGCAGCCTCCGAGTTTAAGTTTGTATTGCTTTACAATGCTCTATAGTATGTACCAGAATGGCCTCCAGATACTTACCATGCTCACCCCAGTTTCCAGGGATAGGAGAACTCTTCTTGAAGAACTGGAGTTTTCTCACAGGTTGGTTTGTGACCAGAAGTTTATTATGTACTCTTTTGCGTACTTGCTACTCTCTTTCTATTGCCCCTTTTTTCCTACTTGATGTTTTCCCATTCTATCTTTCCCCCTCCCTCTCCCCCTCCCTGAGTGGGTGTCCAGGTCAGAAAATACGTGCTCACCTGATAAAACAACATGGCGCTTAATATAGTATCAGTAAGTGTCCAAGGCCTTAATTCACCCAATAAAATGTTCTTTAAATTCTTTCATTCTATTCACGCAGATGTAGTCTGCCTCCAAGAGACCCACTTCTCATCTAGCTCCTCACGGAAGCACCTTAACCCCAAATTTTCTATATTTTTTCAGGCCACCTATCAGAATAAGAGGAAGCGTTTCGCAATGGGGTGCCATTCGCCTGCCATAAAAAGGAGGCGGACCCAGCTGGGAGGTGCCTATTGCTACAAGACGCATTGCTAAGCACCCAACACTAAACAGATCCCCTTCCTAGTGCATATGTGCTCGGTACTACAGAAACACCTGTTTTTCTGTGTGAGGATTTTAACTTGACACTTCAGCCTCATTTGCACAGATCCCTTCCCCCTAACGCCCAAACAATTCAAGATGGAAGGCTTTTCTTGGATCTGGCAATTCCCGCCCGTCAGACACGTGAAGAGACCTCCATCCCAACATAAAAGACTACACACATTACTTCCCACGTAAATGATTAACGAGAATAGACTTTATTCACACATATTTTTGTGATGTCCTCATTCCTCCCGGTAGTGCAAGCCAAAATACATTTGATCCCGTGGTAAGTCCATGACTTGGTGGCAATCTCATGTAAATCCCAAATTATTAAGCCTAGACCCTTCTCATGGATATTGAATGAATCTTTGATCTCTTTGAAATCCCTGGTTGAAGAGTCTAGTGAGGCAACCTTAGATTTATTCACAATAAATGAGAACCCTGAGACCTCACCAACCATCCTATGGGGAGCCTTTAAATTGGAAATGAAAGGGCACTATATAAGTTTAACCTTCAGGAAGAAAAAAGAGAGGACAGCTCTTAAAGCTAATCCAAACTCAGAGCACCTGCATAAAAAAGGAGCTTTTCAGAAATAAGCTTAACCTCTTACAAACAGAGGAGGCAGAAGGCCGTTACGGAAGGCCCAAGCAAAAGTATTACATCTCGGCAAACAAGCCAGGGACATTACTGGCCGACCAATTGAAATGCCAGGGCCATATCGTAAAGCCCATAAGGCTTAAAACGCGGTCAGGTGCGATTACAAGTAACCCGGCTGTGGAGAAGAATTCTCCACTGGCTTATACCAACTATATGATGCCCCCCCCCCCTTAATGCCCCTCAGACACAGGCCTTCTTTTAGGAGATTAAAATGCCCTCGTTGTCTGACACGCAGTGTGAAAAGATAGATGAAGATATCACGGTGGACGAAGCCCTAAAAGCAATTAAGGCCTTAAAAAGCAATAAGAGGCCTGGGCCTGGCAGATTTTATGTCCTTTACCATAAAAAAAATGGACCCCATTATAGGCCGGTGCATAGCGAAAGTATACAATTATATTAAAGACGGCCACACCATGGATCCCGAAATGCTTAGAGCCATCATAGTAATGATACCAAAACCAGGAAAGGACCACCAGAAATAGGCAAATAACCGAACACCATCTTCTTGCTAAACATCAATTTAAAAATTCTCTAAAAAGATCTTAGCTAACAGAGTCAATGAGTTCCTGGGAGATATAATCCATAGAGACCAGGTAGGCTTTGTTCCTAGGAGGCAGACAGGAGACGGAGTCTGAAGGATTCTACAGTTAATTAACAGTGTGAAGGCCCAAAACCTTGAAGCTATGTTGCTCTCTTTAAATGTGGATAAAGCTTTCGACTCCCTCTCTTGACAATACCTCCAATTCTCCTTGCATAAGTGGTTTATGCTCAACCATCATCCCATATTAAGTATGCAGGCTTTAATTCTGCAAGCTTTCCAATAAAGAGGGGCACAAGGCAGGGATGCCCATTATTCCCCATATTATTTATTTTAGCTCTGGAACCCCTAGCAATGAAACTAAGACAAAACGCTTCTATTAAGGGGATCCCTCTATTAAGCATCTGGGGACATACCAGGAAAATATCTTGCAACCCCTGACCGCATTCATAAATTCTTCCCCTTAGACTCCCCATTATTAGACTTCAGAGGGTGCCAGGAAAGGGGGTTGATGATTCATATCTGGTGGGAGTGCTGGTTGCTCAAGCCACGTGGGATAAGTATTACAAAATGCTATTTCCACACATCATATAGAGGAGACCCCTGGGTAGCACTCCTATCACTTAAGTCTGGAACATATTCAAAGCTGGAGTGGCAACTGATCGTACATATTCTCGCGGCAGTAAGGGCCACGATAGCTAGAAATTGGAAAGCCCTCTCCATACCATGGCCTGAGATCCAAAATAGAATCTCGGACATTATGTGTAACGAGAAGATCACGGCTGTAGCAAATGACTTGTATGATAAGTTTTAAAGGATCTGGAACCCATGGACGGAATGTATAGGGCTGGGTAATAATCGAGTGAGCCTGACATTTCCAATAAAATAACCCTCCCTCCACAAGAGAGAGAAAGCCCCTAGGACTTAGTTGTCAAACCCAGACCCCCACTCCCCCTCCCCTATTCCCTTTACCTTCCCACCCTCTGTTCCTCCTATATTCGTCCCCCGTTTCCCCTCTTCTCAGCCCCGCTTACTTTACTCATACATCAAAAGTTAACGGTTTGCCTACAGTATATTTAGTCGGCTGGAATATAGTTGCTGTCCCGGTGATAGGATTTAATAAGTAGCCAGATCATCGGAATAGAAGAAATGTGATGTAACGTAGCATACCTTCTTCAATCCTCACTCCTTTAGGCTTCTACCTCCCAAAATAGTCCATTCTGATGGTAAAGGGACTCACCTCCAAATGGACACCCTCTCTCTTCCTGTCAGTACACAGCTGCTCCTAGAGGTAGAAACAAAGTGAAGAGTAGTGGCACACACCCTGAATTCCATTTGCCATAGACCACCAAGCATATGCTTCGACTGGTGGTCCATAGCTTTGCCCCCATTTGCCAGCTCAGCGAGAATGAGCAAACTGGTATTGTGCTTGCTGCAGGTGACTTGCCAGCGCCTCAATCCATGTCAACTGGTATAGGGGTCTCATATATTTACTTGTTTTTTTAATACTTACCTCCCACCCATCCAGAGCACTGTGTCTCATGCCTATCACTCTGGCTTCTGCTCTCTTGCTGCTACTGGAAACATTTTATACCTGCTGGGTGACAGGACATAAAGTGTTGATTAAAAAAAAATATAAAAAAACACAGACACCAGAGTAAAAGTCGTTTATTAAAAGAAAAAAAATGATTTACTCAACTCGATCCTGTATCGCACACCGCGGCCCCATGCGGATCTGGTGACAGATGCCGGTGATTGGTAGACAGTTGTGGGGAGACAGTGGATCAAAGTTCCCTGCCCCACCACCCTCTCTTCACCCATTACCAGCATCTGAAGATTGTAGGGCTGGAAGCGAGATGACATCAGCAGTATAACGTCATTTTCCCCACCCCAAGAAAAGGCAGGGCTAGCGGTGGGCAGAAATTACATCAGAAGCTGGGGGACCTGTTCAGGCTCCTCTCCTCACTCTGGAAGAGTCTAGGATGAAGTCAGCTATGTGAGACTCATATAGCTAGCACTTAAAGGGTTAAGGTATTGGAGGTATTCTATGGATAGCATAAATTGTTCCTATGGCAACCCTATTGTCTCATAATTCCTCCATCCTATGTATTTCTTTTACTTTGGATAACCATAAGGCTATTAGTGGGTCGGTAATTTTCTTCAACAATATTTTTATTTTAGTTATAGAGAGGATAAGAAGCAACATGCAGTACATTTTGTAAGACAAGTTAAAACATCCAGATGAGTGTATACTTGTACACACAGTGATACCATTATCTTCTTACAAGAAGTATGAAATGCGTGTGAAATGAGACAACAAATCAGTGGGTGTAAAATGGAAGGTAAGAGAAGGAAAGTTAGAGTGGGAAAGAAAGGGGGACAGGAAAAGAGAGGGGAGAGGGAAGAGAGATCGGTGTCCAAACTCCACCAGCTTTACAGTGGACGTGGTAGGGTGCTGGATTGTAAGGAGGTGACGGTCAAAGTTTTTAGGTAGGAAATGGGTGATCCAACCTTCCCAGGTGGTTAGGAAGGGGGAGAGATCACCTTGCATCGAGGCTGACATCTTTTCAAAGGACATTACTTAGTTGATGCGAGGTATCTGGCTCCCACTGGGAATGGTCCTACTCTTCCGTGATTGTACTATAATAAGTTTAGCAGCTGTAAGGATGTGCCTAATGAGCTCAAATTGTGATCTTGTGCAACCAAGAGGTTTTAGATTGAGGAGGGCAAGGTGGGGTGAAGGGGTCAGGTGTAAGCCTGTTGCTTTCTTTATAAGGTAATGCACCTTGGCCCAGAACTGGCTGACGACCCTACATTCCCACCAAATATGGATGTATGATCATTGGTGTTGTCAGTCTCTAAAACACTCCAGCGGGTAGGATGGGCAGAATCTGTGGATCCTATCTGGGACAAGGTACCAGCAGAGTAAGACTTTAGTATTGACCTCTTGGGCAGCTGTGTTCAGAAAGCATGTAAATGAATTCTTCCAAACTGCTTTCCAGTCCTCAGCCGATTTATAACAAGATTGTTTGCCCACCTAGACGTGTAGGCAGGGAGGGGCGACTCAATGGGCTCACACAGTAGTCTATATACCGTAGCTATTGTCCCCTTCCCTAGAGGCTGCTTTCCACATAGGATCTCAAATGGCGAGGATGGTCCCAGCACTAGCCCCTTTCTGGTTTTGGTAGCTATATAGTGAGTTATTTGCAGAAAGCGGAGATATTCTTTGCTTGGAATATCCCTATGGGATTGGAGCTTGGGAAAGGTTAGCATTCCCCTATGTGTAACCAAGTTTTTAAACTTTGTTAAGTTTTGTGTTTTCCACCAGGTGAAAGCTGCCAGTTCAAAGAAAGCCGGAAGGAATTCAGTATTATCCAAAATAGATAGCAGGGGAGTAGGGGGGGGGGGGGGGGAGAAGAGGTTCCCTTCCAATCTGTTAGCTTTCCAAATTTCCAAGTGGTTCAAGACTGGGTTGTCAAAGTCTTTATAAGCCGATGGGGGCAGCCATAGCAAGTTTGAGATTTCTATCGGGGTACAGCTGGCTTGCTCAATGTCTACCCACAGCGGCCTATCCACCCCAGCGTGAGTGGCAGTCATTGGAGCTATCTGGCTTGCAGAGTAGTAGCAGCTATGTTGGGAACCCCAAGGCCACCTTGTTGCTTTGCTCTGTATAGTGTTGCCCGCGGTTTTTACTTCCCCTAGATGAATGAGTTTAAGGTTGCTTGGAGACACTTTATGCATGAGGCCGGGATCAGTATTGGTAGAACTCGGAAAAAAATAAAGTATTTTAGGGAGCCACGTCATTTTTACAGCTGCTATCCTACCCAGCCATGAAAGGTGAAGCTTAGCCCAGGAGGATATCAAGGCGCGAAGGTACCATAGCGGGGTAGTTAGCGGCGTAAAGGGAGTCATAATTTGCTGTCAGTTGAACGTCTAGGTATTTGATATGACGCTCTTGCCAGGAGAAGTCAAAAGAGAATTTGAGGGTGGCCAATGTATACTCGGGGAGGGAGATGTTGAGGGCTTGGGACTTTGAAGTGTTGATTTGTAGGCCAGAGATCTTGGAGAAATCTTCTAAAGTGCGGAAGAGGTTCGGGAGGGATGTGACAGGGTTAGATACGAGCATCAGAATATCATCGGCAAATAGAGAAATTTTGTGATCGTAGCCCCCAATTGTTACTCCCGTTATATTAGTGTTAGTCTGGAGTAGCTTGAAGAGGGGCTTGATGGCGAGGGCAAATAGCAAAGGGGAAAGGGGGCAACCTTGTCTGGTGCCCCTGCCCAGAGTGAACCGATTAGAGGAGTATCCTGAATATCTAATGAATGCTCCTAGGTTGGAGTATAGCGAGGCAATCCATGCAGTGAAAGAGGAACCCAGGCCCCACTTGTTTAATATGAATTGAAGGTAGTCCCAAGTGACTGTATCAAATGCTTTGCGGACATCCAAAGTTAATAGCATGGCCTGGCTTCCCTCTTTCCAAACATGGTGGACTAGGTTGATAACCTTACGGATATTGTCCCCCACTTGGTGCTGGGGGATAAATCCTGTCTGCTCTTTAGAGATTAGGGATGCAATGAACTTGTTGAGTCATGCTGCAATACTTTTGCGAGGAGTTTAACATTGATGTTCAATAGAGAAATGGGCCTATAGTTGGACCAGAGGGTAGAATCAACATTAGGTGTGGGTATCATGCAGACAGCCTCAGTGAGCGTATCTGTGCTCCATGCATTGCCATTACCGAGAGAGTTGAACATCCGGACCAATCGTGGGAAAAGTACCTGGGAATTTTTTTATAATAAAGGGCAGTGAAGCCATCCCGGTTGTTTTCCGTTTTTTAAAAAGTTGATAGCTTCCTGGACCTCAGAAAGTTCTACGGGCTTGTTTAAAAAAGTTTTGGCCTCGAGAGATAGGGCGGGTAGCTGAAGTTGGCCTAGAAGTTTCTCTGCAAAGCGCTCATCTAATGTAGTCTTGGGTTTGTATAGGTCCTCAAGGTGTTTACTAAAGGTTGCTACCACTTTCATTGGGTTGCTTGAAAGTGTGCCCTCTAGGGTCCTAACGTGCACAGGTTTAACACTCTGGGTGACCCCCCTAAGTCTTCTGGCGAGAGGTGTGTTTGGTTTATTGCTGAGGCGTTACCACTTAAACCTAGACCGGTTTATTTGACGCTCAGCCTCGCTTGAGAGGCCCAATTTGAGTTGTTCTCTAGCCTGATTAAGAGTGATTCTATTGCATCTGGATGGGTGGTGCTTATAAGCGGAAGAGGATAAGTGTTACGCATCTAGCAATGTTTGGAGTTGTTTCTTATATGTGGCTTTACGCTGGGCCGATTCTTGGATGAGGTGACCTCGAATTACCGATTTAATGCTCTTCCCAGAGTAAGGCATCAGAGCTTACCAACCCTGTGTTATCTAAGAAGAAGTTCTCAATCTCTATGCGTAGGCGCTCAAGAAGCATCTCAGCGGATAGCATGGAGTCAAAAAGCTTCCAGGACTTTTGGGGGGATCTTTGTGATAGGGAGGACAACTTGGCCGTGACTAGGTCATGATCCGACCAGACGAATCGGACTATGGAGGAATGGTTTAGATGCGGCAAAGAGGGGAGTTGCAGGAAGATGTGGTCGAGGATAATGAGTGAAGTTCCTCCTAGTGGGGTGAAAATCCCTTCATACATCAAGTCGGTGGTAATCATTCAGGAGGGAACCGCTTTTCCTGAGGAACCGTCCCTGGGTCCATCAGAAGGTCGACCAACAGTTTGTCTATCTAGAGTCGGATGCAGGATTTGGTTTGAGTCACCGGACACTTTTAGGAGCCCCTTCAACAGGAGATCCAGGGTCCTCAAAAACTCCTCAAGAAAGACATTCTGTTTCTGATTGTGACTCTCTAAGTGGTAGCCCCAACAACCAACCAAAACAATCCCCAAAGTACAGCACCTCCTCCACAGACAATCAATCCAAATTAATTTCAAAATTTCATCATATTTATTAGGCTTTCCCTCTAAAATCCCCATACAACACATAAGACAATATACATACTAAAAATGCCCGAGGTTATCCACTAAGTAGGGCATCCCGTACTGACCCGCAAAAATATCATAATTTGTGCAAAATGTATCATAATAAAATACCACACAATATTATGTTGTGCTATTAGTAGATTTAAAGTGCTACCATGTGCAAAATGCAATTATATCCCACAAATAGTTATCAATGATTCAATATCCCCAAGTAAAAAAATAGCAAAAGGAGTAAAGTGCACAGTGTTCACAACAATGAAAATGAGTCCCCACGATGTCCCCCACATGGAATCGCCTGGAAATGGGCCCCCACGCGTTCCGCAGCCAGGCCCCAGCTGCTTTTTCAAGGTAGAGAGTATATCTCCCTCCAGCTCCAGCCCTTTTATATGCTGTCAGTGTGTATCTATTAGCAAATGACACGTGCAGCTGGGCGCGCACCACGGCTCCGGCCGGAATCTGGCCGCACGCTCACAGCTAGCTCCGGGTCCCGCCCCCCCGAAGGTTTGGGGCATCATTCCTTCCACAACATTTGCAGAAGCCGTCCCCCAAACCGCCCACTGCTTGGCCGCACGTCTCTTCACCGAGAACGGTGTTTATCTCTGCGGCCGGAGCAGGCAGGGGAAACGGAACTCTGCACATCACATAGATCTATTATAACCAGCATAAGTACAAGAGCTGCGGGGAGATCCCTCCCCCCTTTTTTTTTTTTCTAATTCCATCATACATATCATGACATTTGTTACAATATAATACATATAAACTAAAATAGCAAAAATTATCCCCATTACAATCCTCTGAAATCTATGTGTTACAACATTTTAACATTTTATTATTATTCTATTTACAACATTGTATCTTTATAGGATGCTACAGAACAAATAATCTTACAAGATGTGGTATTCTACACCAGCTTTTTTATACATATATATATATATATATATATATATATATATATATATATATAGATATCTATTCCATATTCTCCATAATGGATATTAAACAAGTCATTTAATATGTCTAATTTGATAAGTTAATTTCATCTTAATATAAAGAATTTAATTTTCTCTAATATTACTACTACCAGAATATACCATTATGGATCGAATAACAATATTCCATGGCTGCGGACCATTTTTATGGGGAATATCTAATTAGGGATATACAATCTACTATATTTATTTTATTAATGATTTATTTATTTTTATTTTATTTTTTATTTTATCTTATTCCATAAACTCTAGATCGCTCTTTATTCTTATTTTTCGATATATGTCCCACAATTTTACAGGTGCCAGTATAATCTTATAACCATTATATGTTGGAAATTCCGGTCACCAATCCCATTCGTATATGGGGTTATTTTATATATATATAAATATATTCAATTAGATTACTCATAATTCTCTTCCTTTTATCCAAAAATATATCCCAATAAAATAACTAAATTACCGTATTTTTCGCCCTATAAGACGCACTTATTTTTCCCAAAAAGTTGTGGGAAAATATCCATGCGTCTTATCTGGCGAAGGTGGGGAAAAAAATAAATAAAAAGCAGAAAGTTAGCTCACCTTTCCATCGCTCGCGCTGTCCCGGAAGCCGTGAAGGCAGCCTTCTCTGCAGAGCCAGACACCCAGCCTGTTACAGCGGTGGGCGTGGCCGACGCTCGAGCGTCGGCCACGCCCACCGCTATACCAGGCCGAGTGTTCACTCTATGCTGGCGCTGCAGAGAGGAGGCGATGGGGGCAGCTGTGTCTGCCGCCTTCTCGCGCTGTGGAGGAGGTGCCCCCATCGCCTCCTCTCTGCAGTGCCAGCATGGTGTGAACACTCGGCTTGGTATAGCGGTGGGCGTGGCCGAAGCTCGAGCATCGGCCACGCCCACCGCTGTTTAAGTCCGGGTGTCTCTGTCTGCTGGCACCATGGAGAGGTGGCAGGGACAGTGCAAGCGGCGGGGCAGCTGCTCCCAGACAGAGACACCTGGACTTAAACAGCGGTGGGCATGGCCGACGCTCGAGCGTCGGCCACGCCCACTGCTATTCCAAGCCAGTGTGTCTGCGTGAAGACGGCGAGGACAGCAGGGAGGATTGAAAGGTGAGTTTACTTTTTTTTTCTCACTTTTTACTTTTGCCTATGGGGAATGGGAGGGGGGATGGAAATGCCACACTACCTATATGGGATGGGGAGGGGGGATGTGTGCCACACTACCTATATGGGATGGGGAGGGGGGATGAATGCCACATTACCTATATGGGATGGGGAGGGGGGATAGAAATGCCACATTACCTATATGGGATGGGGAGGGGGGATGAATGCAGCATTACCTATATGGGATGGGGAGGGGGGATGGAAATGCAACATTACCTATATGGGATGGGGAGGGGGGGATGAATGCCACACTACCTATATGGAGAGGGGGGGATGAATGCCACATTACCTATATGGGATGGGTAGGGGAGATAGAAATGCCACATTACCTATATGGGATGGGGAGGGGGGATGAATGCCACACTACCTATATGGAGAGGGGGGGATGGATGCCACATTACCTATATGGGATGGGGAGGGGGAGGGGGGATGAATGCCACATTACCTATATGGGATGGGGAGGGGGGATGGAAATGCCACATTACCTATATGGGATGGGGAGGGGGGATGCATGCCACACTACCTATATGGGATGGGGAGGGGGGATGAATGCCATATTACCTATATGGGATGGGGAGGGGGGATGAATGCCACATTACCTATATGGGATGGGGAGGGGGGATGAATGCCACATTACCTATATGGGATGGGGAGGGGGGGGTTGAATGCCACACTACCTATATGGGGAATTGGAGGGGGGTGCCACACTGCCTATATGGAGAATAGGAAGGGGGGAATACCACGCTGCCTATGGGAATGGGATGAAGGCATCCCACACTGTCTATGGGAATGGGATAGGGGCATGCCACACTGTCTATGGGAATGGGATAGGGGCATGCCACACTGTCTATGGGAATGGGATAGGGGCATGCCACACTGTCTATGGGAATGGGATAGGGGCATGCCACACTGTCTATGGGAATGGGATAGGGGCATGCCACGCTGCCTATGGGAATGGGATAGGGGCATGCCACGCTGTCTATGGGAATGGGATAGGGGCATGCCACACTGTCTATGGAAATGGGATAGGGGCATCCCACACTGCCTATGGGAGGGGAGAATGCCACACTGCCCATGGGGAATGGGATGGGGGAACGCCACACTGCCTGTAATGGGGTGTTTAGCACAACATTTAGCTTAGAATATTTTTTTTTTTTATTTTTCTCCTCCAAATCCTGGGTGCGTCTTATGGACAGGTGCGTCTTATGGGGCGAAAAATACGGTAACTTACATAAATAATTCAAAGTCCAAATATTTACTTTATTCTGTATTTATCTAAAAACTAAATCAATCTATATAAATAATTAATGTAAATCCAAAACAATTACCTAAATAAATCCATCCTAATAAATATAATAATCAAATCCCATTAATTGCAGATGGAAAAATACTCAATTAATTAACTCAGTAATAATTAAACATTTATTATCTAACAATTACCTATCCAGTGAAAATAAAATGCATTATTTACAAATATAATTAATCTCCAAAGTGCTTTACTGCATATATAAAATTATACCAAATATATATATATATATATATATATATATATATATATATATATATATATATATATCATAATCTATTAAAATACAATGATGATCTACTAGTGAATATGTGCAATATATATGAGTCCATCCAGAACAATTCTAATAAGTGAAAAAAAGAAAAAGGAAAAGGAAGGTCGGAAAGGATGGTGGATTCTATATATATATATATATATATATATATATATATATATATATATATCTTCTTCCTCTTTCTATATTCCAGATTTTATTCTTTTAATCATTTCGCTAATCTTGAATGGAATTCCTGTTTCAAAGAATCCACTAATGATGGAATTCATCCCCAGGATATTTTTCATCCTCCAAATAAATCCACTGATGTCATAAGAATGAGCTGCAAATTGAACATCTGCCACATGGTTGGCTACCACTCTTATCCATTCTCTTAGCCAAGTTTGTGGTCTCGTAAAATGGCTTCTACATAGACGGTCTTTTAAATTTGGAGCCCGTTTTGCTGTCAAAGTTGGCTTCCCGTTTTCCTCCTTACGTAGTGAACAAAGGGGGAGTGGCAGCTGCTCAGACCATTTTATAACTAACCTGGGAGGTGCAACTCAGCAGGGCAATTAGGTTACTAAAGACTTAAAGGAGCCGCAGCACTTACCCCTGTTAGCTTGCAGACCAACCTATAATCTGTCTCTAAATCTGGTAAAAACAGAGGCTCTGTCACACACATCTGCAGAAGTATGCTTAAGCTGCACCACCAAGCCAAGGTGCCTCTATGGGTGCAGTCCTAACTCTAATCTATGAGAGCCCCATTTGGGACATACAATGCAATAGATAAAATGGGAGCAGCTTACCTGAGGTTGCCATAAACCTCATGTGCAAGCCATGGGGTGGAAGGGTCAAGACCTTGCAATACAGCCTAGACCCCACACTCCATGTGCTTGCAAAAATTCAACGTATGCGTGGCTTTAACATTTCAATCTGATCCCCCAATCTAGCTTGTTGGAAGTCCCTGGAAATCATCTTTTTGGGATACCCCCGATCCTTAAACCATTGGGTTAAATCTTTTGCCTGTCTTTTAAATTCTTCCTCCTCTGAGCAATTTCTCCTGATCCGTGCGAATTGACCCCGCGGTATCCCCCATTTAAGATGTTTAGGATGGAAGCTTTGATAATGTAGAAGGCTGTTTACCGATGTTTTTTTTTATGTCAATGATGTTACAAAGCCCTGTAGGTGTGAATCCATGAAGGTACTCGCCTGTTCCGTGAGGCATCCCAAACTCAAAATTATAGGGCGTCCTGGTGGTGTCTTTAGGTTCTTGTGTAGCACTCGGAAAAAGGTCTGTATAGCTGCATTTGATCCAAACGGGGGAGTATAGGTAGATGGTCTTTTGAAGAGATGTTTTTTAGGAATACTTTCAATACTATCATTGGCCCCTTCACCTTCTTCCCATTGGAGCGTATCTTTCAAACTCCCTCTTTAAGAGTAATTTTGGGGGGTAACAGTTGAGATGGAGGGAGGGCTGGTCCGATTATACTCTCCGGCGTTTTGGCCATTGGGGTAGCATCTGCAGGGGCTCCCAATTGTTGTTCTCCTACCGTTTGTCCCTTCCTCCTCTTGACATTTTCCCCCCCCTCTTTGTCCTCTTCCTGTTTCTCCCCCCTTGCTGTCGGATAAAAAACGTTGTTCATTTCTCGATTGTAGAGAGGATTGACTTGAAAAGGATGAATTATCACTTCTTTCATAATTATTCCTAATTTGATTTCCATTGGTCCTCCTATTTCCAAAATGCTTCCATCCATATATTCTATTTTCATCCCTATCCTTTTTATCTCTACTCATTTTACCACGTTTACTCCGTATTACATTCTCCTCATACTTATCCATATATTTCTTTAAAGTATCTTGAAAATCCTGGAACGATTCTTGGGCCGTACATTCGGCCATTTTCTGGTATAATTTCTGTAGATCAGCTTTTACTCTAGCTAAAATTTCCCTGTCATAATCTATGAGCATATCCATTAGGGCCTCAGAGCATGCTTGGAGATGTGTTTCCCACCTCTTTTTAAAAGGGATTTCTACTTCCCAGGTTGATTGGGGGCGTAGTACATGGCGATTGTAACTGGTTGATCGTGGACCATGCCTACTACAATGAGGAAGCGACCATGAGGGTCCCGTATTGTCTGCTCCAAAGAGAAGGGGAGAGAGTGCTTGAAGGTGATAAGGACCCCTCTCTTCTTGGTATTGGCGGATGCCGTGTAGAAGAGAGGGTAGTCTGTGCTGAGGAATCTGGGGGTGTTTTCTTTTAGTGAAATGTGTCTCTTGGAAGCAGACAATATTGGCATGTAGGGCCCTCATCTGGTGGAACGCCTTGACTCTTTTCTGGGGGTCATTCAGACCGAGAAGAGTTTAACTGCAATTTTTAGACCGTTCATAGACTGTTACTCTAGGGGAGTTGGACACCCAAGGAGAGAAGAAGAGGAGGAGAGAAGAAAGGGACAGGCAAGGAAAACTTGTAGAGAACATTTTAAAACAACTACATAAAAGGAGGCAATACCTTCCTAAGTGAAATTTCCCTCTGGGGTAGAGGAATCCTCTATCCCAGTGGGGAACGCTATCTAAACAAAGGGACTTTCAAGTGGAGGTCCCAGTATAAACTAGTGGATTGGTTGACCCTCAGGAGGGGGTCAGAGTCAGAGGCTTCCTAACTCAGCGGGGAACCCGACGAGATAGGGAGCAAGTAGTGTGCAGGCATTTGGATCTCGGGCACCTGGCCCGCGGTACATAATAGCAAAACATTAAACAGCAGTAAATAAAGAACTCAAGTAACTTTCTATAGGATGGTAATAGGGAAGTGCGTTAGAGGACAAACTAAACAGATCTCTTTTTACTAGTGATCCAAGGGGGTTGTATGTAAGAGGGGTTTACACATTTGGAATAAATGCTTAAGCAGACAAAGAACCGAAAAAAGAGTCCCAACAACACAGAACGGGGACTTCGGAAAAGCACCCCATGCAATCACAACGATGACGGGGTGAGGGGCAAGATCCCTAGTATAGTGCACAGGAAATCTTACCCATCAACCCTCTCCAAGAGCCGGCTTACCGAACCTGTGGGTAAGTGCACCCACCGATTTGCTCATTGACTAAGTGCTCCGTCGCAGACTCCGTTTGTCCTTAGGGACTGGTGAGAATGAGAGTGCTCTCTTCTTCTGCGGGGGGGGGGGGGGGCGGCTGGAGTAGCTGCTGGAGCCTTCACACCCACCGAGGCCAGGGCTGCCTCCAGATCTTGTGGTGAATTAGCTTCATACCGCTGGTCTAGGTAGTTAAAGGAGATTTTAAAGGGGAACCCCCATTTGTACCTAATCCCTTTAGCGTGCAAGATTTCAAGTGAGGGTTTCATAGCGCGCTGTCTGGTGATGGTTTGGGGAGAAAGGTCGGCAAAAAGTTGGAAGTCAAAGTTCTGAAATTTGAGAGTACCTTGATCCCGTGCTGCTGACATAAGCTGTTCCTTAGTGCGATAGAAGTGGAGTTTTACAAGGACATCTTGCGGGAGGCCGTCTGCCCTCTTCTTCTGTAAAGCGCGGTGTATCCTGTCGAATTCCAGTCTCTTGATAGGGATGGTCGGGGCAAGCTCTTGGAAAAGGGCTGTAATAGTGGATTGTAGATCTAGGACTGTTTCAGGTATACCTCTGATTCTGATATTGTCTCTGCGGCAGTGGGTCACCATTTCCTCAAGCTTGTGATGTAGAGTGAGACTTTCTTCCTTTAAGGCCTCTGGATCCGTTCCGTGAGAAGACAGCTCCGAACCGCGTGCCGAATATTGTTGTTTGAGATCATCGACTCTTTGGCCCAGTTCTTTGATTTCCGCTGAAGGGTTGGTGGTAATCTGAGAAGTAATGTTTAGAGCTCATAACTCAAGGGCCTTCTCTAACATGGCTTCATGTCTATCGAATGGGGGTGGCTGTGATTTCGGTGGCGAGCCATGCAGAGAGTCATCCATCCAGGACTCATCTTCTGGTAGTAAGTCGGAGGGGACTTGAGGATCACTTTGGGGGGGTGTGGAGATCATCCATCTTAAGTGTGATGCGGGGGTGAGTGTGTTGCCAAGATTTGGTAAATCAGCTTAGCAAGGCCACGAAAAATAAGTGTAGTCACACACTGGGGCTTTGTTAGTAGCTTGAGTGAGTATACAGGTCAGGCAAATTAAGTTGCACTGTGAGGGAAAGGCAGCGAATGTCCCAAACTCATCAGGTTGCCTATGGGAGCGTCTCACCTTTAAGAAGGCTATAGGGCTAGGTATGAGTCACCTTATAGTAAGCAAAATTGGAGGGAGAAGAAGAAAATGTTGGATGTTACTTGCCGTTTCGTGCTGCGGAGGCTGTGGAGAGGGGACACTTCCTGGAGTGCAGAGCGTAGTAGGATAGAATCTGTGGATGAAGCAGCCCGGAGGAGCTCAGGCTTGTGGCTTGTGCAGCTGGATGAGGATGGGCAGGGCTGGAGCACTACCTCAGGGCTATGGCAGGAGTGGACAAAGACGCCCTGTAGCCTTCTCCTTTCCGGCGTAGGGTGACCCGTTGGACGCTGTATGCGCAGCACTCCCTTGCAGGCAGTATGGCTGGGCCCAGAGAGTGGGAGGAAGTGCCGGGGAGGCCTCTTGTTTGCTGCACAGGATGCGGCTAAAAGAAAGATGGTGGCGGCTGCTCACCTCCACCTGCTCTTCTCCTGGACGACTATGGGTCCCCCTCAGATCATCACGAAACTGGGCAGGGGGAGTCCTGGGGTCTGGCCAAAGCTCGGGGGACCAAAACCGCTGGGTGCTGTGGGCTGCAGGAGGCCGGGGCACCAGGTTTCAGTGGAGAGCAGTACTATGCGGCCATCTACGCTCCACGCACATGCGCACTCGGGTCGGTCATTTTCTGACAAGATTGAATTCCAACTGTACCAGACAGTTCCAAACCCTATAGTTATGCCAATTTAGATGGAACAAACTTAGCAGTGTTTTCTGTCATAGTAGTGCAATGCAATACACACATTAGAGATGAGCAAATTTTTTAAAAAATTGATTCGGTCGATTCACCGAATTTCCCCAAAACATTTGTTTCGATTTCAATTTATTGGCAGCGAATCACAGCATGGAGGTGGCAGCAGCATGAGGAGACCATATAGTGCCAGATAGACACACAAGGCTATAGGGCTAGGTATGAGTCACCTTATAGTAAGCAAAATTGGAGGGAGAAGAAGAAAATGTTGGATGTTACTTGCCGTTTCGTGCTGCGGAGGCTGTGGAGAGGGGACACTTCCTGGAGTGCAGAGCGTAGTAGGATAGAAGCTGTGGATGAAGCAGCCCGGAGGAGCTCAGGCTTGTGGCTTGTGCAGCTGGATGAGGATGGGCAGGGCTGGAGCACTACCTCAGGGCTATGGCAGGAGTGGACAAAGACGCCCTGTAGCCTTCTCCTTTCCGGCCCAGGGTGACCCGTTGGACGCTGTATGCGCAGCACTCCCTCGCAGGCAGTATGGCTGGGCCCAGAGAGTGGGAGGAAGTGTCGGGGAGGCCTCTTGTTTGCTGCACAGGATGCGGCTAAAAGAAAGATGGCGGCGGCTGCTCACCTCCGCCTGCTCTTCTCCTGGACGACTATGGGTCCCCCTCAGATCATCACGAAACTGGGCAGGGGGAGTCCTGGGGTCTGGCCAAAGCTCGGGGGACCAAAACCGCTGGGTGCTGTGGGCTGCAGGAGGCCGGGGCACCAGGTTTCAGTGGAGAGCAGTACTATGCGGCCATCTACGCTCCACGCACATGCGCACTCGGGTCGGTCATTTTCTGACAAGATTGAATTCCAACTGTACCAGACAGTTCCAAACCCTATAGTTATGCCAATTTAGATGAAACAAACTTAGCAGTGTTTTCTGTCATAGTAGTGCAATGCAATACACACATTAGAGATGAGCAAATTTTTTAAAAAATTGATTCGGTCGATTCACCGAATTTCCCCAAAAAATTTGTTTCGATTTCAATTTATTGGCAGCGAATCACAGCATGGAGGTGGCAGCAGCATGAGGAGACCATATAGTGCCAGATAGACACACAAGGCTATAGGGCTAGGTATGAGTCACCTTATAGTAAGCAAAATTGGAGGGAGAAGAAGAAAATGTTGGATGTTACTTGCCGTTTCGTGCTGCGGAGGCTGTGGAGAGGGGACACTTCCTGGAGTGCAGAGCGTAGTAGGATAGAAGCTGTGGATGAAGCAGCCCGGAGGAGCTCAGGCTTGTGGCTTGTGCAGCTGGATGAGGATGTGCAGGGCTGGAGCACTACCTCAGGGCTATGGCAGGAGTGGACAAAGACGCCCTGTAGCCTTCTCCTTTCCGGCCCAGGGTGACCCGTTGGATGCTGTATGCGCAGCACTCCCTCGCAGGCAGTATGGCTGGGCCCAGAGAGTGGGAGGAAGTGTCGGGGAGGCCTCTTGTTTGCTGCACAGGATGCGGCTAAAAGAAAGATGGCGGCGGCTGCTCACCTCCGCCTGCTCTTCTCCTGGACGACTACGGGTCCCCCTCAGATCGTCACGAAACTGGGCAAGGGGAGTCCTGGGGTCTGGCCAAAGCTCGGGGGACCAAAACCGCTGGGTGCTGTGGGCTTCAGGAGGCCGGGGCACCAGGTTTCAGCGGAGAGCAGTACTATGCGGCCATCTACGCTCCACACGCATGCGCACTCGGGTCGGTCATTTTCTGACAAGATTGAATTCCAAATGTACCAGACAGTTCCAAACCCTATAGTTATGCCAATTTAGATGAAACAAACTTAGCAGTGTTTTCTGTCAAAGTAGTGCAATGCAATACACACATTAGAGATGAGCAAATTTAAAAAAAAATTGATTTGGTCGATTCGCCGAATTTCCCCAAAAAATTTGTTTTGATTTCAATTTATTGGCAGCGAATCACAGCATGGAGGTGGCAGCAGCATGAGGAGACCATATAGTGCCAGATTGACACACCCTGGAGTTGGCAGCAGCAAGTGGAGACCACGTAGTGCCTGAATGACACACCCTTGAGTTGGCAGCAGCAAGAGGAGCCCATTTATGGCCTAAATGACACACCCTTGGGTTGGCAGCAGGAAGAGGAGCCTATTTATTGCCTAAACAACACACCCTGGAGTTGGCAGAAGCATGAGAAGGCCATATAGTGCCTGAATGACACACCTTGGAGTTGAAAGCAGCAAGAGGAGACCACGTAGTGCCTGAATGACACACCCTTGAGTTGGCAGCAGCAAGATGAGCCCATTTATTGCCTAAACGACACACCCTGGAGTTGGCAGAAGCATGAGAAGGCCATATAGTGCCTGAATGACACACCTTGGAGTTGAAAGCAGCAAGAGGAGATCATATATTGCCCAAATGACACACCCTGGAGTTGACAGCAGCATGAGAAGATCGTATAGTGCCCAAAAGACACACACTGGAGTTGGCAGCACCTTGAGGAGACCATATATTGCCTGAATGACACACCCTGGAGTTGGCAGCAGCATGAGGAGACCATATAGTGCCTGAATGACACATCCTGGAGTTGGCAGCAGCAAGAGTAGACCATATAGTGCCTGAATGACATACCCTGGAGTTGGCAGCAGCAAGAGGAGCCCATTTATTGCCTAAATTGCACATCCTGGAGTTGGCAGCAGCATGAGGAGACCATATAGTGCCTGAATGACACACCTTGGAGTTGGAAGCAGCAAAAGACACCATATATTGATTGAAAGACACACCTTGGAGTTGGCAACAGCAAGAGGAGAACACGTAGTGCCTGAATGACACACCCTGGAGTTGGCAGCAGTAAGAGAAGCCCATTTATTGCCAAAATGACACACCCTGGAGTTGGCAGCAGCATGAAGAGACCATATAGTGCCTGAAAGACTGACCCTGGAGTTGGCAGCAGCATGAAGACATGATGTATTGATTGAAAGACACACCCTGGAGTTGGCAGCTGCATGAAGAGACCATATATTGCCTGAATGACACATCCTGGAGTCGGCAGCAGCCTGAGGAGACCATATATTTGCTAAATGACACACCTTGTAGTTGGAAGCAGCAAAAGAGACCATATATTGCCCAAATGACACACCTAGAGTTGGCAGCAGCAAGGGGAGACCATACAGTGCCTGAATGACACACCTTGGAGTTGGAAGCAGCAAGAGGAGACCGTATATTGCCCAAATGACACACCCTGGAGTTGGCAGCAGCATGAGAAGACCATGTATTGCCTGAAAGACACACCCTGGAGTTGGCAGCAGCAAGAGGAGACCATATATTGCCTGAATAACACACCCTGTAGTTGACAGCAGCATAAGACCATATATTGCCTGAATGACACACCCTGGAGTTGGCAGCAGCATGAAGAGATCATATAGGTATGAATCACCTTATAGTAAGCAAAATTGGAGGGAGAAGAAGAAAATGTTGGATGTTACTTGCCGTTTCGTGCTGCGGAGGCTGTGGAGAGGGGACACTTCCTGGAGTGCAGAGCGTAGTAGGATAGAAGCTGTGGATGAAGCAGCCCGGAGGAGCTCAGGCTTGTGGCTTGTGCAGCTGGATGAGGATGGGCAGGGCTGGAGCACTACCTCAGGGCTATGGCAGGAGTGGACAAAGACGCCCTGTAGCCTTCTCCTTTCCGGCGTAGGGTGACCCGTTGGACGCTGTATGCGCAGCACTCCCTCGCAGGCAGTATGGCTGGGCCCAGAGAGTGGGAGGAAGTCCCGGGGAGGCCTCTTGTTTGCTGCACAGGATGCAGCTAAAAGAAAGATGGCGGCGGCTTCTCACCTCCGCCTGCTCTTCTCCTGGATGACTACGGGTCCCCCTCAGATCGTCACGAAACTGGGCAGGGGGAGTCCTGGGGTCTGGCCAAAGCTCGGGGGACCAAAACCGCTGGGTGCTGTGGGCTGCAGGGGGCCGGGGCACCAGGTTTCAGTGGAGAGCAGTACTATGCGGCCATCTACGCTCCACGCGCATGCGTACTTGGGTCGGTCATTTTCTGACAAGATTGAATTCCAACTGTACCAGACAGTTCCAAACCCTATAGTTATGGCAATTTAGATGAAACAAACTTAGCAGTGTTTTCTGTCATAGTAGTGCAATGCAATACACATATTAGAGATAAGCTAATTTTTTTAAAAATTGATTCTGTCGATTCGCCGGATTTCCCCCAAAAATGTGTTTCGATTTAAATTTATTGGCAGCGAATCACAGCATGGAGGTGGCAGCAGCATGAGGAGACCATATAGTGCCAGATCGACACACCCTGGAGTTGGCAGCAGCAAGAGGAGACCACATAGTGCCTGAACGACACATCCTTGAGTTGGCAGCAGCAAGAGGAGCCCATTTATTGCCTAAATGACACACCCTTGGGTTGGCAGCAGGAAGAGGAGCCTATTTATTGCCTAAACGACACACCCTGGAGTTGGCAGAAGCATGAGAAGGCCATATAGTGCCTGAATGACACACTTTGGAGTTGGAAGCAGCAAGAGGAGATCATATATTGCCCAAATGACACACCCTGGAGTTGGCAGCAGCATGAGAAGATCATATAGTGCCCAAAAGACACACACTGGAGTTGGCAGCAGCATGAAGAGACCATATATTGCCTGAATGACACACCCTGGAGATGGCAGCAGCATGAGGAGACCATATAGTGCCTGAATGACACATCCTGGAGTTGGCAGCAGCAAGAGTAGACCATATAGTGCCTAAATGACATACCCTGGAGTTGGCAGCAGCAAGAGGAGCCCATTTATTGCCTAAATTGCACACCCTGGAGATGGCAGCAGCATGAGGAGACCATATAGTGCCTGAATGACACACCTTGGAGTTGGAAGCAGCAAAAGACACCATATATTGATTGAAAGACACACCTTGGAGTTGGCAACAGCAAGAGGAGAACACGTAGTGCCTGAATGACACACCCTGGAGTTGGCAGCAGTAAGAGAAGCCCATTTATTGCCAAAATGACACACCCTGGAGTTGGCAGCAGCATGAAGAGACCATATAGTGCCTGAAAGACTGACCCTGGAGTTGGCAGCAGCATGAAGACATGATGTATTGATTGAAAGACACACCCTGGAGTTGGCAGCTGCATGAAGAGACCATATATTGCCTGAATGACACATCCTGGAGTTGGCAGCAGCCTGAGGAGACCATATATTTGCTAAATGACACACCTTGTAGTTGGAAGCAGCAAAAGAGACCATATATTGCCCAAATGACACACCCTGGAGTTGGCAGCAGCAAGAGGAGACCACGTAGTGCCTGATTGACACACCCTGGAGTTGGCAGCAGCAAGAGAAGCCCATTTATTGCCTAAATGACACATCCTGTAGTTGGCAGCAGCATAAGGAGGCCATATAGTGCCTGAATGGCACACCCTGGAGTTGGCAGCAGCTTGGGGAGACCATACAGTGCCTGAATGACACACCTTGGAGTTGGAAGCAGCAAGAGGAGACCATATATTGCCCAAATGACACACCCTGGAGTTGGCAGCAGCATGAGAAGACCAGTTAGTGCCCAAAAGATCACACTGGAGTTGGGAGCAGCATGAGGAAACCATATATTGCCTGAATGACACACCCTGGAGTTGGCAGCAGCATAAGAAGACCGTGTATTGCCTGAAAGACACACCCTGGAGTTGGCAGCAGCAAGAGGAGACCATATATTGCCTGAATAACACACCCTGTAGTTGACAGCAGCATAAGACCATATATTGCCTGAATGACACACCCTGGAGTTGGCAGCAGCATGAAGAGATCATATAGTGCCTGAAAGACTGACCCTAGAGTTGGCAACAGCATGAAGAGACCATATATTGATTGAAAGACACGCCCTGGAGTTGGCAGCAGTAAGAGGGGACCAGATAGTGCCTAAAAGACACACACTGGAGTGTGCAGCAGCATGAGGAGACCACATAGTGCCTGAATGACACACCCTGGAGTTGACAGCAGCATGAGGAGACCATATAGTGCCTGAATGACACATCCTGGAGTTGGCAGCAGCATGAAGATACCATATATTGCCTGAATGACACACCCTGGAGTTGGCAGCAGCATGAGGATACCATATATTGCCTGAATTACACATCCTGGAGTTGGCAGCTGCAAGAGGAGACCGTATAGTGTCTAAATGACACATCCTGGAGTTGGCAGCAGCATTAGGACACCATATAGTGCCTAAAAGACACATCCTGGAGTTGGTAGCAGCATGAAAAGATCATATATTGCCTGAAACACACACCCAGGAGTTGGCAGCAGCATAAGGAGACCATATATTGCCTGAAAGACACACCCTGGAGTGTGCATCAGCATGAGGAGACCACATAGTGCCTGAATGACACACCCTGGAGTTGGCAGCAGCATGAGGAGACCATATAGTTCCTGAATGACACATCCTGGAGTTGGCAGCAGCATGAAGAGACCACGTAGTGCCTGAACGACACATCCTTGTGTTGGCAGCAGCAAGAGGAGCCCATTTATTGCCTAAATGACACACCCTTGGGTTGGCAGCAGGAAGAGGAGCCTATTTATTGCCTAAACGACACATCCTGGAGTTGGCAGAAGCATGAAGAGACCATATATTGCCTGAATGACACACCCTGGAGTTGGCAGCAGCATGAGGATACCATATATTGCCTGAATTACACATCCTGGAGTTGGCAGCTGCAAGAGGAGACCATATAGTGTCTAAATGACACATCCTGGAGTCGGCAGCAGCATGAGGACACCATATAGTGCCTGAAAGACACATCCTGGAGTTGGCAGCAGCATGAAAAGATCATATATTGCCTGAAACACACACCCTGGAGTTGGCAGCAGAAAGAGGAGACCATATAGTGCATGAATCACACACCCTGGAGTTGAAGAAAGCTACCCATCAGCGACTGTAGACTCAGGTTGCTGCTGATGAAGCTGGTGCTGCTACTGCTGCCCCACCCAGTCAGCCTGCAAGAGGATGGACAATGGTGCCGATAGGCATCGTGCGATTGACTATATAGGATGTCTCTGTAGTAGGTCAGTTTGTCTTCCCTCTCAGTGGGTCTAAAAAAACCCCGTTTTGTGCCGGTAGCGACGGTCCAATTAGGCGGAGAGCCAGAATTAATCCCGCTGCCAAATCGTGACAATTCCGTGGTCAGTACGCAAGCACATGGTCATGCACCGTGCAATTTGTGCAAGTGACTCGGAGGGACTACCTGTCTCCATCTCCACTGCATACTGCCACGGTGTGTCTGGGTCCTCTGTCTTGCCTTTCTTACAACCCTCTAGCTCCTCTGGCTGCTCCTGCTCTTTCTCTCCTGTCAGATGTCCTGTCAGAAAACCATTTCACAAAACCTAAACTGTGCTCCACTTTGCCCCTCCCCCTCCGCCAATTCAGCCCTCACAGGGTTCATATGGCCTTAAGATGTGGGCGTCACATCTCCAGAGACCTAACCAGCCATGGTTTCCAACAGTTGTAGTATTTGTAGTAGATGTCGAATGACGTCGTTCATCAGGTAATCCTGGCGACTGACTAATAAAGTGGCCTCCTCAAAGGGCATGAGAAAAAATGGCAGGCGTCACGTATGAGCTGCCACTGGTTTAAATTGAAGTTACAAAGGGGAGTCCCCCTATCTGGTTGGATCATCAAGAAATTGTTCGACATATGGAGGGTGGAAATAACACAAATCAGACTGTGTTGGGGGGATACCATTCTGACGCTACAGCTCTAGGGGGGTGTGCTTTGCAGTGTACGAGTGGCTGGAGTGCATGCAAAATTTCTTTCCAATTGTTAGGATGTCTTGCTGATGGGGGGAAAGACTTCAGAAAACCCTTGATGACCAGATGTCGCAGTGCAGACAAGATGTTACTCCCATTGTCCATAACCATGGTTACCATTTGCAGTTTTCGTGGAGTAAGCCATGTTTTGATTTCTTGATGAATGAATTTTAGGAGCTCCTCCCCTGCGTGACTCCATTCGCCAAGGCAAACCATGTGAAGCACAGCGTGACACTGCAGTGCCTGCACACATGGTAGGCTGAAGGGGCAATAAGACTTGTCCGTGCAGTGGAGGCTGAGGAAACTGTGAAGGATGAGGAGGCGGAGTCGCACACTGTCACAGGAACAACAGCCTGAGAGCAAGGAGGTGTAAGTGGCGTGACCTGTCCAAGTTGCTGTTGTGGCTGTGCATGAACCGCATTGGGCAATTAAAGACATGTATTGTCCCTGACCATAGTTACAGCTCCATATAATGGCGCTGCAGTGCACTTGAGTACACAGCGACAGGCTCAAGGACTGGCCCACCTTCTACTCAACAAAATTGTGCAGGGCTGGTACTGCCTTTTTCACAAAGAAATGATGGCTTAGGACTCTCAACCTTGACTCGGCACAAGCCATCAGTTCTCTGAGAGGAGCAGAGACCTTCATCTGAAAAGGGAGGGACTGCAGCACAAGCAACTTGGACAGGAGCACATTTAGCTACTGCGCCGTTGGATGTGTGGTTGTCTCTTGGACATGGCTTCACCGATGTATTGCTGGTGGAATGAATTGGAGTAGGAGGAGCAGGAGCATCTGCAGTGACAGAGGATGGATATGATACCCAGCTCCCTTTGGCTGAGCTAGTAGAGCCTTGGCTGGCTAAGACAGGGAGCGGGGTGTCACTGGGTGATGCAGCAGACTGGACCACCACTTCGGAGTCAAGGTTCTCTCAGGCTGCTTTATGGTGACGCTGCATGTGTTGACACAGGGCCGTGCATTGGGACCTTGGCTATGCTTCGCCTTCTGCCTACACATCTTGCATGTGACCATCATGTTAACCTCCTGCAGATGCTTGATGAAAAACTGCCACACCTCAGAGTAGCTAATTTACCCACCAACAGTCTGCACTAATTCACTGCTACTGCTGCCAACTCCAGGAACCCCTGTTCCACTACTTCCTGGAAAGGTAGCCTGCCACAAAGCAGGTGGTCTACCCCGGCCCTGGGCACATTTGGCTCCAGACTTTCCACTTCTGCCACCATGCTGACTGCCAACCATGCTACCACCTTGCTGCCTCAGCTGCTGACTCACGGGCAACCTGCAACCCACTTCTCCTGATGATGATGAAGCCCCTTCTGCACCCGTATTTCAAGTGTGATTGGCTTCATCATCATCGAGTTGTTTCTGCACATCACTGATGACCTCCTCAGGTTGCTCAACAATGTCTGCTTCAGGGGCCGGAACGCTTGCAACACCATCTCCCCCGCCACTCTCCTCATCCCTACTTGCTGCCTAATGGAGGAAGCGGCGGATGTCTCCTCCGCTTCTTGGATGGGCAGCAGCTAATGACTGTCCTCGATCAGATCGTCCTCAATGAATAGTGGAGCTGAACCCAAAGCATAAGATACTTCTCTGGGGGAGGGAACACCATAGGACAGAAAAAGTGGATGGCCATGTTAACCAGTCGATGACGGCAGATGGGTTGCAGGTTGAGACACGACTGCTAGCTGATAGCAGCCTGATAGCGGGAGTTCAGGCCTCTTGCTTTGACTCCTGCTACCACTGGCCCTAAGTCTGCTGCAACCTCTGCCTGCTGAATTTAGGCCTCTGCCACTCCTCTGTGCCTGTCCTGGCACTTCTCTGTCTGACATATTTAGTGCATATATGAGGGGAGGACAATACGCTACACTACCCTTTAAACAGTATTTTTGTACTACATCAGAAGGTGTGTATTTATGTCTGGCCTTTCACAATAACTAGGCCCTGAAGACTTTAACAGGAAAAGAATGGTCAAGTCTCAGATGTACATATGTGGTGTGTACTTATGAGGGCAGTTCAATGCGCTCAAGTATGCTTAAAACAGTATTTTTGGAAAACAGCAGCAGGTGTGTAACTATGTCTGGCCTTTCACAGTAACTATGCCCTGAAGACTTTAACAGGAACAAAATGGTACAACACTCAGATGTACGTATGTGGTGTGCACTAATAAGGCGGTTCAATGCACTCCATTATGCTTACAACAGTATTTTTGGACAACAGCAGCAGGTGTGTAACTATGTTGGCCTTTCACACTGACTAGGCCCTGAACACTTTAACATAAAACACACAGATATGCTTATGTGGTATGCCCTGATGAGGGCAGTTAAATGTGCTCCAGCAGGTCTTAAAACAGGATTGTGGTTCTCACAGCAAGAGGTGGGTACTTTTGGGCAGGTGTGCAATTTTGTCTGTCCTTCCACACTGACTGGCCATCAAAACTTTAACATAAAACAAATGCTTAAATTCTCAGATGCACGTATGTGGTATTCCCTGATGAGGACAGTTAAATCCATTCCAACAAGATTTTGGAGTGGCTGCTGGGCGGAAGGAAGCCTGGTCTGCCGCCCGAGCCCAAGCCGCCTGGAGATACCGCGGGACCGGACTCTAGGTAAGAGTACCATGTCACTGCTCCCCCTTCACGAGGGGCCTCAGGACCCTAACTAGTCTTGTCGGGATTGTCACGATGCAATCTCCTAATCAAGGCGTCCTTAGCTAGTACCCAGCATCTCTCCTCAGGACCAAATATCTTCCAATCAATTAAATATTGCAAAGAATTATGTAAAACTCGAGAGTCGAGAATTTTATTAATCTCGTATTTAGGTTCATCTTGAACAATGACATATACCTGAACTTTTCCGGCCAATTTCAATAAAGATACGTGAAACGCGTTAAGGAATTCTCATGGAGGGAGGAAGCTCAATCTTAAAAGTTACATTGCCTACCCTTTGAATGATCAGAAAGGGACCAATGTATTTAGGACCCAACTTAGACTCTGTTGCCAGACCATGTTTCACTTTTTGGCGCTACACATGTTCAACTGTGATTTTTGAAAGGATTTCCAGGGATTTCCCAGGAAAATTATACATTGTTTTTTTTCAACAGAGCCTGGGCTTCAACATGAAATGTCTTGTTTAGTCTTTTTTATGTGTATTCTCAATACTTTTTGGTGAAATATGTGCAAAAAGAAAATAAATAAAAAAAATCTATTTTTTGCAATTTGTATTTTTTGTAATAACAAATGTACGTTTGTCAATAAAACTTTATTGCGTGCGAAACCCCAATTTCTCTTGGTCACAGCGGTACCACATATGTATTGGTAGATACCCTGCCCAGGAGACTCCCCCAAACTGAAACAGAGCTTTAGGAGATTTTCAGATAAAATACAACTGCGCTATGCGCTATGCGCTATGCGCACCTTTTTCCAGAAAAACAACCCTTTACATTTGAAATACCCCCCACAAACTATATATTCCCTGGAAGTACACGCCTCAAGCATTCTAGGCGTACCAAGCTTGTTTATGTTGGCTTACTTTTCCGGAAATAATCCCTCAATGTATTCTTTGGTTGCACAAAGTTTCGCTAAAAAAAAAAAAAATAAAGGAAAAATCAAGCCACATTTTCCTAAAAAAAAACTATATGCAAACAAGAAAAAACAAGTATAATATCAAAAAGCAACATGCCCCAAACAGAACGATACCCAACATGCATAGCTACTATCAAGGGAAGAGTTGTCAAACACCACAAAGTGAAGCGTGCGCATAACAGTAATTTTACTTGAAAATTTCAGCTCTGCAGACAAAGTGCGCACCTTGCAATTTTTCAACCAAAACAACCCTTTACATTTGGAATATCCCCATAAACCATATATTCTCTGAAAGTACACATGTTAAGCTTTCTAAGAGTACCCAGCTTGTTGTAGTAGGCTCACCTTTCTGGAAGTAATCACTCGAAGAATTCTTAGGCTGCACAGGGTTTCCCTAAAAAATAACATGTTTTTCTAAAATATAAATATGCAAACAAGAAAAAACAAGCTAAATCTGAAAGAGCAAGGTCCCCCGAGCAGAACAATACCCAACATGCATAGGTACTATTAACCCTTTTAATTGTCAGCCTACTTGAGGTTTTGTCACCCTCTGTTGACAGGTCATTTTTCCCTATTCTGCGCCATGTTTAACCGTGGAAAATTATAGATATATATTTTGCAGCAGAGTTTAGGCTTTAACATGAAATGTCTTGTTTGTAATTGTTCTACTGTTTTTTTTAAATATTTTTGTGTAAAAAAAAATAAATAAATAAATAAATATTTTTTAGACAATGGTCTCCTTTATTTTAAATAAAACATTTACTTTATTAGAGAAAACCATATTGCATGTGAAAGCCCATATGTCGTAACACATATCGGTAGCCCCCCCCCCATCGGTAGCCCCCCCCCCATTCTTGCCCAGGAGACCCCCCAAACTGAAAATAGCACTTTATAACATTTGCAAATAAAATACTACTACTATCCACACTATAAACATAAGGGGTTAATTAAAAAAAATGACATAGGGTCCCCCCTCCTGGGGGGGGGCAATTTTTTGGGGAACTAGCCGCAGGTGACTTGCCAGCCCCCAGCCTTGTGAACTGGTATAGGGATCTCATGGATCCCTTTCCAGTTCACAAGGGGTTAAGTGAAAAAAAACACAGAAACAAACAGAAAAAATATTTTATTTATTTTTTTTTATTTTTTTTTTTGCAGCTGGAAGCCTTTTATAGCTGCTGGGCAACAGAACATAAGGGGTTAATTAAAAAAAAAAATTACATAGGGTCCCCCCTCCCGGGTCCCCCCTTAAAAAAATCCCCCCAAAAATGAAATGGGGTCCCCCTTACCCAGCATTACCAGCCCGGGACCAGCTATGGGGGCTTGTAGGAACAGAGTGGAGGGGCCAGCTTTTGTGGCCCCCCCACCCTGCAGCCTACAAGCCCATATAGCCTATGTGGGCCCGAGCTCTTCTGCCCCCCCCCCTGGGCTTTTGGGGAGGCAGGTAATAGTGGTGCCGGGGGTTAATGACAAGTCACCTGCTAGCCGCACCAGTCACCCCCTAGTTACCCCCAGCCTTGTGAACTGGTATAGGGGTCCCATGGACCCCTTACCAGTATACAAGGGGTTAAATGTAAAAAATAGACACACTGACACATAAGAAAAAAAAATGACATTTTTTTTTTCTACTTTACTCACCCCCCAGTGAAGAGGAGACCCGTCTGGAGACAGTGTGGCCACAGGTAAGTAAATGTCATTTTTAATTTATTTATTTTTTTTACAGTTACAGTCCAGATCCTCAATTAGAGGTAATGGATATCTGTTTTTAAGGCAGAAACTACGGACTTATCCAGAAAGTTGTCAGCCGCCTTGCTATCGACAAAGGCGGTGACAAACTATCTGGAAAACTCCCAAAAAAATATGACGGGCAACAACAATTTACTAATGTGAGGGGAAGATATCTGGTCTCCTAGACAAGTTCCCTCTATCAAGTCTAGGAGCTGAAGTTTTCAGCCGATGGCTTCTTATTGGGACAGGTCTTGGCCAAGTGACCTGGATTCCCACAGTACTTGCACAGGCCCAGGGTGCGACATCTCATCTTTTCAGCCTGAGAAAGGTGAGTCGTACCAAGTTGCATGGGCTCTTCTGAGGCTGATGAAGAGATGGCACCTATAGGTGAGGACTTTTGGCAGGGAGAAACCCAAGGGTAAACTTTAATTTTCTCTGCACGTCGTTCCCGGGGCCATCTATCTTTAATAGCCATTGCATGAATTCGTCCAGATTCTTAGGCTGAGGGAAAGCCACTAAAGCAGCCTTTATGCTCTCTGAGAGTCCAATTCTATATTGACTGCAGAGAGCAGGATCTTTCCAATGTGATTTGCTCTCCCAACGGTGGAATTCGACACTGTATTCCTCAGCTGAACATTTCCCTTGTTTTAGGCTTCGGAGCTTAGTGTCAGTGGTTGAAGCCCTGTCAGGGTCCGCATACAGGATCTCCATGGCAGAAAAGAAGGCTGAGACAGGTCTCATCGATGGGTGCTAATCCAAATGCCCAAGACTGTGAGTCTCCTTGTAAAAGGGAGATAATCAGACCCACCCTCTGTATCTCTGGGCCAGAGGAGTTAGGCTGCAAACTGAAGTACAGTTCACAGGAGTTTTTAAAGTTAGAAAGTTTTGCGCGATCCCCCAAAAATCTCTCTGGAAGAGGGACCTGCGACTCAACAAGAGGTGATGACATTTGTGGTGCAGACAGCTGATGGTTTTCCTGTGTGGCCACACATTGAGCCAGCTGGTTCATGGCAGTAGCCATGGCTTGCACTTGTTGCACAAGTTTGTCCATCATGGTAGTGGGCCCGTGATAATGTCAAACCCCGGGTACACCCGTCTTCTTTGTGAGCATACAACCCCCAATGGGGGGATGCTTTAAACGCCTCACTGGACACGGTTGCCCCCAGGACTAAGCTCAAAGGATGTAAACTCAGGGGGGTGAGGACGGATGAACCGAAGGCAAGACTGGGCGTATTTGGGTACCCGAGGTATATTCAGAATATATTTCTTGAATTAGCAACTCCGAGGGAGAATATAGGTAAGGTCAAAGGTCAAACCAAGGATCAAACCAGGAGATAAGAGATCTTCGCGGCACCAGGGATGAGATGGGTACGTAGTCGTAATTGAGGCTCGGTACAGGTCAGTACAGGTGGCAGTCAGGGATAATCAGGCTAGCAAGGTTGGCAACGGATAAACATTAATTATGGGAGCTAGGTCTTTATTAGTTGCTTCACAACGCTGAGTGTTACATCCTCAGCAATGCATAGTCCTTGCATGTAGCATTTATAGAATTCCCAAATCACTCAGTGTTATTTACCTTAACTCCCTAAGGGATGACCCCGTATCCAGCACGTATGTTAACTGTCTGTGCCCCGTGCTAGATACATGGTGGAATGAGGGGGGTTTTCCTGAGTCCGTGGAGGGACTTCTGTGCTGGAGGAGTGTACGCATGTGGGGCATGCCGTTTTACTTACCTAGCCACCTCGCTCTTGTGCTGCAGAGTTTCCTGCCCTCCTGCCCCCGATTTCACAGCGCTGGCCATGCCACTGCTCCAGCCGTCGCTACGTGGAAGGTTATGGTGAGGTAGACTGGCCAGGGAGCAGAGGCAGGATCTGCAGCAGCAGAGAAGCACGGATCGGTAAGGGAGGAAGGATGCATGCTGGTCCAACCACTCCCCATTGCTCCGGGGCTGGTCCTGCCCCAATAAGATGAAGAAGTTGTCACCGTCCGCTCTGCCAAACCCCACCCGTCAACCAATATGGCAGCCGCCATCTAGGTTAGTGAGATGCCACCCACCGATGCCACCTCCTCCTCCACAGCCTGCGATGTCATCAGCCTCCTTGTCCACTTATGTCACCGCCGCCAACCGCGACGTCCTCTGCCCCACCAAAATGTCCTCCACCGCTGCCAATGCCACCCTCCTCTTCCTGTCCTCCACAAGGACACTGGGGTCAATCATGTTCTGCCAGCACACAGAAAGTCCTATGAGTATTTGTTATGTGTGTGAGAATACACCTCTAAAGAGGGCAGTAATACACTAGTGCTGGTTCCGTGTGTGGAAAACTTGAGAAAGGCAGCATGAGGTGTAATAAATATTAACATAGCAGCAGTAAAATAGCTGCGATGCCCAGCGGGACACCTGTCTTCTGTGAGATGACAACCCCCAATCCCCCGTTTGCTAGGACGCTTGAAACGCCTCACGGGACATGGTTGCCCCAAGGTCTTAAAATGCACGAAGGATGTCAGCTTATTGTGAGGGCAGATGAACCACAAGGGTATGCCAAAGCTAAGGTTGTACACAGGTAGTCAGTCCGAGGATGTGTCTTTACACAGGGATAAGACAGGAGCATAGTTGAGAGTAGCCAAATGGTCAAGTCGAGCGGTCAGAGGTAGCGAGGTATCCAAAAATGGGCAGGCAGGTTCGAGGTCAGGCAGGCAAAGGTCGGTTCAGGTAGCAAAATTGGGAAGCTCGATCAAGCCAAATCACACCCAAAGCTTAAGAAACTATAATGGACACTGAAGACAAGGCTAGCTACCTATTTATGTGGTGACTGATCAATGGCAACCAGGGAAGGAGTGCACCGTGTTTGGTGCAACTATGAACTTCTTCCTGATTGGCTACACATTTCCCAGGGGCTGGTCAGTCTTGGCATCATGGCTGACCAGCCCCTGATCTCTGTCAGGTGTGGAGGAGGCTGCACCACCTGCCACTCACAGTGCCTGCTTGAAGCAAAACTGCAGGACTGCACACAGCTAGAGAGAAGCGAAGGAGGCTGTCAAAGTGGCCAACCTCACTCCCCGAGCAGGGCCCCACGATACAGGTAATTTTTTTTATCAGGACCCTCTACCCTGGATTTAAGGGGATTTTCCCTATGAAACTTTCTGATCAAATGACTTGCATGCATATCTCTAGCTGGAACCCAACTCCTTTCCTTAGGAACAAATATTGAAGGGAATTCAGGAGAAAATGGGAATCTAAGATTCGGGTGATTTCAAACTCCAGCTGGCCTTCAACTAAGATGGGAGGAGGAGAGAATTCATCCTCAATAGAGATAAGCGAACTTCTTGAAAGTTCGATTCGGGCGATTCGCCGAATTCCCCCAAGAAATTCGGGTTCGCCCGAATCGAACTTTCGCGAATCGCTCATCTGAAAAAAAAATGGCGGCATGGTGGCAGCGGGCAGGCCGGCCGGCTGCGCTGTCAGCGGGCCGCCACTGGCCCGCTGACAGCACAGCCGGCCTGCCCACTCCCACCATGCCGCCATTTTTTTAAAAAGCAAACACTTACCTGCATGGTTGGAGCATGGAGGCCGGCGCCGCTCTCAGCTGTCATCAGAGGACGCGTCATCAGAGGGCACGTCATCAGAGGGCGCCTGAGAGCGGCGCCGGCCTCCACGCTCCGACCATGCAGGTAAGTGTTTGCTTTTAAAAAAAATGCCGGCATGGTGGGAGCGGGCAGGGTACCCGGCCTGCCCGCTCCCACCATGCCGGCATTTTTTTTTTTTTATTTCAGGGAAAATTCGATCGGCACGAACCAAAAAAAAATTCGGGTTCGTGCCGAATCGAATTTTCCCTGAAATTCGGAGCGAATTCCGGTTCGTCCGAACCGGTTCGCTCATCCCTAATCCTCATCTCCCCTGGCAGGCTTTAGGAGAGAAACATGAAAGGAGTTAAAAATCCTCAATGACTGCATAGCTGTAAAATAGGATACGGGACGATACATTATGGTTCAAATTTAGCAGAGAGTTGGCATAGGGCCAAATTTCAGGTAGAAAGCCAGACTAAATCCCCTACCTTGTAGTCTGGATTGTTGGACCGATAAAGATCCGCAAAGGTTTTCTGCCGACCAGATGCTCGAACCAAATTCTGATGAATTTTACACCACAAATCTGGCCACTGAGACAACCAATACTCTAAGGAGAGCTTTCCAGAGGGTGTGTATGAACATACAGAAAACCTAAGATCCTTCCAAAATACACACTGGAAGGGAGGCACCCCTGTGGAGGCATGAAAGCATTGTGAGGGAGGCTACCACAGCGGCACGCCACGCTCCCCGACCTCCGTGAGTGGTGAGTGAGCTCTGCTACATGCAGCCGAGGAGCAGCGCGCTGCCCGGCAGACGCTCGTCTCGGGCCCCCCGATACTGGTAAGTTTCTTACAATAGCAACATTCTTTATTGCAAACTCAAATTTACAGGATACTGTTCGATGTATCACAACAGATGTATCTCTTGTTAAACATCAGGGAGCTGGGCTGTTACAATGTGTTACTAGCATGGAGCTGGTTGGCTTAATGATGGCTTTCTTTCCTGCTTGATACATTGCACAGCAGGATGGAGAGATGCTGCAGCACAAGGTAAAAACCTCTCAGTCTATGGCGACTGTATTTTTGTTTACACATAGGAATGTGTATATCTGCGTTTCAGCTATCCATGCAGTGATACAAACAGTGAGTGCACATGCAGCTGTAGCAGTGGGCTGCCAAAACCACAGCGTCCGTGTGAGCAGTTGGGCATTAGGTGTCTTGCTCAAGAGCACTTCAGTCATGTTCCAGCTGGTAATTGAACCTAAAACTTTTTGGACTGATCCATTCCTAACCATAGGCCAGCACTGACCCTATAATGCCCCTGATTTCAGTGCATTCATTGATGCTGCCTCTTTAACTGCAGGTGATATGGTGATGAAGTTAAAGGTAAGCAGGACTGGAGTAACAGAGGAAGCACGACAAAGGGGCATGGACAAGCCAATACAAACGTGGGTCAAATTCTGCTGAAATGTAGCACTGTGCAGGAAATAAAACATTTTTCATTGTGAGTATGCAAGTAAGAGGCCGATTCATTAATAGCGCCAGGTAGCGACAGATGAGCGACAGTAGCGGCATTTTCAGAGCGCCCGCTAGTAGTCGCTGTGCTTGGCCGTTGTTCTGTAGTTGATAGCGACTCAGTCGGTTTGCCGTAATGTTGAATATTGGGTGAGGAGTCGCTATTTGACAGGTTCCGCTCTGTATGGGAGCGCATGACAACGAATGGCCATAGCGAACGGCTCCCAGCATATTCATTAACAAATCACGCTCAAAAAATTCTCGCGCTGTGAAATGCTTGTTTAAACCCCAGAGCGCTGGTGGCGATGGGTTAAAAGTAGTTTTTTAACCCCCAAACAACCATATTTTTTGAAAAGAAAAAAACAAGTTTTTCAAAACATTTTGTAATATGAATACATTAATATCAGACCTGTAATATCAATTCTGCATAAATTTTTTTTTTTTTTTTTTACCTTAAAAAAATATCTAACATTGCAGAAGTGGTCACAGAATTTTTGCCATTTAAAAAAAAAAAAAACATTAATAGCAATTAATTAAGAATATTTAAAGATTGCTTCATTGAAATGCATTGGAGAGCGCCAGGTAGCGAGAGGTCATACCTGTCGCTGTTCAAGGTCGCTCGCTGGCGCTGTGAGGTGAGGCTGGAATAATGATGAATGATTCGCTATCTGGCGCTCTGTCAGTCGCTAAGCAGGATCGGCTTGATAAATGTGTGATTGTGGAGGGGAGCCGGCGTTCTCGTGGCAGTGACCGTCATTACCGTTCGCTCACCATTCGCTACCTGGCGCTATCCCTTGTTAAATAAGGGCCTAAGTTAATTTATTGCCCTGTCTTTGGACAGGATGGTTCATGAATTGCATTGCTTATGCACACACAAGTAAAGAAGTAGCAATGCCTACACAAACTCTTGTAGGCTTAGTAATGTTAGGGACGGGGTATAAATTGGACGGCCTTGTCATGGTTGTCTCGCTTTTACTTTAATTGCAATCTATGTTAATTAACAGTCCATGCTTTTAATAAGTGTTAGCTAGCTTTTTGAATAGTATGAGTGTGCAAACGGTTGATTGTTTTTTGTAATTTTTGGCATACGATGTCTCTGTGTTGCATGTGACCAGCTGTAATGTATTTTATGTGTTGAATATTTGTCATGCAGGCCTCACACAGATATTTGTTAATTGCGCAATAATCTGTGAAACTTTCGAGCTGTATAGAAGGTTTTCAGTTTAAAGTTTCATTGTGTAAAATGAAATAATGGATAATTTTGTGTTAACTCTCCAGTGATTTTCGTTAAGAATTTCCTAGGAGTTAAGAACATTGCGTCACTATCCCCCAGCGGCTCCCTCCTCCTCGCCGCCCTGCGTCCCGCCTCCTCCTGTTATAGGTAAGATACGGGAGATCAGTAACAAGATAATTACATGCTTTGTCTTCTGATGTCTGAAAATAACAGCTTTCCTCTGAGCAGCAGAAACATGAACTTAACAATATCTCCGACAATAAAGAAAGACGTTTATTTATAACACACAACTTGTCACTCGCTTTGTGGTTTCCTGATTCATCACTATGGAAAAGTAATACATACAATGGCTGCAATGATTGAAACTATAGCTATGCGGCAAATCATTGCATGGCAGAAATGTAACAGATGAGCTTACACTCTAATGTCTATTTCATATAAAATAAAATTATTATTAGGTAACAGAGAATGTCTATGCAAAATCATTTTACAGTCATCCACATGATCAAATATCTACAGCATTTTGTATATACAATGAATAGAAATTGGGGACGCCCCAAACCCCCACCCGAGTTTTTGACTGCACACACCAAAATTAGTAAAAAAAAATATATATATTTATTCTATTGATTTGTGCTTCACTCTATTGTTATTTGTGTATTGTGAGATAAAAACCTCTATAAATGAGTTTCTACTATTAATTGATGTACTATTTGCATAGGCACTTGGCACTTTATTAAAGTGGATCAACACCCAGGATTTTCACTATCCTGGGTGTTGGTCGACTTCTGCGGGGGGCAACCACGATCGCTGTGTGGAACCCCCCAGAAAGCCCCAAAAAACTTACCTCACCGCCGACAGACAAGCGTCGGACAAGCTGAGGCCGCCGCCGCCTCTCGCGCGTCCCATTCACAAATGGCCGGCGCGGGTGCGCGCCCTGCTAGAGGGACGTGCGGCGGTGGCCCATGCATGCGCCGTTGGAACGGGAGAAGGTAAGGTTTGTGGGCGTCCGGGGGGGTTTCACACAGCGGGGCATCCCAATTTTGGATGCCCCGCGGGGAGGGAGCTGAATCTTATAGTTCCCCGGGCCGATCAGCCATGGGTGTTGGTCCACTTTAAGGATATGAGTTATTTTTAAGAGTTTTATGAATTATACTTAACATTTATATTAGTCCGTATGGCAGCAAAGCACATCAGCGCCCCCTCCTGGCAGAATATGTTTTCGTTTGTCCTACATGTTTTTTGATAATATGTCTTGGATGTAATGTTTTTGATTCTAATGGATTAATAAATATATATATATATTTTATTTTTTATTACTAATTTTGGTGTGTGCAGTAATAAGACTGTCAAAAACTCGGGTGGCGGTTTGGGGCATCCCCAATTTCTATTCATTGTACATTTTGGGTTATGGACAGAGCATTGCACCACATGTGATGGTAAAATTGTTTTGCTGGTGCCACCCACATTTTTTCTAGTACATTTTGTATATACTGTATATGTATATATCATGCTGCAGATAATTACATACTACATTACATGGACATCATTGATTTACAATACAGGCCCTAATGTCCTTTATACAGTAGCATTGATATGTAGTCTCCAGGTACCCTGCTTGCCCTGTCTATCACAATCAAACCCTTATCATCCTCACCATCCCTTATCTCTCATACCCACACCCCTATACTCCTCCTCAGCCCTCATCTATCACACCCACACCCCTATACTCTTACGCTGTCCTTATCCATCATACCCACACCCTTATACTCATCCCCAGTCCTCATCCACCAAATCCACACCCCTATACTCTTCCTCGGTCCTCATATATTATACCCACACCCCGATACTCTTACCCTGTCCTCATCCATCATATCCCCACCCCTATACTCATCATCAGCCCTCATCTATCTCCCCTATACCCCTACACTCTTACACTGTCCTCATCCAACATACCCACACCCATATACTCATCCCCAGTTCGTATCCATCAAGCCCACATCTCTAAACTCTTCCTCAGTCCTCATCTATCACACCCACACCCCTATACTCTTACCCTGTCCTCATCCATCATATCCACACCCCTATACTCATCTCCAGCCCTCATCTATCACACCTGCACCCCTATACTCTTCCTCAGTTTTTATCTATCATACTCGCAACCCTATATTCTTAACAAGCCCTTGTAATCTCACCCACACCTATTCCTCATCCATTATAACCACACCTTATACTCCTCCCCAGTCTTAATCTATCACACCCTCACCACTTAAATTTTCCTCAGTCCTCATCTATCACACCCAGTGACACATTACATTTAACCCTTCTAGTGCCAGCTACATAAACCGTTAAGTGCCACTGACCTTAAAACCCCATAAAATAAAAATCCATAAAAGATAAAAAATCATCTGACTCCTCAATTGATCTGGCCGGGTCTTCACCCGGGGGGCTTTTCTGGTTTCCGGAGAGGAAGCAGCATCTCTGCCACTGCTGACATCTGCTAAAAAAATGACATTTACTCACCTATGCCTGCATCCCCCCCCAGGCTCTTCCATGGGGAGGAGAGGGCCCAAAATAGCCCCGTCTTTTGTGGGCGGGGGATGATGTAATCCACAACTTCATCCCACACCTGCCTGAAGCTGGTCAGTAATGCCAGGGGATCACTGGAGGGAGATTGGAGGGGTAGGTGGCTGTGATCCCCTGCCTTCCCAGTCCCCCTTCAGCGATCAACCAGCATCTGTCATCAGAGCTCCATTGTACATGATCGCTAGGGGACAGCGGAGGATGGAAGGTGAGTAAAGAAAAAAAAAATTGTCATCGTTTGTTTCTTTTTTTTACATGTAACCCTTTGTGAACTGGTAAGGGATCCATGAGACCCCTAAACCAGTTCACAAGACTTGGGGGCTAGTAAGTCACCTGTGGCTAGCCTATGTCATTTTTTTAAAATTAACCCCTTATGCCCTGTGTTTCCAGCAGCAGGAGAGCAGAAGCCAGAGTGATTGGCGTGAGACATAGTGCTCAGGGATTGAAAAAAAAACAAATAAAATGTTTTTTTCTGTGTGTGTGTGTGTTTTTACATGTAACCCTTCATGAACATTAAGGGATCTATGAGACCGCTATACTAGTTCACAAGGATTAGGAGGCTGTCAAGTCACCTGCGGCTAGTAGGTGACTTGCCATTAACTGCTAGCCCCTCAAGTACCTGCTGCCCAAAAGCTCTGGGGGGCAGAAGAGCCCAGAGCCACGTAGGCTATGCAGGCTTGTAACCTGCAGGGCGGGGGACCACTGACGATGGCCCCTGCACTCTGTTCTACAAGCCCTGCATAGCTGGTCCTCGGGCTGGTTGTGCTGGGTAGGGGGGAACTCACACCAATTTTTTTTTACATTAACTTTTTATAGTGTGGCGGTATTTTATTTGTAAAAAGTGCTTTTCAGTTTGGGGGATCTTCTGGGCAGGAATGGGCTACCAATACATATATGGTATCATTGTAATTGGGAGAAATGGAGCTCTCAGGTGTAATATAGTTTTTGTTAATAAAATCAATGTTTTACTTACAATAAACAAGACAATCTTTTGATATATATATATATATATATATATATATATATATATATATTAAAAAAAAACACTGGAAAAATTACAAACGAGACATTTCATGTTTTCCCGGAAACTCCTGCAAAAATCACAGTTAAACATAGCGCAAAATGGTGAAAAATAACCTGTCAACAGAGGGTGACAAAATCTCATGTAGGTTGGCAGTTAAAAGGGTTAAAAGCACTTATGCATGTTGGGTATTGTTCTGTTTGGGGGACCTTGAGATTTCAGATTTACCTTGTTTTTTGTGGTTTGCATATTGATATTTTAGGAAATGTGCTTTTTATTCATATACATTGCTTTAGGGAAATCCTGTGCAACCAAAGAATTCTTTGAGGGATTACTTCCAGAAAGATGAGCCCACTACAACAAGCTGGGTACACCTAGAAAGCTTAACATGTGTAACTTCAGGAAATAAATGTGGTGGGTATTCCAAATGTAAAGGGTTGTTTTGGTTGAAAAAGTGCAAGGTGCACACTTTATTTGCAGAGCTGAAATTTTCAGGTAAAATTCTTACCCACATACTTTACTTTGGGGTGTGCAACTGTTTCCTTGACAGTACTTGGAAGTAGTAGTATCATCATTAGCAGAGGCTGCAGCTGTTGAAGAAAGACTAGGCCACTAGACTAGGGGTAGCAGCGGGATTGACACCCTTACATTTTAGCTGAAGAAGAAGCAATGACGTTTTACAAAAGCTTAAAAATTTGCCCATTTTGGGCATTATAGTGCTGATCTGTGTGTGTTGGTCTGGCAGTAGCAGGAGGTGGCAGGCTGAAAGCGAAGGTGCTGTTGTTGGTAGTAATAGTAGTAGTAGCAACAGCATTAGCAGAGGCTGCAGGGGTTGAAGAAAAACTAGACCATGGTACAGGAAACCTGTGGTGGTTGGCAGTAGCAGGCAAGCCCTCAAAGATTTGCCTCATTTGTACAGGGGGTGGCAGCAGGATTGACAGCCTTAATTTTTAGCTAAAAAAGAAGCAATGGCTTTTTACAAGCTCTGAAAAATGTGCCCAATTTGGGCATCACAGAGTAAACCTGCATGTGTGTTGGCCTGGCAGTAACAGAGGGTAGCAGGCTGGCAGCGAAGGCACTGTTGGTGGTAGTAGTAGATGCAATGGCTTTCTGCAAGCCTTGAAACAATCATGACCATGAGCATTTGCTCCAAAATTAATATCAGTGTCATAACATCATTTATTCACCTCTTCAAAAGGCCTCAGCACACGTGTCCGGCTGGAAAAACTGGCCATTTGCTGCATGAAGAAATCATTCTCTGTTGTGCGCTGGTGATAGATGTTGCCCAGCATATGTAGAATGGAATTTCAGCGCTTGGGGACATCGCAGATTAAGTGGTGTTTGGGAAGACCATTCTGGCTCTGTGAGTCTAGGAGAGAGTATTCAAAAGCATAGGATCGGCTATAGTAAACAAATACACTCTTGGGCATGGCCAGAACATCCACCAGACCAACATACGTTTTTAAGAAGTGTTTGACGACCAGATTGATCACATGTGTCATGCAACCTAGACGGAGAGCAGCCACAATGTTTGTCCTGTTATCTTCAATCACATTGCCCAATCTAAGTTGACGTCCAGCGGGATATTTCCTCATGTATGCAGGGCACCAACTCCTCGGCAGTGTGGCTTTTATTGCCCAGGCTCAGCACGTGTAATATGTAGTGGCAGTTCTGTGACTTGCAGTGATGAAAGGATTGAGGAGGAGAAGGAGGAGGGTAAGCTATGCACTGTTGTCTCGTGTCTGTTGAGTAGGAGGATGATAGGTGCCTGGTGTCCAAAGCTGAAGCGGATGAGGTGTTACTAATGCCTGATCTTGTTGCATAGGAGCATCTTGATGCTCACGGTTGACCCAGTGGGCCGAGCCACACATGTATTGCACTTGGCAGTAGCTACTGCTACAAGTATCCACTGTTGCATGCACTGTGCTGTCAGTTGCATAGACAGCCCTATTTTCTCTTCCACATAACTGTACAAGGTGGGGATGGCCTTGTTGGAGAAGAAATGGTGACTGGGGATATGCCACTGGGGTGGGCGCACCCAATTGATTGCCTAAAGGCAGTGGACTCAACCAGGTGGTATGGCAGTGACTGCATCACCAACAACTTGGCCAGGTGAGCATTCAGATGCACAACAACCGGATGACTGACATATTGTTGTCTGGTAGATATAGATTCTATTATTAAAAACTGACAGGATGGAGGAGGAGCACTAGATGATGATGACAAGTCTGAGACTGTACTGCCTATGGATGAGGCATCACTACTAAATAGATGACAGGTTATAGAAGCCGCGCCATCAGCAGCAGCATCAGCAAGAGCAATAAGGTTTTGATGGGGCATTTGCGAGGCATTTTGATTGTCCCAGACAGCCTTGTGATGCAGCTCCATGTGCTTACATAGATCCGTAGTTCCTATATTTGCACCCTGGCCCTGGCTAACTTTCTGCTTGCAGATCTGGCACTGTGCCAGGTTTTGTTCCTCTGGGAAGGTACATAAGAGTTGCCACATGGCAGAGTACCGTACAGAGCTAGCCTTTCCAATACCACCCCCAGACTTTGCTCCTCCTCAGGAAGGCTTTTTTTCTCGAGTCTGCAAAAGCAGCATCAGTGTCACCGCCACCTGCTCCTGAGTGGACCATACCAGCAGACCTAGTTTTGTGCCATTTGGAAGGTGATCTGGCCCTACCTTTGCTCAGCTCTTTGTTACTGCCAGTGCCAGAAGTACCCTCCTGCTCTAATGATGTCGCTTCCTTGTTGCTTGGTTCCCAGGTCCTGTCCAAAACTACATCATCATACTCCGCCTCCTAATCCCTGCTACCTGTTCTGATGTTTCATCATGGTCTACTTGCTCCTGACAACACAACCACCTTCATAACTACCAAAATGACTGCCATAAATGTCCATGTCTACCACCACCCCCACTGCCACATGCATCTCGGACACTTCCACCACACGCTTCCACCTCCACCACTTCCACAACACACCCCATCATCAAACAAATTCTCCTCATCACTCTCCATAGCCACCGGGCTGCTAAGAAAAAATGGCGCCCCACTAGAAGGGGGCAGTGAAGAGACAGATGATGGAAGATATATATATATTTTAAATACTAAGTAAAATGTCTGGGAAAGGAAGGGCTGGGAAAGTACACGGTAGAGAAAAAGACATCCCTGCAATTCCTTCTGCCACTAAGGATTAGGATGTTGGCGCCAGTACAAACACTGTGGTCTGCAGCTATGTGCCCAGGCCCAGTAAAAGTAGCACCAGCCATTTGCCCAGGCCCAACTATAATAGCGGCAGCACCCCTTCGCCCAGGCCCAGCTACTGTGTACCCCAACTTAAAGAGATTCAGGGCCTGAACAGCTAAAATTAAGCTGCCCCCCCCCTTGTAGTTTATTAAATTGTATTTAACAAAGAAGCACCAAGGACCCCAACAGGGCCTGCACACTTAAATCAGAGCTTCCCCCTTGTTTTTCAAACTGTATTTAACAAAGAGGCGCCATGGCCCTGACTTAGAGAGAGACAGTGCCTGTACAACTTAAAGCGGTCCTTCACTCTGAATAAGAGCCTATCTTATATGTCTCCCACACCCTGTACATACAGATTGCCCACATTAAAAATCACCCTACCTGCATCTACTGCATTTTATGAGCCTTTAAACATCCAAGATGGTGGCTCATGGAACATCAGGCAGCCTGCAAACAGGAAGTGCCTTCTGACTGTGCTGCTCTGCATTCTGGGATAGCTGACCTTTTCCTGACCCCAGCTCTGCTCTGTCTAAGCAAAGCACAGCTATAACCCTCCCCCCTGTACTTTATCCTACTCTCCTCTCCTCAGTAAGTGTGATGCTTGTGAGGCAAGATGGCGGCGCCCGTACCCTAAAATCCTGAACAGAGTTGCAGCCCAGTGAGGATGAGTAAGTGACTAAAAACTTTAGATGCCGGGGAATCATTTTTTAAGGGTTTGGGCTTTTCAGTAAATCATAGTGAAGGTCCAGTTTAAACAGAGCTCCCCCATCAAAAACATTCTTTGGCAGGTGAAAAAGATTTTTTTAAACTGTACTAAACACTGAAGCACTGTGTATACCCCAAGTTCCCCAATGCAGTGAGAGGGACAAGCTAAACCACACAGATGTGGCCAAAAAATAAAAAAAAAAACCTCACTGGAGTTTAGAGACTTTACAGGGTGGACTAAAATGACCAGCAGATCCCAGCTTAGGTTTTCTGTGCAGCACAACCCCCCTTCAGCATCCTACTGTGTCCACCTACTTTCCCATCCCTTCTTTTCTACTATGATGTGGTTCAAAATGCCCTAAACTGTGCCTGCTCTAAGAGCAAGTCTCTCTTTGGATACACTAGCTCGATAATTGTAAATACACTGTGCATCACGTGACTATCTTCTGCAATAGCGCCTCCTGATTGGACCAGCTACCCTGCCATGTGATCCTGTCTCTATGCTTTTCCTTGGCTGGCCGTGACCTGTAAGGCGGTGCAAGTGAAATCCCACCAGGTTCATCTTCCACTTTTTTGCTGTGAACCACATGAAGTTCATGGTGAACAGGACTTTTCCTGAAATTCAGGTCGAAAACGGGTTCTACCGGTTCGGTTCTCTCATCTCTATTTCTGACCATGTCTGCAAACAAGTCTGCAAACAAGCCCTACTGGTAACCCTGCCAGGTCTGACCATGATAGCTCTTACTACTGGATCTCTGGAGGGTTTTGATGCTAATTTGGAGAACCTAGTCCAGACTGGCTTGGCAAAGGCCAGCCCCATTGTCTAGAGTGTCTAGCCACTGATAACTCTAAATGCCAGTTCAATGCTCAATGCCAATTCAATACCATTCGGAACATCACTGCCTGGTTTGCGAACAACACCAAGCATGATAGGATGGTCCTACAAAGGGTGGTGCAAATGGCTGAGTGCATCACAAAGGTGTCACTCCCTAATCTACAATCTTTCACAAACAAAGCGAGGAAGATAGCAGACAATGCCGACCATCCGAAAAACAGGCTCTTCTCTCAACTGAAATCAGACAAGCGCCTCGCCTTTCTGAAAGCAAACACAGACAGAATGAGGAGAAGCTTTTTTCTGAGAGTCTATTGCCCGCAACTCAAATTAAGTCACATATTACTGATGTTTGCTCAAGCATGCACAGTCTTGAGAGAGCAAGCGGGTGTATGCTTGTGTGCATGATCATGGTCCTGTAAATCTGAAAGGCCCAGCCAGAGACACCAGTTGGTCCTTCCTTGCTTTCTTATCCCAAGTTCCTGTTGATTTTCCTGTTATCAAACGATCCCTCTCATGAGGGAGGGGGATGGTTGGAAGTTTCTCTGGACCGTCAACCACAGTTTTAGTTAGATATGATATTGGAGGTCTAACTGTGTTGGGCTCATATTCTCTAAAATTGTTGTTAAACGATATCCAGTTTAGTTTATTAAGATTGGTATTTACTTTTGCTTCACTGTAAGTGCAATTGTTATATTTTAAGAAAGTAAAGACACTGTAGTTGTTATGGGTTAATCAAACCACTGAGCCCCTCTCCCCCACCATCTGGTATACAGACCAACTATAAAGGATTATAACTCCTCACATTTGTTACCACCGTTGAAGTAGTAAATCGGAACCCTGACTTTTTACCCAACACAACTCTAAGCTATTTTATTTGTCCTACATGTAAGGCTCTTATGCACTCACTGTATAATATCCTACAAATACTGTCTGGAAAAAACTTTGATGTTCCCAAGTATGGCTGCAGGAATGCAGGAAGGGGAAGTCATCGGATATGTCAGTAATACTATTGCAATGGCTACACACAGGTAAGGTGGGGAAATGGAAAGTATTACATGTACAGATGTTTATGTAGCATTCCTTAAAGTCAAACCTAAAGCAGCTGTCTTAGAATCGTCCGTGTTTATTAATGGCTTCTGTGCTTAAATTCAATGATTTAAGTTAAAGCAGTCCAAAACCCATTTCTAAAAAAATGGCAGCTGGACCACAAAATAATAGATTGCTAGAGCCCCACCATGCATAATCTCCAATAATTTCACCCACCTGTATTGGGATCTCTGGTGAAATGTAGCCATTTGTTCCCCTGGCACATCCACTTGTGCCTTTTGCGGACATGCGTCATTCAACGGGGGCAACACATCTTAGGCCCTTATTTAACAAGGGATAGCGCCAGGTAGCGAATGGTGAGCGAACGGTAATGACGGTCACCGCCACGAGAACGCCGGCTCCCCTCCCCAATCACACATTTATCAAGCCGATCCTGCTTAGCGACTGACAAAGCGCCAGATAGCGAATCATTCATCATTATTCCAGCCTCACCCCACAGCGCCAGCGAGCAACCTTGAACAGCGACAGGTATGACCTCTCGCTACCTGGCGCTCTCCTATGCATTTCAATGGAACAATCTTTAAATATTCTTAATTAATTGCTATTATTTATTATTTTTTTTTTTTTAAACGTCAAAAATTCTGTGACCACTTCTGCAATGTTAGATATTTTTTTAAGGAAAAAAAAAAATATAGTGCAGAATTGATATTACAGGTCTGATATTAATGTATTCACATTACACAATGTTTTGAAAAACTTGTTTTTTTTTTTTCCAAAAATATGGTTGTTTGGGGTTTAAAAACGACTTTTAACACATCGCCGCCAGCGCTCTGGGGTTTAAACAAGCATTTCACAGCGCAAGAATTTTTTGAGCGTGATTTGTTAATGAATATGCTGGGAGCCGTTCGCTATGGCCATTCGCTGTCATGCGCTCCCATACAGCGCGGAACCTGTCAAACAGCGACTCCTAACCCCGTATTCAACATTACCGCACACCGACTGAGTCGCTATCAACAACCGAACAACGGCCAAGCACAGCGAATACTAGCGGGCGCTGTGAAAATAACGCTACTGTCTCTCATCTGTCGCTACCTGGCGCTATTAATGAATCGGCCTCTTAGGTAGGTTTGAATGGACCAATGCACCCCCAGCTGTAAACTAGGCCATTGAGCCCTTAAGGTAGTCAGGGCTAATAGGCCCTTAAGTTGGTCTAGGCCAATGGGAGGCCCATGGTAGTAGTTGTTCTATTTCTTGACCTTTGTTTACTTGTCTAGACCTTTCCTTTCCTTTTTCTAACCTCTAAACTCATTTCTTGAACTGAAAATCATGATCTCTTGGCATTGACAAATGGCTGACCTTGGACCTCGTTGTTATTCTGACCACCTTAGTCCCCATAACACTAATGTCCAGCTCTTTAATGTGCATGGGCAGTACGCTGGTCTCCATGGCCTCAGGGGTCATCCTCAGCTGTCATCCCCCAATTTACTATAAGTCCTGGGGGCAACCTTGTCTGGTGAGGTGTGACTAGCGACCCAGTAGCTTGTCTATAGGCAGAAGCAGCAGTAGTTGCCAGCAGAAGGGAAACTGGCCATCTATTAGGCATCACATAGGGGTTTTGGGCGCATGACTTGATGGTGATTACACAGCACATGCATAGGCTCTCCTCCAAACAGTATTAGAAACAAGGTGTCAGGGGTCACATCGGGCGCAGCATAAAGGGTTGTGGGGTAATTGGATTATTGGCACTCATGTGCCGTTTCCTATAACTAGGTATATTATAAAATGTGTGTCACAAGATGACCACTTTTCACACTGATTTTGTCATACAGTACCTGGTTATCTGGTATGTTGTTCTTCTATGGAAGGCCTCCTGGTAAATGTTAAATAAATATGGCCTTGTATTGAATAGTTATCATGAGAAAGGGGAGTCCAAAGTTATGTTAAGTGAACGTGGAAACAGCTGTGTTTTATGTAACTTTCATTGTCTTTCGACCTTATTTTATCACTTTTTGGAGGTGCTACTGTAGGTCATTTAGGAAGAAAACAAAGTAGTAGAAATAATAATAGACATGGCGGTTACGTAATATGTAACAAAGATGTAAAGTAACTGGGCTGGAACTTCACATTTTGCTAAAAAGCAGCTTTCTGTTATGACAGCATTTAAGAATATGTTGCTAAATGAATGCCCTGATTCTGATAACTAACAATATACCACAATCACACTCAGAAGCCCTCCAGTAGAATAGTCACCAGTATCCTGCTTTCGGTACCCCTGAACAATAGGAATTCCCCAGGATACTCCCTCTAGGTATCTCCCATCCAGTGATATTATTAGTGTCTAATATAGGTGTATTTCACTGTGGAAGGACACCAAGGAAATAGGAGGGAACCTGGGCCCCCCACACTAACGATGCCAGTGGGGTGGCTGTAAAAGTTTCTCCCTGTAAGCAGCATACCAGTGCCATTGGACCAGAAGGGAGCCCCAACCCGGTGGACCTGCAAAGAGAACATTGCCCAGTGAGAAACAGATAAAGGAGGATGTGGCAATGGTGAGTTCTATTTAACTGGGTGTGAACTGGTAATGGTTCCAAGGGACCCCTGTAACGTCTCACAGTGTAGCGTTGGTCGGCATTCTCACCGCCGATGCTGGCAGGTGAGATACCGGCCAACATTACCTTGTGAATTGGTATAGGTGTCCTTCCAAAAAAATGGGACCCTGATGTTGCTGAACTTAATCGGCATAATCAGGTTGAAACCAGCTTTGGCCTGAATCTGAAGGCCATCACTACTGATAAGTGTGGGTCTACACAGATGCATCATTCTTTAACACTCAGGGGGAGGAGGAGGTGGATCTGGTGATGTAGGTGAAGAGGCAAAGAAAGAGGTAGTGAACACTTTAAGCACTCACTCAGGTGCTGGCACAGCTAAGTCCCATGGTATCCATGGCTGGTTTATTTTAAGGAATGCAAGCATGTCCACATTGGCTGTGCTAAGACACTTGCCATAGGGCAGCACTTCCAAGGCTTAGAGGGCACGCTCAGGCCACGTGTCTAATTTAGTGACCCAGAAATTGAACTGTGACGACCCAGTGCTCAGTACCAGGAGATGCATCACCAGGTAGTCATCTTTCATGCGAGTCAAAGTCTGCATCCTGGAACTACAAGCCATAGATGTGGCGGATAATTGAATAAGGTGTTCTACATTGTGGCCATGCTCACCCTCCCCTGTGAGGTGCTGCCGGTGGCACTGCTGCATTAGAAACTTGCTCCACCTCAACATCATCGGCCTCATGCCACCACTGAGCTTTCAAAGTCAGTTGGGAGCTCCACCAGTACATTTGTAGTCCCTCATTTTTCTATCATGCTCCAGTGCTGGGATCAAGAACATGACGTTATCCTTATAGCAAGGATCCAGCAGGGTGCAGGCCTGAGATCAGAGGCCGTGCTCAGTGTCTGATGGAATGTAAGATGGCGCCGCCCATCAGAAGGTCGCCCAGGAACCGAGGAACCCAGTAGATGGACCCCTTGGTGAGGTGAGTAAAACCGGAGGGGGGGAGCAGATCTGTGAGGTTTGCGGGAGGTATCAACCTCCCCCGATGTTCTTTAACCACAGATACTGATCTTTACCCTCGGGTTAAAGGCGGTCCTAGGATGACACCCAAAAAAGCACAGAATCTGAGAGAGAGGCTGTGTCACAGTCATGATGTACCCAAACACACATGTGTAGAGGTACAGAGGACTAAGCGCAACATTTGCCTGTGGCAAATGTTCTATTGATGATTAAATAAAATGACATTGCTAACCCACTGATTGGAAAACAATTTCAGATCTCTTTTTGAATTGAAGGTCTAGTGCTGTTGTGTTATGTTTTGATGTGCGGTTGTCCCATGTTGTATGTTGGGGAGACACAGAATACCCTGAAAAGCAGAATTCAGGCATACCTAATATCAGGCAGCACGCGATAAAAGATTGTGGAAAAGGATTTCTCCTTGTCATAATGGTGACTCCAGCTCTCTGAGAATTACAGCCGTGGAACAGGTAAGACTTGGCAGCAGAGGGGGACCTCAAATGACAGTTGTTACCACGTAAACTGTGGTGGATATTCCATCCTAATACACAAACCCCTCAGGAGTTTAATGATGAGGTCCCGCTTACACCCTTCTTAGGGTAAAGTTTTGGGTAGTGGGTTTTTTTATGGACACCTTTATTTGATTTTATCCTCTTATTTCACTCAGGTTTTGGTCACTAATGTTTGTTGAGTGTTTAAGATCATTTTTGATTTCTGTTTAGTGTTATTTATCTTCACTGCCGCACTTCTGCATGTCACGGACACGGTCATTTGGAAGCCATCTATGGAAATTGCCCCCCCCCCCCGGTGCTTACCCATAGAGATGTTCATCTGTCTAGAACAACTTGGATACCTTGTTGCTGGATGCTTGCCTGCCCTTTATGCCTAGTGTGCCTGTTTTTGAAGAACACTTTTCCATTGGATTTGGAGTCCACTTTGTCCTTACTGAATCAGTGAAGAGGTTTGGAGCCTCCCCCTTTAATAGTGGATCTCAGCTTTTAGTTTGTGTGTGTGTGTGTGTTCAATCAGCCCCCCTCCTCCTCCCTCTCTTCGTCATTTCTGTTACACTCAGTGGAAGCCTCCTTCCATTTGAAGGACGTATTTGTTTTAAATAAAAACTTTCAATTAAATGTGGTGCTCTTCCTCATCACATGATCTGGCAACGTATTCTGGTGGTGCTACTGCTGTTTCCGCTGCTCTCTGCTCTCTGGGCTCTGGCCCTGTCATGTGGCCAGGATTGGGCCCAGGGAGTAATGGCCTTCATGGCAGGAATGGGGCTCTTTGGCTTGGTGATGCCTGGCAGCGAATTTAAGCATGGTAAGTCTGTGACTGTTGATGTATCTTTGATATATTATATATCTTATGACTTATCCCTATTTTATTGGCTGTGCATGTTTGTAGTTATAGACTCTTTGTGAACATTGTGGTGTGCAGTATTACTGAGACAGTGTGTTTGCACCTTGCACTTTATTTTCCTATGTATTAGATTGTTTAGCACTGTTAGTAGCACTTTTTCATTTCTCTGATAGTATATATTTAGATAACCCCATAGTAATGTTGTATTTTCAGCTGTTTCACTATTATTGTGCCATCTAAATAGGACCACATTGATATACGATATTAATTATTTCTCCTATTTCCAGTAGAGGGCCCCTTACTTTTTTTAATTGTTTGTCTATGTGTGTTGCAGTTTCTTAGTAAATTGAATTAAGTGAAGAGTTTTTGCAGTCTGTCCAGGCCAACCTTGCGGTCCTGTTTTTTTTATATATGTATTGGTAGACACCCTTTCCTGCCTAAGAGATTCCCCCAAACTGAAATAGTGCTTTAGGTGATTTTCAGATTAAATGCAACTACAATGGGCACCTTGCAGGTTTTTCAAGAAAAACAACCATTTATGTTTGAAATCTCCCCACAAACTATATATTCCATGGAAGTACATACCTCAGCTTTCTAGGCGTACCAGGCTTGTTGATGTGAGCACATTTTTCCAGAGGTAATCCCTCGATTTATTCTTTGGTTACACAGGGTTTTCCTAAAAAATAATAAAAAAAAACATCAAAGCCACATTTTCCTAATAAAAATATGCAAACAAGAAAAAAATAAGTTAAATCCGAAAAAACAATGTCCATCGAACACCAAGTGCGCACCTTGCACTTTTTCAACCAAAACAACCCTTTATATACCACCCACAGCATAACCAGCCCAGGGACCAGCTATACAGGGCTTGCTGAACAAGGCTCAGGGGCCAGCCTCAGTGGCCCCCTGTCCTGCATGCTACAAGCTTACATAGCCTTCGGGGCCCCGGCTCTTCTGCCCTTCCTCTTGGCAGCTAACGGTTGGAGAGACAGCCACGTTAGACTCACTGGCTTGGCATTTAAAAGGTTAAAAGCCTGTGTCAAGTGTGTGCCCTGCCATTGTCCCCAGAGACTGTCAGCACCCCAACCCCACATCACTCCCCCGAGGCCTACAGAGCCCAATATTACTGAATTTACTCTCATTTATCATCTTTATACATCTGAATGTTATCCCCCTAGGCTATGTGTGCTGCATACAGTATAAGTATTCTACATGTCATTCGGTACAGGAAGGCATTTAGAATGTTGTCCCACACAGCATTGAGACAATACCTTCATTACAATGCACATATAGCTAATTATTTGACTTGCTCCATTTTTCAGTGAATATCAGAATGTGTATTGTAATGAAACCAAATAGTTAGTAAAGGGTGGCCAGACATGCCAATCGACCAGTGATGAAATACCCCACTATTATAATAGCTAAACCAGTTTGATTTTACAAAGTCATTTGATTTTCTTCAGTTTTCATAAACTTTTGTTTTTTCTAATTAGTAATAAAACACTATAATAAATCATTAGAGATAAATATTGCCTAATGTTTGCTTGTGCTTATTGAGCAAACCTGCTTGTGTATTTAGATCTGGTTTACACAAAATGATATAACATTTTGGGAGAAATATACAAAATAGAAGAGCAGCACTGGATGTCAGTATGGCGAATATCTCCACAGCCACCATGTATTTCCCTCTGGTGCTCAGATAGGCCGGGATCATGGCAATCCAGACACTGCAGAACACCAGCATGCTGAACGTAATGTACTTGGCCTCATTAAAACTGTCCGGTAATGTCCTCACCATGAAAGCCAGAACAAAGCTCATGGTGGCCAGAAACCCCAAATAACCCAAGACCGAAAAAAATCCATAGCTCCCCCCTTCATTACACTGAATGATGACCTTTTCATGAAAAGACTTAGTGTCCAATTCCATATATGAAGGAGAAACACACGACCAGACAACAGATATTATTAACTGAACAGATGAAAGTAACAGCACCATGTAATTAGTAAATTTCACCCCGATCCATTTTCTCCAGTAGCTGCCAGGTTTGGTGGCTTTAAAAGCAATGAATACCATGACAGTTTTGGCCAAAAGAGAGGATAAAGCTGTGGAGAAGAGGACTCCGAAAGTGGTTACATGAAGCATACAGGTTATATCCATGGGGCGGCCAATGAACAGGAACACACAGAGGAAGCTCAGCATGATACAGACAAGCAGGACAAAACTCAGGCTTCGGTTATTAGCTTTTACAATGGAAGTATCCAGATAGAATATAAAAATTCCCATGATAAGGACAGTGACCAGGCTGAATAAAACAGAGATGAATATGAGGACCATGGAAATGTCTTCAGTGTAGGAGAGAAATTCAACATGCTTTGGAATACAGCGATCCTTCTTCTTATTTGGCCATTCGTCCTGCGGGCATTTCATGCAGTTCTCACTGTCTGACAATAATAACGTACAATTAATACAAAGAAGACACCCCAATAAAGGCTTTGCTTGTTCATATTTATGCAGAAAATCTTGGGAAACTAAAATAACCCACTCAAGTGAGATTAGACCCAGATCCTGCCATTTCAGTACAGATAACGACAAGATCCACTCGAATTATTTGGCATACTACCCATCAGTGCTGGCAAGTGCCATACAGGCTACCACTATGAGTGGATTGGTATGGGCTCCCTCAAACCCTTTACCTGTTTATTTAAAGATAAAAAAAAATGCGCCAGAGTGTGCATGCGTGTGGAGCGCGGATGGAGCCTTAAATCCGCTCTTCTCTATACCCTGTCTCCCCGGCCCCCTACAGCCTGCAGTGGTTTTGGGCTCCGCTGCCTCGGGAAGACCCCAGGACCCCCCTCACCAGCTCTCAGCAAGATCCGAAGGGGGTCCCAAAATCACGCTCCCAGCTGCAGGCAGTGAGGGACTCCGCTGCTATCTTGTATACGGCCGCCCCTGCCCTGCTCAGCCTGCATCCTCTCCCCGCTGCCTCGGGCAGACCCCAGGACCCCCCTCACCAACCTTCATCAGGACCTGTAGGGTCCCGGAAACCCACTGTCAGCAGCAGGCAGTGAGGGACGGCCGCCACCATCTTGAATACGGCTGCCCCTGCCCTGCCCAGCCTGCATCCTCTCCCCGCTGCCTCAGGGAGACCTCAGGGCCCTCCTCATCAGCCTCCAGCAGGACCTGAAGGGTCCCAGAATCTCGCTGCCAGCAAGATGGAAGTATCGGCACCCTCCCAAAGTGATCCTCAAGTCCCCTCCAACCTTTTGCCAGAAGTCCTGGATGGACAATTCTCTGCATGGTTCACCGGCGAAGCCACAGCCACCACCGTTAGATAGGTACGAGGCTGTGCTTGAGAAAGCCCTTGAGCGATGGGCCCTAAACATTACGTCCCAGATCTCCTCCAATCTCTCAGCGGAAATCAAAGAACTGGGTCAAAGAGTCGATGAGCTTGAACAACAGCACTCAGCGCACAATTCTGAGCTGTCCTCCTTTGGAACGGAACTAGAGGCCCTGAGAGATGAAAATCTTACTCTCCATCACAAGCTAGAGGATATGGAGAACCATTCTCGGAGAGCCAACATCAGAATCAGAGGTATACCAGAAGCTGTCCTTGATCTACAATCCACAGCTGCAGCCCTTTTTCAAGAGCTCACTCCGTCCATCCCAATCGAGAGATTGGAATTCGACAGGATACAAAGGGCCTTGCAGAAGAAGAGATCAGATGGCCTTCCACGGGACATTCTTGTAAAATTCCATTTCTACCGTACAAAAGAACTGCTCATGGTGGCTGCACAGGATCAAAGTACACACAAATTTCAGAACTTTGACTACTAACTTTTTGCCGACATCTCTCCACAAACCATTGCCAGGCGGCGGGCTATGAAACCTTCCATTGAAATTCTGCAGGCCAAAGGAATCAGATACAAATGGGGGTTCTGCTTTAAAATCTCTTTTTACCACTCTGACCAGAGGTTTGAGGCATCCACACCACAAGAATTGGAGAATGTTCTGGCCTCGACGGGTTTAAATGCTCAAGCTGTAGTACCAACCCCCCCTCCGCAAAAGAAAAGAGCACTCTCCTTCTCGCCAGCGCCCAAAGATAAACGCGGTCCAAGGCGGAGCACTCCATCTACGAGCAAGTCAGTGACTTCTTTGTCCCATAAGTTCGGTAAGCCGGTCCCTGGTGAGGGGTGATGAGTAAGATTCCCTGTGTGATATACTAGGGCTCTTACCCTCCACCTTGATCCTGTGGTGTTTACACGAGATGTTTATTCCACAGTTCTTATTTACTGTTGTTTGCTCTTCAACCGAGGTTTCAAGTTGAACCGGGCACTTATTTTTCCCGTGCATTCTCCTTTCATAAATAATTCCCTTGGTGCATAAACAAATGGGTTTTGCTAAGTTTAACTTTGAAATTCAGGTCAGTACCCTCACCCTTATTCCATAGAATGTTACCTGAATGTATTATTTGTTGCTGTTTAATGGTTTGCTAATTGTTTCGCAGGCCAGTGGCCCAGGTTCTATGACTTGCGCACTTCAAGCTTCCCATCCCATTGGTTTTCACCGAGCTGGGAAGCTCGATACTGACCCCCCGTAGTGGGTCAGCCAATCCATCAGTTTTGACTGAGACCTCTCATTTGAGGTCCTTTGTTGCGTCAGCATTCCCCATTGGGGCTTAGGTCCCTCAGCCCCACTGGGAAATTCTTAATTTAAATTTTGGAGGTACTATTTCCTCCCTTAGGTCTGTGTTAATATGTTTTTTCCAATTTCTCTGTTCATCTTCTTTGCTCTCCCCTCTTCCCCTCCCCGGGTGTCCATCTTTTCTAGAGCAACAGTCTTTGAATAACTTAAAAATGGCAGTTAAATTGGTCTTGCTTAATGTGCAAGGTTCCCCAAAAAAGAGTAAAAGCCTTTAGTCAGATGAGGCCTCTCCATGCTGATATTGTCTGCTTCCAGGAGACCCATTTTACCAAGAAAAATACTCCCAAATTCGTTAGTACAGATTATCCCCTCTTCTTCACGGCCTCTGCTGATACCAAGAAAAGAGGGGTTCTTATCGCTTTCAAGCACTCTCTCCTTTTCTCTTCGGAGCAGACAATATGAGACCATCATGGTCGTTTCCTTATAATTATAGGTGCAGTCCAAGATCAACCAGTTACGACTGCCACATACTATGCCCCAAATCAGAATCAGAACACTTTTTTTGAGGAGTTCCTGAAGACCCTGGATCCCCTAGTAAAGGGGCTCTTAATAGTAGCCAGAGATTCAAACCAAATCTTGCATCCAACTTTAGATTAACAAGCTGTTGATCGCACCTCCGATGCGGTTAGAGATGACTCCTCAAGAAAGGTGTTTGCTCCCTCCTAAATCACTATCATTTAGCCGATGCGTGGAGGAAACTCCACCCCACAAGGAGAGACTATACTTATTATTCTTGCCCGCACAAGATCTTCACCAGAATCTACCATATTTTCTTGCAGCTTTCCTCCCTGCCACACCTGTCCAACTCTTCTATAGTACCAATTGTCTGGTTTGATCATGACTTGGTCTCGGTTGAAATGTCCTCTTTAACTCAAAGATCCCCACAAAAAGCTTGGAAACTCTACGACCCCATGTTATCTGACGAGATCCTCCTTGAGAGCACGCGAAAAGTAATTGAGGACTTCTACTTGGATAACACAGGGTCAGTAAGCTCTGATACCCTGCTTTGGGAAGCCCATAAAGCCGTAATCCGAAGTAATTTCATCCAAGATAATTTCATTCAACCCGACGCAAGGCCGTGTATAAGAAGCAACTCAATACATTACTGGACACATATCACTTAGCCTCTTCTGATTATAAGACCCACCCAACTAGGCGTAATAGGATTCGTCTTAATCAGGCCAGGGACCGGCTTAATATGTGCCTCTCCAGTGAGGCTGAACGTCATATAAACAGGTCCAGGTTTAAGTGGCATCGTCTCGGTAATAAGCCAAACACCCCTTTGGCCAGAAGGCTTAAAGTAGTCACGCAGAGGGTTAAACCATTGCGCATTAAGACCCTTGACGGCTCACTTTCAAGTAACTCAGCGAGGGTGGTGATGACGTTCACTAAGCAGCTTGAGGATCTTTACAAACCTAAGACTACACTGCATGAGCGCCTCGCTGAAAAGCTGATAGGTCAACTACAACTACCTTCCCTTCCTGAGGAGGTCAGGGCCTCACTGGAGAGGCTGGTTCAGCTTTCTGAGGTCCAGGAAGCCATTACCTCTCTAAAGACAGGGAAACAGCAGGGGCCCAGATGGTTTCAGCGCCCTTTATTATAAAAAGTTCTCCCAAGTACTCTCCCTACGCTTGGTTTGCATGTTCAACTTCCTTAGTGGAGGCGACTCATGGAGTACAGACGCGCTCACTGCGGCCGTCTTGGTCCAGTCATAGACCCATTTCTCTTTTAAACATTGATGTTAAACTCCTTGCTAAAGTCCTGGCGACAAGACTCAATAAGTTTATAGGGTCTCTAATCTCAAAAGAGCAAGCAGGATTTATTCCCCAGCGTCAGGTGGGGGATAATATTCGCAAGGCTATCAGCCTGATCCATCATGCCAGGAAGGAGGGACGCCAAGCCATGTTATTAACCCTGGATGTCCGTAAAGCTTTTGATACTGTTGTATGGGACTACCTTCAGTTTATTCTGAAGAAATGGGGTCTGGGTCCCTCCTTTATTGCATGGATTGCCTCATTATACTCCAACCCGGGAGCATTCATCAGATATTCAGGATACTCTTCCAACCGGTTTACTCTTGGCAGAGGCACCAGACAAGGTTGCCCCCTTTCCCCTCTACTATTTGCACTCGCAATTGAGCCCCTCTCCAAGCTGATTCAGACTAACATCAATATTAAGGGGATAACGATAGGAGCCTATGACCACAAGATTTCCCTATTTGCAGATGATATTTTAATGCTTGTATCTGACCCTATCACATCCCCCCCGAACCTTCTCCATACCCTAGATGACTTTTCCAAAATATCCGGCCTGCAAATTAATGCCTCAAAATCTCAGGCACTCAATATTTCTCTCCCTGAGAGTACATTGACCACGCTCAAATCTTCTTTTGGCTTCTCTTGGCAAAATCACCACATTAAATATCTGGGTGTCCGACTAACAGCTAATTATGACTCTCTTTATGCCGCCAACTATCCCGCCATGGCTAAGGATCTTTGTGCTCTAATATCCACCTGGGCTAGATTACACCTGTCATGGCTGGGTAGGATAACGGCTTCCTAAAATGCTCTATTTTTTTCGGGTCCTTCCAATCCCAATCCCGGCCTCCTTTATCAAAGGTCTCCAAGCGTCTTTAAACGCCAATATCTAGGGGAAGCAAAGACCTCGGGTTAATCGGGGGGACTTTATACAGATCCAAGCAGCAGGGAGGCCTTGGGGTTCCCAACTTAGCACGTTACTACTCCGCCAGTCAGATTGCCCAATTGTCTGCTGTCCACGCTGGAATGGAAAGGCCATTGTGGGTAGACATTGAACAGACCAGCCGCTCTTAACACATAGGGACATGATAACCTTCTCCGAGCTCCAATCCCTTAGGGACATACCATGCAAAGAATATCTCCGCTTCCTGCAAATTACACATTATATAGGCAATAAAACTAGGTCGGGATCAGTACCAAGACCTTCTTCCCCCTTTGAATCTATTTGTGGGACACAGTCTCTAGGTAAAGGCACGGTATCCGCGCTATACCAGCTAATATACGAGGCAGATGGGAAATCCCTTCCGGCCTACACCACTAGATGAGCGAATGATCTTGGTACAAACCTCTTGGAAGAGGACTGGAAAACAGTATGGAGGAACTCATTTACTAAATTTCTGCACACAGGTGCCCAGGAGGCTAATACCAAAGTTCTGATTCGCTGGTATCTAGTTCCAGAGAGAATACACAGGTTCTTCGCTTCTTACTTCCCAGAATGTTTCAGAAACTGTCGTAAGCAAGGAAACTACCTTCATACTTGATGGGAATGCAGGCTAGTTAACCAGTTCTGGGACGAGGTAATGCTCTTTGAAAAGATGGCTGCCTCAATGCAGGGCGATCTCACTCCCTTTCTAGCTACTTGGGAAGGTTGAATCACCCATTTCCAGCCTAAAAATTGTGGTTGTCAACTATTTGTAACCTAGCCCCAGGTGACATCCTCTTTAAGTTGGTCGTAGTATGGACACCCACCTTTCTCCCCCCTCCCCTCTTTCTTCCTATCCTTCGTTATTCTTCTTATCTCTTTATTTTACCGCGCTTTAAACCTTTTTAGTCGCTGACGATTTCCAATAGCGATGAATGCTTTGTATAAGAACTTAATTGTGATCTGTTCTGTACAAGTATGCCTTCAATTGGATGTGTTTTATTCTACTTATTTTACAAAATGTAATGTAAGTTGTTTTCGAATGTAACATTTGCATATCTTCAATAAAAATATTGTTGAAAAAAAAAAAAAAAAATGCGTCTTCACTGCATCTTCCTTCACCTAACCCCCCCCCCCCCCAGACGGTGTCCTCTCAGGTCACTGTAGGTGAGAAAAAAAGGGAATTAGGGAATTTCCTGGAGTTTTCCTTCAAGTGTCTCCCCTCCAATGGCATCATCTGTTACATGGGGGGATTCCACACAGGCTCCAGCTTTGTGGCATAAAAGGTTGCTACTGAGGTGGGCCTGCCACTATATTGCTGGACTGTCAAGGAAGGAGGGGGGCCAGTTTCCCTCTTACTACAGATGCCAGCGGAATGACTGAAACAGCTGGTCCCTGACATGAAGAAGATAATAGCTACCAAACCATGAAGAAGCCTCCAACCTGAAGGACCTTCATAGAGGGCACCACCATCTGGTGGGGCACAGATAATAGAAAATGCAGTGAAGGTGAGTTCTTTTTTTAATTTTAAACCGTATTTTCTATGAATGTAATTCAAGTAACATGTGACTCCTCATCTAACCAGTCATAGACATACTGTCAGGGCCGTATTTGCCGCAAGGCAAACCGAGGCCTATACCTCAGGTGCTTGCATGGCAGAGGGGCAGGCGCCTGTAACTGCATCAACAATTTTTTTTTCTCTTTCTATCAGTTCGGGCAGCACTATCCGCCCCCCGACCCCCACTCGACGGCTCCGGTGCCTGCACCATCCCCCCTCTTCCTGCCCGGCAGCTCCGGCATCCCCCCCACCCCAGACCAACAAAAAACCTGACAGTCTGGCCTCCTCCACCCGGCCATTGATTGTGCAGCAGAGCCGGGGTGGTACATGAGAGGTGGCCGTTGGGCTCTGCCCACCTGCTTGGTCTCTTCCTGAGAAGATCCTTCGATACCTCCAGACTCCCAAGACCCCCGAGGAACAGGTACTGGGGGGGGGGCATTTTTTTTTTTAAATAAGATGATGATTTGTGTGTGTGTGTGTGTATGTGTGTGTGTATGTATATGTGTGTGTGTGTATGTGTGTGTGTATGTGTATATGTGTGTGCATATTTGTGTATATGCGTAGGTGTGTGTGTGTATGTGTGTGTGTATGTGTGTGTGTATATGTGTGTGTGTATATGTATGTGTATATCTGTGTGTGTATATGTGTGTGTGGGTGTGTGTGTGTGTATATGTGTATGTGTGTGTATGTGTGTATATATGCGCCGGTGCTAGGACCCGGCAAGGTCGGTCAAGTGCCGAGGGCCTTAGTGACTTAATAGGGCCACTGTCACCCGCCGTAGAGACCTTTTCTATGGCTGCAGTGGGTGCGGGGCGGCGATGAGGACTGCAGAAAGTGCACTGTATCCTCAGAGGCTCCTGTCTGTACGAGTCGCACTGGTATCTGTGTCACATGACAACCTATGTCATCGTGCAGAGACCAGTACGACTCGTACAGACAGGAGCTGACCAGCCTCTGAGGATACAGCACGCTTTCTGGTTGCGCTCTCTGCAGTCCTCATCGGCACCCCGCAGCCATAGAAAAGGTTAGTTGGGGGGGTCAGCACTCAGTAGGTGGGGACTTAAGCTCAGTGCCCCCTGGCCAGTGTCCAAGAAAAGCAAGGGGTGGTGGGTTGATGGTATGTAGAGCCCCCTCATTAACACTGCCACCTGCTTGGACACCCCAACCCCCTACAAAGTTTTCTCCTGCACCCCATACTGGGCCCCTATTTCTCCAAGCAATCAAACAGCCACCCCCAAAGAAAGTGCTTCTCTTCCCCCTCCCCAAGTATCCAGACAGCCCCCCTCCCACCACGTATCCAGACAGGCCCCCCACAGAAGACACTCCTCAACCCCCTCAAGTATCTGGGCAGGGTTTCCCCACAGAAAGCATAGGATGGGATTTACTGGTGCTTTGCATAGTACAGAGAAACAGTAATATATGTGAAACGATCAGCACTGTGCGATTCCCTACCCCTGGGGCATCCCACTGTGTAACACCCTCAGGGATCACCTGTATACTCACCTTGCTGGCATCACACAGTGCATGGTCGGGCCATGGCTGCCCTCGACTGAGCTAGGTGCGGGAGCACACATGTCAGTCGGGGGGAAGCTGGGGATGCTGTCTGCTCCCCCCTCTCAATGGGCAAACAGAAATCTATGTTGTGCAACAGTGGACCAAATATGGACTTCATGGCCGCCTGATTCCCTCTCCCTGGGACATCTTTATTTGTTATGCCCCAGATCGCCAGTAAAACATACCTCAATCCCGATCCAACGGCACATGCGCAGGCCGTGGCCGCATTTCGCTATTCCTTTAGCCAGGTGCGTGCCTGTGCCAGGCATTTGTGTATGGCCAGCACGAGCACACCCCAAGCTCAAGGCTAGTGGGAGCTGCCGTCAGCCACCATTAGGCGACAAGACCTTTCATCGGCTAAGAGAAGCTGAACAGAGCTGCGCGCACTTATTGGCTGCATGCCTGCACATGCGCTGTTGGATTGGGGGTCAGGTAAGTTTTACAAGTGGACCAGGGGGGTTTCACACAGCAGGACATCCCAAATAAGGATGCCCGAAAAGCCGGGTATAGTCCAAATTTGGGGTTTTGGTCCATTTTTTTTGTTTAATCTCTTTTTATTAAAGTTTTCAGATGAGGAAACAACAAACAACAGAGAATGGGTACATATACATAGGGTGAAATCAAGCCCTCACAACCCCCGATGGTGAGCCATCCCTGTGCCATTCGGCATTAGTGGTTGCACCTCCAGTAATGGTCTGCCACATCTGTGGAGAGTAAGCAAACGGTCCAGCAGGAAGCGTGTGGTCTCCCGGAACAACCCCATCCAGATACAGGCCGGGAGGGGGGCAAAAGGAGGCAAGCAGGAGGGAGGGGGCGAGTCTGTTGGACAAAGGGAAGATGCAAGGGAGAGAGAGAGGGAGAGAAGGGGGGAGGGGAAAGGTGGGTTAATAGGCAGGGAGAAGGGGGTGGTGATACCGGAGGGATCCCACCTCCCCAGTCCATTGCCTGAGGCTTAGGAGAGATGCCCCTCATGTCTGCGGGTAGCCCCTCATCCCTGACCGAGATCCACTCCCAAGAAGGCCCTCGCCGAGTCCGACTCCCTGAACATAATCCAGCTTGTCCAGGTCACCAAGTGCGCTTCAATGCTTCCCCTATCAACTCCTCCATTCTCAGGATGTGATCCATTTCAGCAAACCACTCCGCCACCGTTGGTGGCTGTGAGGACTTCCAGTGCCTAGGAATAATTGACCTTACGGCCGTCAGAAAGAACTTGAGGACTCCCTTCTTAGCTCTGGCTATGGAGCCTGGGATCAGGGTAAGCAAGGCAACCTTCGGGCTGTTAGGCACAACAGAGCCCTCCACCTTCGTGTGTATCTTGAAGATAGTGTCCCAGAGCTTTTTGACTGGGGGACACTCCCATCAGATGTGGAGGATCCCTCCCTGGGGCGCCCCGCATCTCCAACACCCATCCGAGCCACCAGAGGAGTACAAAGCTATATCTGCCGGATACCTATACCACCTTGTGAGGACCTTGTAATTTTTTTCCTGTGCCTCATTGGCGCCAACAAGCCTGTGCGTTAGCGTGAAAACCTTTTTGGCATCCTCACCTGTGATCGAGGTTCCCAAGTCCCTCTCCCATTTGGATATGAATTTCAAGAATGATGCCTGAATAGTCTTGAAAAAATGCGCTTCTTAGCTCTGGCTATGGAGCCTGGGATCAGGGTAAGCAAGGCAACCTTCGGGCTGTTAGGCACAACAGAGCCCTCCACCTTCGTGTGTATCTTGAAGATAGTGTTCCAGAGCTTTTTGACCGGGGGACACACCCACCAGATGTGGAGGATCCCTCCCTGGGGCGCCCCGCATCTCCAACACCCATCCGAGCCACCAGAGGAGTACAAGGCTATATCTGCCGGACACCTATACCATCTTGTGAGGACTTTGTAATTTTTTCCTGTGCCTCATTGGCACCAACAAGCCTGTGCGTTAGCGTGAAAATCTTTTTGGCATCCTCACCTGTGATCGAGGTTCCCAAGTCCCTCTCCCATTTGGATATGAATTTCAAGAATGCCGCCTGAATAGTCTTGAAAAAATGCCTGGGTAGTTTGATCGGTATCGTTTGGAAAAGGTATAGAAACTGGGGGAGTATATACATCTTCAAGATGTTTATCCTTCCAAACCATGAGTAGTGCCCTTTGTTGTATTTTGAAAGATCATGGTTGACTTTGGTCTGGAGTGCCTGGAAATTCAACTCGTACAAGCTATCTAGGTCAGATGGTATGAAGGTCCCCAAATACTTTATCGCTGTGGGCTGCCACTTAAAGGGAAAACTGCTCCGGAGTCTGTCCACTAGAGGCTGTGGCAGGGTGAGGTTCAATGTTTCCGATTTTTCATAATTGACGCGGAAGTTGGATAGTTGGTCAAAGCGCTCAAATTCCTTAAGAACTGCCGGGAAGGATATAGCCGGGGATGTAAGGTGTAGGAGCAGGTCGTCCGTGAAAATCAACATTTTATATTGTCGTTCCCCGCACTCAATCCCCTTAACATCTGGGTTTTTTCGTAAAGCTACCGCTAGGTGCTCCATTGTTAGAATATGCAGGAGGGGCAAGAGGGGACAGCCCTGTCGGGTTCTGTTCATGATTGTGAAAGGCTCTGACAGGACCCCATTTGCCCTGACACGAGCCGTCGGCTCTTGATACAGTGCCAGAATCTTGGAGGCGATGTTGGGACCTAAACCAATTGGGGAGAGGGTGGCTTTGAGAAAGCACCAGTTTACCCTGTCAAATGCTTTCTCAGCATCGCAGGAGAGGACGCATGCCGGAGTGCCAGTTTTTTTGGACATGTGCAATGAGGTCCAATAGCTTGTTTGTGTTGTCTCTGGCTTTGCCGCCTGGAATAAACCCCACCTGGTCTAGATGAATCAGTTGGGGGATCATAGGTGGCAATTTTTTTGCCTATAGTTTTAGGTCAACATTGAGTAGGGATATGGGTCTGTAACTGCCGCAGGCCGCAGGATCTTTACCCGGCTTCGGAATCACTGTGATTGTGGCTATCACCATTTGTTTCGTAAAGGGGCTATCCGTCCCTATGTGGTTGAAGGTTCTCACCAACCAGAGAGCAAGCTGTGGTGCCAGGTCTTTAAAGAATCTAGGAGTAAATCCGTCCGGGCCCGGGCTCTTTCCCGCCGGTGCTCCCTTAATGGCCTTCATGACCTCTAGCTCCGTGAAGGGGGCTTCCAGTTCAGCCGAGGATTCTTCAGGGATCGTAGGGAGCTGCGTTTCGGATATGTAGTTCCGTATTTTGGCCTCTAATGCTTCCACTGAGTCTTGTGCAAGGCCAGGTTGAAGGTTGTATAAGCCAGTGTAGAAACCCCTAAACACCTTCGGAATTTTAGAAGGGTCCAAACCGCTTTCCCCTTTGTCCGTCTTGAAGCTTGGAATAAATGTTGCTGCTATCTTGTGGTGGAGAGATTTAGCTAAGAGCTTACCACATTTGTTTGCATGTTCGTACATTGAGGCATGCCTTCTGTCTCTGTATCTGAGATGGGCTTGGTCGTAGAGCTTCAGTGGTTTGTTCCTGTTGAGTGAGAGCTCAGAGAGCAGTTCTGGAGTAGGGTCCTGATTATGCTTAGTCTCCAGATCGCAAATAGTTTGCAACGTCTTGGAGATCAGCGCCGATTTCTCGCACTTCAACCTCTAACCCTCCTGGATGAAGATTCCTCTCAGAAAACATTTGAGCGCCTCCCAGTGGACCGTCGGCGAGCAATCATCCCGGTCATGGTCGGCTGCAAAATTAGTGATCATCGCTTTAATCCTGCTCATGCACACCGGGTCCCTCAGTAGATTATCATTCAGGCACCAGCTCCAATGTTTCGGTGCTGCCATGGGCAGCTCAAGCGATAAAAAGACCGGCGCGTGGTCTGACCATAGAAAAGGGCCAATGTGGGACTTAGGCTGCCACTTCAGGGCATGATGGCTTAACAGGATGTAGTCAATGCGACTGTAAGAGCCATGCACTGGTGAAAAGTATGTGTAGTCTCTATGGAGAGCCCTCCGCAGAGTCCAGCGAAGAGTCCAGCAAAGGGCTCAGTGTGAGATTAAAGTCTCCTCCGAGTATCAGAATCCCCTCAGCAAACTCCTCCAACCTCTTGAGGTGCCTCTGGAGCGCCCCAGCCTGGTGATAATTCGGCAGATAAAGATTTGCTACTGTATAGGTTGTTTGGTGCATCGACGCCTTGAGAAAGACAAACCTTCCCTCGGGGTCAGTTAATTGATCTAATGCCGTAAAGGGCAGAGATTTGTGGATTGCTATAGATGCCCCCCGCAATCTGCTCTGCTGATTGGTGCTGTGATACCAAGAGGTGAAGTATCTATGGTTTAAGCTTGGCATGTTGCCTCCCTGGAAGTGAGTCTCCTGAAGAAGAAGAATGCTCACTCTTTGTGTAGATCATATAGGACCTTTGAACTCTTTTCAGGGACATTAAAGCCCTTGATGTTTAGAGAGCAGACCATCAACTTGGCCATACCGGGAGAGAGGCGTCGGCCAGGAGAAGGGCCCACAGCACAACCGGACCCAAAGGTGACAACAGGCAGGGGGGGGGGGGGAAGGGAAAAAAAAGGGGGGAGGAGGAGGGAATCAGGTAGTGCTGGAGAGAGAGGAAGAAAGAGATAGAGGAAGAAGGGAAAAAAAAAATGGAAAGAAAAGAGGAGGAGGAGGAAGGGGGGCCCGAGTGAGGATAGGGGTTCCTACTGAGGGCGGAGGTAGGGGTGCGGGATGAAATGGTTTCTAAGTGGGTGGGTACACTACTTGGGTATGAGACACTGTGGAGTATAGGAGAGGAGCGCACCGGGGGGGGGTATAGGGGGGACCGGTGAGAGGAACGGCAAGGAGGGTTATTGAGGTAAGTGGGACCAGCGATTAATTCCTCTTAGATTGGGTCCAAGAGATGGTCGCGATTTGGGCCGTCTGGTTATCTGACTGGTATCGGTCTGGGAAAACAAAAAAAAAAGGTGGGGAGGCCAATCAGGGCAGCGGGACACCGGGATCAGCAGTAAACTCTAATGCGAGGGATCCCTCGGTACAAGTGTACCACAAGTACCCTCGTTTCCCTGTCTAGGGTAGTACCATCTAAAAATGGCACAAAACCCCACGAGGGACACCTAAGTTGGGGGTGTGTCGAAAACACTATAGGCGCAGGAGATGCACACAATGAAATGAAAACATTGCCACATCCGGAACAGACTAGTAAATCTATACGAGGCGAGATAACATTGCAACTTGAAAATGTCTCAGATGCATGGACGTGGAGCCCCAGGTAGGCACCCGGGAGCAGAGCGCCCCTCGCCCCTCTGGAGAATCTGGGGGGAGCAGTCAAGGCAGAGGACCAGCTCACAGGGCCCAGCGGTCCGGCCCCCCCCGGCACCACCCCTAGGGCTCCAGGCACAGGACATACAAACAATGAACAGTTTTGACACAACTTAAGCAGTGTGGCTTCCACATGTATCTGCAGATATATGCAACCAAATCTCTGTCTTTCCACATAGCTAGACATGTTTGTTGCTTGATATTTAGTTGATGAGAGGGTTAAACTGGGCGGTAAATTAGTTCCCAGGCCCTGAATAATAATAAAAATTTTGTATAAATAATAGTGATTGAGCTGCTCCCACCCCCTTTATTCATTACAACTTAAGTAGGCCAGCAAATCTACAAAAGGCATGGCTAACATTGTAACTTAAAGTGGACCAACACCCATGATTTTCACTACCCTGGGTGTTGATCCACTTCTGCGGGGCACCCCGATCAGATAAGCCGGCGCCTGCTAGAGGGATGCGCAGGAGGTGGCGGCGGCTTATCCGTCGCTTGTCCGTTGCCGATAAGGTACATTTTAGGGGCTTTCTGGGGGGTTTCACTCGGCGGGGCATCCCGATTGCGGATGCCCCGCGGGGAGGGAGCTGATCGGCCCGGGAATCTTATAGATTCCCGGGCCGATCAGGGGTGGGTGTTGGTCCACTTTAAGAGTGATAGCTAAACATAAACGAGAGTGATAGCTAAACATAAACGTAATACCCCAGGATGACCCCCAGGACATCGCCGACTGGGCGCCCAGCTGCCCAGCCCCCCCACACCCCGTAACAGGGAGGCAAGGGAGCAGGGTGGGAGCCCAACCTCCCACACAGGAGGCGCCCACATCACTGGGCAAACATCCCGGGGCCATCTGCCCAGCTGTGAAAAAAGTGAGACGTTTAAGAAATCTATAACATATCTACAAAGTGTAAGTTTCTGTGAGCCCAACCTCCCCCACGGCAGGCACCCCCCAGGGTCCCCCAGCCCAACCTCCTTCAAGTCTCTATGTGTCCCTCTCCCCAGCCGCCCGGGGCCCCCCACCTCCCGGAGATGCAGCGAGGTGGGATGGGGTGAGATGTGGGCCCCCCCGCTCGAAGAGGCCCGGGAGTCCGTTGATGTCTACCACCCCATTCCGAGGCAAGGGCGACGCTCACCCAACCGCAGGCCGGCCGACTGTTTTCCTCAGCTGTCGGGGGACCGGGCATGGGCCAGTCCATAGGGATCCCGCTGGGAGAGAAAGTCACGGCTCAACAGTGGATTGGTCTTCAAGCTCTGTGAGGTGGGGGTACCCATCTTCTCAGGCCCCTCGCCATCCCTCCAGGTGGCCCACGTGGCCCTCTCCTCAGCGGTCCACCAGGCGGAGGCTCCAAGGCAGGCGCGAGCCATTCCGGTACCCGAATCGGGTCAGTTTCCAAAAATGTAAAAAGTTGCGGAAGTTGGTCGACAGTCCTCAGAGCGAAGGATCTCCCGTTTTTGTGAACAATTAGGTGAAAGGGGAAACCACAGCGGTAGGAGGCCCCCTGGCGCTGGATCACTTCAAGGAGAGTTTCAACATACGTCTCATTTGAAGAGTCCTGGAGGAGAGGTCGGGGAGGACCGCGACAAGTGAACCTTCAAATCTGGTTGGACCCTTCTCCCATGCTTTTCTCAGGATGTCCTCCTTAGTAGATTCTACAAACCACATCTCTGGGTCACTGCGGGTCCGCAGGCCTGGGGCCCAGAGCCCAGTGGATTCTGTCGATGTTGATCTTGGTTGTGGGGGGGTTCCCCAATATCGTATTGAAGATGACTTTTGCTGCGCGCTCCAAGTCTGGTTGAGTGACTGTTTCTGGGAGCCCCCTCAGTCTGACGTTATTGCGTCTACCCCAATTCTCGAGGTCATCCAAGCCGAGGTAGAGGGTGGAGGTGTTCTCCCTCCCCTCTCGTTGCAACTGCTCCAGAGCAGCCACCCTTTGAGTCAGCGTAGATTGATCTTGCTCGATTGAGTCGTGGGAAGTGGGAAGTGGGAAACTTCTGAGATAGAGTTTTGGAGCGTGCTGAGTTCTCTGCGGAAAGTGCTTTCCATCTGTGAAATGTATCCATTGAAGTCTGAGCGTGATGGAAGCACCTGCAAGGCATCCGAGACATTAGATCTGACCACGTCGGCTAGGGTCGAGATAAGGAACTGGGGCAACTGTTGCATAGCCGAGGGCATTTCAGAGGGAGAGGCCGCAAGACCACCATCCCATCGCTTGCTCATCTCATCCAGTTGCAATGTGTCTGCATGCATCTCCAGCATCCCTGTCAGTATGCTGCCGTGGTTCCTGCTGACATGAAAATCGGGGGGCCAGTCCTCACCCCCTCTGGCGGAGTTGGTGCTCCAGGGCCTTTCAGGGGACAGGCAGACTTCTTGAGGGGTATATTTCTCCCGTATGCGAGGGGCACCCCACACCTGCGGTGAAGGGGTGGTCACTGCTGGGGTGTGGGGAGACTGACTGTGCACTCTGGGGTCTCCTACTGTGCCATTTGAAATGCATCGCATGTCACTCCTGGTTGCAGCCCGTGATTCTACCTCTCCTCCCTTGGTCAGTGATGGGCTCTCAGTGCTGGTGGAGGGGGCCCACTCATGGAATTCTAGGGGACGTGGACCTCTCTCCCCCACTTGGGGCGGCTCATAGGGTGGTCTGGGGGGATCATTCATGTGCTGCTGTGTACGTGTTTTTACTACTGCTGGGGCATGTTCTGCCCGGACCTCCTGGTCCCTGGGATCTTTCCCCTCTTCGCCCACCCGTTCATTTGCGGGCTGTGCCGCAGGAGAGCCCGCATGCTGTCTCCCTTCCCGGCCGGGAGAGAACAAGCCGCCGTCCCCAGCTGCCGCCCCCGCTGCTGATGTTGGCGCCTCCGCTCTCCTCTCCTCACACCCCGCTTCCTCCGCTCTCAGTCTGCCCCCCGTGCGGTCGGGTGCAGACGCTTGCTGCGCTTCTGGTGGAGTTCTCTCCACGTCTACCCCGATCGGGTAAGGGGACTCCCGCCTTGCACCGACCTCGTCAGCCATGCGCGCCTCCCCCTCCTGAGCCGCTGCCATCTTTCTGGCCCACTCCTCTTCTCCTCCTTGGCCCGTCGCCTCAAAGAATGTGGCAATGGAGGTTGATCGCTGCCTCTTCTCTGTGCCCACTGTCCTCCTGCGCCTGGGCATTGGTTCAAGTTGGCGCAAAGTGCCTCCAGATCCCGTCTGTTGATGATTCTGTGCAGAGCTCCTCAGCTTAGCTGCCTACCTCGCCATCGGCTAGCCACGCCCCGGTTTTGGTCCATTTTAATATGTGAGTACATAGGTGATCCCAGGAGGTTCCACACAGTGGAGTGTGTGCAGTGAATCAAGGGGCCCACTCAGACTTTGTCGCCCAGGGACCCACAAAACCCTGAAGCCAGCCCTGGTGTATATGTGTGTGTGTGGGTGTGTGTCTTTGAATGTGGGGGCGTCTGTGTGTGTATATGTGTGTGTCTTTGTGTGTATATGTGTATGTGCAGCAAACAGAAAGGTAGGGTCCCCACACACCCCCAGATCCTGCCAAGAATATGCAAAGAGTGGCACTACCCACTAAAATGTTAATAAAAATGTTTTTTTTAAAGATACATATGGCTACAAAGATAACAATACATTTAAGACAACATCATATATACACAACAGACACCAGGGGGCACCAGAGATCCATCACAACAATTCATAATACTACAAATCCATGAATGTCCAAATGCAAAAAGTAATAATTACCACACAAAACCCTTAATCCTACACTCATCTGATCAAAATATATTATATACAATAATGTGCAAATCGTGCAAATAGCAATCCTATATACAAGTAATAAAGTGCCTATGCTGAAAGTCTATATTTGTTTCATAAAGTTGTAAGGACCAACCGAGGTAGATGAAAAGACATAAAACAAATAATACATAAAGATACAGACCAACTGGACCTCCCCCCCGTCAGTATGCCCGCCAACGTGTGTCGTAACGTGTACCCATTACTTCCTCAGGATGACAATGAACAGAGACCAGGTGCTCATTCCCTATATACTCACAAACATGCTTAATTGGAGAGCATCCACCAATAAGCCGCCAGATGAAAAAATGCAATCACTCCCCTCCCCCCGTCCATAGGGCGCCCAAGCAACCGCCGCACCTGTGTAGTAATAATTTTTAATAATAGACACTGGCTGGAGGCACAACTATCTGGCCAGAACAAAGGAACTGCGTGGCCCACTCCGGCCGGAAGTGCGCCACCACAGCAACTGCGTTCCAGCATTGCCGTGCGATGCACCCGGACGGAAGTGCGCCACACAGCAACACAGAATAAAGAAAATAGTAATCGGCCAATATCATGCTTGCACAGGGCAAGACGCAATAAGTGCATCCACGCCGATGTCAAGGGAATTAATGCGCCCGGGCAGTGAAAAAAATTATAATAAAAGCTGAGGAGGAGGTCAAAGACACGCCCCCAGCTAGTAACATACTAGAATACAATGGCGGATGCGTGCGCACCCAAAAAGAGGAAGGGAGGGGTGGGCGCGCGCACACGTCAGCACCATCAAACAATGGAACCGGCAGGCGCGCGCGCACGGCCCACAGAGCAGCAGCGCGCAGGCGCTCAGTGACAGGAGAGGCTAAAAGGGGTGAGTATATCGGGAAGGCACAGGGCCATCAAATTACAAAATTAAAAAGACATACAACAATAACTAGCCATTGAATAAAGAATATATACATAACCTAAATAATACAAACTAATACATTGATATCTATGCATAACCGTTGGTTGCCTTGATTTGATTTTGTCTCTTTAAAGCTTTGTTAGGCGACTATGCCTAATTTCCAGTTGTTCTGGTGCTCTGTGCAATTGCCCCATTTTGCTTTAGATGCTTGGGGTCTCTTGTAATTTAGTATGTTGCTGAATAGCACAAAATGTCTGTGATGGGTGTATATCTTTTTTTGACCTTACTATATTACAATGTTTCAATATTATGCTTTGTTCTAGGCAATCATGATTATGCATAGATATTAATTTATTCGTTTGTATTATTTAGGTTATGTATATATTCTTTATTCAATGGTTAGTTATTGTTGTATGTCTTTTTAATTTTGTAATTTGATGGCCCTGTGCCTTCCCAATATACTCACCCCTTTTAGCCTCTCCTGTCACTGAGCGCCTGTGCGCTGCAGCGATGTGGGCCGTGCGCATGTGCTCGTAGCTTCCATTGTTTGATGGTGCTGACGTGTGCGCGCGCCCGTCCCTCCCTTCCTCTTTTAGGGTGCTCACGCATCCGCCGTGGTATTCTAGTATGTTACTAGCTGGGGGCGTGTCTTTGACCTCCTCCTCAGCTTTTATTATTATTTTTTTCACTGCCCGGGCGCATTAATTCCCTTGACATCGGCGTGGATGCACTTATTGTGTCTTGCCCTGTGCAAGCATGATATTGGCCGATTACTTTTTTTTTTATTCTGTGTTGCTGTGTGGCGCACTTCCGGCCGGAGTGGGCCACGCAGTTCCTTTGTTCTGACCAGATAGTTGTGCCTCCGGCCAGTGTCTGTTATTAAAAATTATTAATACACAGGTGCGGCGGTTGCTTGGGCGCCCTATGGACGGGGGGAGGGGAGTGATTGCATTTTTTCATCTGGCGGCTTATTGGTGGATGCTCTCCAATTAAGCATGTTTGTGAGTATATAGGAAATGAGCACCTGGTCTCTGTTCATTGTCATCCTGACGAAGTAACGGGTACAAGTTACGACGCGCGTTAGCGGTCATACTGACGGGGGGGAGGTCCAGTTGCTCTGTATCTTTATGTATTATTTGTTTTACATCTTTTCATCTACCTCGGTTGGTCCTTACAACTTTATGAAACAAATATAGACTTTCAGCATAGGCACTTTATTACTTGTATATAGGATTGTTATTTGCACGATTTGCACATTATTGTATATAATATATTTTGATCAGATGAGTGTAGGATTAAGGGTTTTGTGTGGTAATTATTACTTTTTGCATTTGGACATTCATGGATTTGTAGTATTATGAATTGTTGTGATGGATCTCTGGCGCTCCCTGGTGTCTATTGTGTATATGTGATGTTGTCTTAAAGGTATTGTATCATGTTATCTTTGTAGACATATGCATCTTTAATAAAACAATTTTTATTAACATTTTAGCGGGTAGTGCCACTCTTTGCATATTCTTGGCAGGATCTGGGGGTGTGTGGGGACCCTACCTTTCTGTTTGCTGTGCCTTTGCAATTGTCCTGCCAAGAGTAGTGAGCACACTGTGCTATATTATTTATTATTTATCTTTTCTTGTAAGAGAAACTGGTGCTGTCCATTATTTTTCTTGGCAAAATTATATGTGTATGTGTGTGTCTTTGTGTGTATATGTGCATGTGTCTGCATGTGTATATGTGTGTGGGTGTATGTGTTTGTATATGTGTCTTTGTGTATATGTATATGTATGTGTGTGTGGGTGTGTATATGTGTGTGTGTGGGTGTGTATATGTGTGTGTGTCTGTGTGTGTATATGTGTATGTGTGTGTCTGTGTGTGTTTATGTGCGTATGTTGTAATGAGGGATTATTACGTAATTTTGAGGTGGAGTTTCCCTTTAAAGTGGACCAAAACCCAGCGCAAACGTCCCGGGAATCTATAAGGTTTCCAGGCCGATTGATTCCCTCCTCCCGGGGCATCCAAAATTGGGATGCCCCAATGTGTGAAACCCCCAAGGTCGCCCCATTCATTTACCCCATTCATCCGTTCATTTACCTTGCTTCCTGGTCCAACGGCGCATGCGCAAACTGCGGACGCATCCCCGCTATCACTCTAGCACTCTAGGCTTTCACGCTGTGACATCAGCGGCTCCGAGGGTGCTGATTAGACGAGCGGCCGTGCATGCAGTGATCCTGGGGTTTCATACAGCGGGGCAACCCAAACCAGGTTTCCCCGGGTTGCATGACCAAAATGTGCCTAGGGCAGCCCGAATCCTAAATACAGCCCTGCATGCTATACATGTGCAAATAGCAAAATGCATCCCCCAATGATTAGCCAGAGTCCTTCTGATTTGGTTCAGAGCCTTCCATCCAGCACTCTGAAATGCAAATGCATCTATCTAGCCTGTGAACTGGTATAGGGGTACCCTGGTCCCTTTACCAGTTAACAAATTGTTAAAAAAATAAATTAAAAAAAGGACGTGTCATGTTCCTCCTCCTGAGCCCCACAGGTTGCTGTTCTCTCTTCTGGTCCATTGGGGAGCAGCTGTTGCAGCCACTCTGTCTGCATCTGTAGGAAGGGAGGATAAAGATTAATCCTGGACAAATGACTAATGACATCACTGAAAGGGAGGGACATGTATGGGATTTCCTGAGGAATCTCCCTTTATGTCCCTCCTGTGACATTATTAGTCACATGGAGGGGATTCCAGAAAGGTTCCACCTCTGTGGCATAAAAGGTCTGTCATCCGATTGGCAGGCCACCAAGGAAGAAGGATGGGGGATCTGTGCCCTCCTCGCTACAGCTGTTGACAGAGTGTCTGTAACGGGAAAGAGCACCCCAGCCCATGAGTGACAAAAGGAGGACAATTCTAAAGGGTGATTTATTTTCTTTTTTCTTTTATATTTATTTAGTATTTATGTATTTTTCAGTAAACTAGTTTGTGAATTGCTTAGGGGTCCAAGTTGCAGCAATGGCCAGCCAGATCATTTGACCTGGATCTTGCCAGCATCTGAAATGGGGTAAACTGGACCGAGTCAGCAATATCTGGATTAAATGTAGCTTTAGGCATGATCCCCAGGGGATACTTCTAAAGGAATAGTTTAAACAAGGTGCAGGTCAATTCTAGACAGTTTCCCCTGTTTATCTCCATGAAGCCTCGGTAGTATCATCCTATCTCTAGTGTAGCTTCCTTGTATTGTTCAAGAAAGTTGTAGGTTCTTACCAGTGAGCAATTAAACAATATTTGTTCTAGAATCATCTAGAATCACGTTTTTCACATTGGAGGTTCGAGTTCCACAAGCCTTAGATTAAACCCTAGTAAAAAGGAATGAGTTGTAAATCCTGTTACACAGTAACATACATTATTCTCATTCTTCTGGTAGTCAGGATTTAATATTTCATAATGAACGTTCTTGGACAAGGGAATGTAGATATTCTGAAAATCATTTTTAAAAATGTTGTTGCTGGCACCTCATTTATTTTTTGAGCACCTCAACAGTTATGTAGAACATCTTATCAAGAGTTTAACACTGAACTGAAGTATAATGATGAATAATGAAGTTTCAAAATAATGCCACCTGAGAACTTACCAGTACTATTGGAAATCTCCCCCTCTGCACATGGGACACAGTCATAGCAGCAGAGATTAACTGAAGATCGAAGCTTTTTTCTTGTTCCCGGAGGACAATGTTCTGAGCTCCGGGACACTGGCATCTAAAAAAAAAAAGAATAAAAAAAACTGTAAAAGTTCCCCTAATTTCTTTGAAGCTATGAATGCAGAAAAAATCTAGGCATTGCTGCAAACACTTCATTAAGTGCAGGGGAAGTCTGCCATCATTGAGTAAACAAGTCATAGCCCAAATCCAGGCAAAAGTTTAGGTGGATAAGGGCTTAAAAACCAATTGTGTGGCCTGTGATCTAAGAGATCTATCTTCCTTTTTTGGTTTAGACAGTTTAGGTCTGTATTATATTGCTAGTTGTCCACCTCACCTCCCACCCCCTCTTCCCACCTTACCTCTGCCCTCCCTTTGCCACCTCAACTTTAGCCATCACACCTCTGCTCACCTCACCTCTGCCCACCTCTGCCCACCTCACCTCTGCCCACCTCTGCCCACCTTTGCCCACCTCACCTCTACCTGTGCTCTTCCATTCTCATTTCACCTCTGACCACCTCTGATCACGTTATCTCCACCCACTACTGTCTGTCCTTTTCCCACCTCTTCCCATCCTCTTCCACATCTCTTCCAGTCTCACCTTTGCCTATTTCTATCCGCCTCTTTCTGCCTTACCTCTGCTTATCTCACCACTTCCCACCTCCCTTAAAAATGTTTCCACTTCCCCCAACTTTTCTTGTCTTATCTCTGCTCACCTCACCTCAGTCCACCTCACCCACCCACTCCACTTCCTTCCTCACCTCTGCTTTAGATCGAGATTGATTGCTGGCCACTCAGAACTTTCCAGCACTTGGTTCCTATCCATTTCCGGGTTTATCTTGAGGTATATTTGGGGTCATTTTCCCTCTCTCTGTATTGACTCCATAGTAACATTTTTATCTGAGAATTCTCTGTTCAGGTGAACCAAGATCTAATCAGACTGGAACTGATACAAGTTCGTAATCAGGGTAAATTGTTAAACGTGAGATTTTTATAGTGTATGCACATGATTCTTTGATTCCTTCCCTTATCTCACTTTGCAATCTTTCCTTTGCCCCCCCCCCCCCATATTCAAATTCTCTATTCTTTTTTTATCCTAGGGTTTATTTACTGCCACTCTTGCAATGTGTTTTCCTTTTTTTATTCTCTTTTTCCACTTCCTCCTCCATTCCTTCCAATTTCTTTTCCTATAATTTAGATAGATATGACTGTCATTTATCTCGCCTGGTTAATTCTTTTTTGTAATTTCTCGCTTCATAGTTGAATTGAATAATTTTCTGCATCTATTTTCTGCAATCAAAGCCAAATGTACTATTATTTGGTTCGAAGTGTTAGTATGGAGTAAACAATACATGGGATTATAGCTGATCTTAATCCAAAAAAGCATTTGAATCTGGTTTAATATATTTTTCCACAATGAAGTAATCCTCTCACATTGGCACCATAAGGGGACCATCATGGCCAGATTGAATGCCAAGGATAATAGGGTTGATTCAGAGCCCCTTTCTCACCTTTTTTTTTTTGCGTGAATATTTCCATTCTCGTTCATTTTTTCCCCTCGTCAGATTCAGCAAAGCCTTTTTTCTGCGAGTACTTTAGTGTGAAATGTTTTCATTTTTGCATGATTTTTCGTTTGGTAGCAAGACCTCCATTAAAATGATGAGAAAGTGGCTCTGAATCAACCCTAATATGCTAGTGGTGCAAAAGCAGATGTTATAGTTGTCAGAAATGCTCGTACAAATTTACAGGAAAATGTTTTAATGAAAGTTTAATGTGAAAGAGCCAGTATGTTTAGGATTGACTCAGTCCTGAAGGTTTAATTCTTTTGCAGGATATTTTTCCTATTTTTGGATTGTATTCCCTGGGAATAGGCAGCGTGTTTTTAAAATTGTAGCATAGATTGGGAATAACCTGAATGGGGTGATCAACGGTGGCTGAATAGCTATTCAAAATTAGTTGCGGTATGTAGTTCATATACCCGTGGGCTAGGAGAATGTAGATATCTTAAAATCTCGGCAAGTACCAGAAACTCCAATGGTTTCAGTTGTAGTTTGGTCACTACTTTGGCTTTATCAATTATTCCCTGCATTTGTTATGAATTCATATATCCTTGACACGCTGTTAAGATGCTGATATTGTTTTCTACAAAGACTTAGGCCCTTATTTAACAAGGGATAGCGCCAGGTAGCCAATGGTGAGCGAACGGTAATGACGATCACCGCCACGAGAACGCCGGCTCCCCTCCGCAATCACACATTTATCAAGCCGATCCTGCTTAGCGACTGACAGAGCGCCAGATAGCGAATCATTCATCATTATTCCAGCCTCACCCCACAGCGCCAGCGAGGGACCTTGAACAGCGACAGGTATGACCTCTCGCTACCTGGCGCTCTCCAATGCATTTCAATGGATCAATCTTTAAATATTCTTAATTAATTGCTATTTTTTTTTTTTTTTTTTTTTAAATGGCAAAAATTCTGTGACCACTTCTGCAATGTTAGATATTTTTTTTTAAGGTAAAAAAAAAAAAATAATAAATTTGTGCAGAATTGATATTACAGGTCTGATATTAATGTATTCATATTACAAAATGTTTGTAAAAACATGTTTTTTTTATTTTCCAAAAATATGGTTGTTTGGGGGTTAAAAAACTACTTTTAACCCATCGCCGCCAGCGCTCTGGGGTTTAAACAAACATTTCACAGCGCGAGAATTTTTTGAGCGTGATTTGTTAATGAATATGCTGGGAGGCGTTCGCTATGGCCATTCGCTGTCATGCGCTCCCATACAGCGCAGAACCTGTCAAACAGCGACTCCTAACCCCGTATTCAACATTACCGCACACCGACTGAGTCGCTGTCAACAGCCGAACAGCGGCCAAGCACAGCGAATACTAGCGCGCACTGTGAAAATAACGCTACTGGCGCTCATCTGTCGCTACCTGGCGCTATTAATGAATCGGCCTCCCCCTGTACATGTAAATCAGGATTGGTGACAACAAGCCATCATAAGCAGTAAAAGAAGACACAGATCCTCCGCACTGCTCCCAGCTGAGATCAGACAGCATAGGATATCACTCAGTGAAGGAAGGGGTTAAGTACTAGTTGTGTGTGTGTGTATTCACTTTAAACTTTGTGAACTGGTAAGGGGTCCTTGAGACCCCTATACCAGTTCCAAGGGCAGGAGGGGGCAGCAAGGTGCCAACAGGCAAGGGAGTGACTTGCTAAATCCCCCCACCCAATTAGCTGCATCTTTAGATGCCAGGGGATGCCGAAGAGCACAGTGCCCGGGGGGGGGGGGGGTATGTGGACTGGTAGCCTTAAACACTGGGATACCAGGAGAGGGGGTTTAACTCCTAAAAAAAGTGGGCCATTAACCCTTGATTATGTTTGCAAATCTCATAAAAGCACTCTTTTCAGTTTTCCATGTTTCCTTGGCAGGATCAGGTCTGCATGGTACATATGTGATACCATTTTAATGGGGCTTCTCTTGCTACAAAATTTAAAAAAGAGCATTTTTAAATATTCTTTCCACATATTTCACCCAAAATATTAGGTCAGGAATCAGGTTCGTAATCAGGGATAAAATGAGAGATTGACCTATTTTTATAGTATACGCACATGATTCTTTGATTCATTCATTTATCTCTCTTCATAATCAAAATGTGCCAATGTGCTAAAGTGCTGCTATAATTGATAAGGACCAGCCGGGTAGGGAAAAAAAGACAATCAGACACAACAGGGCTGATTCAGTGCCGCTTCCAAACTGTGTTGTATTAGGCTCGTTCTGTGTCTTTTACACATTTTTTTCGTTCGCGTATGAGCTTACGCCTGATTCAGAGCCTCCATCGTAAGCGTTCCGTTGACTGTTCGTAGCTGCGTAAGCCAACAGAAATGCCATTTTCTGCCTCTCGTTGCGTTCTCTAAAGGATGAGTGTAACGTACACGTTACCCCGTAAACCTCGTATCCTACCGTTTTTCAGTGTTTTTCAACGTAGCTTTCCACAAAGATTTTCCGTGTCCCGTTAGATTCAGCATGCATCTTTCTGCAAATATACGTGGAAACTGAATTTTCTAGGAAAAATGCAATGTTTCTTGCCATATACGCATGCGCGCAGCTATTACCCTCATTTATGTCCCCGTCTCAACTATTCTCTCAATCACTTCTGCTTCCATGCTTACCTCAACTCACTTGCGGTTCCCTTCTTCATGCTTACCTCAACTCACTCACGGTTCCGTCCTTCATGCTTACCTCAACTCACTCGCGGTTCCGTCCTTCATGCTTACCTCAACTCACTCATGGTTCCGTCCTTCATGCTTACCTCAACTCACACGCGGTTCCGTCCTTCATGCTTACCTCAACTCACTCGCGGTCTGTCCTTCATGCTTACCTCAACTCACTCACGGTTCCGTCCTTCATGCTTAGCTCAACTCACTCGCGGTTCCATCCTTCATGCTTACCTCAACTCACTCGCGATTCCATCCTTCATGCTTACCTCAACTCACTTGCGGTTCCACTTTAGATGTTCTCCCGTCCTTCATGCTTACCTAATGTTCTTCATGTTCTTATTTTTTTTCTATCCTTCTTGATTTCATCTTTTTTATATTTATTTTGCCCTGTGTCCGTGTCTAAATAGTGTATAACTCAAATAAACAGGAAACATGGTTAAGTTTAACAGCATTTATTATCTCTAAAATAGTTTTATAAAAGGTATTTTGCCTTTAGTGTTTTGCATTTTTTGGGGGGTAAAAAAGTTTTTTAAAAAATGTAAAAACATATTAAATTTCAAATATGAAAACATATTAACAATAATCAAATAAGTAGCAAGCCCCAGGATTCTAGTCTTTACTGGTCCCCATGGAAGCAGCAAGCTCCTGAATGTCGCCCAGCAGCCGATACACTGTTGCAGTAAGCCTCTGAAGTCTTTCCTGTGGTGTTCCTGTGTAAAGGAAGCAATAATCACATATTGGAAAATACATGTTTGCTAGCAGTGGAATGCAATATTATTAATGTTCAGGCAAAGGTATGAGGCCATAGGTCATTATGCTAATGTATTAGACTAGGGATGAGGCCATAGGTCATTATGCTAATGTATTAAACTAGGGATGAGGCCATAGGTCATTATGCTAATGTATTAGACTAGGGATGAGGCCACATCGCATTTTCCTAATGTATTAAACTAGGGATGAGGCCATAGGTCATTATGCTAATGTATTAGACTAGGGATGAGGCCATAGGTCATTATGCTAATGTATTAGACTAGGGGTGAGGCCATAGGTCATTATGCTAATGTATTGGTCAAACCTTTATAAATACCTGTGAACAAATCTATGTTATAGCTAATAAAATATTAGTAATAATAAAAAATTAGTCTTCAAACTTACCAGGCTGGTGGGCGACCTCTGCTTGGGGGACCAGCATTCTCTCTGGGGCCTGCCACTGACCAGGATCTGAGGCTGGAGAGGAAGGAAAAATAGGTTTAATTGTAATGTAAGATTAGGTCAAGCCAACATTTTTTTTTATAATGTGTGTGTGACAACACCCACCTTCGCCATGCACCTCATCTGGTGGCCTCTCCAAAACACGGGAATGAGTGTGTTTTGACAGTGGATGTAAGTGTGTGTGCACTTCAGTCAGACAAATATATCAAAGTGTTGTGGCTCCGGCATCTGGTACGACCCTCTGGCGAGCCGCTGATGCCCCTCCTCTGTAGAGAGCTCTAGTGGCTGCACCACCCTCACTAGACCCAGATCCATCCCGCACTGGCCGGACTGTTCGCCTCCGGGTGGGTCTGATTCTGTAAAACCATTCGCTCACTACAAGAGAATAGCATTCATAAGCACAGGCCTAAATATGGATTTTTGCATATCTTTCAAGTAATAGTCATGTACTTACTAGGGAAATGTTGAGCGAAGAATCGCCTCACCCGGGGCCTCTTCCTTCTCTTTAGATCCGACCAGTGTTGGGTGATCTGAGTGAAGAAGAAGGTGGTGCCGCTGGCGGCTGCAATTTTGGCCTCGATCTCCAGGGCCAACGTCCTCTTCTGGAAATCATTCGCCAGGTAGTCGTACCTGGCCTCCATCATGATCTGAAATATACAAGCTAAACACATTTGATTACTCATAACATAATACAAATCTCAATCACAGTTAAAGCAGCTTGCTAACTTGCAGTCCACCTAACATTTCTAGCCTTCAGCTATCCTTCTAGATGCCATTTTGTTGTTGCGCACATGTGCTCACTAACTTTGGCTTGACACGCCGTTTAGATTCAAAAATATGAACCACTGTTTTGCCCTGAGCTGCCTAATCGCATATGCATGCATTTCGCCTGGAAATCTAAGGCCTCAACACTTACGAGCATGATAGTGTCCTGCTGCTCGCGGGGGAAGAGCGTGGGTGCCATCTTGATAGCCTTGGTCATCAGATATGTTGCGCCCCAGCGATTTCTGGGATGCGCACGTCCTTACACGCGATCACACGTAAGCGTCATACACAGTCATAAGTATTTAAAGGGAACTTTGACACACAGCTGAGTCTCTTTACAGATATTACCATGCCTGCTAAGAAAGCTAGCCGCAAGTTAGCCCTGTCCAAGGAACGCCATGAGCGTCATGCCGAAAGGCATGGGGAAAAACCTTGGGCAGGCCTACAACTTGGTCACACAAAGCCAGTGGACACTCGCATAGTACAAGAAGCAGCAGTCGCCACCTGAAGGATACCATGGGCCACACTCAAGGGCACTCCAAATCTGCATCATCCAAGAAGGCGAAGGAGCATTCTTCAAGAAAGCAGGCTCCGTGCCCCTCGACATCCAAAATCCAAGGGACCACAAGTAGTAAAGGAAAGGGTAAGGCGAGGGCTAGAAGCCCCAGTCCACCTTCAACACCGTCTCCTGGTCCTTCACAAGGTCAAGAATCTAACCTAGAGAGCCCAGAGTTACCGGGAAGCTCCACGGCAGGAACTCCTAGTTTCAGCCAGGCAATGACACCCAGCCCCCATGCCAGTCCTGCACAAGCCATGGTAAGCAAAAGGTCTGGCTATTTGATGCCTGCTAGTCATCAAAGAATGTCTCCCAATATTCCACCCACACAGGAAGAGCCATCCAGGGCAACATTAGGGCGAAACCTGCATCGTGGAACGTTGAGTGGACGCTTTACCGAGCTACAAACCATGGCGTTGGCAAGTGGGGTTTCTGAGCACTTTCATGAACTGTATGGGAGAATGTCTAAAGCCACAAGTAAAATGCAAAAAAAACAAATCTGGGAGGACATCACCAGACAGGTCAATTTTGCGGGTACAGAGAGGAAAGATGTGGAGCAGATCCAGCGCATGTTCTCGGACCTTAAATATGCTGTGAAGCAGAAGTGGAATAAGCGCAGGCAGCACGGGTACATCATTTTCAGGGAGTTGTGCTGGTTGTTGTGTGTAACCTTGTCACTAATCTGGCTTTTCTCTTTTGTCAAGGTTGCAAACAGGCTTCCCAACAAAATTACAATACACTGCAGCAGAAGAGTTGGTGCTCGCACTAATCCACCCCTCGGCACTACAGGGCTTATCTGGGGCATTCGACACTGACTACAATGTTATGTCTGAAGGTTAGTTTATTTGATTGTTTTTTGGGCTTTGCCTTGAATAAATGTATTTGGAACGCATAACTCAACAGAGGGCCGGAGATATGCTGGAGGAGGGGTGGGGGAGTGGTGACCAGCCTCCAAGGGTGCAGCAGTTGAGGGCCATTACAAACGTCTTGTTGGTAACTGGTGTGGGGTGGCTTTGTAATACTTTGACCAGGGTGCAATTAAGGCTAGCTACTACTATGGGTACCCAAGGGATATTTGTGTGTTTACGTGCCTTTAAAATTCTATTTCAGCTCCTCAACAGTCTGCTGCGAGTGTGGAACCATCCACCAGTTTGCCCCCTGCCACAACGTCCCGCCTGCCTAGGCCACAGGAACAGTTGGATCTGGTAAGTGTACTGTGCTTTAACTGTTGATGCATATGAATGCACATTGCTAGTTGACCCAATTTATATTTCAACAACTCTCACAACCTTTTTTTTTGTCTGTTCCCACCAGAATCCACCCATAATGGATGATATCCACCATATGGAGGAGGAGGAGGACAAACTGATTCTGCCAACACCAAGCCCAACCATGCCACGTAATCTGCCACTGCCCCTGCACCCACCAGAAACAAATCTTCAGCAGCAGACTCAAGCACAGCCTCTGCTGGAAGGCCATCATGGCCATCAGCAAGAGACCTACCACCAGTCCCCAGTGCTCGCTCTGCTGCAGAGGATTTGCCCACTACTTCTGCTCCTGTTGCTAGGGCTAGAGTGCCATCATCTGCACACGCCCACACCTAGGGAAGTGGCAGACGCATTCAGCCACGTCGCCATGTTACCAAGGGGAGGCGCGTGCAGGTACTGGAGACAGCTTGGTGCAATGACAGCTGCTACTTTAGGCAAATAAACCAAAGAGCAACAGAGCACCTGTCAGCCCAAATAGAGCTCCTCAATAACAACTTTAGCAACATGATTGAATAAATGAGGACTAGCAACAGGCAGATGCTGGAACAGTGGCAGATTATGAATGCAACACATGCACAGGTGTTGACCATCCTCCAACCCCAACACCAGCCTTATTATGGTCAGCATCCATATTCCTAATTTGCGTTGGATTTGCTCCACATGTTTCCTCTCCATCCCTACACTATTGACCTGAGATACTGGCTGCCTGTTCCTGGGTGGGTGGTATAAAATAGGTGAGATTGTTGCCTGCCTAACATCGCAACTTTTTCTGGTAAAGGATGTTGTTGGACTTGCTGGGGGACTGGGTGTCATCGGCTTGGTGCAACTATTACTTGCAGCCGTGGAGTTTGCCGATGACTCAGGCCTGGCTACCTTGTAATGCTGAAATGGTCCTCACGTAGGAGAGGGTGTGGTTGTGGGCCGCCCTATTATCCTGCCCTATTGTTTGCCTTGCCCTTAAAACTAGTGCTCCCTATAGTACTGGATGTGGGTGGATGGGGAGCTTTCTGACAGAAGGTACTATCCTTCGCCATCCCTGAACTGACAAAACCCATTTGGACTGGATCCTTCCTTTGGCTAATAGATGTCCTCTTAGGCTGCGACTGCCCTTACCCACCTAGTTTAACCAATGTCTGGTTAAATGTATGCATGTACCATTTTAAGTTGTGGCTGAATTTGACCCTTTTATGTTATGTTGGCTCCCCACCAGATGTATTTGGCAAAATACATTTATTCAGAAAGATATGTGTTCCCGCACAGCTGAAGATTGTCTGAAACTGGATGCCGGCTAAACAGGAAATGAAAACCGCCCTATCCAGGGGGGTACTTGATACTATACAGTGTGTGGGCTGCCAGTCAGACCACTTGTTACCTTGTTACCCGGCCGAATATGAATATGAATAATATAGTCTAGTGACATATTTCCCTTTCCTCCCCCCTCCCTCCCCCCCTTCTTTCCCCTTTCCCTTCCCCCCTCCCTTCCCACTTTCCCCCATCTTTCCTCCATTAATAACTTAAAATATTTTGGTCCCCTGGATATTTCGACATATACATGAATGATATTTGAAGTGAATCCAGCTTATGTATAGTAAACTAGATATATATTTTATTACTATGTGGAATGTTAGCCCAGATTCATGTCTGCTTAAGCAAATGAGTCGATGGCGCCAAGCATGGCCGCCTTGGAAGGAGTCGCTCCAGAGAGCTGTTAGGTTCCCCATTTTTTTCGTTATTGTTTCTGCCTGTTCTTTATTTTTTTTTTCAAACCCTTATGCTCCCTAGTTCTCATCCTACCGAACAGGGGTGCTAATGTTTAACTCGGAGCATCTGGTCATTACCTAGAGTACCGGACCTATGGGGACCGCAATGGCGCCCTGAGTACACGTGGCGGCGGGCGTTGACTTACTTGCTGGTTCCAGTCGTTGAGAAGGACAGGAAGATCGGGCCATTCTCTCCCTTGATGGTGGCTGTCTGGCGGCCTGAGCTGTCTGCGTGGAGTGGAGGAACGAGGTAACGGCTCCCTTCTCGTGTAACGGCTCCCATCTCCTGGAATGGCCGGCGGGTCGCGCTGGTCGTGAGGCGGGCTGCAGGCTAGCAGCTCCCTCTTCCCTCAGGTGTGCTGGAGAGGCTCGGAGGAGCGTGTCAGGCGGCCCGTGCCTGAATTGGCTGATCAGCCCCGGAGCGTGTCAGGCGGCCTGTGCCTGTATGGGCACATCAGCTCCGGTCGGCAGGGAGCTGCGGCGGACGAAGGAGCTTGTCAGGCGGCCTGTGCCTGAATAGGCTGATCTGCCCCGGACGGCTGGGGAGCTGCGGTGGGAAGAGCGTGTCAGGCGGCTTGTGCCTGAATGGGTGATCAGCTCCGGACGGCTGGGGAGCTGCGGTTGGACGCAGGAGTGTGTTAGGCGGCCTGTGCCTGAATGGGCTGCTCAGCTCCAGTCGGCTGGGGAGCTGCGGCGGACGGAAATCGTGTCACGCGGCCAGTGCCTAACTAGCTGATCGTCTCTGGACGGCTGTGGAGCTGCGGCGGACAAAGGTGCGTGTCAGGCGATCCGTGTAGATTCTGAACGGCGGCTACTGCTGGGAGCTGAGGGCCGGTGAGGTCCCCTAGTGCCTGGATAGGCCTTTCACTCAGGCAGCTGTGCGGCAGGGAAGGTCACGCTCGGTGAGTCGCGTCTGGAAGCAGATCTCAAACTTTTTTTGTGAGTTACTGAAACTGCAAGGACACTGTTTCATCATACATACATACAAGTAAGCTGCAGAAGTCGGGGGCTTGTGCAGTGTTTAGATAGGGAAAGGGTTAGGTTAGGCTGTGTTCTATTCCAGCTCTGCTAATTCCGCACCTTCAAACTGCTGGATTTCTGCACCTTCAAGCTGCTGGATTGTCTAACCTATTTGACCTCTGTCTTCTATTCTCTGAACTACCGCTAGATTGCCTATTCGGTTTTACCATTGACAATCTTTATCAACCTTGTTCACCAGAACTCTCTGCTCTGTTTCCCTCTGTTTCCCTTGCTGCTGTGCCCATGACATGACTCTCTGTGCCACTGTGCTGGACGTTCACTGTCCCCACCTTCTTGAGTACGCCAACACTGTGGTAACATCCCAAAACTCACAATACACATCTAGTGGTGTCTTAATCAACCATCAGATATTATTTATCTGTAGTCAATATGCACACTTAGTTGTGTTATGCCATACATTGATATTCACCAGGGATTGAATCACAGTACCGGATCTAGTGTGCCCCAGTCTCTGTCCTTGGCTACACTCCCCCTGGGTCACCATGTGCCTCAAATACACTAGGGAAACACTCTTGGAAATTAAAGAACCCAAGCTGCGCTGCAAGAAATGGCGCAGAAGGGGTAAAAGAGCAGGGTTGTTGGTGAGGCTAAAAAGGAGAGGGCAACGTTTGGCACTTCCATCTTTGCATCTAGCCAACCTACGCTCACTCCCAAACAAAATGGAGGAATTACATCTGCTGTGCAATAATCGTTCAGAGTTCTCCAACTCAGCGGTTCTATGTTTCACTGAAACCTGGCTCAGTGCCAACATTCCAGACGAGGCCCTAGAACTCCCTAATTTTAGCATCATCAGAGCAGATAGGGACTGCAACTCTGCACAAAAATTGCGGGGAGGTGGCATTTGCTTCTATGTGAACTCCAACTGGTGCAGTGACACAAAAATCCTGGTCAAAGGTTGCACTCCCTGTTTAGAATTATTGGTAGTCAATTGTAGACCCTTCTACGCTCCAAGGGAATTTTCCTCATTTATCCTTATTGGGGTCTATATTCCTCCACAGTCATCCGTAAAAACTGCTCTAGATGGATTAGTTGACTGCATTACTGAATGCGAAAGGAAATTTCCCCAGGCCCTCATCATCGTAATGGGGGATTTCAACCAAGCTAAGCTCAATCTAGAAATGCAGAGGTTCATCCAGCATATTACCTGTCCCACCAGAGGCAGTAACTCCCTTGACCACTGCTACACCACGATAAAAGGTGCATACAAACCTATAGCCAAAGCGGCCCTTGGTTACTCTGATCACGCCCTTATACACCTGGTACCTGCATACAAGCAGCAATTGAAAAACAGCAGGCCCTCCTACATTACCACTAAAAAGTGGACGGAGCAAGCTAAATCCGATCTACAGGCATGCTTCGAAACCACTAACTGGGAGATCTTCAAAGATCCAAATAACATCAATGACTGGACTGACAAGGCAACGTCCTACATCAAGTTCTGTGAGGACATGCTGATTCAGACTAGAACTTACAGGAAGCAGGAGAACAATAAACCTTGGTTTAGGAGGTCGATCAAGGCCCTGAGAGCTAAAAAGGAGGAAGCTCACAAAAATCTTCCTGAATACAGAAGACTCCGGAACAAGCTTTCAAAAGAGATAAAAGCTGCTAAAAGGCTATACTCAACTAGGCTGGAGGAGAAATTTTCTTCTGACAATCCGAAAGAACTTTGGAATGGCTTAAGACATATCACCAACTTCAAGGGCTCCTCCCCTTCCATTACTCCAAACAAAAAGCTTGCTAAGGAACTGAACAACTTCTACAGTCGGTTCGATTCAGTGTCGTCTACTAGCGGTACTCGCCCCGCTAATCCCCCTCCATGTGCTAGCGGTTCACACTCCGCTAATCCCCCTCCATGTGCAGGTAGCACATCCCTTCAAGACTGTCCGTCAAATCTGAACTTTGAAGTATCAGACGTTAGGAAGCTTCTAATGTCCCTCAACACCAGGAAGGCATCTGGTCCTGATGGCATTTCCACAACATGCCTCAAACTACATGTCCCTAACTGTTTGAAGAGCTCACTAATTATCCCAGTCCCCAAATCTTCATCTGCTTCGGACTTGAATGACTTCAGACCAATTGCTCTGACACCGGTGGTCATGAAGATATTCGAACAGCTGGTTATGTCATTCCTCAAGGAGGCCACAGGTTCTTTTTGGGATCCACTACAGTTCGCATACAGAGCGAACAGATCAGCTGAGGATGCGGTCAATCTGGCGATCAAGTACACGTTGGTCATGGATCATGTTGATCGTCCAAAGTCTTATGCTAGACTGTTATTAGTGGACTTCACCTCAGCATTCAACACCGTTGATCCAAAAATTCTTCATGATAAGTTGCTCTCCATGGGCATTCCACTCGAGCTGGATTTTTAGTTTTCTGACAGGTAGGTCCCAGAGGGTCAGACTGGGAGCCTTTGTTTCCACATCCAGAATCACAAGCATGGGTGCACCACAAGGGTGTGTCCTGTCTCCCCTACTCTTCTCACTTTACACCAATGACTTCATCTCCTCAGATCCATCGGTCAAGATCATTAAATACGCTGACGACACCACCATAGTAGGCCTTATCAGTAACAATGATGAGTCTAGCTATAGGACCCAAGTGGAAACCCTTGACTCTTGGAGCAAAGTTAACAATCTTATTCTGAATACTAATAAAACAGTTGAACTTATAATTGACTTTAGGCGATCTCACCAATCACACCATCCCATTTCGATTGGTGAGGAGTCTGTCAAGATTGTAACCAGCGCCAAATTTCTAGGTACTCAAATCACACAGGACCTGAAGTGGAGCAAGCAAGCGTCTGCTATCCTAAAGAAGGCCCAGCAGCGGTTATTCTTCCTCAGGCAGTTGAGGAAATACGGTTTGTCCAAAAAGATCTTGAAGGCATTCTACAACGGTGCCATTGGATCAATCCTGACCAGTTCATGTACAGTCTGGTACAGAGGGACCTCAGCCAAAGATAAGCAGAGGCTGAAGAGAATAACCAGGATTGCTGAGAGGTTAATTGGATCCCCCCTACCTTCTCTGGATGATCAATACATAAGCAGAATCTCCTCAAGGGCTAAGAAGATATCTGGAGACGTGACGCACCCAGGTCATCCCTTCTTCAGGCTCCTACCATCCGGTCGCAGATTCAGGGCTCACTCAACCAAAACTTCAAGACACAGAAACACTTTCTTTCCTCTGGCTGTTATGGCTCTGAACAATATTAGTATGTGAAAGGCACTTAACCACATTCCGCTACACATCTCTGACAATTTTTTATTAGTCACTATAGATTACCTGAACTGTATAGTTATTCTTGTCATACTATGTCATGTATGTAATTGTTATAACTATTCTTGTTATACTTTGTTATGTATGTAATTGTTATAGCTCTCATGGCGTATCTCCTTGCCAAAAAAGCATTCCTTGTTTGTACCTTGTACTTACTTGGCAGTTCAATAAAGTATTGAAGTATTGAAGTATATGTAGAAGGACAGGCTGCGTTCCCCAGCGCCCCCCTTGCTCACGCCGTCCCGCACTGGGGTCTGCCTTTAGTCTTGGTGGAGTGTCCGCGGCCCGGTGGTGGCCTGGAGCGCGTGGCCGCCGGCCGGCGAACACAGTCTGCCAACATTGGTTTGGTGGCTGTGATGCGAGGGCGGGGGCGCGCGCGCGGGTCTGCCGTGGCGCCGCGGACACATCATGTTACTGGCCGCCACATACACAGAGTGCCGCCGGGGACGCGTGCGCAGTAGAGGCATCGGCTTCAATGGCCGGATGTGCCTGCGCAGCGCTACCCACGTGAGGCACTCGCTTACTATAGGCCGTCTAATACATCCGGCGTCATCACGTCGGCTACCCGGAAGGACTATGGCAGCTCCATTGTGCACGATGGCGGGAGAGGCAAGGCACTATTTAAGGGACACACAGCCAACTAACCATCACACCCTGAGGAAGTGGCGGGAGCGGAACACCACGAACCGCGTCGGTGTTGGTAGGGCGGTGAGAGTGTGTGGACTGAGACCAGGAGTACAGGTGATGCCTTACTAATATTGACCAGTGTTAGTTATTTGCTTTGATCTGCCTGTGTTTTTGGAAACACCTGCTGCACTTACCTTCAGTGCACATATTGCACAAATTTTGCACTCAGCACCTTGCACTTTAATAATATGTTGGCACTTTCTGATATTCTGTGAAACACCATTGATACATACTTTTATAGTTATTTTGCACAAAGCTATTTTGCACAATCTATTTATTCAATCTTGTTCATCCTTTATTCATCACCACTGCTTCATATGCGGGGTTCTTTTCCACTTGCACTTGGCAGACAAATGCTTTTTTATTTCTTTTCTTCATTATATAGCATATATCAATCATAACGTTTGTAGTCTAAGATGGTCCACCATACTCCCGTCCTTTGGTTTTTAACTGTGTTTTTTAAAATGTCTGTTGATTTTGGGCCTAATATGTATTTACTTAAATTAATTTTGAATAAAGCATCAATTGAATTTGTAAAACTGAAGTGCGGCTACCATTTTACAGGTAACAAGTGGTCTGACTGTCAGCCCACACACTGTATAGTATCAAAATACATTTATTGTTAACAAAAATGCATTACTCTCAAATGTGTTGTTAAATATTTTAGTATTGAATATTATTTACAAATAATTAAATAAAATGATCAAATATAGACATTTGTCCCATGTCTAAAAATAATATATACAAGGACAACCAAATACCCCCCCGGTATGGTCCAGACATCGAAACCAGGATTTCAGGAGGCCAAAGGCCCTCTCCACAACAGCTCCGGTCTTTCTATGGGCCCGTTTATAGGCCTCCTGGGCCTGAGTGTGAGGGCGAAGGACAGGTGTCATGAGCCATGGCAGGAGTGGGTAACCCGAATCCCCTGAAATGTAGCCAAAAAACTAAGTTAGGGTCAACTTGTAAACAACATGATTGTTTAACATTTAATCAAGGCAAAAAAACATCCGTAGGTTTATACAGGGTTTGGCTTAAAAATTCAAAGGCATACAGTGAAAGGCTCTATAAATTATTAGTCCAAACTTACCCAAGAGCCAGCCACCAGACACATTTCCAGACTCAAATCGGCCATACAAGCTGGAATTGTGCAGGATATAGGCGTCGTGGGTGGATCCGGGAAACCCTGCCATGACACTCATGAAGGTGAGGTCCGGGCCAACCACCGCTTGGATGTTGATGGAGTGGCCCATATTCATATTCCTGTGAAAGCAGACATACAGGTATTTAGTCCAAAATACTAATTAAAACAGATGAATACACAAAATATTAGCTAATAAAGGCATCCTTATTCCATTCTAGTCTTGGTACAAATATGTATAGGCTAGTACTATAACAATCCAAAGTAATATTTCTAATGTTAGTTAAAAATCAGGTGTACATGGTAAGGACTAATTAAGGTCAACATTAAAATGATTCCTTCAGGTGGTGTACATGGTAAGGACTAATTAAGGTCAACAGTACAATGATTCCTTCAGGTGTACATGGTACGGACTAATTTAGGTCAACATTAAAATGATTCCTTCATGTGTGCCTGGTAAGAACTAATTAAGGTATGCATTTACATTATTTAGTTAAGGCATACATGCTAAGGATGGATTGATATATGACTGAAAACATACTGTGAATACATGATTTCTGAAAAATCATAATGTGGAACTAAAACACTTACCTAAATAAATGCTCGTCAGCTGCTTGGGGGACCAAGGCAACATGGGTACAATCGATCGCACCCAAGACGTTGGGCACAGTATTGGTTCCAGCAGGGTTAAGGAGGACCTAAATTGGACCTCAACTTGGCTGATTTACCTGGCACAGATTGGAGGTGATATACAATTGTCATTGGACTTGTAAGTGGACAATATAGTATACGTATATTGTGACTTCACTCTTTATAAACACTTGGAGTGTCCATGTTGAATGAATATGGAGTATGGAATTCTAAAATTCCTCTGGCAAGGAACATCGTTAGCAGAACTTTTGGATACTTGCTTCATCCCATCTTGTACTAACACTAGATTTCTATCATTTTAACACTTCTCAGAAGATATTTAGGTACCACGGTTGCACCCACCTTATTGTCCATTTTTTTCCATGCTATGGCCTGTGCATTGATGTATAATTGCTCATGGTCTGCAGCCCATGGAGTGAAGTTACCAACATCAACAAGAGTACCAAATCCCTGTTTAGTAAATATCCAGTTTATTATTTGGTAACCATGAATGAATTCCCCATTGTCATTAAACAATAGCTCAGAATCTGACACAGCAAATGGAGCTGGAACTTTTGCCAGGAAATGATGTAACTGAAAAATGATTTAAAAGGTAAATGTTATATATCTCCGACTTCGTCGGACTCCGTCATCAGGACTGAAAAAACAAACATGGGGGAGTAATTGAAGAAGCAGCAGCATGTACAAAGCCCTGGAGACAAGAGTGGGAGAAAGTGTTTATGATAGAACACAGGAGGAGGTTATAGGTAGGGATGAGCGAACCCGCTCAAGTTGGGGTTCAACAAGTTGGTTCAACAAGTTCAGCCAAACTTGCCAGACTCGACCTGAACCCCATTGAAGTCAATGGAGACCCAAATTTGGGGGACCAAAAATGGCTGAACAACGGGGGTAGGAAGGACTAGAGGGCTGCAAATCGAGGGGAACACCAGGGCAAGCACAAAATGAGCTGAGGAAAATAATAACAAAAAACAAAAAAATAAAGAAATACATACAAAAATGAAAAAAAAACAAAACATTTTTTTTTACTGTTTTTGGAGGCCAAATTTAGAAATAACGCCTGGGTGATTGCCCTGCATTAAATGGGAGAGGTAAAGTACTCAAAATAATAACAGAAAACTAAAAATTACTTTTTCTCTTTAATCAGATATACAGATATACACAGCAGGCTTTGCAGCGTACCCTTGTAGGTCCCAATACTGTAGCCAGAATGGTGAGACAAGACCAAGTTAAGGCAATGATAGATTAGATTGCACACAGTGCAACAAGTTCCAGTTTACCAGGGACAAAGAGCATTATTAGTATCATTATTGTTTATTTACAAAGCGCTATTGTATTCCGTGGCGCTGTAAAAACAAAAAATCTCAGGAGGGTGGGACACTGAATAGCATGCCGTTTTTTCAAACAGTGTACAAATGTCAGGTCTTCAGTGTCAGAGTCACTGAAGAGGAAAAATTTGAATAAGCTCCACACAATGTCCGTCACCAGGGACCTTCAAAGCAAACAAATAACATTGTTATTATTATATTAATATTATGTTATTATAATATATTATTATTATTATTATTATTATTATTATTATTATTATTATTATTATATTATACTATTGTTTATTTAGAGAGTTCTATTGTATTCTGTGGTGCTGTGCAAACTAAAAATTACAGGTGGGTGGGACACCAAATAATCTTTGCCACGTCCATGGCCAAGAACCTGCAAAGCAAACAGAAAAACATTGTTAGTATTATTATATGCTTCCACTCATTGCACTCTTCTACTTTATTTTCTTCTTTACTGCCTCCTCATCCAGTCATGGGATCCAGGAGCAGGCACATGAGTGGATGCTGATGCTGAACCTAAAGTCCGGTCAGGTGGTGTGGTGTTCCAGCTCCAAAATGCCCAGGTGAGTTGAAGTGCAGACCAACAGCACTTCACAAATTAGTGGGCCTCCATGAGATACTGCTGTGCTGCAGTTTTGGAGGCTTTGAAGGAGAACGTTTCTTCACATCAGTGCGGCACTGATAGAGCGTGGCAGGGGGGTTGCAGAGGAGGAGATACCTCCCACTGAGCATAGCTTCTCCTTAAGTCAGGGCACATCAGGGCCTGGTTCACATGAGCCACTACAAGCTTCAGTGCCAGTGCAACAACCGCAGATTTGCCCGCATAGTCACCAGTGCCACCCTGCATGATGCCTGCTATATGGACAACATCACCTTCTTGAATCCAACACTTGAGTGGGATAGAAAGATGAGGGAATACAAAAGCACTCTGGTGGATGCACTATTGGTGGAGTTTACAGCTGACTTTGAGGGCTCAGTGACAGCATGAGGCCAAAGAGGAGGAAGACACAGGTCATTTGAATGCTTTGGCATCAGTCACTATAATTAGGGAAATCTGTGCAAGACGCTCGTCTTCAGGGAGCTGCAAAGCAAACAGAAAAAAATATTAGTATTATTAAAAATTATATTATTGAAATAAATATGTGCAAACATTTGAGACTCCCTCTGATGCTTCCGTTGTCTCAGTATCTACCACAGCCTCCACGACAAGGCCACCTGTCTCCCCCTAAAGTAATGATGTGAGACCAGCACCCCCACCACCAAGCCTGGCCACACCATCCCAGATAGCGTTTAGATTTCTAATCTCCAAACAACAGGCAGAAACTCTAAATTTATCCATCTCACCCATTATCCCTGGTTTTGAATGTAAGCAAAGGAAAATCCCTTTAAATGCTTCTATTCTGGCTGGTGGAGACAGAGAGCTTTAAAAAAGGTATTCTGACTCACCAGATGGCAGCAAATGGAATCCTGTAGACAGCTCCACATTCCTTGTGTGTGTCTGTACTGGATGTTTTCTTTACTCCATAAGGCTTGGCAGATAGCTTACTTACTTGTGCTTGGACCACGTGGTTGAGTTTTGAAAGCTTTATTTCAGTAAAGAATATCGGTACAGCACACATGTCTTTCCAATACAGCTGGAAACTTGTGGTGTAATCCATACAGCAACAACAGGTAAAAGAAGTGTAGCTGCAGAAGGGGAACAGCAGGTGTGCACTGCTTGGATGCCAGAATAGTAATGGCCACAAGGGAGAGAAAAAGGAAGGAGTTACTTACAACAGAGCAAGGCTAAGAGAGCCTGGAGGGGATAAGGGGAATTAAAGGCACACTGTTCAGCCTATACAAATAAACATATATTAAACTATTACCCCGGGTAGAATGAAATGTAACAACCAAAGATGTTGGGCCCCAGACTGGCCCATAAAATCCCTATGCAATTATACTGCACACCACCACAATATAGAAAAATATAAATGTAAATTTATTCAATCTTTCTTAGAACAACAAAGACATAACAAGACTAAATTAAAAAACATACACACAATGGTTGGGGGAATGGGAAGGTCCTGTCCTAGAATGAAATGTAAGTTGTGGGACATGACACTCCTTGCCTGAAATCTTTAGATTTCACATAACAGAACAACATTGTATAAATGTCCATAAATTGTCCAATGGTAACGATGATCCGAAACCTGTAAGAGAAAAACATGCAATAGCATAACTTTATTAATTAACTCTAAGGACAAAGAGAACGATGTTCCTGAAGACTGTTCTTAATCCACAAGGCATTTTAGTTAAAGTTTTTGTGACCAACCGACTAGAACAAAAAATCCAAATAAAAGGAAAAAACCCACTCTTCGGATTAGAGAGGCTGCCATAGGCCAAGGCCTCAAAAACCCAGTAATCCAAGGGAAATGTAATCCAAAGTTCCATGGTAATGGTAGAGCACAGTCAATTTTCAAAGCAGAAAAGTATCTTGTGTGTCATAGCAGGTAATCGAGGGATATACTCTCCGCCATGGCCTTGCAGGATGATGCATGTCCTTTTCAGGTAACTTCTCCTCTAGAAAGGAGGAGAACAAGCTCAGTAATTGGCTGAAAGAAGACTCACTCTGGGCCTCCACCTGCTAACTTGACTTCAGCAATTTCCACTGCTAACACACCTGCACAAAGTACAAGTCTAGACACAGTGTGGGCTGGTTTTGAAGTTAACTCGAATCCACAGTAGTTTGCTGTTGGTTCCTAAGAACTTCAAGTAGGTTACTGTGGTGATGGCTTCATTGCATGCATCTGAGAAGATGTGGACTTCTTTTCTGACAGCTGTAGGAATTGAGCTGGGAGCATAGAGGTGCCGGACCTGAAGTTGTTCTAATATTTTCAAAGAACTCTTTCATTTCTCCCACCTTTGCCGTTCAGGAGGCACGGGGTGTCCCAGTCTATGTTTTTCGTAGTTAGCTGCCTCAGCAGTACTTTGCCCTGAATGCTTGCTGGGGCAATAAATCCAAGGGGGTATAGATAGATAGGGATATATAGATACTATTGACCACCGACAGGACCCCACGTTTGGTGAAAGGTTTCTCGGAACTTCACACCTGAAATGTAAAAATATCCTGCTGAATGTCCCATAGCAAGCCTAGGCTGCTTTGCATAGAAGGCATCTTGGAACTAATGTTGAGGTCCTTTAAGTTAATAGCACGATCGTCGGAAAAAAGGCTTTCATCACCTCCTGGCTGTTGGAGATGATCTTGTGAGGTTTGAGGTTTGGCACAGGTAGCATCTCCTGTGATGTGCTGAGGTGGTCAGTTGTCTGTTCAGTTGTGGGCAAGGATTTAGGATCATCTTGAATGTGAAAGTTCAGTTTAACAGACTGACAAGCAGCAGGACCAAACTCCTTCTCAACTTATGAGACTGTCCTTCTAAGTCCATAGGTTGCTACAGCAGGAGAGGGGTTGTTGCTGAAGACAAGTACTTCCAATTTGAAGTCTGTGACCTCCTTGTCAAAGTCTTTGTTAAGTAAAGTCTCTTTTGGAGAATGGATAGGTAGGTGTGATACCAAGCTGTTGGAATTGTCAGGTGAAAATTCCTTCTCCATAACTTCAAGGAGTTATTTATCTTCTTTAGTAGGCACCAACTTGTTGTTAGGCACTGTTGCTCTCAGGTTGTCATCCTGAGTTAGGTTGTTTTGAGGTTCTTGCTGACACTGCTGCTCAGCTTCTCCTTCACGCAGTAATGGTATGGACATGACTCAAGACGGCAGTTGGGACCATTCAGCATGATCTGTGTTTTTAATGAAGTGACTGGTGCAGACTTCTTCATTTTGTCTATGCAAACATTGCCTACAATGACCCAACCTAGATCAAGGCGTTGAGAAAACGTAGCGTCCCCCACTCCATTCATCTGCCAGCGTACCCTGTGTACTCGGAAAATGTCTCTGCCCAGCATTAGCAAGATCTTGGCATCCTTATCAAGAGGTGGTATTTCATGAGCTATTAACCTCAGGTGCGGGTGAGGATGAGTGGCCTCTGGTGTAGGGATCTCATCTCTGTTGGATGGTATCTAGTTGCAACCCAGAAGTGTAGGCAAGGCCAGTTCAATATTGTTTTGAACAGGAGCTACCATCAGTCCGCTGGCTCTTCTTCCAGAGACTTTAGTGATGCCGCTACAGGTACCCAGAGTGTAAGGATAAGTCTCACCCTTCGATTACTCTAATCACCTAAGATGGCATAAACCCTTAAAATCTTTTCTGGGTGGTCTTTAGGGTATACCTTGACAAGACATATTTTTGAGCACGATTTGTCATAAAGGTCTTCACCACAAACCTCTGTACATGAAGCAGATACTGCGGTGGGTCTTGCGGGTTGACTTGTATCCTCCCCGCCACGCTGTGACTCAGGAGAGTAATCAGCAGGTGGTGAGGGCTTTGCTCATATTCATGGAGTGCCTGCACATGGTCTTCGCTGAAAGTTGGTCTTTTTCACAGACACTGGACCCCTGTGGTTTCTGTATTTGGGGTAGGAGCTGTCAAGTGCAGGAGGGGGTGGACCAGGCCCACCAAGTTCACCAAAGGAAAAGCTTGGATCGTTCTTAGTTTCTGCAATGTTTCTGATGAACTTACAGAAGTAGGAGAACTGGGAAAAGAGACCCGCTAATCGCTTGTATATCTTGTTTCCAAGTGTAGCCCACCTTTCTTGCAGATGGTATGGCAGTTTGAAAATTATTGGGTTCAACCCATGAGCAGTGTCCAAGTAACTTAGTCCAAGTAAGTGAGGGTCTGCCTTGGCAAGTTGGAGCTCTGACAGCAGATCACTGGGCTCTAAGAATTTTTGATTGTCCTTACTAGATAACTTTGGAAAGGTCTGTAGTCTTTTGAGATGTGTGTTCTCTATAGCTTCAGGACTGCCAAAGCTTCGTTCAAGTCTTTCCCAAGCTGCAATAAGTCCTGCTCCTGGGTTGTCAGTATGAACAGATCTGAGTCTCTTAATATGTTCGGTGGATTGTGGGCCTAGCCACTTTACAAGTAAATCAAGCTCCTCGGCTGCTGTAATGCCAAGGTCACTGACTGTTGTTTTAAATGCACATTTCCAAGCTCTGTAGTTCTCAGGTTGGTCATCAAACCTTGTGAGGCTGGTCTTTATGAGTTCACGGAGGACCATGTAACTGGCAAACTCTGACATGTCTGATTTCTCTGTCTTTAGGGAGGGAATTGCTGGCTTAGAAGTGACAGACGTGGGTAGGTAAGGAGCTGCATGAGCATTTAAACCAGGAACTGTCTTAAAGTTCAGCTTGTTTGTTCCAACATTCCTGACCAATTATGCATAAAGTATGTGCAGCGTTCACACCCTGCTGCTGCTCGTCTATCTGCACTGCAGAATAACTTTTGGCCTTTTCACCCCTGATTTGCCAACCAGGTGGCATTCCACTTTATGTTTGCTTAAAAGGGTGTGTGAGCAGCATCAGGCAACAGTGAAATTCCAGCTACACCCGGGTGAGTCGACATGCAGACCAATAGCACTTCACCACCAATGAGCGTGGGCCTCCATGAGGGACGTTGGTGCCGTTATGCAGTGCTTTAAGCAAGCCCCCAATATGGTCAGCACTGATGATGCCATCATCCATGCTACCATGCACATTCTTTGCCTGTTACAAAAACACACTTCAGGTCATGAAATGGTGGCAGGAGGAGGAAGAAGAAGGTACAATTACACAGATGTCAGGCCATTCAGGCCGTGGCTTACATGGTGGGTACAGCCACCCTGTTCCACCACAGCCCACCGCTGCCAAGTCCTGGGATGCCTATATAAATACGTTTGTGGATGGTAGGGTGTATACGGACACCACCATCTACATCCTGGGCCCCCCACCATGGAGTGTTTAAAGAAAATCCCCCTTTTGGCCAGTTTTTGGTGTTTTGCTGCCGTATTATTCTCTTTTGAAATGTAAAATAATCAATACTGTTTCCAAAATACTAAAATACTCATATACAGTACCTGTGAATCTGTGTTTCTACAGTGGGACTAGTTTTCCTGTCCTTGAGTAAAAACTACTGACTAAAAAAAACTCAGAATTCGTCCAATGTATCAGGTCAGGTTCTAAGCAATGTTGGTCAAGAAGCAGTAAAGACCTTCCTTAGCTAATGGAACACGGGACTGTGATCCCCTCTATCTGAAGAAGTTGAATTGGTTAACTGTGTCCTATATTCCTTAGCCAAGCATATTATCAACAAGCCAGAGTGAGGAAGTGTCTCAGCTGTACATCACATGCACTAGATCTAAACTGATCAATCTACACTGGCTGTAAAATGTAAATCAAATGTGGAATACAATGCCCCCTGATTGTAAAATAAAGATCAAATGCGGTATACAATTCCCACTGACTGATCCTTTAAGGGGTGATTCCACTTTCAATGACATTTTTAAAAGGTTCCATTATTATGTGGCAAAATTATATCTTCATTGCTAAGTTTATCTGTTATTTGTTTTAATTGTATTTGTTTGAAACTCAGTGTTATAAAAGAAAACAGAATTCTATAGAAACAACATGTTTAATTTAGCTATGTTCACCAAAGTGGTGATTTTAAGTACATATTATACATATTCCTTATACATATTCCATATTATACATATACATATTCCTTACACTAGCTTGTTAAAGTGGACCAACACCCACCCCTGATCAGCTCCCTCCCCGCGGGGAATCCGAAATCAGGATGTCCCGCGGGGTGAAACCCCCCAGAAAACCCCTAAAATCTTACCTTTTAGGCGCCGGATAAGCTGCCGCCTCCTGCGCGTCCCTGTAGCAGGGCGCGCTCCCACGCCGGCCGTTCGTGAATGGCCGGCGCGGGCACGCGCCCTGTAAGAGGGACGCGCAGGAGGCGGTGGCGGCGAAGGCGGCGAAGGCGGCGGCGGCGGCGGTGGTGGCTTATCCGTCGCCTACGAAGGTAAGATTTTAGGGCTTTCTGGGGAGTTTCACACAGCGGAAGTGGACCAGCACCCAGGATAGTGAAAATCCTGGGTGTTGGTCCACTTTAATCATCTGATTGGCTAAGACATGGGTAACTGTTTTAAACCATTCAGTGATTAATCACAGTCTTGTGTCCCAGTAGCAAGGGTTAATTGCTGGATTCTCAGCTGGATTGGTCATTATGCTGCTTCGACTTATCCAAAGCTGCTAAAATATCATCTGTTACATTGGGAGAATTTGGGGACTTGTAGTCCATGTTTTTTTTTTTTTTTTACTTAAGGGCATAGAAACCACTCCCACTGTATCAAAACAGGAATGCCCCAAGAATGTGAAAATCATGACAACGGCATGCTGATAAGTAAATCACAGGTCTGGGGGCACAATCCTAACTCAAATTATTATTTTACATTCCAAAAGAGGAAAACAATAAGGCAAAAAGCTGCCAAAAAGTAAGTTCTCCTAGCCTGGGCAAGTGGATACTCCACTTATAATTATTATTAAACAACAGTAACCCTTAAGTGGCTTGTGCAAGGTTATGCTCCAGTATTACTTGATATTAAACTGTAACGACAGCACAGTGGCCTAAGCAAGTGGATACTCCACTAACAATTGTTTTAAACAGTAGTGGCATAAGTGTCCTGAACCAGTGGACACTAAAAATTTTTTATATATATATTTTCCATAGAGCCTTAAAACCCAAGTGGTTTGAGAAAGTTGTATTAAACAGTACTCGCACCCAAGTGGTTTCAGCAAGTGGTATTAAACAGTACTAGCACCCAAGTGGTTTTAGTAAGTTGTATTAAGGAGGAGTGACAAACAAGTGCCCTGAACAGTGGATACTCACTAACAATTGGTGTTAAAGAGCAGTGACCCCCACAGGGTCTAAACAGTTGCTGTTATAGAGTAGTTAGATCCAATTGGTTTGAGAAAGTGGTATTAAAGTGTACTGACACACAAGTGCCCCGAACCACTGGATACTCCACTAACAATTGGTATTAAAGAGTAGTGACACAGAAGTGCTCTGCACCAGTGGACATTACACAATTTTCTTTCAAAGGGGCCTTAAGTGCCCTGAACCAGTGGATATTTCACTAACAATTGGTTTTAAGGACTACTGACACATAAGGGCTTCCTGATGCTTAAAGTTAATCCATTATCTGCCAACCTCCAGGCTAAATGAAAGACACACCCCATTTGGTATATTAAGATTAACAATGAAACATAGAGAGGGTTTGGCTAGAGAGAGCTTTGTAGGTTAGAATATAAAACAGAATTAGTTTGGACATTAGCAGATAGTGGAGGGACTGACAAAGGGGAACAGTACTGGAGCATTGAGAGAAAAGGTGGATAAGGCAAGAAGTAGAATTGTCAAGTCAAGTTGGGTCTGTTTAATGGTAGGCCACACTGTTGTAGCAGTCCAGCTGGGTTATGACCAAGGCATGCACTAGAATTTTGGTGGTGTCCTGCAAGAGGAAGGAAAGGATGCTAGAGATGTTTTTGAGGATGAGATGGCAAGAAGTGGCTAATGAACGTGAGGCTAGTTGGGGCTAGTGAACTGCTAGGAGCCATTATAATGCAAGACCATGAATTCCTAGCGAGGCAATTATCTGTAGTAGAATGGAAAGGTCAAAAGTATGGAAAGCAGATGATTTGTTACTGTAAATAGCATGAGAATAGAGTAGTGACCTGCAGCTATGGCGGTTAGTAGATTGTTAATGACTTTTTTTTTGTTAAGGGTTTTAGAGTAGTGATCATAGCAAAAATCAAATCAGAGGGAATCAAGTAAAGGTATAAAAAAAGTAGGTGTAAGATGCTGCTGCAGAGGTTTAAATGAAAAATTGAGCAGTGAGATAGTGCAGAAGCTGGTGCATCTGAGGGGTCCAGAAAGTGTTTTTAGAGTATTGGGGTAATGACTGCATGTTTGAATAGTGAGGGGAAGGAGCCCTTTGGCCCTTATTTATGAAGGAATAGCGACAGGTAGCGACTGGTGAGCGGCCGGTAATGACGGGCCCCGCCACGAGAACGCCGGCTCCCCACCACAATCACACATTTATCAAGCCAATCCTGCTTAGCGACTGAGATAGCGCCATATAGCGACTCATTCATCATTATTCCAGCCTCAGCCCACAGCGCCAGCGTCTGACCTTGAACAGCGACAGGTATGACCTCTCGCTACCTGGCGCTCTCCAATGCATTTCAATGGAACAATCTTTAAATATTAATAATTAATTGTTATTAATTTTTTTTTTTTTTTTTTTTAAATGTGAAAAATTCTGTGACCACTTCTGCCATTTTAGATAATTTTTTTTAAGGGAAGAAAAAATAAAAAAAAAACAGTTGTACTGAATTGATATTACAGGTCTGATATTATTGTATTCATATTACCAAATTATTTAAAATACTTTTTTTTTTTGGTTTCCAAAATTATGGTTGTTTGGGGGTTAAAAAACTACTTTTAACACATCGCCGCCAGCGCTCTGGGGTTTAAACATGCATTTCACAGCGCGAGAATTTTTTGAGCGTGATTTTTTGATGAATATGGTGGGAGCCGGTCGCTATCATGCGCTCCCATATATCGCGGAACCTGTCAAATAGCGACTCGTCACCTTGTATTCAACATTACGCCACACCCACTGAGTCGCTGTCAACAACCGAACAACAGCCAAGCACAGCGACTACTAGCGGGCGCTGTGAAAATACCGCTACAGTCGCTCAACTGTCGCTACATGTCGCTATTAATAAATCAGCCTCCCCGTGTGAGAAAGGTATAAATAAAAAATTAAAGGCTGGAATAAGGGTTGAGGACAGTTGATTTATTGAGTAGATTAATGGATGAAGGGTTAGAGCAAAGTACACAGTGCAAAACAATTGCTATTATGTAGCAAGTTAAAATAAAAGCAATCTATTTTATAAGATACTAACACTACAACAGTTATCAAAATCATGCTCTTAAACCAAGTAGTCCATTAAAGTGGACCAACACCCAGGATTTTGACTATCCTGGGTTTTGGTCCACTTCGGTGGGGTGCCCCGCTGTGTGAAACCCCACAGAAAAACTCACCTCACCCCGCTCCCACGTGACGTTGCAGCCAATCCCTGCCGGCGGACGAGCGAGAGGCAGCGCCGGACAAGCAAAGCTTACAGGGAGCGCATCGGCCATTCACAAACGGCCGGTGCCGGAGCGCGCCCTGCTAGAGGGACGCGTGGGAGGTGGCGGCCGCGCATGTGCCACTGGAACATGGAAAAGGTAGGATTGTGGGCTTCCTGGGGGGTTTCACCCCGCGGGACATCCCGATTTCGGATGCCCCGCGGGGAGGGATCTGATCGGCCCGGGAATCTTATAGATTCCCGAGCCGATCCCCCCTGGGTGTTGGTCCGCTTTAAACCATGGAATACTATTCTAACTTATAAAAACATCTAAAAGAGAATAGGATGATATTGATGGAGCCTATGAAAGGAGTATATAGCCACAGGTAAGTATGTGTAACCTTATTATGTTACAGCAAGATAATAACCCAGAGAGAACAATAAGTGTAAAAGGTTTTAGAAAGGATAAGAGTGATTGTTCTCTTGATCCCAACATACTGTTGCTCTCATATTAATGCATCGCGCCTGAAAAAAGAGTTTTCTACATAATAGCAATTGTTTTGCACTGTGTACTTTGCTCTAACCCTTCATCCATTATTCTATATACGAGCTAGCCACCCAGTCAGGCAGCAGCGCTATTTACATTTCTATAGCGCTATCTATACACATTTTTTTCTAATTGAGTAGATTGTGAGGAGGGGCAGTAGGGATAAAGAGAACGTACCTCAGATACTTGTATAGCGGGGAACCCATGCTTTTTTTATTTTTAAGGGTAGCACTGGTGAAGGCGTCATCAGCGCTCACCATATTGGTAGCATACTGGAAGCAATGCAGCACCATGCAGATGTCTCTCATCTAGGCCCACTCATTGGTGGTGACGTGCTGTTGGTCTGCACTTCTACTCACTCAGGCATTTTGGGGCTAAAAATCTACTATTACCTGCTGCTACTCATACACCCTTTCCAGCATATACAATGTGGAATTCTACCTGGTGGGCAAGTCACATATGAGGTATTGGGTGGTAAGTCCAAAGATCCTCTGCAGTGCAGCCAGGCAAGTGGCAGCAGGGTGAAAATGCTGAAAGTGCATTTACATGCTATGCACTTTATGCAGCAGTGGACAAACAGTAGTTGTTTGAGCAAGTGGATACTCCACTAATAATTGGTATTAAAGTGGACCAACACCCAGGGGGGATCGGCCCGGGAATCTATAAGATTCCCGGACCGATCAGATCCCTCCCCGCGGGACATCCGAAATCGGGATGTCCCGCGGGGAGGAACCCCCCAGGAGGCCCACAATCCTTACCTTACCGGCGATCCAACGGCGCATGCGCGAGACGCGTCTCTCGCTTCCCTCTAGCAGGGCGCGCTCCCACGCCGGCCGTTTTGTGAATGCCCGGCGCAGGCACGCTCCCTGTTAGAGGGAAGCGAGAGACGCAGCCAATGACAGCGCTCTGGTATGCGTGTCCAAGCGGCTTTGGACGCGCATACCAGAGCGGCTCAGAGCGCTGTCATTGGCAGGACGAGGTCACGTGGGAGCGGGGAGAGGTGAGTTTTTGCGGCGATCGGGGGGGTTTCACACAGCGGGGCACCCCCGATCGGGGTGCCCCACCTAAGTGGACCAACACCCAGGATAGTCAAAATCCTGGGTGTTGGTCCATTTTAAAGAGCAGTGACCCACATGTGCCCTGAACAACTGGATACTCCAGTAGCAATTGGTATTAAAGAGCAGTAACCCCCAAGTGGCCTAAACAAGTGGATACTTCACTAATACTTGTTATTAAACATCAGTGTCTTACAAGTGTCCTGAACCAGTGGACACTACATCTACTCTACGAGCAGTGACACACAAGTGGTCTGACCTAGCAGACACTTAATTACTATTTTTTTAAACAAAAAAGAGCCTCAGGTGGCCTGAACCAGTTAACACTTCACACAGTTTTTTGACCTGAACTAGTGGAAACTGAATTACTGTTAGTAGGAGGAAAAGAAAAAAGGGGGATGGCCTCACCTAAATGACCCTCACTCCATTTGTTGTCCCTTAATAAATGCCCTGACAAGGACAATGGTGTGTTTAAAAATATATCCCTCACTGGAGCCACTGTCCCTAAATAAATGCCCTTGCAAGGACAGTTTTTGCAGTAAAATGCTCTATCTGTCCCTCAGCAGCAGCAGCCAGAACATTTCGCTATCTATTACAGGAGCACTCTACAGGAGCAGGCGGACCCCACCTTTTATTGGGCGGCGTCACGTGTCCCATCTGACCAATCACAGCCATGCCCAGAATGGTCATAGGTGTGGTTGCTAGGGCAGGAAGAAAGCTCATTAGCTGCTGTGCTGTTGGTGTGGGCAGAACGTGCCCACAGATTTCAATTTGAAATTCTGTGTTCTGGTTCGGGTCGTCTCAACCCTAGTTATGTTATATACTTCTGTTTGTCTAACAAAGAAGGGGGAAAGCCCCAAATTTCCCTATGAAATGTTCAACCAAAGATTTTACTGCTGCACACACAATTATTATTAAAAAGATAATATTTTAATTGTATAATCCCAATTACATTTACAAAACAGACAAAAACATTTAAAAAAACACAAAAGACAATTTCATAACCAATTCTGCCACCGGGGGGCACTGGCGTACCCAGCTGTAAAAACATCCAGTTCTCTTACCATATGTGCAAAAATATATACATCATAATGTCTAATATACCCAATAAAATTTATATACAACCTTATTTACAACAAAGTGCTAAGTGCCAAGAAGTGCATCAATCTCATGCTGAGTAATAATCCTTCAAAATCTAATATGTGAACCCCCAACTTCAGGAGACATAAACCAATTGGTTTATGTCTCCTGAAGTTGATGCACTTCTTGGCACTTAGCACTTTGTTGTAAATAAGGTTGTATATAAATTTTATTGGGTATATTAGACATTATGATGTATATATTTTTGCACATATGGTAAGAAAACTGGATGTTTTTACAGCTGGGTACGCCAGTGCCCCCCGGTGGCAGAATTGGTTATGAAATTGTCTTTTGTGTTTTTTAAAATGTTTTTGTCTGTTTTGTAAATGTAATTGGGATTATACAATTAAAATATTATCTTTTTAATAATAATTGTGTGTGCAGCAGTAAAATCTTTGGTTGGACATTTCATAGGGAAATTGGGGCTTTCCCCCTTCTTTGTTAGTTTAGGTTTATGCAATACCAAAGTAGTGCACCACAGGAATAAGAACAGTGGGTGCTACCTCATTTATCCCTTGGGGGGTCCTTTTTTGTAGTACTTCTGTTTGTCTTCAAAAAAATTCAATTGCTCATTCTTGCATTTAGTTAGTTAGTTAGTTAGTTAGTTAGTTAGTTAGTTAGTTAGTTAGTATGTTTGGGGGCACCTACCTGTGCTTGCTTATCTAAAAGGGAATAAGGCACTGTTCGGACAGGCCAATACTGGCTGCACTGTTGGAGATGGTGGCGTCACCAATTATCTGTGCCTGTATAGATGAAGTGCATTTGTAACTCAATTTATTGCCATTATAGAATAATGAAGGGCGGTAATGAGATGCATAATATTGAAAGTTGAGAGATACATGTTTAGTTTAGCAAATAGGTGGCTTAGGGTCTAACCAATTAATATGACAGGTATCATAATTAGAGATGAGCGAACTTCTTGAAAGCTCGATTCGGGCGAACCCGAATTTCCCCAAGAAATTCGGGTTCGCCCGAGTCGAACTTTCACGAATCGCTCATCTGAAAAAAAAAATGCCGGCATGGTGGGAGCGGGCAGGCTGGCTACGCCTGTCAGCAAAAATGCCTGCATGGTCGGAGCGTGGAGGCCGGCGCTGCTCTCAGGCACCCTCTGATGACGCGCCCTCTGATGACAGCTGAGAGCGGCGCCGGCCTTCACGCTCCGACCATGCAGGTAAGTGCAAAAATGCCGGCATGGTGGCAGCGGGCAGGCCGGCTACGCTGTCCTTTTCTGGAGAAATTAACCACGGGTGCAAAGAAGATTGCATTTAAGCTGATCTGTGAAGGAAGCGCTTGCACATGTACTTTGGGATGACCGACGGGTAAATAAGGAAGCTCTGTGTTTATTTTGCATGACTGATTGAACTCTGTGGACAAAGGGTTATACACGTTGAGCATTCCTTTCAAGATCTGTGTTGCTATTTGAAATTAATGTGCCTTTAAAGTTTTTTAAGATTTGTGTTGTGATTTGAAACTGATCTGCTTTTTAGCGCGGTATTTTACCATTTTTACCATAAAAATGTGTTTAGATCCTGTCACGATTCACCTACCTGCACCCCGTTCTAGCGGTGCCGGGCGGCTGCGAGCACGCTACCCCCTGCTTCCTCCGCCTCTGCCGGCGTCCCCGGCAGTTCTCGTGCTCGCACGCGAGCACGTCCGTCATATTCCCTCCGGCGGCACTGCTGTCAACGTGACCGCCGGAGGAAGTTAAGTTAAAGGGTCTATGAGCCCAGCTGGGGTTGGGGGGCGTTCCTTGCAGGGACAGGGCCAATGAGCCCTAGGGGATGTGAGGGCTTCACCCTCCTCAGCTGTGTGGGCCAATCAGCCCCATTGGAATCTTTTGGGCTATATGCCCTTTCTATGTGTCCAGCCAATGAGTCATTGAATCATATGTGCACCAATCACACACACCTTCCCTTTCATGTCTGCCCTATAAAGGGTTTCCCCCCTCAGTTGCCCAGTGCCTGTGACAGCGCCTTGTACCTTGTTTGTCTTGAGCTAATTTCCGTGATTGATCTTCGTTGCCGACCCCTGCCTGAACCGACCATCCTTGTCTGATCTCCGTTGCCGACCTCTGCCTGAATTGACCAATCTCTCGTCTGAACCCAGTTGCCGACCCCTGCCTGAATCGACTACTCTCTGCCTGATCCCTGTTGCCGACCTCTGCTTTGTACCCTGACCTCGAGCTGCCTCATCCCTCTGACTTCCTGGTGTCGACTTCTGGCCTGTCTCTGGACTTCCGATAAACTCGCTCTCAGCCATTGGTTCTTCAGACCTCCAACTAGTAAGTCCCCATCTTTTGAGCCATTGAAGTCCTGGGGGCAACCGATCCCGGGCAGGCGTATACTGCGTCCCGGCAGGTGGGGGCTCCTACAGGTGAAACTGGCTGTGGAGATTGGGGGTTGAGGGCTTACCTGGAGGTCTGGAGTTACCCCGAGCATGACAGATCCAAATTGAACTTTAATTAATTGCTCAATAATAACTCACCTGCTATGCTGCTATCCAGCACTGGGTGATATCCATCATCTGGCATGGGTGTCCCATGCCGCTCCCTTCTCTTCTCAACCCGGCCAGTGAAATCGCTCGCTCACTGGGGATCTTCCCAAGAGAGACAAGGGAAGCCCTCACCACCTTGGTTGTTTAAATTTGGTGCTGGAGGAGAGAAGTACTGCACCACACGGTGGACTGCTGAGAGGTGCCTCTGTGATAATGAGGGGGTCACTGGACAAGCCCGGCACCCTTTAGCAGCAACTGTGGAAAGCCATTCTCAGTCAGACACCCAAATAAGTGTCCATATATGCAGCTTTGGAGGAGAGGAGCCCTGGGATCATGTGGAAAAGCACCAAGCAGGACTCCTCATGCCTCCGCCCCCTACCAGAGCCTGGATGTCTGAACCAGCATGGCCTCCTTCTTCAGTGGCAATGGGAGGGGGGCAAATCCATTGCCTGCTAGGGCAACTCACAATTGGCTACTGGATGAAGTGGTGGCCCCGTGTGGGTACCAGAGGCAAGAAGCACAACACTCCATAGAAACATAGAAACATATGTTTCCAGAGCTCATACCAAAGGGTAATTTGCATAGACAGGACGCCAATAGCGCTACCCGGGGCTACTAGATCTTATGCTGGATGCCTGGGTTAGTAGCCTTTCAAGCCTTTTTTGTATAAATGTAAGAAACATAAAAAGAAATAAATAAGATCCTCTCTGTCACTTTCCTGGCTTTAATGAATGCCAGTTATGTAAGTCTGGTTATTTTTTGTTAGCTAAAAATTGTATCCAGCTAAGAATGCCAAAAAAGTACCAAAGGTATATAAAAAAAAAAAAAAACTGAAAGCATTTTCAATGTTAAATTGAACGCAACATTAAAAACTAAAAAAAAAAACAATAAAAAAAGGTTAGGCTATTTTGCATTAGAAAAAAAAAATTGTATCTAATAAAAAATGCTAAAAAATTACAAAGAAACATAAACAAATAAACAAGTAAACCTGCAGGCAGTTTCAATGTTAAATTACATGTCTGTAAAGGAAGCATGCAGTCAAATACTGAAAAATACAATTAAAAGTATCCAATGAAAAATGCCAAGGAAATACCAAAAAATATAGAAACAATAACCAGTAGGCAGTTCCAATGTTAAAATGAATGCAAACTAAACACTAAAATACAATTAAAAAATAAATATAGTCAGGCTATTCTGACTTAGCTAAAAATGTCATTTAATGAAAAATGTCCACAAAATACAAAGAAATATAAAAATAAATGCTCTGGCTCTAAACCCCCCTTCATAGCAGACTGTGTTATAAAGCACCACATCGTCCCTACAGCAGACTGTGTGGCAGTACAACCCCCATCATCCCTATAGCAGACTGTGTGTCAGAACAACCCCCATCATGTCTATAGCAGACTGTGTGTCAGAACAACCCCCATCATCCCTATAGCAGACTGTGTGGCAGTACAACCCCCATCATCCCTATAGCAGACTGTGTGTCAGAACAACCCCCATCATGTCTATAGCAGACTGTGTGTCAGAACAACCCCCATCATGTCTATAGCAGACTGTGTGGCAGAACAACCCCCATCATGTCTATAGCAGACTGTGTGACAGAACAACCCCCATCATGTCTATAGCAGACTGTGTGACAGAACAACCCCCATCATGTCTATAGCAGACTGTGTGACAGAACAACCCCCATCATGTCTATAGCAGACTGTGTGACAGAACAACCCCCATCATCCCTATAGGAGACTGTGTGGCAGAACAACCCCCATCATCCCTATAGGAGACTGTGTGGCAGAACAACCCCCATCATCCCTATAGGAAACTGTGTAGCAGAACAACCCCCATCATGTCTATAGCAGAATGTGTGACAGAACAACCCCCATCATGTCTATAGCAGAATGTGTGACAGAACAACCCCCATCATGTCTATAGCAGAATGTGTGACAGAACAACCCCCATCATGTCTATAGCAGAATGTGTGACAGAACAACCCCCATCATGTCTATAGCAGACTGTGTGACAGAACAACCCCCATCATGTCTATAGCAGACTGTGTGACAGAACAACCCCCATTATGTCTATAGCAGAATGTGTGACAGAACAACCCCCATCATGTCTATAGCAGACTGTGTGGCAGAACAACCCCCATCATGTCTATAGCAGACTGTGTGGCAGAACAACCCCCATCATGTCTATAGCAGACTGTGTGACAGAACAACCCCCCTCATGTCTATAGCAGAATGTGTGACAGAACAACCCCCATCATGTCTATAGCAGACTGTGTGGCAGAACAACCCCCATCATGTCTATAGCAGACTGTGTGGCAGAACAACGCCCATCATCCCTATAGCAGACTGTGTGGCAGAACAACCCCCATCATCCCTATAGCAGACTGTGTGGCAGTGCAACCCCCATCATCCCTATAGCAGACTGTGTGGCAGAACAACCCCCATCATCCCTATAGGAGACTGTGTAGCAGAACAACCCCCATCATCCCTATAGGAGACTGTGTAGCAGAACAACCCCCATCATGTCTATAGCAGAATGTGTGACAGAACATCCCCCATCATGTCTATAGCAGAATGTGTGACAGAACAACCCCCAGCATGTCTATAGCAGAATTTGTGACAGAACAACCCCCATCATGCCTATAGCAGACTGTGTGACAAAACAACCCCCATCATGTCTATAGCAGAATGTGTGACAGAACAAACCCCATCATGTCTATAGCAGACTGTGTGACAGAACAACCCTCATCATGTCTATAGCAGAATGTGTGACAGAACAACCCCCATCATGTCTATAGCAGACTGTGTGACAGAACAACCCCCATCATGTCTATAGCAGAATGTGTGACAGAACAACCCCCATCATGTCTATAGCAGAATGTGTGGCAGAACAACCCCCATCATGTCTATAGCAGACTGTGTGACAGAACATCCCCCATCATCCCTATAGGAAATTGTGTAGCAGAACAACCCCCATCATGTCTATAGCAGAATGTGTGGCAGAACATTGCCCATCATGTCTATAGCAGAATCTGTGACAGAACAGCCCCCATCATATCTATAGCAGAATGTGTGACAGAACAACCCCCATCATGTCTATAGCAGACTGTGTGACAGAACAACCCCCATCATGTCTATAGCAGAATGTGTGGCAGAACAACCCCCATCATGTCTATAGCAGACTGTGTGACAGAACAACCCCCATCATGTCTATAGCAGAATGTGTGACAGAACAACCCCCATCATGTCTATAGCAGATTGTGTGACAGAACAACCCCCATCATGTCTGTAGCAGACTGTGTGACAGAACAACCCCCATCATGTCTATAGCAGACTGTGTGGCTGAAAAACAACCCACATCATCCCTATAGCAGACTGTGTGGCAGTACAACCCCCATCATCCCTATAGGAGACTGTGTAGCAGAACAACCCCCATCATCCCTATAGCAGACTGTGTGACAGAACAACCCCCATCATCCCTATAGGAGACTGTGTAGCAGAACAACCCCCATCATCCCTATAGCAGACTGTGTGACAGAACAACCCCCATCATCCCTATAGGAGACTGTGTGGCAGAACAACCCCCATCATCCCCATAGGAGACTGTGTGGCAGAACAACCCCCATCATCCCTATAGGAAACTGTGTAGCAGAACAACCCCCATCATGTCTATAGCAGAATGTGTGGCAGAACATCCCCCATCATGTCTATAGCAGAATGTGTGACAGAACAACCCCCATCATGTCTATAGCAGAATGTGTGACAGAACAACCCCCATCATGTCTATAGCAGAATGTGTGGCAGAACAACCCCCATCATGTCTATAGCAGACTGTGTGACAGAACAACCCCCATCATGTCTATAGCAGAATGTGTGACAGAACAACCCCCATCATGTCTATAGCAGAATGTGTGACAGAACAACCCCCATCATGTCTGTAGCAGACTGTGTGACAGAACAACCCCCATCATGTCTATAGCAGACTGTGTGGCTGAACAACCCCCATCATCCCTATAGCAGACTGTGTGGCAGTACAACCCCCATCATCCCTATAGGAGACTGTGTAGCAGAACAACCCCCATCATCCCTATAGCAGACTGTGTGACAGAACAACCCCCATCATCTCTATAGCAGACTGTGTGACAGAACAACCCCCATCATGTCTATAGCAGACTGTGTGACAGAACAACCCCCATCATGTCTATAGCAGACTGTGTGACAGAACAACCCCCATCATGTCTATAGCAGAATGTGTGACAGAACATCCCCCATCATGTCTATAGCAGAATGTGTGACAGAACAACCCCCATCATGTCTATAGCAGAATGTGTGACAGAACAACCCCCATCATGTCTATAGCAGAATGTGTGACAGAACAACCCCCATCATGTCTATAGCAGAATGTGTGACAGAACAACCCCCATCATGTCTATAGCAGACTGTGTGGCAGAACAACCCCCATCATGTCTAAACATGATTTAAATATTTTTAAACTCACCTGAGAGTAGCCATACATCGCTAATACTTGGGCAATAGGTATTGTGGTGTGTGAAGAGTGATCTCCAATTATACCGGCCAGCTTGCTTTGTCCTGTGCAGAAATAATTAGGAAAGGTCTTTCCTGGTCCAGATAACATTTGAAAGATATTCATTACAGCTTTCTTGGCATCTAAACAAGAGTCATATAAATGACACCCCAATGTGATGTTGGGTAAAATATCTGAATTCTGATTAATATTATCAATAGCGTGGAGGAAAAGTAGGAAATTCATAATGTGATATTCAAAGTACCTGAAAAATCAAAATACACTGACTAGAGCTAGATATTTTTTATCTTTAATTTGATGAATTGCATGAAGTAATATACATTAAAAACATGTTATCTCACTAACCAAGGGGTGCACCGCCCAGAAGTAAATATGCTATGGCCCTTATTTAACAAGGGATAGCGCCAGGTAGCGAATGGTGAGCGAACGGTAATGACGCTCACCGCCACGAGAACGCCGGCTCCCCTCAGCAATCACACATTTATCAAGCCGATCCTGCTTAGCGACTGACAGAGCGCCAGATAGCAACTCATTCATCATTATTCCAGCCTCACCCCACAGCGCCAGCGAGCGACCTTGAACAGCGACAGGTATGACCTCTCGCTACCTGGCGCTCTCCAATGCATTTCAATGGAGCAATCTTTAAATATTAATAATTAATTGCTATTATTTTATTTTTATTTTTTTTAATGTCAAAAATTCTGTGACCACTTCTGCAATGATAGATATTTTTTTTAAGCTAAAAAAAAAAAAAAAAAAAAAAAAAAAAAAATTGTGCTGAATTGATATTACAGGTCTGATATTAATGTATTCATATTACAAACTGTTTTGAAAAACATGTTTTTTTTTTTTCTAAAAATATGGTTGTTTGGGGGTTAAAAAACAACTTTTAACCAATCGCCGCCAGCGCTCTGGGGTTTAAACAAGCATTTCACAGCGCGAGAATTTTTGGAGCGTGATTTGTTAATGAATATGGTGGGAGCCGTTCGCTATGGCCATTCGCTATCATGCGCTCCCATACAGCGCGGAACCTGTCAAACAGCGACTCATAACCCCGTATTCAACTTTACGCCGGCTGAGTCGCTGTCAACAGCCGAACAACGGCCAAGCACAGCGAATACTAGCGGGCGCTGTGAAAATACTGCTACTGTCGCTCATCTGTCACTACCTGGCGCTATTAATGAATCAGCCTGTAAATATCTGTGTGCTCACCTACAACAAGTTACTCTCTACAAGACCTGGAGTGGACGTGCCATAGGCACACCTTCCTCCCAAAGGAAGCACCACAACACCTATCAATCATAAAATGTAATGCTTTATTGGTACAAAAAGGTTAAAAAACATATATACACCACAAGACAATTAAAACCAACCGGTATGGCCAAAGGATCTTAATCAATAAATGATGCCCTTAGAGGGCTATCCAATTCATACCCTTTGGGTGCAAAGCTTAGTGTCTAAGTACCTAAAACCTGTCCTTATGTGCCGGCACAAAAAACTGTATATATATATATATATATATCCATATATATAAAAACCACAAAAAAAAATATATATATATGTGTATATACAAAGGTGCTATAGTGCAATGAACAAATAACTACCGTATTTGCCGGCGTATAAGACGACTTTTTCCCCAGGTAAAATATGCCTTCCAGTGGGTGGGTCGTCTTATACGCCGGGGGCCGCCGCTCTCATACACACTAACACACACACAAACATTCATGCTTACTTCACTTCCTGGCTGTTGCGCGTTGGTCGTCGGTGGGCGTGTCCCAGATGGCCGGCGTCCAATGAAAACAATGGACGCCGGCTATCTGGGGCACGCCCACCGACGACCAGCGCGCAACAGCCAGGAAGTGGCGGTAAGAATGAATGTGTGTGTGTGTTTGTGTGTATGAGAGCGTATGAGAGCGATGGCGGTGGCGGCGGTGGTGGCATCGACAGCGGCGGTGACGGCGGCGGCGACAGGAACAGCAGGGATGGGCAGACTGGCCCTCCGACCATTGGTAAGTGTGTGAGTGGCGGGGCGGGGGGAGGAGGGAGTGGGGCCACTCGCTGGCTGTACTGAGAGATGCCCCCATGCCTGTATTGAGGGATGCCCCCATGCCTGTACTGGGGGATGCCCCCATGCCTGTACTGAGGGATGCCCCCATGCCTGTACTGAGAGATGCCCCATACCTGTACTGAGGGATGCCCCCATACCTGTACTGAGGGATGCCCCCATACCTGTACTGAGGGATGCCCCATGCCTGTATTGAGGGATTCCCCCATACCTGTACTGAGGGATGCCCCCATACCTGTACTGAGGGATGCCCCCATGCCTGTACTGAGGGATGCCCCCATGCCTGTACTGAGAGATGCCCCATACCTGTACTGAGGGATGCCCCCATACCTGTACTGAGGGATGCCCCCATACCTGTACTGAGGGATGCCCCATGCCTGTATTGAGGAATTCCCCCATGCCTGTACTGAGGGATGCCCCCATGCCTGTACTGAGGGATGCCCCCATGCCTGTACTGAGGGATGCCCCCATGCCTGTACTGAGGGATGCCCCCATGCCTGTACTGAGGGATGCCCCCATGCCTGTACTGAGGGATGCCCCCATGCCTGTACAGAGGGATGCCCCCATGCCTGTACAGAGGGATGCCCCCATGCCTGTACAGGGGGATGCCCCCATGCCTGTACAGAGGGATGCCCCCATGCCTGTACAGAGGGATGCCCCCATGCCTGTACTGAGGGATGCCCCCATGCCTGTACTGAGGGATGCCCCCATGCCTGTACTGAGGGATGCCCCCATGCCTGTACTGAGGGATGCCCCCATGCCTGTATTGAGGGATGCCCCCATGCCTGTACTGAGGGATGCCCCATGCCTGTACTGAGGGATGCCCCCATGCCTGTACTGAGGGATGCCCCCATGCCTGTACTGAGGGATGCCCCCATGCCTGTACTGAGGGATGCCCCCATGCCTGTACTGAGGGATGCCCCCATGCCTGTACTGAGGGATGCCCCCATGCCTGTACTGAGGGATGCCCCCATGCCTGTACTGAGGGATGCCCCCATGCCTGTACTGAGGGATGCCCCCATGCCTGTACTGAGGGATGCCCCCATGCCTGTACTGAGGGATGCCCCCATACCTGTACTGAGGGATGCCCCCATACCTGTACTGAGGGATGCCCCATACCTGTACTGAGGGATGCCCCCATACCTGTACTGAGGGATGCCCCCATGCCTGTACTGAGGGATGCACCATTCCTGTACTGAGGGATGCCCCCATGCCTGTACTGAGGGATGCCCCCATGCCTGTACTGAGGGATGCCCCCATGCCTGTACTGAGGGATGCCCCCATGCCTGTACTGAGGGATGCCTCCATGACTGTATTGAGGGATGCCCCCATGCCTGTACTGAGGGATGCCCCCATGACTGTAAGAAGCCAGAAAGTATGACTGTAAGAAGCCACCCAGGGACTCTGGGGAAGGGAATTAACATGTTGAAATAAGATCTGATGTTCTTTTACGTTTTATTTGGTGTGCGGAAGAGGGAGTAGTCTTATACGGTGAGTATATAACAAACTCTATATTTTGAGTGGAAATGTTGGGGGGTCGTCTTATATGCCCAGTCGTCTTATACGCCGGCAAATACGGTAGTGATATTAAACTGGCAATTAATAACCCCTATTTACAATATAAACATACATCAATCAAATAACATAACAAATGCATATTCAGAGTGCAAGTGCATAAATATCATACCTCACATGAAACTATCGGAACACCTAATATTGCACAAGATACCCGTCCCAACCAAACCACAAATGAAACAATAAAGTATGCAAATAAATTCAGGTGCCGGCAGACAAAGTACACATAAATCTCACATCATATAGAGTCACCCTGGGCAAATGATCAGGCCAACCATGATATAAACTACCCGCGCACGCAGCCCCCATGCTGCTTCAAGGGCTACCCCATGCTACTTTTGGGTACAATCATGGACCATGCATAACGTCCTCACCTGCTATTTATTGCCATTTATTTGCTTATGTATACTGTGAGGTTCAATCATTGTACCCAGGCATGATTTTGCTGTATCTGGTTTGCTTCATATACTGACCCCTGGTGGTCGCATTACTATCTACATAGTGTTTAAACTAGTTACTGGACATAATATATATATATATATATATATATATATATATATATATATATATATACTGTATATGTTTGTTTCACAAATTAAATCACTTTTGATTGATACATAGCTATTTTGAGTGGGTGTTCACTTACTCCATTTTCTATTTACATGGTTAAAATGGACCAAAACCCAGGATCTTGACTAGGGATGAGCGAATCGATCCGGACGAACCCGGTTTCGATCCGAATTTCAGGAAAAATTCGATTCGGATCGAATCCGAATTTCCCCGCGATTCGATCGCTCGAAGTTTTCCTTTAACATCCATTCATTTACATTTACAGGCATTCTAAGATGGCGGACGGGACATGTCTGGACATCTATCCCGCGCCAGTGCAAGCTGGGGCAGTCACATGCAGCCTATCAGCAGCCAGCAAGCCCGGTGACGTCACAGCGCTATTTAAGGCCGGCCATCTTGCTTTTCCTTCCTCATTTCTCTATTGCATTCGTGAGAGACAGAACGCTGTGTAGCTGAGGAAGAGACAGTTAGACAGGCAGGGACAGACAGGGACAAGCTGGAGACAGGCAGGGGACAGACAGGAGACAGACAGAAAGCCAGCAAAAAACAGGGAAAGGAAGGGAAAATCGGAGGCTGTCACAGGGAGATTTTTTTTTTTTTTTCATCCAGCCTGACAGGCTTTGTTAGCGTTTTCAGGCTGCTTATACTAACTAACTGTGCATATATACTGAACTGATCTTAAGTCTGCTGTGAGGCATCCCATTCTGTGACTACAGCAGCCTCTGTTTAAGACCATATAACCATTTGCACTTATTATAATTGAAATTAGGCCTGATAAAGACACTTTTGCTGGGCATAGCACTACTGGACCCGGCCAGGTCCACTTCTTTTTTGGGGCATCCCATTCTGTGACTACAGCAGCCTCTGTTTAACACCATATAACCATTTGCACTTATTATAATTGAAATTAGGCCTGATAAAGACACTTTTGCTGGGCAAAGCACTACTGGACCCTGCCAGGTGCACTTCTGTTGTGGCATCCCATTCTGTGACTACAGCAGCCTCTGTTTAAGACCATATAACCATTTGCACTTATTATAATTGAAATTAGCCTGATAAAGACACTGTTGCTGGGCATAGCACTACTGGACCCTGCCAGGTCCACTTCTTTTTTGGGGCATCCCATTCTGTGACTACAGCAGCCTCTGTTTAACACCATATAACCATTTGCACTTATTATAATTGAAATTAGCCCTGATAAAGACACTTTTGCTGGGCATAGCACTACTGGACCCTGCCAGGTCCACTTCTTTTTTGGGGCATCCCATTCTGTGACTACAGCAGCCTCTGTTTAAGTCCATATAACCATTTGCACTTATTATAATTGAAATTAGCCTGATAAAGACACTTTTGCTGGGCATAGCACTACTGGACCCGGCCAGGTCCACTTCTTTTTTGGGGCATCCCATTCTGTGACTACAGCAGCCTCTGTTTAACACCATATAACCATTTGCACTTATTATAATTGAAATTAGCCTGATAAAGACACTTTTGCTGGGCATAGCACTACTGGACCCTGCCAGGTCCACTTCTTTTTTGGGGCATCCCATTCTGTGACTACAGCAGCCTCTGTTTAAGACCATATAACCATTTGCACTTATTATAATTGAAATTAGCCTGATAAAGACACTTTTGCTGGGCATAGCACTACTGGACCCTGCCAGGTCCACTTCTTTTTTGGGGCATCCCATTCTGTGACTACAGCAGCCTCTGTTTAACACCATATATCCATTTGCACTTATTATAATTGAAATTAGGCCTGATAAAGACACTTTTGCTGGGCATAGCACTACTGGACCAGGCCAGGTCCACTTCTTTTTTGGGGCATCCCATTCTGTGACTACAGCAGCCTCTGTTTAAGACCATATAACCATTTGCACTTATTATAATTGAAATTAGGCCTGATAAAGACACTTTTGCTGGGCATAGCACTACTGGACCCTGCCAGGTCCACTTCTGTTGTGGCATCCCATTCTGTGACTACAGCAGCCTCTGTTTAAGACCATATAACCATTTGCACTTATTATAATTGAAATTAGCCTGATAAAGACACTGTTGCTGGGCATAGCACTACTGGACCCTGCCAGGTCCACTTCTTTTTTGGGGCATCCCATTCTGTGACTACAGCAGCCTCTGTTTAACACCATATAACCATTTGCACTTATTATAATTGAAATTAGCCTGATAAAGATACTTTTGCTGGGAATAGCACTACTGGACCCGGCCAGGTCCACTTCTTTTTTGGGGCATCCCATTCTGTGACTACAGCAGCCTCTGTTTAAGACCATATACCATTTGCACTTATTATAATTGAAATTAGCCCTGATAAAGACACTTTTGCTGGGCATAGCACTACTGGACCCTGCCAGGTCCACTTCTTTTTTGGGGCATCCCATTCTGTGACTACAGCAGCCTCTGTTTAACAACATATAACCATTTGCACTTATTATAATTGAAATTAGCCTGATAAAGACACTGTTGCTGGGCATAGCACTACTGAACCCTGCCAGGTCCACTTCTTTTTTGGGGCATCCCATTCTGTGACTACAGCAGCCTCTGTTTAACACCATATAACCATTTGCACTTATTATAATTGAAATTAGCCTGATAAAGACACTTTTGCTGGGCATAGCATTACTGGACCCTGCCAGGTCCACTTCTTTTTTGGGGCATCCCATTCTGTGACTACAGCAGCCTCTGTTTAAGACCATATAACCATTTGCACCTATTATAATTGAAATAAGGCCTGATAAAGACACTTTTGCTGGGCATAGCACTACTGGACCCTGCCAGGTCCACTTCTGTTGGGGCATCCCATTCTGTGACTACAGCAGCCTCTGTTTAAGACCATATACCATTTGCACTTATTATAATTGAAATTAGCCTGATAAAGACACTGTTGCTGGGCATAGCACTACTGGACCCTGCCAGGTCCACTTCTTTTTTGGGGCATCCCATTCTGTGACTACAGCAGCCTCTGTTAAACACCATATAACCATTTGCACTTATTATAATTGAAATTAGCCTGATAAAGACACTTTTGCTGGGCATAGCACTACTGGACCCTGCCAGGTCCACTTCTTTTTTGGGGCATCCCATTCTGTGACTACACCAGCCTCTGTTTAAGACCATATAACCATTTGCACTTATTATAATTGAAATTAGGCCTGATAAAGACACTTTTGCTGGGCATAGCACTACTGGACCCTGCCAGTCCACTTCTTTTTTGGGGCATCCCATTCTGTGACTACAGCAGCCTCTGTTTAAGACCATATAACCATTTGCACTTATTATAATTGAAATTAGGCCTGATAAAGACACTTTTGCTGGGCATAGCACTACTGGACCCTGCCAGGTCCACTTCTTTTTTGGGGCATCCCATTCTGTGACTACAGCAGCCTCTGTTTAACACCATATAACCATTTGCACTTATTATAATTGAAATTAGCCTGATAAAGACACTTTTGCTGGGCATAGCACTACTGGACCCAGCCAGGTCCACTTCTTTTTTGGGGCATCCCATTCTGTGACTACAGCAGCCTCTGTTTAACACCATATAACCATTTGCACTTATTATAATTGAAATTAGCCTGATAAAGACACTGTTGCTGGGCATAGCACTACTGGACCCTGCCAGGTCCACTTCTTTTTTGGGGCATCCCATTCTGTGACTACAGCAGCCTCTGTTTAACACCATATAACCATTTGCACTTATTATAATTGAAATTAGCCTGATAAAGACACTTTTGCTGGGCATAGCACTACTGGACCCTGACAGGTCCACTTCTTTTTTGGGGCATCCCATTCTGTGACTACAGCAGCCTCTGTTTAAGACCATATAACCATTTGCACTTTTTATAATTGAAATTAGGCCTGATAAAGACACTTTTGCTGGGCATGGCACTACTGGACCCTGCCAGGTCCACTTCTTTTTTGGGGCATCCCATTCTGTGACTACAGCAGCCTCTGTTTAAGACCATATAACCATTTGCACTTATTATAATTGAAATTAGCCTGATAAACACACTTTTGCTGGGCATAGCACTACTGGACCCTGCCAGGTCCACTTCTTTTTTGGGGCATCCCATTCTGTGACTACAGCAGCCTCTGTTTAACACCATATAACCATTTGCACTTATTATAATTGAAATTAGCCTGATAAAGACACTTTTGCTGGGCATAGCACTACTGGACCCTGCCAGGTCCACTTCTTTTTTGGGGCATCCCATTCTGTGACTACAGCAGCCTCTGTTTAAGACCATATACCATTTGCACTTATTATAATTGAAATTAGCCCTGATAAAGACACTTTTGCTGGGCATAGCACTACTGGACCCTGCCAGGTCCACTTCTTTTTTGGGGCATCCCATTCTGTGACTACAGCAGCCTCTGTTTAACACCATATAACCATTTGCACTTATTATAATTGAAATTAGCCTGATAAAGACACTGTTGCTGGGCATAGCACTACTGGACCCTGCCAGGTCCACTTCTTTTTTGGGGCATCCCATTCTGTGACTACAGCAGCCTCTGTTTAACACCATATAACCATTTGCACTTATTATAATTGAAATTAGCCTGATAAAGACACTTTTGCTGGGCATAGCATTACTGGACCCTGCCAGGTCCACTTCTTTTTTGGGGCATCCCATTCTGTGACTACAGCAGCCTCTGTTTAAGACCATATAACCATTTGCACCTATTATAATTGAAATTAGGCCTGATAAAGACACTTTTGCTGGGCATAGCACTACTGGACCCTGCCAGGTCCACTTCTGTTGGGGCATCCCATTCTGTGACTACAGCAGCCTCTGTTTAAGACCATATACCATTTGCACTTATTATAATTGAAATTAGCCTGATAAAGACACTGTTGCTGGGCATAGCACTACTGGACCCTGCCAGGTCCACTTCTTTTTTGGGGCATCCCATTCTGTGACTACAGCAGCCTCTGTTTAACACCATATAACCATTTGCACTTATTATAATTGAAATTAGCCTGATAAAGACACTTTTGCTGGGCATAGCACTACTGGACCCTGCCAGGTCCACTTCTTTTTTGGGGCATCCCATTCTGTGACTACACCAGCCTCTGTTTAAGACCATATAACCATTTTCACTTATTATAATTGAAATTAGGCCTGATAAAGACACTTTTGCTGGGCATAGCACTACTGGACCCTGCCAGTCCACTTCTTTTTTGGGGCATCCCATTCTGTGACTACAGCAGCCTCTGTTTAAGACCATATAACCATTTGCACTTATTATAATTGAAATTAGGCCTGATAAAGACACTTTTGCTGGGCATAGCACAACTGGACACTCCCAGGTTCACTTCTTTTTTGGGGCATCCCATTCTGTGACTACAGCAGCCTCTGTTTAACACCATATAACCATTTGCACTTATTATAATTGAAATTAGCCTGATAAAGACACTTTTGCTGGGCATAGCACTACTGGACCCTGCCAGGTCCACTTCTTTTTTGGGGCATCCCATTCTGTGACTACAGCAGCCTCTGTTTAAGACCATATAACCATTTGCACTTATTATAATTGAAATTAGCCTGATAAAGACACTTTTGCTGGGCATAGCACTACTGGACCCAGCCAGGTCCACTTCTTTTTTGGGGCATCCCATTCTGTGACTACAGCAGCCTCTGTTTAACACCATATTACCATTTGCACTTATTATAATTGAAATTAGCCTGATAAAGACACTTTTGCTGGGCATAGCACTACTGGACCCTGCCAGGTCCACTTCTTTTTTGGGGCATCCCATTCTGTGACTACAGCAGCCTCTGTTTAACACCATATAACCATTTGCACTTATTATAATTGAAATTAGGCCTGATAAAGAAACTTTTGCTGGGCATAGCACTACTGGACCCGGCCAGGTCCACTTCTTTTTTGGGGCATCCCATTCTGTGACTACAGCAGCCTCTGTTTAAGACCATATAACCATTTGCACTTATTATAATTGAAATTAGCCTGATAAAGACACTTTTGCTGGGCATAGCACTACTGGACCCTGCCAGGTCCACTTCTTTTTTGGGGCATCCCATTCTGTGACTACAGCAGCCTCTGTTTAACACCATATAACCATTTGCACTTATTATAATTGAAATTAGGCCTGATAAAGACACTTTTGCTGGGCATAGCACTACTGGACCCGGCCAGGTCCACTTCTTTTTTGGGGCATCCCATTCTGTGACTACAGCAGCCTCTGTTTAAGACCATATAACCATTTGCACTTATTATAATTGAAATTAGGCCTGATAAAGACACTTTTGCTGGGCATAGCACTACTGGACCCTGCCAGGTCCACTTCTGTTGTGGCATCCCATTCTGTGACTACAGCAGCCTCTGTTTAAGACCATATAACCATTTGCACTTATTATAATTGAAATTAGCCTGATAAAGACACTGTTGCTGGGCATAGCACTACTGGACCCTGCCAGGTCCACTTCTTTTTTGGGGCATCCCATTCTGTGACTACAGCAGCCTCTGTTTAACACCATATAACCATTTGCACTTATTATAATTGAAATTAGCCTGATGAAGACACTTTTGCTGGGCATAGCACTACTGGACCCTGACAGGTCCACTTCTTTTTTGGGCATCCCATTCTGTGACTACAGCAGCCTCTGTTTAAGACCATATAACCATTTGCACTTATTATAATTGAAATTAGGCCTGATAAAGACACTTTTGCTGGGCATGGCACTACTGGACCCTGCCAGGTCCACTTCTTTTTTGGGGCATCCCATTCTGTGACTACAGCAGCCTCTGTTTAAGACCATATAACCATTTGCACTTATTATAATTGAAATTAGCCTGATAAACACACTTTTGCTGGGCATAGCACTACTGGACCCTGCCAGGTCCACTTCTTTTTTGGGGCATCCCATTCTGTGACTACAGCAGCCTCTGTTTAACACCATATAACCATTTGCACTTATTATAATTGAAATTAGCCTGATAAAGACACTTTTGCTGGGCATAGCACTACTGGACCCTGCCAGGTCCACTTCTTTTTTGGGGCATCCCATTCTGTGACTACAGCAGCCTCTGTTTAAGACCATATACCATTTGCACTTATTATAATTGAAATTAGCCCTGATAAAGACACTTTTGCTGGGCATAGCACTACTGGACCCTGCCAGGTCCACTTCTTTTTTGGGGCATCCCATTCTGTGACTACAGCAGCCTCTGTTTAACACCATATAACCATTTGCACTTATTATAATTGAAATTAGCCTGATAAAGACACTTTTGCTGGGCATAGCACTACTGGACCCTGCCAGGTCCACTTCTTTTTTGGGGCATCCCATTCTGTGACTACAGCAGCCTCTGTTTAAGACCATATAACCATTTGCACTTATTATAATTGAAATTAGCCTGATAAACACACTTTTGCTGGGCATAGCACTACTGGACCCTGCCAGGTCCACTTCTTTTTTGGGGCATCCCATTCTGTGACTACAGCAGCCTCTGTTTAACACCATATAACCATTTGCACTTATTATAATTGAAATTAGCCTGATAAAGACACTTTTGCTGGGCATAGCACTACTGGACCCTGCCAGGTCCACTTCTTTTTTGGGGCATCCCATTCTGTGACTACAGCAGCCTCTGTTTAAGACCATATACCATTTGCACTTATTATAATTGAAATTAGCCCTGATAATGACACTTTTGCTGGGCATAGCAACACTGGACCCTGCCAGGTCCACTTCTTTTTTGGGGCATCCCATTCTGTGACTACAGCAGCCTCTGTTTAACACCATATAACCATTTGCACTTATTATAATTGAAATTAGCCTGATAAAGACACTTTTGCTGGGCATAGCACTACTGGACCCTGCCAGGTCCACTTCTTTTTTGGGGCATCCCATTCTGTGACTACAGCAGCCTCTGTTTAAGACCATATACCATTTGCACTTATTATAATTGAAATTAGCCTGATAAAGACACTGTTGCTGGGCATAGCACTACTGGACCTTGCCAGGTTCACTTCTTTTTTGGGGCATCCCATTCTGTGACTACAGCAGCCTCTGTTTAACACCATATAACCATTTGCACTTATTATAATTGAAATTAGCCTGATAAAGACACTTTTGCTGGGCATAGCACTACTGGACCCTTCCAGGTCCACTTCTTTTTTGGGGCATCCCATTCTGTGACTACACCAGCCTCTGTTTAAGACCATATAACCATTTGCACTTATTATAATTGAAATTAGGCCTGATAAAGACACTTTTGCTGGGCATAGCACTACTGGACCCTGCCAGGTCCACTTCTTTTTTGGGGCATCCCATTCTGTGACTACAGCAGCCTCTGTTTAAGACCATATACCATTTGCACTTATTATAATTGAAATTAGCCCTGATAAAGACACTTTTGCTGGGCATAGCACTACTGGACCCTGCCAGGTCCACTTCTTTTTTGGGGCATCCCATTCTGTGACTACAGCAGCCTCTGTTTAACACCATATAACCATTTGCACTTATTATAATTGAAATTAGCCTGATAAAGACACTTTTGCTGGGCATAGCATTACTGGACCCTGCCAGGTCCACTTCTTTTTTGGGGCATCCCATTCTGTGACTACAGCAGCCTCTGTTTAAGACCATATAACCATTTGCACCTATTATAATTGAAATAAGGCCTGATAAAGACACTTTTGCTGGGCATAGCACTACTGGACCCTGCCAGGTCCACTTCTGTTGGGGCATCCCATTCTGTGACTACAGCAGCCTCTGTTTAAGACCATATACCATTTGCACTTATTATAATTGAAATTAGCCTGATAAAGACACTGTTGCTGGGCATAGCACTACTGGACCCTGCCAGGTCCACTTCTTTTTTGGGGCATCCCATTCTGTGACTACAGCAGCCTCTGTTAAACACCATATAACCATTTGCACTTATTATAATTGAAATTAGCCTGATAAAGACACTTTTGCTGGGCATAGCACTACTGGACCCTGCCAGGTCCACTTCTTTTTTGGGGCATCCCATTCTGTGACTACACCAGCCTCTGTTTAAGACCATATAACCATTTGCACTTATTATAATTGAAATTAGGCCTGATAAAGACACTTTTGCTGGGCATAGCACTACTGGACCCTGCCAGTCCACTTCTTTTTTGGGGCATCCCATTCTGTGACTACAGCAGCCTCTGTTTAAGACCATATAACCATTTGCACTTATTATAATTGAAATTAGGCCTGATAAAGACACTTTTGCTGGGCATAGCACTACTGGACCCTGCCAGGTCCACTTCTTTTTTGGGGCATCCCATTCTGTGACTACAGCAGCCTCTGTTTAACACCATATAACCATTTGCACTTATTATAATTGAAATTAGCCTGATAAAGACACTTTTGCTGGGCATAGCACTACTGGACCCTGACAGGTCCACTTCTTTTTTGGGGCATCCCATTCTGTGACTACAGCAGCCTCTGTTTAAGACCATATAACCATTTGCACTTTTTATAATTGAAATTAGGCCTGATAAAGACACTTTTGCTGGGCATAGCACTACTGGACCCTGCCAGTCCACTTCTTTTTTGGGGCATCCCATTCTGTGACTACAGCAGCCTCTGTTTAACACCATATAACCATTTGCACTTATTATAATTGAAATTAGCCTGATAAAGACACTTTTGCTGGGCATAGCACTACTGGACCCTGCCAGGTCCACTTCTTTTTTGGGGCATCCCATTCTGTGACTACAGCAGCCCCTGTTTAAGACCATATACCATTTGCACTTATTATAATTGAAATTAGCCCTGATAAAGACACTTTTGCTGGGCATAGCACTACTGGACCCTGCCAGGTCCACTTCTTTTTTGGGGCATCCCATTCTGTGACTACAGCAGCCTCTGTTTAACACCATATAACCATTTGCACTTATTATAATTGAAATTAGCCTGATAAAGACACTTTTGCTGGGCATAGCATTACTGGACCCTGCCAGGTCCACTTCTTTTTTGGGGCATCCCATTCTGTGACTACAGCAGCCTCTGTTTAAGACCATATAACCATTTGCACCTATTATAATTGAAATTAGGCCTGATAAAGACACTTTTGCTGGGCATAGCACTACTGGACCCTGCCAGGTCCACTTCTTTTTTGGGGCATCCCATTCTGTGACTACACCAGCCTCTGTTTAAGACCATATAACCATTTGCACTTATTATAATTGAAATTAGGCCTGATAAAGACACTTTTGCTGGGCATAGCACTACTGGACCCTGCCAGTCCACTTCTTTTTTGGGGCATCCCATTCTGTGACTACAGCAGCCTCTGTTTAAGACCATATACCATTTGCACTTATTATAATTGAAATTAGCCTGATAAAGACACTGTTGCTGGGCATAGCACTACTGGACCCTGCCAGGTCCACTTCTTTTTTGGGGCATCCCATTCCGTGACTACAGCAGCCTCTGTTTAACACCATATAACCATTTGCACTTATTATAATTAAAATTAGCCTGATAAAGACACTTTTGCTGGGCATAGCACTACTGGACCCTGCCAGGTCCACTTCTTTTTTGGGGCATCCCATTCTGTGACTACACCAGCCTCTGTTTAAGACCATATAACCATTTGCACTTATTATAATTGAAATTAGGCCTGATAAAGACACTTTTGCTGGGCATAGCACTACTGGACCCTGCCAGTCCACTTCTTTTTTGGGGCATCCCATTCTGTGACTACAGCAGCCTCTGTTTAAGACCATATAACCATTTGCACTTATTATAATTGAAATTAGGCCTGATAAAGACACTTTTGCTGGGCATAGCACTACTGGACCCTGCCAGGTCCACTTCTGTTGGGGCATCCCATTCTGTGACTACAGCAGCCTCTGTTTAAGACCATATACCATTTGCACTTATTATAATTGAAATTAGCCTGATAAAGACACTGTTGCTGGGCATAGCACTACTGGACCCTGCCAGGTCCACTTCTTTTTTGGGGCATCCCATTCCGTGACTACAGCAGCCTCTGTTTAACACCATATAACCATTTGCACTTATTATAATTAAAATTAGCCTGATAAAGACACTTTTGCTGGGCATAGCACTACTGGACCCTGCCAGGTCCACTTCTTTTTTGGGGCATCCCATTCTGTGACTACACCAGCCTCTGTTTAAGACCATATAACCATTTGCACTTATTATAATTGAAATTAGGCCTGATAAAGACACTTTTGCTGGGCATAGCACTACTGGACCCTGCCAGTCCACTTCTTTTTTGGGGCATCCCATTCTGTGACTACAGCAGCCTCTGTTTAAGACCATATAACCATTTGCACTTATTATAATTGAAATTAGGCCTGATAAAGACACTTTTGCTGGGCATAGCACAACTGGACACTCCCAGGTTCACTTCTTTTTTGGGGCATCCCATTCTGTGACTACAGCAGCCTCTGTTTAACACCATATAACCATTTGCACTTATTATAATTGAAATTAGCCTGATAAAGACACTTTTGCTGGGCATAGCACTACTGGACCCTGCCAGGTCCACTTCTTTTTTGGGGCATCCCATTCTGTGACTACAGCAGCCTCTGTTTAAGACCATATAACCATTTGCACTTATTATAATTGAAATTAGCCTGATAAAGACACTTTTGCTGGGCATAGCACTACTGGACCCTGCCAGGTCCACTTCTTTTTTGGGGCATCCCATTCTGTGACTACAGCAGCCTCTGTTTAACACCATATAACCATTTGCACTTATTATAATTGAAATTAGGCCTGATAAAGAAACTTTTGCTGGGCATAGCACTACTGGACCCGGCCAGGTCCACTTCTTTTTTGGGGCATCCCATTCTGTGACTACAGCAGCCTCTGTTTAAGACCATATAACCATTTGCACTTATTATAATTGAAATTAGCCTGATAAAGACACTTTTGCTGGGCATAGCACTACTGGACCCTGCCAGGTCCACTTCTTTTTTGGGGCATCCCATTCTGTGACTACAGCAGCCTCTGTTTAACACCATATAACCATTTGCACTTATTATAATTGAAATTAGGCCTGATAAAGACACTTTTGCTGGGCATAGCACTACTGGACCCGGCCAGGTCCACTTCTTTTTTGGGGCATCCCATTCTGTGACTACAGCAGCCTCTGTTTAAGACCATATAACCATTTGCACTTATTATAATTGAAATTAGGCCTGATAAAGACACTTTTGCTGGGCATAGCACTACTGGACCCTGCCAGGTCCACTTCTGTTGTGGCATCCCATTCTGTGACTACAGCAGCCTCTGTTTAAGACCATATAACCATTTGCACTTATTATAATTGAAATTAGCCTGATAAAGACACTTTTGCTGGGCATAGCACTACTGGACCCTGCCAGGTCCACTTCTTTTTTGGGGCATCCCATTCTGTGACTACAGCAGCCTCTGTTTAACACCATATAACCATTTGCACTTATTATAATTGAAATTAGCCCTGATAAAGACACTTTTGCTGGGCATAGCACTACTGGACCCCACCAGGTCCACTTCTTTTTTGGGGCATCCCATTCTGTGACTACAGCAGCCTCTGTTTAACACCATATAACCATTTGCACTTATTATAATTGAAATTAGCCTGATAAAGACACTGTTGCTTGGCATAGCACTACTGGACCCTGCCAGGTCCACTTCTTTTTTGGGGCATCCCATTCTGTGACTACAGCAGCCTCTGTTTAACACCATATAACCATTTGCACTTATTATAATTGAAATTAGCCTGATAAAGACACTTTTGCTGGGCATAGCACTACTGGACCCTGCCAGGTCCACTTCTTTTTTGGGGCATCCCATTCTGTGACTACAGCAGCCTCTGTTTAAGACCATATAACCATTTGCACTTATTATAATTGAAATTAGGCCTGATAAAGACACTTTTGCTGGGCATAGCACTACTGGACCCTGCCAGTCCACTTCTTTTTTGGGGCATCCCATTCTGTGACTACAGCAGCCTCTGTTTAAGACCATATAACCATTTGCACTTATTATAATTGAAATTAGGCCTGATAAAGACACTTTTGCTGGGCATAGCACTACTGGACCCTGCCAGGTTCACTTCTTTTTTGGGGCATCCCATTCTGTGACTACAGCAGCCTCTGTTTAACACCATATAACCATTTGCACTTATTATAATTGAAATTAGCCTGATAAAGACACTTTTGCTGGGCATAGCACTACTGGACCCTGCCAGGTCCACTCCTTTTTTGGGGCATCCCATTCTGTGACTACAGCAGCCTCTGTTTAAGACCATATAACCATTTGCACTTATTATAATTGAAATTAGCCTGATAAAGACACTTTTGCTGGGCATAGCACTACTGGACCCTGCCAGGTCCACTTCTTTTTTGGGGCATCCCATTCTGTGACTACAGCAGCCTCTGTTTAACACCATATAACCATTTGCACTTATTATAATTGAAATTAGGCCTGATAAAGACACTTTTGCTGGGCATAGCACTACTGGACCCGGCCAGGTCCACTTCTTTTTTGGGGCATCCCATTCTGTGACTACAGCAGCCTCTGTTTAAGACCATATAACCATTTGCACTTATTATAATTGAAATTAGGCCTGATAAAGACACTTTTGCTGGGCATAGCACTACTGGACCCTGCCAGGTCCACTTCTGTTGGGGCATCCCATTCTGTGACTACAGCAGCCTCTGTTTAAGACCATATAACCATTTGCACTTATTATAATTGAAATTAGCCTGATAAAGACACTGTTGCTGGGCATAGCACTACTGGACCCTGCCAGGTCCACTTCTTTTTTGGGGCATCCCATTCTGTGACTACAGCAGCCTCTGTTTAACACCATATAACCATTTGCACTTATTATAATTGAAATTAGCCTGATAAAGACACTTTTGCTGGGCATAGCACTACTGGACCCTGACAGGTCCACTTCTTTTTTGGGCATCCCATTCTGTGACTACAGCAGCCTCTGTTTAAGACCATATAACCATTTGCACTTATTATAATTGAAATTAGGCCTGATAAAGACACTTTTGCTGGGCATGGCACTACTGGACCCTGCCAGGTCCACTTCTTTTTTGTGGCATCCCATTCTGTGACTACAGCAGCCTCTGTTTAAGACCATATAACCATTTGCACTTATTATAATTGAAATTAGCCTGATAAACACACTTTTGCTGGGCATAGCACTACTGGACCCTGCCAGGTCCACTTCTTTTTTGGGGCATCCCATTCTGTGACTACAGCAGCCTCTGTTTAACACCATATAACCATTTGCACTTATTATAATTGAAATTAGCCTGATAAAGACACTTTTGCTGGGCATAGCACTACTGGACCCTGCCAGGTCCACTTCTTTTTTGGGGCATCCCATTCTGTGACTACAGCAGCCTCTGTTTAAGACCATATACCATTTGCACTTATTATAATTGAAATTAGCCTGATAAAGACACTGTTGCTGGGCATAGCACTACTGGACCCTGCCAGGTCCACTTCTTTTTTGGGGCATCCCATTCTGTGACTACAGCAGCCTCTGTTTAAGACCATATAACCATTTGCACTTATTATAATTGAAATTAGCCTGATAAACACACTTTTGCTGGGCATAGCACTACTGGACCCTGCCAGGTCCACTTCTTTTTTGGGGCATCCCATTCTGTGACTACAGCAGCCTCTGTTTAACACCATATAACCATTTGCACTTATTATAATTGAAATTAGCCTGATAAAGACACTTTTGCTGGGCATAGCACTACTGGACCCTGACAGGTCCACTTCTTTTTTGGGGCATCCCATTCTGTGACTACAGCAGCCTCTGTTTAAGACCATATAACCATTTGCACTTTTTATAATTGAAATTAGGCCTGATAAAGACACTTTTGCTGGGCATGGCACTACTGGACCCTGCCAGGTCCACTTCTTTTTTGGGGCATCCCATTCTGTGACTACAGCAGCCTCTGTTTAAGACCATATAACCATTTGCACTTATTATAATTGAAATTAGCCTGATAAACACACTTTTGCTGGGCATAGCACTACTGGACCCTGCCAGGTCCACTTCTTTTTTGGGGCATCCCATTCTGTGACTACAGCAGCCTCTGTTTAAGACCATATAACCATTTGCACTTATTATAATTGAAATTAGCCTGATAAAGACACTTTTGCTGGGCATAGCACTACTGGACCCTGCCAGGTCCACTTCTTTTTTGGGGCATCCCATTCTGTGACTACAGCAGCCTCTGTTTAACACCATATAACCATTTGCACTTATTATAATTGAAATTAGCCTGATAAAGACACTTTTGCTGGGCATAGCACTACTGGACCCTGCCAGGTCCACTTCTTTTTTGGGGCATCCCATTCTGTGACTACAGCAGCCTCTGTTTAACACCATATAACCATTTGCACTTATTATAATTGAAATTAGGCCTGATAAAGACACTTTTGCTGGGCATAGCACTACTGGACCCGGCCAGGTCCACTTCTTTTTTGGGGCATCCCATTCTGTGACTACAGCAGCCTCTGTTTAAGACCATATAACCATTTGCACTTTTTATAATTGAAATTAGGCCTGATAAAGACACTTTTGCTGGGCATGGCACTACTGGACCCTGCCAGGTCCACTTCTTTTTTGGGGCATCCCATTCTGTGACTACAGCAGCCTCTGTTTAAGACCATATAACCATTTGCACTTATTATAATTGAAATTAGGCCTGATAAAGACACTTTTGCTGGGCATGGCACTACTGGACCCTGCCAGGTCCACTTCTTTTTTGTGGCATCCCATTCTGTGACTACAGCAGCCTCTGTTTAAGACCATATAACCATTTGCACTTATTATAATTGAAATTAGCCTGATAAACACACTTTTGCTGGGCATAGCACTACTGGACCCTGCCAGGTCCACTTCTTTTTTGGGGCATCCCATTCTGTGACTACAGCAGCCTCTGTTTAACACCATATAACCATTTGCACTTATTATAATTGAAATTAGCCTGATAAACACACTTTTGCTGGGCATAGCACTACTGGACCCTGCCAGGTCCACTTCTTTTTTGGGGCATCCCATTCTGTGACTACAGCAGCCTCTGTTTAACACCATATAACCATTTGCACTTATTATAATTGAAATTAGCCTGATAAAGACACTTTTGCTGGGCATAGCACTACTGGACCCTGCCAGGTCCACTTCTTTTTTGGGGCATCCCATTCTGTGACTACAGCAGCCTCTGTTTAAGACCATATACCATTTGCACTTATTATAATTGAAATTAGCCCTGATAAAGACACTTTTGCTGGGCATAGCACTACTGGACCCTGCCAGGTCCACTTCTTTTTTGGGGCATCCCATTCTGTGACTACAGCAGCCTCTGTTTAACACCATATAACCATTTGCACTTATTATAATTGAAATTAGCCTGATAAAGACACTGTTGCTGGGCATAGCACTACTGGACCCTGCCAGGTCCACTTCTTTTTTGGGGCATCCCATTCTGTGACTACAGCAGCCTCTGTTTAAGACCATATAACCATTTGCACTTATTATAATTGAAATTAGCCTGATAAACACACTTTTGCTGGGCATAGCACTACTGGACCCTGCCAGGTCCACTTCTTTTTTGGGGCATCCCATTCTGTGACTACAGCAGCCTCTGTTTAACACCATATAACCATTTGCACTTATTATAATTGAAATTAGCCTGATAAAGACACTTTTGCTGGGCATAGCACTACTGGACCCTGACAGGTCCACTTCTTTTTTGGGGCATCCCATTCTGTGACTACAGCAGCCTCTGTTTAAGACCATATAACCATTTGCACTTTTTATCATTGAAATTAGGCCTGATAAAGACACTTTTGCTGGGCATGGCACTACTGGACCCTGCCAGGTCCACTTCTTTTTTGGGGCATCCCATTCTGTGACTACAGCAGCCTCTGTTTAAGACCATATAACCATTTGCACTTATTATAATTGAAATTAGCCTGATAAACACACTTTTGCTGGGCATAGCACTACTGGACCCTGCCAGGTCCACTTCTTTTTTGGGGCATCCCATTCTGTGACTACAGCAGCCTCTGTTTAAGACCATATAACCATTTGCACTTATTATAATTGAAATTAGCCTGATAAAGACACTTTTGCTGGGCATAGCACTACTGGACCCTGCCAGGTCCACTTCTTTTTTGGGGCATCCCATTCTGTGACTACAGCAGCCTCTGTTTAAGACCATATAACCATTTGCAATTATTATAATTGAAATTAGGCCTGATAAAGACACTTTTGCTGGGCATAGCACTACTGGACCCTGCCAGTCCACTTCTTTTTTGGGGCATCCCATTCTGTGACTACAGCAGCCTCTGTTTAAGACCATATAACCATTTGCACTTATTATAATTGAAATTAGGCCTGATAAAGACACTTTTGCTGGGCATAGCACTACTGGACCCTGCCAGGTTCACTTCTTTTTTGGGGCATCCCAATCTGTGACTACAGCAGCCTCTGTTTAACACCATATAACCATTTGCACTTATTATAATTGAAATTAGCCTGATAAAGACACTTTTGCTGGGCATAGCTCTACTGGACCCTGCCAGGTCCACTCCTTTTTTGGGGCATCCCATTCTGTGACTACAGCAGCCTCTGTTTAAGACCATATAACCATTTGCACTTATTATAATTGAAATTAGCCTGATAAAGACACTTTTGCTGGGCATAGCACTACTGGACCCTGCCAGGTCCACTTCTTTTTTGGGGCATCCCATTCTGTGACTACAGCAGCCTCTGTTTAACACCATATAACCATTTGCACTTATTATAATTGAAATTAGGCCTGATAAAGACACTTTTGCTGGGCATAGCACTACTGGACCCGGCCAGGTCCACTTCTTTTTTGGGGCATCCCATTCTGTGACTACAGCAGCCTCTGTTTAAGACCATATAACCATTTGCACTTATTATAATTGAAATTAGGCCTGATAAAGACACTTTTGCTGGGCATAGCACTACTGGACCCTGCCAGGTCCACTTCTGTTGGGGCATCCCATTCTGTGACTACAGCAGCCTCTGTTTAAGACCATATAACCATTTGCACTTATTATAATTGAAATTAGCCTGATAAAGACACTTTTGCTGGGCATAGCACTACTGGACCCTGCCAGGTCCACTTCTTTTTTGGGGCATCCCATTCTGTGACTACAGCAGCCTCTGTTTAACACCATATAACCATTTGCACTTATTATAATTGAAATTAGCCCTGATAAAGACACTTTTGCTGGGCATAGCACTACTGGACCCCACCAGGTCCACTTCTTTTTTGGGGCATCCCATTCTGTGACTACAGCAGCCTCTGTTTAACACCATATAACCATTTGCACTTATTATAATTGAAATTAGCCTGATAAAGACACTGTTGCTGGGCATAGCACTACTGGACCCTGCCAGGTCCACTTCTTTTTTGGGGCATCCCATTCTGTGACTACAGCAGCCTCTGTTTAAGACCATATAACCATTTGCACTTATTATAATTGAAATTAGCCTGATAAAGACACTTTTGCTGGGCATAGCACTACTGGACCCTGCCAGGTCCACTTCTTTTTTGGGGCATCCCATTCTGTGACTACAGCAGCCTCTGTTTAAGACCATATAACCATTTGCACTTATTATAATTGAAATTAGGCCTGATAAAGACACTTTTGCTGGGCATAGCACTACTGGACCCTGCCAGTCCACTTCTTTTTTGGGGCATCCCATTCTGTGACTACAGCAGCCTCTGTTTAAGACCATATAACCATTTGCACTTATTATAATTGAAATTAGGCCTGATAAAGACACTTTTGCTGGGCATAGCACTACTGGACCCTGCCAGGTTCACTTCTTTTTTGGGGCATCCCAATCTGTGACTACAGCAGCCTCTGTTTAACACCATATAACCATTTGCACTTATTATAATTGAAATTAGCCTGATAAAGACACTTTTGCTGGGCATAGCACTACTGGACCCTGCCAGGTCCACTCCTTTTTTGGGGCATCCCATTCTGTGACTACAGCAGCCTCTGTTTAAGACCATATAACCATTTGCACTTATTATAATTGAAATTAGCCTGATAAAGACACTTTTGCTGGGCATAGCACTACTGGACCCTGCCAGGTCCACTTCTTTTTTGGGGCATCCCATTCTGTGACTACAGCAGCCTCTGTTTAACACCATATAACCATTTGCACTTATTATAATTGAAATTAGCCTGATAAACACACTTTTGCTGGGCATAGCACTACTGGACCCTGCCAGGTCCACTTCTTTTTTGGGGCATCCCATTCTGTGACTACAGCAGCCTCTGTTTAACACCATATAACCATTTGCACTTATTATAATTGAAATTAGCCTGATAAAGACACTTTTGCTGGGCATAGCACTACTGGACCCTGACAGGTCCACTTCTTTTTTGGGGCATCCCATTCTGTGACTACAGCAGCCTCTGTTTAAGACCATATAACCATTTGCACTTTTTATCATTGAAATTAGGCCTGATAAAGACACTTTTGCTGGGCATGGCACTACTGGACCCTGCCAGGTCCACTTCTTTTTTGGGGCATCCCATTCTGTGACTACAGCAGCCTCTGTTTAAGACCATATAACCATTTGCACTTATTATAATTGAAATTAGCCTGATAAACACACTTTTGCTGGGCATAGCACTACTGGACCCTGCCAGGTCCACTTCTTTTTTGGGGCATCCCATTCTGTGACTACAGCAGCCTCTGTTTAAGACCATATAACCATTTGCACTTATTATAATTGAAATTAGCCTGATAAAGACACTTTTGCTGGGCATAGCACTACTGGACCCTGCCAGGTCCACTTCTTTTTTGGGGCATCCCATTCTGTGACTACAGCAGCCTCTGTTTAAGACCATATAACCATTTGCACTTATTATAATTGAAATTAGGCCTGATAAAGACACTTTTGCTGGGCATAGCACTACTGGACCCTGCCAGTCCACTTCTTTTTTGGGGCATCCCATTCTGTGACTACAGCAGCCTCTGTTTAAGACCATATAACCATTTGCACTTATTATAATTGAAATTAGGCCTGATAAAGACACTTTTGCTGGGCATAGCACTACTGGACCCTGCCAGGTTCACTTCTTTTTTGGGGCATCCCAATCTGTGACTACAGCAGCCTCTGTTTAACACCATATAACCATTTGCACTTATTATAATTGAAATTAGCCTGATAAAGACACTTTTGCTGGGCATAGCACTACTGGACCCTGCCAGGTCCACTCCTTTTTTGGGGCATCCCATTCTGTGACTACAGCAGCCTCTGTTTAAGACCATATAACCATTTGCACTTATTATAATTGAAATTAGCCTGATAAAGACACTTTTGCTGGGCATAGCACTACTGGACCCTGCCAGGTCCACTTCTTTTTTGGGGCATCCCATTCTGTGACTACAGCAGCCTCTGTTTAACACCATATAACCATTTGCACTTATTATAATTGAAATTAGGCCTGATAAAGACACTTTTGCTGGGCATAGCACTACTGGACCCGGCCAGGTCCACTTCTTTTTTGGGGCATCCCATTCTGTGACTACAGCAGCCTCTGTTTAAGACCATATAACCATTTGCACTTATTATAATTGAAATTAGGCCTGATAAAGACACTTTTGCTGGGCATAGCACTACTGGACCCTGCCAGGTCCACTTCTGTTGGGGCATCCCATTCTGTGACTACAGCAGCCTCTGTTTAAGACCATATAACCATTTGCACTTATTATAATTGAAATTAGCCTGATAAAGACACTTTTGCTGGGCATAGCACTACTGGACCCTGCCAGGTCCACTTCTTTTTTGGGGCATCCCATTCTGTGACTACAGCAGCCTCTGTTTAACACCATATAACCATTTGCACTTATTATAATTGAAATTAGCCCTGATAAAGACACTTTTGCTGGGCATAGCACTACTGGACCCCACCAGGTCCACTTCTTTTTTGGGGCATCCCATTCTGTGACTACAGCAGCCTCTGTTTAACACCATATAACCATTTGCACTTATTATAATTGAAATTAGCCTGATAAAGACACTGTTGCTGGGCATAGCACTACTGGACCCTGCCAGGTCCACTTCTTTTTTGGGGCATCCCATTCTGTGACTACAGCAGCCTCTGTTTAAGACCATATAACCATTTGCACTTATTATAATTGAAATTAGCCTGATAAAGACACTTTTGCTGGGCATAGCACTACTGGACCCTGCCAGGTCCACTTCTTTTTTGGGGCATCCCATTCTGTGACTACAGCAGCCTCTGTTTAAGACCATATAACCATTTGCACTTATTATAATTGAAATTAGGCCTGATAAAGACACTTTTGCTGGGCATAGCACTACTGGACCCTGCCAGTCCACTTCTTTTTTGGGGCATCCCATTCTGTGACTACAGCAGCCTCTGTTTAAGACCATATAACCATTTGCACTTATTATAATTGAAATTAGGCCTGATAAAGACACTTTTGCTGGGCATAGCACTACTGGACCCTGCCAGGTTCACTTCTTTTTTGGGGCATCCCAATCTGTGACTACAGCAGCCTCTGTTTAACACCATATAACCATTTGCACTTATTATAATTGAAATTAGCCTGATAAAGACACTTTTGCTGGGCATAGCACTACTGGACCCTGCCAGGTCCACTCCTTTTTTGGGGCATCCCATTCTGTGACTACAGCAGCCTCTGTTTAAGACCATATAACCATTTGCACTTATTATAATTGAAATTAGCCTGATAAAGACACTTTTGCTGGGCATAGCACTACTGGACCCTGCCAGGTCCACTTCTTTTTTGGGGCATCCCATTCTGTGACTACAGCAGCCTCTGTTTAACACCATATAACCATTTGCACTTATTATAATTGAAATTAGGCCTGATAAAGACACTTTTGCTGGGCATAGCACTACTGGACCCGGCCAGGTCCACTTCTTTTTTGGGGCATCCCATTCTGTGACTACAGCAGCCTCTGTTTAAGACCATATAACCATTTGCACTTATTATAATTGAAATTAGGCCTGATAAAGACACTTTTGCTGGGCATAGCACTACTGGACCCTGCCAGGTCCACTTCTGTTGGGGCATCCCATTCTGTGACTACAGCAGCCTCTGTTTAAGACCATATAACCATTTGCACTTATTATAATTGAAATTAGCCTGATAAAGACACTGTTGCTGGGCATAGCACTACTGGACCCTGCCAGGTCCACTTCTTTTTTGGGGCATCCCATTCTGTGACTACAGCAGCCTCTGTTTAACACCATATAACCATTTGCACTTATTATAATTGAAATTAGCCTGATAAAGACACTTTTGCTGGGCATAGCACTACTGGACCCTGACAGGTCCACTTCTTTTTTGGGCATCCCATTCTGTGACTACAGCAGCCTCTGTTTAAGACCATATAACCATTTGCACTTATTATAATTGAAATTAGGCCTGATAAAGACACTTTTGCTGGGCATAGCACTACTGGACCCTGACAGGTCCACTTCTTTTTTGGGCATCCCATTCTGTGACTACAGCAGCCTCTGTTTAAGACCATATAACCATTTGCACTTATTATAATTGAAATTAGGCCTGATAAAGACACTTTTGCTGGGCATGGCACTACTGGACCCTGCCAGGTCCACTTCTTTTTTGTGGCATCCCATTCTGTGACTACAGCAGCCTCTGTTTAAGACCATATAACCATTTGCACTTATTATAATTGAAATTAGCCTGATAAACACACTTTTGCTGGGCATAGCACTACTGGACCCTGCCAGGTCCACTTCTTTTTTGGGGCATCCCATTCTGTGACTACAGCAGCCTCTGTTTAACACCATATAACCATTTGCACTTATTATAATTGAAATTAGCCTGATAAAGACACTTTTGCTGGGCATAGCACTACTGGACCCTGCCAGGTCCACTTCTTTTTTGGGGCATCCCATTCTGTGACTACAGCAGCCTCTGTTTAAGACCATATACCATTTGCACTTATTATAATTGAAATTAGCCCTGATAAAGACACTTTTGCTGGGCATAGCACTACTGGACCCTGCCAGGTCCACTTCTTTTTTGGGGCATCCCATTCTGTGACTACAGCAGCCTCTGTTTAACACCATATAACCATTTGCACTTATTATAATTGAAATTAGCCTGATAAAGACACTGTTGCTGGGCATAGCACTACTGGACCCTGCCAGGTCCACTTCTTTTTTGGGGCATCCCATTCTGTGACTACAGCAGCCTCTGTTTAAGACCATATAACCATTTGCACTTTTTATAATTGAAATTAGGCCTGATAAAGACACTTTTGCTGGGCATGGCACTACTGGACCCTGCCAGGTCCACTTCTTTTTTGGGGCATCCCATTCTGTGACTACAGCAGCCTCTGTTTAAGACCATATAACCATTTGCACTTATTATAATTGAAATTAGCCTGATAAACACACTTTTGCTGGGCATAGCACTACTGGACCCTGCCAGGTCCACTTCTTTTTTGGGGCATCCCATTCTGTGACTACAGCAGCCTCTGTTTAAGACCATATAACCATTTGCACTTATTATAATTGAAATTAGCCTGATAAAGACACTTTTGCTGGGCATAGCACTACTGGACCCTGCCAGGTCCACTTCTTTTTTGGGGCATCCCATTCTGTGACTACAGCAGCCTCTGTTTAACACCATATAACCATTTGCACTTATTATAATTGAAATTAGCCCTGATAAAGACACTTTTGCTGGGCATAGCACTACTGGACCCCACCAGGTCCACTTCTTTTTTGGGGCATCCCATTCTGTGACTACAGCAGCCTCTGTTTAACACCATATAACCATTTGCACTTATTATAATTGAAATTAGCCTGATAAAGACACTGTTGCTGGGCATAGCACTACTGGACCCTGCCAGGTCCACTTCTTTTTTGGGGCATCCCATTCTGTGACTACAGCAGCCTCTGTTTAACACCATATAACCATTTGCACTTATTATAATTGAAATTAGCCTGATAAAGACACTTTTGCTGGGCATAGCACTACTGGACCCTGCCAGGTCCACTTCTTTTTTGGGGCATCCCATTCTGTGACTACAGCAGCCTCTGTTTAACACCATATAACCATTTGCACTTATTATAATTGAAATTAGGCCTGATAAAGACACTTTTGCTGGGCATAGCACTACTGGACCCTGCCAGGTCCACTTCTTTTTTGGGGCATCCCATTCTGTGACTACAGCAGCCTCTGTTTAAGACCATATAACCATTTGCACTTATTATAATTGAAATTAGGCCTGATAAAGACACTTTTGCTGGGCATAGCACTACTGGACCCTGCCAGGTCCACTTCTTTTTTGGGGCATCCCATTCTGTGACTACAGCAGCCTCTGTTTAAGACCATATAACCATTTGCACTTATTATAATTGAAATTAGGCCTGATAAAGACACTTTTGCTGGGCATAGCACTACTGGACCCTGCCAGGTCCACTTCTGTTGTGGCATCCCATTCTGTGACTACAGCAGCCTCTGTTTAAGACCATATAACCATTTGCACTTATTATAATTGAAATTAGCCTGATAAAGACACTTTTGCTGGGCATAGCACTACTGGACCCTGCCAGGTCCACTCCTTTTTTGGGGCATCCCATTCTGTGACTACAGCAGCCTCTGTTTAAGACCATATAACCATTTGCACTTATTATAATTGAAATTAGCCTGATAAAGACACTTTTGCTGGGCATAGCACTACTGGACCCTGCCAGGTCCACTTCTTTTTTGGGGCATCCCATTCTGTGACTACAGCAGCCTCTGTTTAACACCATATAACCATTTGCACTTATTATAATTGAAATTAGGCCTGATAAAGACACTTTTGCTGGGCATAGCACTACTGGACCCGGCCAGGTCCACTTCTTTTTTGGGGCATCCCATTCTGTGACTACAGCAGCCTCTGTTTAAGACCATATAACCATTTGCACTTATTATAATTGAAATTAGGCCTGATAAAGACACTTTTGCTGGGCATAGCACTACTGGACCCTGCCAGGTCCACTTCTGTTGGGGCATCCCATTCTGTGACTACAGCAGCCTCTGTTTAAGACCATATAACCATTTGCACTTATTATAATTGAAATTAGCCTGATAAAGACACTGTTGCTGGGCATAGCACTACTGGACCCTGCCAGGTCCACTTCTTTTTTGGGGCATCCCATTCTGTGACTACAGCAGCCTCTGTTTAACACCATATAACCATTTGCACTTATTATAATTGAAATTAGCCTGATAAAGACACTTTTGCTGGGCATAGCACTACTGGACCCTGACAGGTCCACTTCTTTTTTGGGCATCCCATTCTGTGACTACAGCAGCCTCTGTTTAAGACCATATAACCATTTGCACTTATTATAATTGAAATTAGGCCTGATAAAGACACTTTTGCTGGGCATAGCACTACTGGACCCTGACAGGTCCACTTCTTTTTTGGGCATCCCATTCTGTGACTACAGCAGCCTCTGTTAAAGACCATATAACCATTTGCACTTATTATAATTGAAATTAGGCCTGATAAAGACACTTTTGCTAGGCATGGCACTACTGGACCCTGCCAGGTCCACTTCTTTTTTTGTGGCATCCCATTCTGTGACTACAGCAGCCTCTGTTTAAGACCATATAACCATTTGCACTTATTATAATTGAAATTAGCCTGATAAACACACTTTTGCTGGGCATAGCACTACTGGACCCTGCCAGGTCCACTTCTTTTTTGGGGCATCCCATTCTGTGACTACAGCAGCCTCTGTTTAACACCATATAACCATTTGCACTTATTATAATTGAAATTAGCCTGATAAAGACACTTTTGCTGGGCATAGCACTACTGGACCCTGCCAGGTCCACTTCTTTTTTGGGGCATCCCATTCTGTGACTACAGCAGCCTCTGTTTAAGACCATATAACCATTTGCACTTATTATAATTGAAATTAGCCCTGATAAAGACACTTTTGCTGGGCATAGCACTACTGGACCCTGCCAGGTCCACTTCTTTTTTGGGGCATCCCATTCTGTGACTACAGCAGCCTCTGTTTAACACCATATAACCATTTGCACTTATTATAATTGAAATTAGCCTGATAAAGACACTGTTGCTGGGCATAGCACTACTGGACCCTGCCAGGTCCACTTCTTTTTTGGGGCATCCCATTCTGTGACTACAGCAGCCTCTGTTTAAGACCATATAACCATTTGCACTTATTATAATTGAAATGAGCCTGATAAACACACTTTTGCTGGGCATAGCACTACTGGACCCTGCCAGGTCCACTTCTTTTTTGGGGCATCCCATTCTGTGACTACAGCAGCCTCTGTTTAACACCATATAACCATTTGCACTTATTATAATTGAAATTAGCCTGATAAAGACACTTTTGCTGGGCATAGCACTACTGGACCCTGACAGGTCCACTTCTTTTTTGGGGCATCCCATTCTGTGACTACAGCAGCCTCTGTTTAAGACCATATAACCATTTGCACTTTTTATAATTGAAATTAGGCCTGATAAAGACACTTTTGCTGGGCATGGCACTACTGGACCCTGCCAGGTCCACTTCTTTTTTGGGGCATCCCATTCTGTGACTACAGCAGCCTCTGTTTAAGACCATATAACCATTTGCACTTATTATAATTGAAATTAGCCTGATAAACACACTTTTGCTGGGCATAGCACTACTGGACCCTGCCAGGTCCACTTCTTTTTTGGGGCATCCCATTCTGTGACTACAGCAGCCTCTGTTTAAGACCATATAACCATTTGCACTTATTATAATTGAAATTAGCCTGATAAAGACACTTTTGCTGGGCATAGCACTACTGGACCCTGCCAGGTCCACTTCTTTTTTGGGGCATCCCATTCTGTGACTACAGCAGCCTCTGTTTAACACCATATAACCATTTGCACTTATTATAATTGAAATTAGCCCTGATAAAGACACTTTTACTGGGCATAGCACTACTGGACCCCACCAGGTCCACTTCTTTTTTGGGGCATCCCATTCTGTGACTACAGCAGCCTCTGTTTAACACCATATAACCATTTGCACTTATTATAATTGAAATTAGCCTGATAAAGACACTGTTGCTGGGCATAGCACTACTGGACCCTGCCAGGTCCACTTCTTTTTTGGGGCATCCCATTCTGTGACTACAGCAGCCTCTGTTTAACACCATATAACCATTTGCACTTATTATAATTGAAATTAGCCTGATAAAGACACTTTTGCTGGGCATAGCACTACTGGACCCTGCCAGGTCCACTTCTTTTTTGGGGCATCCCATTCTGTGACTACAGCAGCCTCTGTTTAACACCATATAACCATTTGCACTTATTATAATTGAAATTAGGCCTGATAAAGACACTTTTGCTGGGCATAGCACTACTGGACCCTGCCAGGTCCACTTCTTTTTTGGGGCATCCCATTCTGTGACTACAGCAGCCTCTGTTTAAGACCATATAACCATTTGCACTTATTATAATTGAAATTAGGCCTGATAAAGACACTTTTGCTGGGCATAGCACTACTGGACCCTGCCAGGTCCACTTCTGTTGTGGCATCCCATTCTGTGACTACAGCAGCCTCTGTTTAAGACCATATAACCATTTGCACTTATTATAATTGAAATTAGCCTGATAAAGACACTGTTGCTGGGCATAGCACTACTGGACCCTTCCAGGTCCACTTCTTTTTTGGGGCATCCCATTCTGTGACTACAGCAGCCTCTGTTTAACACCATATAACCATTTGCACTTATTATAATTGAAATTAGCCTGATAAAGACACTTTTGCTGGGCATAGCACTACTGGACCCTGACAGGTCCACTTCTTTTTTGGGGCATCCCATTCTGTGACTACAGCAGCCTCTGTTTAAGACCATATAACCATTTGCACTTTTTATAATTGAAATTAGGCCTGATAAAGACACTTTTGCTGGGCATGGCACTACTAGACCCTGCCAGGTCCACTTCTTTTTTGGGGCATCCCATTCTGTGACTACAGCAGCCTCTGTTTAAGACCATATAACCATTTGCACTTATTATAATTGAAATTAGCCTGATAAACACACTTTTGCTGGGCATAGCACTACTGGACCCTGCCAGGTCCACTTCTTTTTTGGGGCATCCCATTCTGTGACTACAGCAGCCTCTGTTTAACACCATATAACCATTTGCACTTATTATAATTGAAATTAGCCTGATAAAGACACTTTTGCTGGGCATAGCACTACTGGACCCTGCCAGGTCCACTTCTTTTTTGGGGCATCCCATTCTGTGACTACAGCAGCCTCTGTTTAAGACCATATACCATTTGCACTTATTATAATTGAAATTAGCCCTGATAAAGACACTTTTGCTGGGCATAGCACTACTGGACCCTGCCAGGTCCACTTCTTTTTTGGGGCATCCCATTCTGTGACTACAGCAGCCTCTGTTTAACACCATATAACCATTTGCACTTATTATAATTGAAATTAGCCTGATAAAGACACTGTTGCTGGGCATAGCACTACTGGACCCTGCCAGGTCCACTTCTTTTTTGGGGCATCCCATTCTGTGACTACAGCAGCCTCTGTTTAACACCATATAACCATTTGCACTTATTATAATTGAAATTAGCCTGATAAAGACACTTTTGCTGGGCATAGCACTACTGGACCCTGCCAGGTCCACTTCTGTTGGGGCATCCCATTCTGTGACTACAGCAGCCTCTGTTTAAGACCATATAACCATTTGCACTTATTATAATTGAAATTAGGCCTGATAAAGACACTTTTGCTGGGCATAGCACTACTGGACCCTGCCAGGTTCACTTCTTTTTTGGGGCATCCCATTCTGTGACTACAGCAGCCTCTGTTTAACACCATATAACCATTTGCACTTATTATAATTGAAATTAGCCTGATAAAGACACTTTTGCTGGGCATAGCACTACTGGACCCTGCCAGGTCCACTTCTTTTTTGGGGCATCCCATTCTGTGACTACAGCAGCCTCTGTTTAAGACCATATAACCATTTGCACTTATTATAATTGAAATTAGCCTGATAAAGACACTTTTGCTGGGCATAGCACTACTGGACCCTGCCAGGTCCACTTCTTTTTTGGGGCATCCCATTCTGTGACTACAGCAGCCTCTGTTTAAGACCATATAACCATTTGCACTTATTATAATTGAAATTAGCCTGATAAAGACACTTTTGCTGGGCATAGCACTACTGGACCCAGCCAGGTCCACTTCTTTTTTGGGGCATCCCATTCTGTGACTACAGCAGCCTCTGTTTAACACCATATAACCATTTGCACTTATTATAATTGAAATTAGGCCTGATAAAGACACTTTTGCTGGGCATAGCACTACTGGACCCGGCCAGGTCCACTTCTTTTTTGGGGCATCCCATTCTGTGACTACAGCAGCCTCTGTTTAAGACCATATAACCATTTGCACTTATTATAATTGAAATTAGGCCTGATAAAGACACTTTTGCTGGGCATAGCACTACTGGACCCTGCCAGGTCCACTTCTTTTTTGGGGCATCCCATTCTGTGACTACAGCAGCCTCTGTTTAAGACCATATAACCATTTGCACTTATTATAATTGAAATTAGCCTGATAAAGACACTGTTGCTGGGCATAGCACTACTGGACCCTGCCAGGTCCACTTCTTTTTTGGGGCATCCCATTCTGTGACTACAGCAGCCTCTGTTTAACACCATATAACCATTTGCACTTATTATAATTGAAATTAGCCTGATAAAGACACTTTTGCTGGGCATAGCACTACTGGACCCTGCCAGGTGTACTTACTGCTGGTTTTTAGGGCATCCCATTCTGTGACTACAGCAGCCTCTGTTTAAGACCATATACCTTTTGCACTTGTTATAATTGAAATTAGGCCTGATAAAGACACTTTTGCTGGGCATAGCACTACTGGACCCTGCCAGGTCCACTTCTTTTTTGGGGCATCCCATTCTGTGACTACAGCAGCCTCTGTTTAAGACCATATAACCATTTGCAATTATTATAATTGAAATTAGGCCTGATAAAGACACTTTTGCTGGGCATAGCACTACTGGACCCTGCCAGGTCCACTTCTTTTTTGGGGCATCCCATTCTGTGACTACAGCAGCCTCTGTTTAAGACCATATAACCATTTGCACTTATTATAATTGAAATTAGGCCTGATAAAGACACTTTTGCTGGGCATAGCACTACTGGACCCGGCCAGGTCCACTTCTTTTTTGGGGCATCCCATTCTGTGACTACAGCAGCCTCTGTTTAAGACCATATAACCATTTGCACTTATTATAATTGAAATTAGCCTGATAAAGACACTTTTGCTGGGCATAGCACTACTGGACCCTGCCAGGTCCACTTCTTTTTTGGGGCATCCCATTCTGTGACTACAGCAGCCTCTGTTTAACACCATATAACCATTTGCACTTATTATAATTGAAATTAGGCCTGATAAAGACACTTTTACTGGGCATAGGACTACTGGACCCGGCCAGGTCCACTTCTTTTTTGGGGCATCCCATTCTGTGACTACAGCAGCCTCTGTTTAAGACCATATAACCATTTGCACTTATTATAATTGAAATTAGGCCTGATAAAGACACTTTTGCTGGGCATAGCACTACTGGACCCTGCCAGGTCCACTTCTGTTGGGGCATCCCATTCTGTGACTACAGCAGCCTCTGTTTAAGACCATATAACCATTTGCACTTATTATAATTGAAATTAGCCTGATAAAGACACTGTTGCTGGGCATAGCACTACTGGACCCTGCCAGGTCCACTTCTTTTTTGGGGCATCCCATTCTGTGACTACAGCAGCCTCTGTTTAACACCATATAACCATTTGCACTTATTATAATTGAAATTAGCCTGATAAAGACACTTTTGCTGGGCATAGCACTACTGGACCCTGACAGGTCCACCTCTTTTTTGGGCATCCCATTCTGTGACTACAGCAGCCTCTGTTTAAGACCATATAACCATTTGCACTTATTATAATTGAAATTAGGCCTGATAAAGACACTTTTGCTGGGCATGGCACTACTGGACCCTGCCAGGTCCACTTCTTTTTTGGGGCATCCCATTCTGTGACTACAGCAGCCTCTGTTTAAGACCATATAACCATTTGCACTTATTATAATTGAAATTAGCCTGATAAACACACTTTTGCTGGGCATAGCACTACTGGACCCTGCCAGGTCCACTTCTTTTTTGGGGCATCCCATTCTGTGACTACAGCAGCCTCTGTTTAACACCATATAACCATTTGCACTTATTATAATTGAAATTAGACTGATAAAGACACTTTTGCTGGGCATAGCACTACTGGACCCTGCCAGGTCCACTTCTTTTTTGGGGCATCCCATTCTGTGACTACAGCAGCCTCTGTTTAAGACCATATACCATTTGCACTTATTATAATTGAAATTAGCCCTGATAAAGACACTTTTGCTGGGCATAGCACTACTGGACCCTGCCAGGTCCACTTCTTTTTTGGGGCATCCCATTCTGTGACTACAGCAGCCTCTGTTTAACACCATATAACCATTTGCACTTATTATAATTGAAATTAGCCTGATAAAGACACTTTTGCTGGGCATAGCACTACTGGACCCTGCCAGGTCCACTTCTTTTTTGGGGCATCCCATTCTGTGACTACAGCAGCCTCTGTTTAAGACCATATAACCATTTGCACTTATTATAATTGAAATTAGCCTGATAAACACACTTTTGCTGGGCATAGCACTACTGGACCCTGCCAGGTCCACTTCTTTTTTGGGGCATCCCATTCTGTGACTACAGCAGCCTCTGTTTAACACCATATAACCATTTGCACTTATTATAATTGAAATTAGCCTGATAAAGACACTTTTGCTGGGCATAGCACTACTGGACCCTGCCAGGTCCACTTCTTTTTTGGGGCATCCCATTCTGTGACTACAGCAGCCTCTGTTTAAGACCATATAACCATTTGCACTTATTATAATTGAAATTAGCCCTGATAAAGACACTTTTGCTGGGCATAGCACTACTGGACCCTGCCAGGTCCACTTCTTTTTTGGGGCATCCCATTCTGTGACTACAGCAGCCTCTGTTTAACACCATATAACCATTTGCACTTATTATAATTGAAATTAGCCTGATAAAGACACTTTTGCTTGGCATAGCACTACTGGACCCTGCCAGGTCCACTTCTTTTTTGGGGCATCCCATTCTGTGACTACAGCAGCCTCTGTTTAAGACCATATACCATTTGCACTTATTATAATTGAAATTAGCCTGATAAAGACACTGTTGCTGGGCATAGCACTACTGGACCCTGCCAGGTTCACTTCTTTTTTGGGGCATCCCATTCTGTGACTACAGCAGCCTCTGTTTAACACCATATAACCATTTGCACTTATTATAATTGAAATTAGCCTGATAAAGACACTTTTGCTGGGCATAGCACTACTGGACCCTTCCAGGTCCACTTCTTTTTTGGGGCATCCCATTCTGTGACTACACCAGCCTCTGTTTAAGACCATATAACCATTTGCACTTATTATAATTGAAATTAGGCCTGATAAAGACACTTTTGCTGGGCATAGCACTACTGGACCCTGCCAGTCCACTTCTTTTTTGGGGCATCCCATTCTGTGACTACAGCAGCCTCTGTTTAAGACCATATAACCATTTGCACTTATTATAATTGAAATTAGGCCTGATAAAGACACTTTTGCTGGGCATAGCACTACTGGACCCTGCCAGGTTCACTTCTTTTTTGGGGCATCCCATTCTGTGACTACAGCAGCCTCTGTTTAACACCATATAACCATTTGCACTTATTATAATTGAAATTAGCCTGATAAAGACACTTTTGCTGGGCATAGCACTACTGGACCCTGCCAGGTCCACTTCTTTTTTGGGGCATCCCATTCTGTGACTACAGCAGCCTCTGTTTAAGACCATATATCCATTTGCACTTATTATAATTGAAATTAGCGTGATAAAGACACTTTTGCTGGGCATAGCACTACTGGACCCTGCCAGGTCCACTTCTTTTTTGGGGCATCCCATTCTGTGACTACAGCAGCCTCTGTTTAAGACCATATAACCATTTGCACTTATTATAATTGAAATTAGCCCTGATAAAGACACTTTTGCTGGGCATAGCACTACTGGACCCTGCCAGGTCCACTTCTTTTTTGGGGCATCCCATTCTGTGACTACAGCAGCCTCTGTTTAACACCATATAACCATTTGCACTTATTATAATTGAAATTAGCCTGATAAAGACACTGTTGCTGGGCATAGCACTACTGGACCCTGCCAGGTCCACTTCTTTTTTGGGGCATCCCATTCTGTGACTACAGCAGCCTCTGTTTAAGACCATATAACCATTTGCACTTATTATAATTGAAATTAGCCTGATAAACACACTTTTGCTGGGCATAGCACTACTGGACCCTGCCAGGTCCACTTCTTTTTTGGGGCATCCCATTCTGTGACTACAGCAGCCTCTGTTTAACACCATATAACCATTTGCACTTATTATAATTGAAATTAGCCTGATAAAGACACTTTTGCTGGGCATAGCACTACTGGACCCTGACAGGTCCACTTCTTTTTTGGGGCATCCCATTCTGTGACTACAGCAGCCTCTGTTTAAGACCATATAACCATTTGCACTTTTTATAATTGAAATTAGGCCTGATAAAGACACTTTTGCTGGGCATGGCACTACTGGACCCTGCCAGGTCCACTTCTTTTTTGGGGCATCCCATTCTGTGACTACAGCAGCCTCTGTTTAAGACCATATAACCATTTGCACTTATTATAATTGAAATTAGCCTGATAAACACACTTTTGCTGGGCATAGCACTACTGGACCCTGCCAGGTCCACTTCTTTTTTGGGGCATCCCATTCTGTGACTACAGCAGCCTCTGTTTAAGACCATATAACCATTTGCACTTATTATAATTGAAATTAGCCCTGATAAAGACACTTTTACTGGGCATAGCACTACTGGACCCCACCAGGTCCACTTCTTTTTTGGGGCATCCCATTCTGTGACTACAGCAGCCTCTGTTTAACACCATATAACCATTTGCACTTATTATAATTGAAATTAGCCCTGATAAAGACACTTTTACTGGGCATAGCACTACTGGACCCCACCAGGTCCACTTCTTTTTTGGGGCATCCCATTCTGTGACTACAGCAGCCTCTGTTTAACACCATATAACCATTTGCACTTATTATAATTGAAATTAGCCTGATAAAGACACTGTTGCTGGGCATAGCACTACTGGACCCTGCCAGGTCCACTTCTTTTTTGGGGCATCCCATTCTGTGACTACAGCAGCCTCTGTTTAACACCATATAACCATTTGCACTTATTATAATTGAAATTAGCCTGATAAAGACACTTTTGCTGGGCATAGCACTACTGGACCCTGCCAGGTCCACTTCTTTTTTGGGGCATCCCATTCTGTGACTACAGCAGCCTCTGTTTAACACCATATAACCATTTGCACTTATTATAATTGAAATTAGGCCTGATAAAGACACTTTTGCTGGGCATAGCACTACTGGACCCTGCCAGGTCCACTTCTTTTTTGGGCAATCCCATTCTGTGACTACAGCAGCCTCTGTTTAAGACCATATAACCATTTGCACTTATTATAATTGAAATTAGGCCTGATAAAGACACTTTTGCTGGGCATAGCACTACTGGACCCTGCCAGGTCCACTTCTGTTGTGGCATCCCATTCTGTGACTACAGCAGCCTCTGTTTAACACCATATAACCATTTGCACTTATTATAATTGAAATTAGCCTGAAAAAGACACTGTTGCTGGGCATAGCACTACTGGACCCTTCCAGGTCCACTTCTTTTTTGGGGCATCCCATTCTGTGACTACAGCAGCCTCTGTTTAACACCATATAACCATTTGCACTTATTATAATTGAAATTAGCCTGATAAAGACACTTTTGCTGGGCATAGCACTACTGGACCCTGACAGGTCCACTTCTTTTTTGGGGCATCCCATTCTGTGACTACAGCAGCCTCTGTTTAAGACCATATAACCATTTGCACTTTTTATAATTGAAATTAGGCCTGATAAAGACACTTTTGCTGGGCATGGCACTACTAGACCCTGCCAGGTCCACTTCTTTTTTGGGGCATCCCATTCTGTGACTACAGCAGCCTCTGTTTAAGACCATATAACCATTTGCACTTATTATAATTGAAATTAGCCTGATAAACACACTTTTGCTGGGCATAGCACTACTGGACCCTGCCAGGTCCACTTCTTTTTTGGGGCATCCCATTCTGTGACTACAGCAGCCTCTGTTTAACACCATATAACCATTTGCACTTATTATAATTGAAATTAGCCTGATAAAGACACTTTTGCTGGGCATAGCACTACTGGACCCTGCCAGGTCCACTTCTTTTTTGGGGCATCCCATTCTGTGACTACAGCAGCCTCTGTTTAAGGCCATATACCATTTGCACTTATTATAATTGAAATTAGCCCTGATAAAGACACTTTTGCTGGGCATAGCACTACTGGACCCTGCCAGGTCCACTTCTTTTTTGGGGCATCCCATTCTGTGACTACAGCAGCCTCTGTTTAACACCATATAACCATTTGCACTTATTATAATTGAAATTAGCCTGATAAAGACACTGTTGCTGGGCATAGCACTACTGGACCCTGCCAGGTCCACTTCTTTTTTGGGGCATCCCATTCTGTGACTACAGCAGCCTCTGTTTAACACCATATAACCATTTGCACTTATTATAATTGAAATTAGCCTGATAAAGACACTTTTGCTGGGCATAGCACTACTGGACCCTGCCAGGTCCACTTCTGTTGGGGCATCCCATTCTGTGACTACAGCAGCCTCTGTTTAAGACCATATAACCATTTGCACTTATTATAATTGAAATTAGGCCTGATAAAGACACTTTTGCTGGGCATAGCACTACTGGACCCTGCCAGGTTCACTTCTTTTTTGGGGCATCCCATTCTGTGACTACAGCAGCCTCTGTTTAACACCATATAACCATTTGCACTTATTATAATTGAAATTAGCCTGATAAAGACACTTTTGCTGGGCATAGCACTACTGGACCCTGACAGGTCCACTTCTTTTTTGGGGCATCCCATTCTGTGACTACAGCAGCCTCTGTTTAAGACCATATAACCATTTGCACTTATTATAATTGAAATTAGCCTGATAAAGACACTTTTGCTGGGCATAGCACTACTGGACCCTGCCAGGTCCACTTCTTTTTTGGGGCATCCCATTCTGTGACTACAGCAGCCTCTGTTTAAGACCATATAACCATTTGCACTTATTATAATTGAAATTAGCCTGATAAAGACACTTTTGCTGGGCATAGCACTACTGGACCCAGCCAGGTCCACTTCTTTTTTGGGGCATCCCATTCTGTGACTACAGCAGCCTCTGTTTAACACCATATAACCATTTGCACTTATTATAATTGAAATTAGGCCTGATAAAGACACTTTTGCTGGGCATAGCACTACTGGACCCGGCCAGGTCCACTTCTTTTTTGGGGCATCCCATTCTGTGACTACAGCAGCCTCTGTTTAAGACCATATAACCATTTGCACTTATTATAATTGAAATTAGGCCTGATAAAGACACTTTTGCTGGGCATAGCACTACTGGACCCTGCCAGGTCCACTTCTTTTTTGGGGCATCCCATTCTGTGACTACAGCAGCCTCTGTTTAAGACCATATAACCATTTGCACTTATTATAATTGAAATTAGCCTGATAAAGACACTGTTGCTGGGCATAGCACTACTGGACCCTGCCAGGTCCACTTCTTTTTTGGGGCATCCCATTCTGTGACTACAGCAGCCTCTGTTTAACACCATATAACCATTTGCACTTATTATAATTGAAATTAGCCTGATAAAGACACTTTTGCTGGGCATAGCACTACTGGACCCTGCCAGGTGTACTTACTGCTGGTTTTTAGGGCATCCCATTCTGTGACTACAGCAGCCTCTGTTTAAGACCATATACCTTTTGCACTTATTATAATTGAAATTAGGCCTGATAAAGACACTTTTGCTGGGCATAGCACTACTGGACCCGGCCAGGTCCACTTCTTTTTTGGGGCATCCCATTCTGTGACTACAGCAGCCTCTGTTTAAGACCATATAACCATTTGCACTTATTATAATTGAAATTAGCCTGATAAAGACACTTTTGCTGGGCATAGCACTACTGGACCCTGCCAGGTCCACTTCTTTTTTGGGGCATCCCATTCTGTGACTACAGCAGCCTCTGTTTAACACCATATAACCATTTGCACTTATTATAATTGAAATTAGGCCTGATAAAGACACTTTTGCTGGGCATAGGACTACTGGACCCGGCCAGGTCCACTTCTTTTTTGGGGCATCCCATTCTGTGACTACAGCAGCCTCTGTTTAAGACCATATAACCATTTGCACTTATTATAATTGAAATTAGGCCTGATAAAGACACTTTTGCTGGGCATAGCACTACTGGACCCTGCCAGGGCATCCCATTCTGTGACTACAGCAGCCTCTGTTTAAGACCATATAACCATTTGCACTTATTATAATTGAAATTAGGCCTGATAAAGACACTTTTGCTGGGCATGGCACTACTGGACCCTGCCAGGTCCACTTCTTTTTTGGGGCATCCCATTCTGTGACTACAGCAGCCTCTGTTTAAGACCATATAACCATTTGCACTTATTATAATTGAAATTAGCCTGATAAACACACTTTTGCTGGGCATAGCACTACTGGACCCTGCCAGGTCCACTTCTTTTTTGGGGCATCCCATTCTGTGACTACAGCAGCCTCTGTTTAACACCATATAACCATTTGCACTTATTATAATTGAAATTAGACTGATAAAGACACTTTTGCTGGGCATAGCACTACTGGACCCTGCCAGGTCCACTTCTTTTTTGGGGCATCCCATTCTGTGACTACAGCAGCCTCTGTTTAAGACCATATACCATTTGCACTTATTATAATTGAAATTAGCCCTGATAAAGACACTTTTGCTGGGCATAGCACTACTGGACCCTGCCAGGTCCACTTCTTTTTTGGGGCATCCCATTCTGTGACTACAGCAGCCTCTGTTTAACACCATATAACCATTTGCACTTATTATAATTGAAATTAGCCTGATAAAGACACTTTTGCTTGGCATAGCACTACTGGACCCTGCCAGGTCCACTTCTTTTTTGGGGCATCCCATTCTGTGACTACAGCAGCCTCTGTTTAAGACCATATACCATTTGCACTTATTATAATTGAAATTAGCCTGATAAAGACACTGTTGCTGGGCATAGCACTACTGGACCCTGCCAGGTTCACTTCTTTTTTGGGGCATCCCATTCTGTGACTACAGCAGCCTCTGTTTAACACCATATAACCATTTGCACTTATTATAATTGAAATTAGCCTGATAAAGACACTTTTGCTGGGCATAGCACTACTGGACCCTTCCAGGTCCACTTCTTTTTTGGGGCATCCCATTCTGTGACTACACCAGCCTCTGTTTAAGACCATATAACCATTTGCACTTATTATAATTGAAATTAGGCCTGATAAAGACACTTTTGCTGGGCATAGCACTACTGGACCCTGCCAGTCCACTTCTTTTTTGGGGCATCCCATTCTGTGACTACAGCAGCCTCTGTTTAAGACCATATAACCATTTGCACTTATTATAATTGAAATTAGGCCTGATAAAGACACTTTTGCTGGGCATAGCACTACTGGACCCTGCCAGGTTCACTTCTTTTTTGGGGCATCCCATTCTGTGACTACAGCAGCCTCTGTTTAACACCATATAACCATTTGCACTTATTATAATTGAAATTAGCCTGATAAAGACACTTTTGCTGGGCATAGCACTACTGGACCCTGCCAGGTCCACTTCTTTTTTGGGGCATCCCATTCTGTGACTACAGCAGCCTCTGTTTAAGACCATATATCCATTTGCACTTATTATAATTGAAATTAGCGTGATAAAGACACTTTTGCTGGGCATAGCACTACTGGACCCTGCCAGGTCCACTTCTTTTTTGGGGCATCCCATTCTGTGACTACAGCAGCCTCTGTTTAAGACCATATAACCATTTGCACTTATTACAATTGAAATTAGGCCTGATAAAGACACTTTTGCTGGGCATAGCACTACTGGACCCTGCCAGGTGTACTTACTGCTGGTTTTTAGGGCATCCCATTCTGTGACTACAGCAGCCTCTGTTTAAGACCATATACCTTTTGCACTTGTTATAATTGAAATAAGGCCTGATAAAGACACTTTTGCTGGACATAGCACTACTGGACCCTGCCAGGTCCACTTCTTTTTTGGGGCATCCCATTCTGTGACTACAGCAGCCTCTGTTTAAGACCATATAACCATTTGCAATTATTATAATTGAAATTAGGCCTGATAAAGACACTTTTGCTGGGCATAGCACTACTGGACCCTGCCAGGTGTACTTACTGCTGGTTTTTAGGGCATCCCATTCTGTGACTACAGTAGCCTCTGTTTAAGACCATATACCTTTTGCACTTGTTATAATTGAAATTAGGCCTGATAAAGACACTTTTGCTGGGCATAGCACTACTGGACCCTGCCAGGTCCACTTCTTTTTTGGGGCATCCCATTCTGTGACTACAGCAGCCTCTGTTTAAGACAATATAACCATTTGCAATTATTATAATTGAAATTAGGCCTGATAAAGACACTTTTGCTGGGCATAGCACTACTGGACCCTGCCAGGTGTACTTACTGCTGGTTTTTAGGGCATCCCATTCTGTGACTACAGCAGCCTCTGTTTAAGACCATATACCATTTGCACTTATTATAATTGAAATTAGGCCTGATAAAGACACTTTTGCTGGGCATAGCACTACTGGACCCTGCCAGGTCCACTTCTTTTTTGGGGCATCCCATTCTGTGACTACAGCAGCCTCTGTTTAAGACCATATAACCATTTGCACTTATTATAATTGAAATTAGGCCTGATAAAGACACTTTTGCTGTGCATAGACTTACTGCTGCCTGCCAGGTGCACTTCTGTTGGGGCATCCCATTCTGTAACATAGCATACCCCTCTTTATTTACACTAAGCAGCTCTCTTATTTACACTAGGCAGGCCTGTTGGAGGCTGAGTGTTACTGCTCACTTTTGGTGTGCATTATATTCTGTTTCATATAGACCCACCGCTGCCCGGGGGTTCTTAAAATATCACCTACTACCACGCCAGTTAGACTATGTCGGGCAGACAAGTGCCTGGAAGTGAAAAGAGGAGTGGCAGAGGCCAAGATTCCGCAGGCAGAGCTCGCATCAGACTGGGGGCCAGTAGCAGCAGGAGTCACGCGGAGAGACCTAATCTGCCAGTATCTGCTAGCGGTCGGGTCTCCACCAGTAACGCATCTGCCGTGGTAGATTGGTTGACACACTCATCAACAACATCATCACAACTTACGTCTGAGACCCCCAGTCTAGGGTCGGTAGGTTCTTCTGACACAACCCTGAGTTGGCATGCCCCGAGAGCAGTCCCTGTCCTCCCATTGCCTCTGGCCTACGCCGTTCCCTCCCCCAGCGACGTATCCTATGCTTTGGGTTCAGCTCCCCTCTTTAGTGAGGAGGACCATCAGATAGAGGACAGTCAGCAGCTACTGCCCAGCCAAGAAATGGAGGTGGCTTCTCTAGCCAGAAAAATAGTGATGTGGACAGTGTCGTGGGTGCTGCGAGCGTTCCAGCTCCTGCGCCAGACACTGTTGACGAATCCACGAACATCAGTGACGTACAGCCACAACTCGGTGATGATGACGATAAAGCCGATCGCACTTGGGAGCCGGGTGATGAAGGGGCTTCATTGTCATCATCAGGAGAAGAGGGGCGCAGGTTGCCCCGGAGTCAGCAGCTGAGGCAGCAAGGTGGTAGCAGTCAGCATGGGGGCACAATTCCAAAGGCTGGAGCTGGCCGGGGCCGGGGCCGGGGTAGAGCACCTGCTGTACGGCAGTCTACCTTATCGGGAGGTAGTGGAGCAGGGGTTCCTGGAGTTGGCAACAGCAGCAGTGAATCAGTGAGGCCAGGGGGTGGGAAAAGTAGCTACTCGGCAGTGTGGCAGTTTTTCCTGAAGCATCCGCAGGAGGGTAACATGGCCACATGCAAGATATGTAGGCAGAAGGTGAAGCGTGGCCAGGGTCCAAATGTTGGCACCACGGCCCTGCGTCAACATATGATGCGTCACCATAAAGCGACCTGGGAGAACCGAGGCTCCCAAGGGGTGGTACAGTCTGCTTCCTCACCAAGTGAGCTCCCAATTTCTGCCAGCCAAGGCTCCAGCACCTCAGCCGAAGGCAGCTGTGCGTCATACCCATCCTCTGTCGCTCCTGCTCCTCCTCCTCCAAGTCATGCATCCCGCCAGCAATCCATCAGCGAAGCCATGTCCAAGAGACAGCAGTATGCGCCCACTCATCCTACGGCGCAGAAGCTGAATGTGCTCCTGTCCAAGTTGCTGGTGCTGCAGTCGCTCCCTTTTCAGGTGGTGGAATCTGCACCTTTCAGAGAACTGATGGCTTGTGCCGAGCCGAGGTGGAGAGTCCCAAGCCGTCATTTCTTTGCCAAGAAGGCAGTACCAGCGCTGCACACTTTTGTTGAACAGAAGGTGGGCCAGTCCTTGAGCCTGTCGGTGTGTAGCAAAGTGCATGGCAGCGCCGACATCTGGAGCTGTAACTACGGTCAGGGACAGTACATGTCGTTTACGGCCCACTGGGTGAATGTGGTCCCTTTGCAGCAGCAGCAGCAACTTGGACAGGTCACGCCGCTTCGGCCTCCGCGCTCCCTGCCCGTTGGGCCTGTGACACCGTGCGACTCGGCCTCCTCATCCTCCGCCATCTCCTCACCCTCCACTGTAGGCTCAAGTCTCAGTGCCCCTCCAGTCTACCATGTGTGCAGGGCACGGAGGTGTCACGCAGTGCTTCACATGGTTTGTCTTGGCGAACGGAGTCACACAGGGGAGGAACTGCTTAAATGTATTCATCAGGAAATCCAAACATGGCTTACTCCAAGAAAACTTAAAATGGGAATCATGGTTACCGACAATGGGAAGAACATTTTGTCTGCGCTGCGCCAAGGAAGCCTGACCCATGCCCCCTGCATGGCTCACGTCTTCAATCTGGTTGTCAAGCGGTTTCTGAAGTGTTCCCCCCATCTGCAAGACATCCTAACAACTTCAAGGAAACTTTGCATGCACTTCATCCACTCCTACACCGCCAAACACACCCTTCTTGAGCTACAGCGTCAGAATGGTATCCCCCAACATAGTCTGATTTGCGATGTTTCCACCCATTGGAATTCCACAATTCACATGTTGGACCGATTATATGAACAGAGAAAAGCCATCACGGACTTCCTGATGATCCAAGCAGATAGGGGGACTCCCCTGTGTAACTTCAATGTCAACCAGTGGCAGCTCATACGTGACACCTGCCGTTTGCTCAGGCCCTTTGAGGAAGCCACTTTATTTGTCAGTCGGCAGGATTACGGGATGAACGACGTGATTCCACTGCTTCATGTACTACAGCACATGTTGGAAACCATGGCTGGTCAGGGCACTGGAGACATGGCGTTTACATCTTACGGCCACATGAACCCTGTTGGAGCTGAACTGGAGGAGGAGGAGGAAGAGGAGGAGGAGGAGTTGCCCAGCGAAACACAGTTTAGGCTTGGCGAAATGGCTGGTTTATCTAGTCAGTGGACAGGAGAGGAGGAGCAGGAGCAGCCAGAGGAGCTAGAGGTTTTTGAGGAAGGCGAGACAGAGGACCCGGGCACACCGTGGCAGTATGCAGTGGAGATGGAGACAGGTAGTCCATCCGAGTCACTTGCGCAAATGGCACGAAGCATGCTCACGTGCTTGCGTAGTGACCCCAGAATTGTTTCCATCTGTCGGCGGGATGACTTCTGGCTGTCCACCTTATTGGACCCTCGCTTCCGGCACAAAATGGGGGCATTTTTTAAACCCACCGAGAGGGAGGACAAACTCAACTACTACAAAGACATTCTACGTAGGCAGTTGGCCGATGCCTATCTGCGCCATGGTCCATACTCTCGCAGGTCTGACTCGAGGGGACCTCTGCGCAGGAGCAGCAGCAGCAGCTCCATCAGCAGCAGCAGCCTCAGTCTTCAGTCGCTAATGAGTAGCTTTCTACACCCGCATAGTGAGGCTACTCCATGAGCAGCAGGAAGACCTGGAGCAGGACCTCAACCAGCAGGTCATGTCATACTTTGACATGACCATGCCAACACACCTTGAGGATCCGCTGGACTTCTGGGCAGCCAAACTTGAGTCTTGAGTTGAAACTTGAGTTTGTCCTGGAAAAGCTGTCCTGCCCGGCAAGTAGCGTGCCATCTGAGCGGGTGTTTAGTGCGGCGGGGGCCATAGTTACGGCGAGGAGAACTCGTCTGTCAACTAAAAATGTGGAGAGACTCACCTTTGTCAAAATGAATCAGGGATGGATCAGCCAGGATTTCCACTCACCAATGCCTGATGCATGCGACTAGATTCAGCATGGTGCCACGTTTTACACTTTCCAAATGGTGCAAAACATATTTATGTCTTTAGGCCATTTTTTGGGCTCCTGCTGCTGCTGCTGCCAACTTCTGCCAACTCCAGGGTGTGATTCATCCAATTTTTGGGCTCCTGAAGCCAACTCCAGTGTATATTTGGGCTCCTGCTGCTGCTGCTACCAACTCCAGGGTGTGATTCATCCAATTTTTATGCTCCTGAAGCCAACCCCAGTGTCTCTTTAAAGTAATATTTGGGCTCCTGCTGCTGCTGCTGCCAACTCCAGGGTGTGATTCATCCAATTTTTGGGCTCCTGAAGCCAACCCCAGGGTCTCTTTAAAGTAATATTTGGGCTCCTGCTGCTGCTGCTGTCAACTCCTGCCAACTCCAGGGTGTGATTCATCCAATGTTTGGGCTCCTGAAGCCAACCCCAGTGTCTCTTTAAAGTAATATTTGGGCTCCTGCTGCTGCTGCTGCCAACTCCAGGGTGTGATTCATCCAATTTTTGGGCTCCTGAAGCCAACCCCAGGGTCTCTTTAAAGTAATGTTTGGGCTCCTGCTGCTGCTGCCAACTCCAGGGTGTGAATCATCCAATGTTTGGGCTCCTGAAGCCAACCCCAGTGTCTCTTTAAAGTAATATTTGGGCTCCTGCTGCTGCTGCTGCCAACTCCAGGGTATGATTCATCCAATTTTTGGGCTCCTGAAGCCAACCCCAGGGTCTCTTTAAAGTAATATTTGGGCTCCTGCTGCTGCTGCTGCCAACTCCAGGGTGTGATTCATCCAATTTTTGGGCTCCTGAAGCCAACCCCAGGGTCTCTTTAAAGTAATATTTGGGCTCCTGCTGCTGCTGCCAACTTCTGCCAACTCCAGGGTGTGATTCATCCAATTTTTGGGCTCCTGAAGCCAACCCCAGTGTCTCTTTAAAGTAATATTTGGGCTCCTGCTGCTGCTGCTGCCAACTCCAGGGTGTGATTCATCCAATTTTTGGGCTCCTGAAGCCAACCCCAGGGTCTCTTTAAAGTAATATTTGGGCTCCTGCTGCTGCTGCTGTCAACTCCTGCCAACTCCAGGGTGTGATTCATCCAATGTTTGGGCTCCTGAAGCCAACCCCAGTGTCTCTTTAAAGTAATATTTGGGCTCCTGCTGCTGCTGCTGCCAACTCCAGGGTGTGATTCATCCAATTTTTGGGCTCCTGAAGCCAACCCCAGGGTCTCTTTAAAGTAATGTGTGGGCTCCTGCTGCTGCTGCCAACTCCAGGGTGTGAATCATCCAATGTTTGGGCTCCTGAAGCCAACCCCAGTGTCTCTTTAAAGTAATATTTGGGCTCCTGCTGCTGCTGCTGCCAACTCCAGGGTATGATTCATCCAATTTTTGGGCTCCTGAAGCCAACCCCAGGGTCTCTTTAAAGTAATATTTGGGCTCCTGCTGCTGCTGCTGCCAACTCCAGGGTGTGATTCATCCAATTTTTGGGCTCCTGAAGCCAACCCCAGGGTCTCTTTAAAGTAATATTTGGGCTCCTGCTGCTGCTGCCAACTTCTGCCAACTCCAGGGTGTGATTCATCCAATTTTTGGGCTCCTGAAGCCAACCCCAGTGTCTCTTTAAAGTAATATTTGGGCTCCTGCTGCTGCTGCTGCCAATTCCAGGGTGTGATTCATCCAATTTTTGGGCTCCTGAAGCCAACCCCAGTGTCTCTTTAAAGTAATATTTGGGCTCCTGCTGCTGCTGCTGCCAACTCCAGGGTGTGATTCATCCAATTTTTGGGCTCCTGAAGCCAACCCCAGGGTCTCTTTAAAGTAATGTTTGGGCTCCTGCTGCTGCTGCCAACTCCAGGGTGTGAATCATCCAATGTTTGGGCTCCTGAAGCCAACCCCAGTGTCTCTTTAAAGTAATATTTGGGCTCCTGCAGCTTCTGCTGCCAACTCCAGGGTGTGATTCATCCAATTTTTGGGCTCCTGAAGCCAACCCCAGGGTCTCTTTGAAGTAATGTGTGGGCTCCTGCTGCTGCTGCCAACTCCAGGGTGTGAATCATCCAATGTTTGGGCTCCTGAAGCCAACCCCAGTGTCTCTTTAAAGTAATATTTGGGCCCCTGCTGCTGCCAACTCCAGGGTGTGATTCATCCAATTTTTGGGCTCCTGAAGCCAACCCCAGGGTCTCTTTAAAGTAATATTTGGGCTCCTGCTGCTGCTGCTGTCAACTCCTGCCAACTCCAGGGTGTGATTCATCCAATTTTTGGGCTCCTGAAGCCAACCCCAGGGTCTCTTTGAAGTAATGTTTGGGCTCCTGCTGCTGCTGCCAATCCAGGGTGTGAATCATCCAATTTTTGGGCTCCTGAAGCCAACTCCAGTGTATATTTGGGCTCCTGCTGCTGCTGCTACCAACTCCAGGGTGTGATTCATCCAATTTTTGGGCTCCTGAAGCCAACCCCAGTGTCTCTTTAAAGTAATATTTGGGCTCCTGCTGCTGCTGCTGCCAACTCCAGGGTGTGATTCATCCAATTTTTGGGCTCCTGAAGCCAACCCCAGGGTCTCTTTAAAGTAATATTTGGGCTCCTGCTGCTGCTGCTGTCAACTCCTGCCAACTCCAGGGTGTGATTCATCCAATGTTTGGGCTCCTGAAGCCAACCCCAGTGTCTCTTTAAAGTAATATTTGGGCTCCTGCTGCTGCTGCTGCCAACTCCAGGGTGTGATTCATCCAATTTTTGGGCTCCTGAAGCCAACCCCAGGGTCTCTTTAAAGTAATGTTTGGGCTCCTGCTGCTGCTGCCAACTCCAGGGTGTGAATCATCCAATGTTTGGGCTCCTAAAGCCAACCCCAGTGTCTCTTTAAAGTTATATTTGGGCTCCTGCTGCTGCTGCTGCCAACTCCAGGGTATGATTCATCCAATTTTTGGGCTCCTGAAGCCAACCCCAGGGTCTCTATAAAGTAATATTTGGGCTCCTGCTGCTGCCAACTCCATGGTGTGATTCATCCAATTTTTGGGCTCCTGAAGCCAACCCCAGGGTCTCTTTAAAGTAATATTTGGGCTCCTGCTGCTTCTGCTGCTGCCAACTCCAGGGTGTGATTCATCCAATTTTTGGGCTCCTGAAGCCAACCCCAGTGTCTCTTTAAAGTAATATTTGGGCTCCTGCTGCTGCTGCTGCCAACTCCAGGGTGTGATTCATCCAATTTTTGGGCTCCTGAAGCCAACCCCAGGGTCTCTTTAAAGTAATGTTTGGGCTCCTGCTGCTGCTGCCAACTCCAGGGTGTGAATCATCCAATGTTTGGGCTCCTGAAGCCAACCCCAGTGTCTCTTTAAAGTAATATTTGGGCTCCTGCAGCTTCTGCTGCCAACTCCAGGGTGTGATTCATCCAATTTTTGGGCTCCTGAAGCCAACCCCAGGGTCTCTTTGAAGTAATGTGTGGGCTCCTGCTGCTGCTGCTGCCAACTCCAGGGTGTGAATCATCCAATGTTTGGGCTCCTGAAGCCAACCCCAGTGTCTCTTTAAAGTAATATTTGGGCCCCTGCTGCTGCCAACTCCAGGGTGTGATTCATCCAATTTTTGGGCTCCTGAAGCCAACCCCAGGGTCTCTTTAAAGTAATATTTGGGCTCCTGCTGCTGCTGCTGCTGTCAACTCCTGCCAACTCCAGGGTGTCATTCATCCAATTTTTGGGCTCCTGAAGCCAACCCCAGGGTCTCTTTGAAGTAATGTTTGGGCTCCTGCTGCTGCTGCTGCCAACTCCGGGGTGTGAATCATCCAATTTTTGGGCTCCTGAAGCCAACTCCAGTGTATATTTGGGCTCCTGCTGCTGCTGCTACCAACTCCAGGGTGTGATTCATCCAATTTTTGGGCTCCTGAAGCCAACCCCAGTGTCTCTTTAAAGTAATATTTGGGCTCCTGCTGCTGCTGCTGCCAACTCCAGGGTGTGATTCATCCAATTTTTGGGCTCCTGAAGCCAACCCCAGGGTCTCTTTAAAGTAATATTTGGGCTCCTGCTGCTGCTGCTGTCAACTCCTGCCAACTCCAGGGTGTGATTCATCCAATGTTTGGGCTCCTGAAGCCAACCCCAGTGTCTCTTTAAAGTAATATTTGGGCTCCTGCTGCTGCTGCTGCCAACTCCAGGGTGTGATTCATCCAATTTTTGGGCTCCTGAAGCCAACCCCAGGGTCTCTTTAAAGTAATGTTTGGGCTCCTGCTGCTGCTGCCAACTCCAGGGTGTGAATCATCCAATGTTTGGGCTCCTAAAGCCAACCCCAGTGTCTCTTTAAAGTTATATTTGGGCTCCTGCTGCTGCTGCTGCCAACTCCAGGGTATGATTCATCCAATTTTTGGGCTCCTGAAGCCAACCCCAGGGTCTCTATAAAGTAATATTTGGGCTCCTGCTGCTGCCAACTCCAGGGTGTGATTCATCCAATTTTTGGGCTCCTGAAGCCAACCCCAGGGTCTCTTTAAAGTAATATTTGGGCTCCTGCTGCTTCTGCTGCTGCCAACTCCAGGGTGTGATTCATCCAATTTTTGGGCTCCTGAAGCCAACCCCAGTGTCTCTTTAAAGTAATATTTGGGCTCCTGCTGCTGCTGCTGCCAACTCCAGGGTGTGATTCATCCAATTTTTGGGCTCCTGAAGCCAACCCCAGGGTCTCTTTAAAGTAATGTTTGGGCTCCTGCTGCTGCTGCCAACTCCAGGGTGTGAATCATCCAATGTTTGGGCTCCTGAAGCCAACCCCAGTGTCTCTTTAAAGTAATATTTGGGCTCCTGCAGCTTCTGCTGCCAACTCCAGGGTGTGATTCATCCAATTTTTGGGCTCCTGAAGCCAACCCCAGGGTCTCTTTAAAGTAATGTGTGGGCTCCTGCTGCTGCTGCTGCCAACTCCAGGGTGTGAATCATCCAATGTTTGGGCTCCTGAAGCCAACCCCAGTGTCTCTTTAAAGTAATATTTGGGCCCCTGCTGCTGCCAACTCCAGGGTGTGATTCATCCAATTTTTGGGCTCCTGAAGCCAACCCCAGGGTCTCTTTAAAGTAATATTTGGGCTCCTGCTGCTGCTGCTGTCAACTCCTGCCAACTCCAGGGTGTGATTCATCCAATTTTTGGGCTCCTGAAGCCAACCCCAGGGTCTCTTTGAAGTAATGTTTGGGCTCCTGCTGCTGCTGCTGCCAACTCCAGGGTGTGAATCATCCAATTTTTGGGCTCCTGAATCCAACTCCAGTGTATATTTGGGCTCCTGCTGCTGCTGCTACCAACTCCAGGGTGTGATTCATCCAATTTTTGGGCTCCTGAAGCCAACCCCAGTGTCTCTTTAAAGTAATATTTGGGCTCCTGCTGCTGCTGCTGCCAACTCCAGGGTGTGATTCATCCAATTTTTGGGCTCCTGAAGCCAACCCCAGGGTCTCTTTAAAGTAATATTTGGGCTCCTGCTGCTGCTGCTGTCAACTCCTGCCAACTCCAGGGTGTGATTCATCCAATGTTTGGGCTCCTGAAGCCAACCCCAGTGTCTCTTTAAAGTAATATTTGGGCTCCTGCTGCTGCTGCTGCCAACTCCAGGGTGTGATTCATCCAATTTTTGGGCTCCTGAAGCCAACCCCAGGGTCTCTTTAAAGTAATGTTTGGGCTCCTGCTGCTGCTGCCAACTCCAGGGTGTGAATCATCCAATGTTTGGGCTCCTAAAGCCAACCCCAGTGTCTCTTTAAAGTTATATTTGGGCTCCTGCTGCTGCTGCTGCCAACTCCAGGGTATGATTCATCCAATTTTTGGGCTCCTGAAGCCAACCCCAGGGTCTCTATAAAGTAATATTTGGGCTCCTGCTGCTGCCAACTCCAGGGTGTGATTCATCCAATTTTTGGGCTCCTGAAGCCAACCCCAGGGTCTCTTTAAAGTAATAATTGGGCTCCTGCTGCTTCTGCTGCTGCCAACTCCAGGGTGTGATTCATCCAATTTTTGGGCTCCTGAAGCCAACCCCAGTGTCTCTTTAAAGTAATATTTGGGCTCCTGCTGCTGCTGCTGCCAACTCCAGGGTGTGATTCATCCAATTTTTGGGCTCCTGAAGCCAACCCCAGGGTCTCTTTAAAGTAATGTTTGGGCTCCTGCTGCTGCTGCCAACTCCAGGGTGTGAATCATCCAATGTTTGGGCTCCTGAAGCCAACCCCAGTGTCTCTTTAAAGTAATATTTGGGCTCCTGCAGCTTCTGCTGCCAACTCCAGGGTGTGATTCATCCAATTTTTGGGCTCCTGAAGCCAACCCCAGGGTCTCTTTGAAGTAATGTGTGGGCTCCTGCTGCTGCTGCCAACTCCAGGGTGTGAATCATCCAATGTTTGGGCTCCTGAAGCCAACCCCAGTGTCTCTTTAAAGTAATATTTGGGCCCCTGCTGCTGCTGCCAACTCCAGGGTGTGATTCATCCAATTTTTGGGCTCCTGAAGCCAACCCCAGGGTCTCTTTAAAGTAATATTTGGGCTCCTGCTGCTGATGCTGTCAACTCCTGCCAACTCCAGGGTGTGATTCATCCAATTTTTGGGCTCCTGAAGCCAACCCCAGGGTCTCTTTGAAGTAATGTTTGGGCTCCTGCTGCTGCTGCCAACTCCAGGGTGTGAATCATCCAATTTTTGGGCTCCTGAAGCCAACTCCAGTGTATATTTGGGCTCCTGCTGCTGCTGCCAACTCCAGGGTGTGAATCATCCAATTTTTGGGCTCCTGAAGCCAACCCCAGTGTCTCTTTAAAGTAATATTTGGGCTCCTGCTGCTGCTGCTGTCAACTCCTGCCAACTCCAGGGTGTGATTCATCCAATTGTTGGGCTCCTGAAGCCAACCCCAGGGTCTCTTTGAAGTAATGTCTGGGCTCCTGCTGCTGCCAACTTCTGCCAACTCCAGGGTGTGATTCATCCAATTTTTGGGCTCCTGAAGCCAACCCCAGTGTCTCTTTAAAGTAATATTTGGGCTCCTGCTGCTGCTGCTGCTGCTGTCAACTCCTGCCAACTCCAGGGTGTGATTCATCCAATTGTTGGGCTCCTGAAGCCAACCCCAGGGTCTCTTTAAAGTAATATTTGGGCTCCTGCTGCTGCTGCTGCCAACTTCTGCCAACTTCAGGGTGTGATTCATCCAATTTTTGGGCTCCTGAAGCCAACTCCAGTGTATATTTGGGCTCCTGCTGCTGCTGCTGCCAACTCCAGGGTGTGATTCATCCAATTTTTGGGCTCCTGAAGCCAACTCCAGTGTATATTTGGGCTCCTGCTGCTGCTGCTGCCAACTCCAGGGTGTGATTCATCCAATTTTTGGGCTCCTGAAGCCAACCCCAGGGTCTCTTTAAAGTAATATTTGGGCTCCTGCTGCTGCTGCTGTCAACTCCTGCCAACTCCAGGGTGTGATTCATCCAATTGTTGGGCTCCTGAAGCCAACCCCAGGGTCTCTTTGAAGTAATGTTTGGGCTCCTGCTGCTGCTGCTGCCAACTTCTGCCAACTCCAGGGTGTGATTCATCCAATTTTTGGGCTCCTGCTGCTGCCAACTCCAGTGTCTCTTTAAAGCAATGTTTGGGCCCCTGCCCCTCATAGTGATGCCACTTCAACTCTCTGCAATTGTGCCGCTCTGCGATTCTATTAGCGATGCCTCTGATCTGCATGTGATATTTCTTCAAAGTATTATTTAACTAACCCAGCACGCATCCTGTGCGTGTTACAGCAAGGCAGAATGGTTTACAACCCTATTGAGGCTCTAGGAGGCTCAGAAATAGCCGTTTTTAATAGCGATTCGTCGCGAATTTATTCGGGTCGAAACGATTTTTGTCGGAAAATTCGGCGAATCAGTCGAATCGAATTTTTCAAAAGTTCGCTCATCTCTAATCTTGACAATTGTGGGTTTTGCACCTTGGCCCAATCCACAATCGGGGATGACCCGCTGTGTGAAACCTCCCAGGTAACCCGAAATAACTCACCTCTCCCCGGTCCTGCGACAGACACACTTGGAGTCTCTTTCCTCCACTAGGTCTAAGGATTGGCCCGGGCGAGTCTAACCAAGTCCGCACTCCTTAAAACGTGAATCTTTAATGAAAAATCTTTAAACTCATCTCCATCCAATATACAATCAGCAGCGCATAAAATCCAAATAGAGACCCAGACCCACAGCCCTTAGTCAAAGATATGACTAGATATGACTAAGGGCTGACCATTACCCGAAATGCGTCAGAAGATTTTACTTTTTTTTGTCAGTCTGGGTCTCTATTTGGATTTTATGCGCTGCTGATTGTATATTGGATGCTGATGGTTTTAAAGATTTTTCATTAAAGTGGACCAACACCCAGGATTTTCACTATCCTGGGTGTTGGTCCACTTCCGCTGGGCACCCCGCTGTGTGAAACCCCCCAGAAAGCCCCAAAAAACTCACCTCACCCCGCTCCTACGGCGTATGCGCGAGTGCTCCTCCAATCAGCGCAGATGGACGAATTTGAATATAGGACGGACAAGCTGAGCGCGCCCGCCGCCGCCTCTCACACTTCCCTCTAATAGTGAGCACGCCCGCACTGGCCATTCACAAACGGCGTCCTGCTAGAGGGAAGCGCGAGAGGCAGCCGCGGCCTGCACATGCGCCGTTGGAACAGGAGTAAGGTTAGGTTTGTGGGCGTCCTGGGGGGTTTCACACAGCGGGGCACCCCGATCGGGAGGGAGCTGATAGGCCCGGGAATGTTATAGATTCCCGGGCCGATCAGCGGGGGGTGTTGGTCCACTTTACATAGTTAGTTACATAGGCCCTAATTTAAGAAGGGATAGCGTCAGGTAGCGCCTGGTTAATGACAGGTAGCGACAGGTAGCGACTGGTGAACGCCGGACACGGCACGCAATTACACATTTATCAAGCAGAATCTGTTTAGCGACTGGGATAGCGCCATGTAGCGTCTGATTCATCATTTTCACAGCCTCAGTGAACAGCTCCGGCGTTCACCCTTGCACAGCGCCAGGTATGACCTCTCGCTACCTGTCGCTCTCCCATACATTTCAATGGATGATCCTTTTCTTCTCTTTAAACTGTTTTTTTTTTTTTTTTTTCAAAAAAATCACAAATAATCCTGTGACCTCTCCTGACATTGAATAAGCAGTTTTTTCATAATTTTTTCATTTTTTATATATTTCCTCAGAAATGACATCACAGGTCTGCCATTAAAGTGTTCATGTTACAATGTTGTTACAATGTAATTCCATATGTTTTCGCTTTGTTACTAGTGGATAGATGCTGAAAACACACTTTAACCCTTTAACCGCCAGCCTACCTTGAGATTTTGTCACCCTTTGTTGCCAGACCATTTTGCACTATTTTGCGCTCCCCTTGTTCAACTGTGATTTTTGAAGGGATTTCCAGGGATTTCCCAGAAAAGTGATATATTGTTTTTTTCAGCAGAGTCTAAGCTTTAACATGAAATGTCTTGTTTGTCATTTTTTAGGTGTATTCTCAATATTTTTGGATGAAATATGTGCAAAAAAAAACCCAAAAAACAATTTTTTACAATTTGTAATATTTTTTTTTAATAAAAATAATAAAATGTAATAAAAAATGTAAGTTTGTCAATAAAATCTTATTGCACGTGAAACCCCAATTTCTCCCGGTTACAGTGATACCACATATGTATAGGTAGACACCCTTTCCTGCCCAGGAGACTCCCCCAAACTGAAACAACTCTTTAGGAGATTTTCAGATAGAATACAACTATGCTACGTGCTAAGCGCACCTTGCAGTTTTTCAAGAAAAACAACCCTTTACATTTGAAATACCCCCCACAAACTATATATTCTCTGGAAGTACACACCTCAGGCTTTCTAGGCCTACCAGGCTTGTTGACATGGGTGCAGTTTTCTGGAAGTAATCCCTCAATATATTCTTTGGTTGCACAGGGTTTCTCTAAAAAAGTATAAAAAAGCAGAATCAAAACCACATTTTCCTAAAAAAACCTATATGCAAACAAGAAAAAAACTGAAAATCTGAAAAAGCAACATGCCCCGAACAGAACAATACCCAGCATGCATAGGTACTGTCAAGGGAAGAGTTGCCAAACACACCAAAGTAAAGCATGTGCGTAACGGTAATTTTACTTCAAAATTTCAGCTCTGAATACAAAGTGCGCACCTTGTGCTTTTTCTACCAAAACAACCCTTTACATTTAGAATATCCCCCATAAACCATATATTCTCTGAAAGTACACATTTTAAGCTTTCTAAGCGTACCCAGCTTGTTGTCGTGGGCTCATCTTTCTGGAAGTAATCCCTTGAAGAATTCTTAGGTTGCACAGGGTTTCACAAAAAAAATTATAAAAAAGCAGAATAAAAAACACCTTTTCCTAAAATATCAATATGCAAATAAGAAAAAACAAGCTAAATCTGAAAGCGCAAGGTCCCCCGAGCAGAACAATACCCAACATGCATAGGTACTATTAACCCTTTTAATTGCCAGCCTACTTGAACTTTTGTCGCCCTCAGTTGGTCATTTTTCCCCATTTTGCGGCATGTTTAACCGTGATTTTTGTCGGAATTTCTTGGAAAATATATATATTTTTTTTTGCAGCAGAATTTAGGCTTTAACATTAAATGTCTTGTTTGTAATTTTTCTACTGTTTTTTAAATATTTTTGCGTAAAAAAAACAAAAAAATAAATAAAATAATATATATATATATATATATATATATATACAATTGTCTCCTTTATTTTAAATAAAACATTTTTTAGTAATAAAAACCATATTGCATGTGATAGCCCCATTTCTCCCGATTACAACGGTACCACATATGTATCAATAGCCCCTCATTCTTGCCCAGGAGACCCCCCAAACTGAAAAGAGCATTTTATAACATTTACAAATAAAATACTACTATCCACACTATAAACATAAGGGGTTAATTTAAAATTACATAGGGACCCCCTCCCGGGGGGGGGACCCCAATTTTTTTTGAGAATTTTTGGCTAAGCCTAACCCCAAAAATTAAAAAAATAGTGGGCCCCCCTGGGAGGGGGTCCCTATGTCATTTTCTTTTTAATTTTAATTCTTTAAAATTTTAATTTTTTTTAATTTTTTCTTTTTAATCCCAGGGGGTGGGGGGACCCCATTTTTGGGGGGAATTCTAAGGGTTAGGGTTAGCCTAACCCTAACCCGTAAAGTGGACCAACACCCAGGATTTTCACTATCCTGGGTTTTGATCCACTTCCGCGGGGGTGCCCCGCTGCGTAAAACCCCCGAGAAAGGTATAAAAAACTCACCTCAGCCCGCTCCTACGGCGCATGCGCGAGCGCTCGTCCAATCAGAGCGCTCAGAGCCGCTGTGGTATGCAAGGACAAGGGACGGACAACCACAGCGGCTCTGAGCGCGCTGGCAGCCGCATCTCGCGCTTCCCTCTAACAGGGAGCGTGCCCGCGTCGGCGATTCACAAACGACCGGAACGTGTGCGCGCCCTGATAGAGAGAAGCGCGAGATGCGGCCCGCGCATGCACCGTTGGAACAGGGATAAGGTAAGGCGATTGGGGCGTCCTGGGGGTTTCACACAGTGGGGCATCCCGATTTCGGATGCCCCGCAGGGAGGGATCTGATCCGGGCCGATCAGCCTGGGTGTTGGTCCACTTAAAAAAAAAAAAGTAGGGGGGGACCCCATTTTTGGGGGGAATTTTAAGGGTTAGGGTTAGGCTAACCCTAACCGTTAAACATTTTTTTAAAAATCACGTAGGGACCCTCATTTTTTTTTGGAATTTTAAGGGTTAGGGCTAGCCTAACCCTAACCCTAACCCTTAAAATTAAAAAAAAAATGACGTAGGGTCCCCCCTACCCGTCATAACCAGCCCAGGACCAGCTATGGGGGCTTGTAGGCACAGAGTGGGGGGGCCAGCTTTTGTGGCCCCCCCCACCCTGCAGCCTACGAGCCCACATAGTCTATGTGGGCCCGGGCTCTTCTGCCCCCCCCTGGGCTTTGGGGAGGCAGGTAATTGGGGGTGCAGGGGTTAATGGCAAGTCACCCGCTAGGGCAGGTGACTTGCCAGACCCCAGCCTTGTGAACTGGTACAGGGGTCTCATGGACCCCTTACCAGTTCACAAAGGGTTAACAGAAAAAAAAAACACGGACACAAAATTTTTATTTATTAAAAAAAAAAAATTTACTCTTTACTCACCTTCGATCGTCAGCTCCTGTGTCCCTCGCTGATCTGCTGTCAGATGCCGGTGATCGGCATCCAGAGAAGGAGGAGGCGGGAGATCAGAGGATCTCCTGTCACCTCCTTCCAGGGCACCGATCACCGGCATCTGACAGCTAACAGAGCTGTAGCCGGTGATCGGGACTGGGAATGACGTCATAGTCCCGCCCCCAAAGGGGCGGGGCTTAGCGGGGACGACAGCACGGACTGACGTCATTAGCCCCACCCCAAAAGGGGCGGGGCTTAGCGTCAAGATGGCGGCCACCATCGGAACAGGAGAGGGGAGAGAGCCTTACAGGAAAAGCCGGAGGCAGCTGAAATGGGGGGGGGCACCCTATTCCGGGCCCTCCCCTGCAGCCAGAGGAGGTCCGGTGAACGATCGGAGACCACCATTTTGAAGAGGAGACCCGGCTGAATCAAACGAGGGGTCAGGTAAGTGCCTTTTTTAAAAACTTTTTTTACTATTAGTGGGGAAAGTCAGGCACGTAAAATTTACGTGGCTGGCAGTTAACTGCAGGAGAGGCAGCCACGTAAATTTTACGTGGCTGGCGTTTAAAGGGTTAATCACACCGCCTCCTGCGCTCTGGGCTTCAGAGAAGCATTTTTCAGCGCCAGAGATTTGTGAGGCTGTTTTTATGCTGAATATGGTGTGAGTCGGTCGCTATGAGCAGTTGCTAACATGCGCTCCCATACAGCGCTGTACTGGTCAAATAGCGACTCCTCACAATGTATTCAACATTACTGCACAGCGACTGAGTCGCTATAAAGTTGCGACTCACGGCCGAGCACTGCAACTACTGAAAATGCTGCTACAGACGGTCATCTGTCGCTACCTGCCGCTAATGATGAATCAGCCTGCCCGTTACATAGTTAATACGGTTGAAAAAAGACCTATGTCCATCAAGTTCAACCAAGGGTGTTGGGGTAGGGGAAGTTATTTTTATTGATTTATTGATAACCTTCAATAGTGGAGCAGCCTATATCTAGGTTCTCCAACTGTGTGACCCACATATATGTATGGGAAATGTCGATTGGTACATGGTCAAGCGTTCTAAACACACTGCTGAGTCTGGGTTCAGGCACTCCCCAGAAATTCTAAATACGCTTTTGACCTAGACCACACCTTTTGATATTCAAAATTAATTTATTAATATCTTATTCTTTAAAATACATCTATTTACAAATTCATACTCTCTGAGCTCTCAATTCGTTGTTTGCATAATATTCATATTTACATAATGTTCAAACATATTAGTATATACATAATGCACTGATCACATTTTTTCAAATATGTATGGAATACATTTCTCCCCGCTGTCTTGGTAATCAGTTGGATTCATAATTCCTTCCTGATTGGCGTCTCTCCAAGAGGCGCTTTTATGCTGCGCGCTCAGGGACCCTCCAGGATCTCCACTGCTCGTCTGTCTAGGGGCGCCCCTAGAAAGACGAGCAGTGGAGATCCTGGAGGCCCGGGAGGGTCCCTGAGCGCGCAGCATAAAAGCGCCTCTTGGAGAGACGCCAGCGCGCCCCTAGACTGACGAGCAGTGGAGATCCTGGAGGCCCGGGAGGGTCCCTAAACCACAGTGGACACAGGGTGGACATCTGGCGCACGGACGACTTACCCATATAACAACGCATATTTAAAGAATTGGGGAGCAGCCTGGAAAGGGAAAATAGTATCCACAACTCTGCGGGGCCCGCTAGGAACAAACAGGACTGGAAAGCTCCTGATCTGCAATATAAGGGTGTATGAACCAGATTTCTCTGAGGTACAAGAAATAACAACATGTTACATAGATTGAACAAATATATGATGTAAAAGGATGAGGAAATCATAAAGAGCACCTTGACTTCCTTAAAGAGGGCACGGAGGAAGCCAATATAGGAGGCGAAACATGTCTGCCCAATCAGGAAGGAATTATGAATCCAACTGATTACCAAGACAGCAGGGAGAAATGTATTCCATACATATTTGAAAAAATGTGATCAGTGCATTATGTATATACTAATATGTTTGAACATTATGTAAATATGAATATTATGCAAACAACGAATTGAGAGCTCAGAGAGTATGAATTTGTAAATAGATGTATTTTAAAGAATAAGATATTAATAAATTAATTTTGAATATCAAAAGGTGTGGTCTAGGTCAAAAGCGTATTTAGAATTTCTGGGGAGTGCCTGAACCCAGACTCAGCAGTGTGTTTATTGATAACCGCTAATAGTAACTGTTAATGTTATTTTCTTCTAAATAAGCATCTGATCCTTTTTGAAGCTGTCAGCAGTTGATGCTGTAACAAGCTTCTGTGGGAGGCTATTCCATAGATTTAGAGTTCTCATGGTAAAAAATGATTGTCACCTCCGGAGTCTAAGAGGCCGATTCATTAATAAACGACATGTAGCGACAGTTGAGCGACTGTAGCGGTATTTTCAGAGCGCCCGCTAGTAGTCGCTGTGCTTGTCCGTAGTTCGGTAGTTGATAGCGACTCAGTCGGGGTGCAGTAATGTTGAATATTGGGTGAGGTGTCGATATTTGACAGGTTCCGCGCTGTATGGGTGCGCATGATAGCGACTGGCCCTAGCAACCGGCTCCCACCATATTCATTAAAAAATCACGCTCAAAAAATTCTAGCGCTGTAAAATGCATGTTTAAACCCCAGAGCGCTGGCAGCGATGTGTTAAAAGTAGTTTTTTAGCCCCCAAACAACCATATTTTTGGAAACCAAAAAAAACAAGTTTTTTAAATAATTTAGTAATATGAATACATTAATATCAGACCTGTAAAATCAATTCTGTACAATTTTTTATTTTTAATCTAACATGGCAGAAGTGGTCACAGAATTTTTCACATTAAAAAAAAAACAAAAAAAAAAAACACATTAATAACAATTAATTATTAATATTTAAATATTGTTCCATTGAAATGCATTGGAGCGCGCCAGGTAGCGAGAGGTCATACCTGTCGCTGTTCAAGGTCGGACGCTGCCGCTGTGGGCTGAGGCTGGAATAATGATGAATGAGTGGCTATCTGGCGCTATCTCAGTCGCTAAGCAGGATCGGCTTGATAAATGTGTGATTGTGGTGGGGAGCCGGCGTTCTTGTGGCGGGGCCCGTCATTACCGGCCGCTCACCAGTCGCTACCTGTCGCTATTCCTTCATAAATAAGGGCCTTAATTTCTTCTTTTTCCAATTGAAGGCAGTGCCCCCTTGTCTGGAGGAAAGAAGGGAGAGGGGGGACATGATTGAGACCTTTAAATATGTGAAAGGATTGAATAAGGTTCAGGAGGGAAGTGTTTTTAAGAAGAAGCTTAATGATAGAACAAGGGGGCACAACCTGAAGCTAGTCGGGGGGAAGATCAGGAGCAATGTTAGAAAATAGAGATGAGCGAACTTTTGAAAAATTCGATTCGACTGATTCGCCGAATTTTCCGACAAAAATCGTTTCGACCCGAATAAATTCGCGACGAATCGCTATTAAAAACGGCTATTTCTGAGCCTCCTAGAGCCTCAATAGGGTTGTAAACCATTCTGCCTTGCTGTAACACGCACAGGATGCGTGCTGGGTTAGTTAAATAATACTTTGAAGAAATATCACATGCAGATCAGAGGCATCGCTAATAGAATCGCAGAGCGGCACAATTGAATTCAAGAGAGTTGAAGTGGCATCACTATGAGGGGCAGGAGCCCAAACATTGCTTTAAAGAGACACTGGAGTTGGCAGCAGCAGGAGCCCAAAAATTGGATGAATCACACCCTGGAGTTGGCAGCAGCAGCAGGAGCCCAAATATTACTTTAAAGAGACCCTGGGGTTGGCTTCAGGAGCCCAAAAATTGGATGAATCACACCCTGGAGTTGGCAGCAGAAGCAGCAGGAGCCCAAATATTACTTTAAAGAGACACTGGAGTTGGCTTCAGGAGCCCAAAAATTGGATGAATCACACCCTGGAGTTGGCAGCAGCAGCAGCAGGAGCCCAAACATTACTTCAAAGAGACCCTGGGGTTGGCTTCAGGAGCCCAAAAATTGGATGAATCACACCCTGGAGTTGGCAGCAGCAGCAGCAGCAGGAGCCCAAATATTACTTTAAAGAGACCCTGGGGTTGGCTTCAGGAGCCCAAAAATTGGATGAATCACACCCTGGAGTTGGCAGAAGTTGGCAGTAGCAGCAGCAGGAGCCCAAATATTACTTTAAAGAGACCCTGGGGTTGGCTTCAGGAGCCCAAAAATTGGATGAATCACACCCTGGAGTTGGCAGCAGCAGCAGCAGGAGCCCAAATATACACTGGAGTTGGCTTCAGGAGCCCAAAAATTGGATGAATCACACCCTGGAGTTGGCAGCAGCAGCAGCAGGAGCCCAAATATTACTTTAAAGAGACACTGGGGTTGGCTTCAGGAGCCCAAAAATTGGATGAATCACACCCTGGAGTTGGCAGAAGTTGGCAGCAGCAGCAGGAGCAGGAGCCCAAATATTACTTTAAAGAGACCCTGGGGTTGGCCTCAGGAGCCCAAAAATTGGATGAATCACACCCTGGAGTTGGCAGCAGCAGCAGCAGCAGCAGCAGCAGGAGCCCAAACATTACTTTAAAGAGACCCTGGGGTTGGCCTCAGGAGCCCAAAAATTGGATGAATCACACCCTGGAGTTGGCGGCAGCAGCAGCAGCAGCAGCAGCAGGAGCCCAAACATTACTTTAAAGAGACACTGGGGTTGGCTTCAGGAGCCCAAAAATTGGATGAATCACACCCTGGAGTTGGCAGAAGTTGGCAGCAGCAGCAGCAGGAGCCCAAATATTACTTTAAAGAGACCCTGGGGTTGGCCTCAGGAGCCCAAAAATTGGATGAATCACACCCTGGAGTTGGCAGCAGCAGGAGCCCAAATATTACTTTAAAGAGACCCTGGGGTTGGCCTCAGGAGCCCAAAAATTGGATGAATCACACCCTGGAGTTGGCGGCAGCAGCAGCAGCAGCAGCAGCAGCAGCAGCAGCAGGAGCCCAAACATTACTTTAAAGAGACTCTGGGGTTGGCTTCAGGAGCCCAAAAATTGGATGAATCACACCCTGGAGTTGGCAGAAGTTGGCAGCAGCAGCAGCAGGAGCCCAAATATACACTGGAGTTGGCTTCAGGAGCCCAAAAATTGGATGAATCACACCCTGTAGTTGGCAGGAGTTGACAGCAGCAGCAGCAGCAGGAGCCCAAATATTACTTTAAAGAGACACTGGGGTTGGCTTCAGGAGCCCAACAATTGGATGAATCACACCCTGGAGTTGGCAGAAGTTGGCAGCAGCAGCAGCAGGAGCCCAAAAAATGGCCTAAAGACATAAATATGTTTTGCACCATTTGGAAAGTGTAAAACGTGGCACCATGCTGAATCTAGTCGCATGCATCAGGCATTGGTGGGTGGAAATCCTGGCTGATCCATCCCTGATTCATTTTGACAAAGGTGAGTCTCTCCACATTTTTAGTTGACAGACGAGTTCTCCTCGCCGTAACTATGGCCCCCGCCGCACTAAACACCCGCTCAGATGGCACGCTACTTGCCGGGCAGGACAGCTTTTCCAGGGCAAACTCTGCTAGTTGCGGCCACAAATCAAGTTTGGCTGCCCAGAAGTCCAGCGGATCCTCAAGGTGTGTTGGCATGGTCATGTCAAAGTATGACATGACCTGCTGGTTCAGGTCCTGCTCCAGGTCTTCCTGCTGCTCATGAGTAGCCTCACTATGCTGGTGTAGAAAGCTACTCATTAGCGACTGAAGACTGAGGCTGCTGCTGATGGAGCTGCTGCTGCTGCTCCTGCCAACCCCCCCAGCGGCCATGGCAGTGGAAGGTGAGCGCAGAGGTCCCCTCGAGTCAGACCTGCGAGAGTATGGACCATGGCGCAGATAGGCATCGGCCAACTGCCTACGTAGAATGTCTTTGTAGTAGTTCAGTTTGTCCTCCCTCTCGGCGGGTTTAAAAAATGCCCCCATTTTGTGCCGGAAGCGAGGGTCCAATAAGGTGGACAGCCAGAAGTCATCCCGCCGACAGATGGAAACAATTCTGGGGTCACTACGCAAGCACGTGAGCATGCTTCCTGCCATTTGCGCAAGTGACTCGGATGGACTACCTGTCTCCATCTCCACTGCATACTGCCACGGTGTGCCCGGGTCCTCTGTCTCACCTTCCTCAAAAACCTCTAGCTCCTCTGGCTGCTCCTGCTCCTCCTCTCCTGTCCGCTGACTAGATAAACCAGCCATTTCGCCAAGCCTAAACTGTGTTTCGCTGGGCAACTCCTCCTCCTCCTCTTCCTCCTCCTCCTCCAGTTCAGCTCCAACGGGGTTCATGTGGCCGTAAGATGTAAACGCCATGTCTCCAGTGCCCTGACCAGCCATGGTTTCCAACATGTGCTGTAGTACATGAAGCAGTGGAATCACGTCATTCATCCCGTAATCCTGCCGACTGACAAATAAAGTGGCATCCTCAAAGGGCCTAAGCAAACGGCAGGTGTCACGTATGAGCTGCCACTGGTTGACATTGAAGTTACACAGGGGAGTCCCCCTATCTGCTTGGATCATCAGGAAATCCGTGATGGCTTTTCTCTGTTCATATAATCTGTCCAACATGTGAAGGGTGGAATTCCAACGGGTGGAAACATCGCAAATCAGACTATGTTGGGGGATACCATTCTGACGCTGTAGCTCAAGAAGGGTGTGTTTGGCGGTGTATGAGTGGCTGAAGTGCATGCAAAGTTTCCTTGAAGTTGTTAGGATGTCTTGCAGATGGGGGGAACACTTCAGAAACCACTTGACAACCAGATTGAAGACGTGAGCCATGCAGGGGGCATGGGTCAGGCTTCCTTGGCGCAGCGCAGACAAAATGTTCTTCCCATTGTCGGTAACCATGATTCCCATTTTAAGTTTTCTCGGAGTAAGCCATGTTTGGATTTCCTGATGAATACATTTAAGCAGTTCCTCCCCTGTGTGACTCCATTCGCCAAGACAAACCATGTGAAGCACTGCGTGACACCTCCGTGCCCTGCACACATGGTAGACTGGAGGGGCACTGAGACTTGAGCCTACAGTGGAGGGTGAGGAGATGGCGGAGGATGAGCAGGCCGAGTCGCATGGTGTCACAGGTCCAATGGGCAGAGAGCGCGGAGGCCGAAGCGGCGTGACCTGTCCAAGTTGCTGCTGCTACTGCAAAGGGACCACATTCACCCAGTGGGCCGTAAACGACATGTACTGCCCCTGACCGTAGTTACAGCTCCAGATGTCGGCGCTGCCATGTATTTTGCTACACACCGACAGGCTCAAGGACTGGCCCACCTTCTGTTCAACAAAAGTGTGCAGCGCTGGTACTGCCTTCTTGGCAAAGAAATGACGGCTTGGGACTCTCCACCTCGGCTCGGCACAAGCCATCAGTTCTCTGAAAGGTGCAGATTCCACCACCTGAAAAGGGAGCGACTGCAGCACCAGCAACTTGGACAGGAGCACATTCAGCTTCTGCGCCGTAGGATGAGTGGGCGCATACTGCTGTCTCTTGGACATGGCTTCGCTGATGGATTGCTGGCGGGATGCATGACTTGGAGGAGGAGGAGCAGGAGCGACAGAGGATGGGTATGACGCACAGCTGCCTTCGGCTGAGGTGCTGGAGCCTTGGCTGGCAGAAATTGGGAGCTCACTTGGTGAGGAAGCAGACTGGACCACCCCTTGGGAGCCTCGGTTCTCCCAGGTCGCTTTATGGTGATGCATCATATGTTGACGCAGGGCCGTGGTGCCAACATTTGGACCCTGGCCACGCTTCACCTTTTGCCTACATGTCTTGCATGTGGCCATGTTACCCTCCTGCGGATGCCTCAGGAAAAACTGCCACACTGCCGAGTAGCTACTTTTCCCACCCCCTGGCCTCACTGATTCACTGCTGCTGTTGCCAACTCCAGGAACCCCTGCTCCACTACCTCCTGATAAGGTAGACTGCCGCACAGCAGGTGCTCTACCCCGGCCCCGGCCCCGGCCGGATCCAGCCTTTGGAATTGTGCCCCCATGCTGACTGCTACCACCTTGCTGCCTCAGCTGCTGACTCCGGGGCAACCTGCGCCCCTCTTCTCCTGATGATGACGATGAAGCCCCTTCCTCACCCGGCTCCCAAGTGCGATCGGCTTCATCGTCATCATCATCATCACCGAGTTGTGGCTGTACGTCACTGATGTTCGTGGATTCGTCAACAGTGTCTGGCGCAGGAGCTGGAACGCTCGCAGCACCCACGACACTGTCCACATCACTATTTGTCTGCCTAGCTAAAGAAGCCACCTCCATTTCTTGGCTGGGCAGTAGCTGCTGACTGTCCTCCTGTATCTGATCGTCCTCCTCACTAAAGAGTGGAGCTGACCCCAAAGCATAGGATACGTCGCAGGGGGAGGGAACGGCATAGGACAGAGGCAATGGGAGGACAGGGACTGCTCTCGGGGCATGCCAACTCAGGGTTGTGTCAGAGGAACCTACCGACCCTAGACTGGGGGTCTCAGACGAAAGTTGTGATGATGTTGTTGATGAGCGCGTCAACCAATCTACCACGGCAGATGCGTTACTGGTGGAGACCCGACCGCTAGCAGATACTGGCAGATTAGGTCTCTCAGCGTGACTCCTGCTGCTACTGGCCCCCAGTCTGATGCGAGCTCTGCCTGCGGAATCTTGGCCTCTGCCACTCCTCTTTTCACTTCCAGGCACTTGTCTGCCCGACATAGTCTAACTGGCGTGGTAGTAGGTGATATTTTAAGATCCCCCGGGCAGCGGTGGGTCTATATGAAACAGAATATAATGCACACCAAAAGTGAGCAGTAACACTCAGCCTCCAACAGGCCTGCTTAGTGTAAATAAAGAGAGCTGCTTAGTGTAAATAAAGAGGGGTATGCTATGTTACAGAATGGGATGCCTCAACAGAAGTGCACCTGGCAGGCAGCAGTAAGCCTATGCCCAGCAAAAGTGTCTTTATCAGGGCTAATTTCAATTATAATAAGTGCAAATGGTTATATGGTCTTAAACAGAGGCTGCTGTAGTCACAGAATGGGATGCCCCAAAAAAAGATCCAGTAGTGCTATGCCCAGCAAAAGTGTCTTTATCAGGGCTAATTTCAATTATAATAAGTGCAAATGGTTATATGGTCTTAAACAGAGGCTGCTGTAGTCACAGAATGGGATGCCCCAAAAAAGATCCAGTAGTGCTATGCCGAGCAAAAGTGTCTTTATCAGGCTAATTTCAAATATAATAAGAGCAAATGGTTATATGGTCTTAAACAGAGGCTGCTGTAGTCACAGAATGGGATGCCCTGGCAGGGTCCAGAAGTACTATGCCCAGCAAAAGTGTCTTTATCAGGCTAATTTCAAATATAATAAGAGCAAATGGTTATATGGTCTTAAACAGAGGCTGCTGTAGTCACAGAATGGGATGCCCTGGCAGGGTCCAGAAGTACTATGCCCAGCAAAAGTGTCTTTATCAGGCTAATTTCAAATATAATAAGAGCAAATGGTTATATGGTCTTAAACAGAGGCTGCTGTAGTCACAGAATGGGATGCCCTGGCAGGGTCCAGAAGTACTATGCCGAGCAAAAGTGTCTTTACCAGGCTAATTTCAAATATAATAAGAGCAAATGGTTATATGGTCTTAAACAGAGGCTGCTGTAGTCACAGAATGGGATGCCCTGGCAGGGTCCAGAAGTACTATGCCCAGCAAAAGTGTCTTTATCAGGCTAATTTCAAATATAATAAGAGCAAATGGTTATATGGTCTTAAACAGAGGCTGCTGTAGTCACAGAATGGGATGCCCTGGCAGGGTCCAGAAGTACTATGCCGAGCAAAAGTGTCTTTATCAGGCTAATTTCAAATATAATAAGAGCAAATGGTTATATGGTCTTAAACAGAGGCTGCTGTAGTCACAGAATGGGATGCCCTGGCAGGGTCCAGAAGTACTATGCCCAGCAAAAGTGTCTTTATCAGGCTAATTTCAAATATAATAAGAGCAAATGGTTATATGGTCTTAAACAGAGGCTGCTGTAGTCACAGAATGGGATGCCCTGGCAGGGTCCAGAAGTACTATGCCCAGCAAAAGTGTCTTTATCAGGCCTAATTTCAATTATAATAAGTGCAAATGGTTATATGGTCTTAAACAGAGGCTGCTGTAGTCACAGAATGGGATGCCCTGGCAGGGTCCAGAAGTACTATGCCCAGCAAAAGTGTCTTTATCAGGCTAATTTCAAATATAATAAGAGCAAATGGTTATATGGTCTTAAACAGAGGCTGCTGTAGTCACAGAATGGGATGCCCTGGCAGGGTCCAGAAGTGCTATGCCGAGCAAAAGTGTCTTTATCAGGCTAATTTCAAATATAATAAGAGCAAATGGTTATATGGTCTTAAACAGAGGCTGCTGTAGTCACAGAATGGGATGCCCTGGCAGGGTCCAGAAGTACTATGCCCAGCAAAAGTGTCTTTATCAGGCTAATTTCAAATATAATAAGAGCAAATGGTTATATGGTCTTAAACAGAGGCTGCTGTAGTCACAGAATGGGATGCCCTGGCAGGGTCCAGAAGTACTATGCCCAGCAAAAGTGTCTTTATCAGGCTAATTTCAAATATAATAAGAGCAAATGGTTATATGGTCTTAAACAGAGGCTGCTGTAGTCACAGAATGGGATGCCCTGGCAGGGTCCAGAAGTACTATGCCCAGCAAAAGTGTCTTTACCAGGCTAATTTCAAATATAATAAGAGCAAATGGTTATATGGTCTTAAACAGAGGCTGCTGTAGTCACAGAATGGGATGCCCTGGCAGGGTCCAGAAGTACTATGCCCAGCAAAAGTGTCTTTATCAGGCTAATTTCAAATATAATAAGAGCAAATGGTTATATGGTCTTAAACAGAGGCTGCTGTAGTCACAGAATGGGATGCCCTGGCAGGGTCCAGAAGTACTATGCCGAGCAAAAGTGTCTTTATCAGGCTAATTTCAAATATAATAAGAGCAAATGGTTATATGGTCTTAAACAGAGGCTGCTGTAGTCACAGAATGGGATGCCCTGGCAGGGTCCAGAAGTACTATGCCCAGCAAAAGTGTCTTTATCAGGCTAATTTCAAATATAATAAGAGCAAATGGTTATATGGTCTTAAACAGAGGCTGCTGTAGTCACAGAATGGGATGCCCTGGCAGGGTCCAGAAGTACTATGCCCAGCAAAAGTGTCTTTATCAGGCTAATTTCAAATATAATAAGAGCAAATGGTTATATGGTCTTAAACAGAGGCTGCTGTAGTCACAGAATGGGATGCCCTGGCAGGGTCCAGAAGTACTATGCCCAGCAAAAGTGTCTTTATCAGGCTAATTTCAAATATAATAAGAGCAAATGGTTATATGGTCTTAAACAGAGGCTGCTGTACTCACAGAATGGGATGCCCTGGCAGGGTCCAGAAGTACTATGCCGAGCAAAAGTGTCTTTACCAGGCTAATTTCAAATATAATAAGAGCAAATGGTTATATGGTCTTAAACAGAGGCTGCTGTAGTCACAGAATGGGATGCCCTGGCAGGGTCCAGAAGTACTATGCCCAGCAAAAGTGTCTTTATCAGGCTAATTTCAAATATAATAAGAGCAAATGGTTATATGGTCTTAAACAGAGGCTGCTGTAGTCACAGAATGGGATGCCCTGGCAGGGTCCAGAAGTGCTATGCCGAGCAAAAGTGTCTTTATCAGGCTAATTTCAAATATAATAAGAGCAAATGGTTATATGGTCTTAAACAGAGGCTGCTGTAGTCACAGAATGGGATGCCCTGGCAGGGTCCAGAAGTGCTATGCCGAGCAAAAGTGTCTTTATCAGGCTAATTTCAAATATAATAAGAGCAAATGGTTATATGGTCTTAAACAGAGGCTGCTGTAGTCACAGAATGGGATGCCCTGGCAGGGTCCAGAAGTACTATGCCCAGCAAAAGTGTCTTTATCAGGCTAATTTCAAATATAATAAGAGCAAATGGTTATATGGTCTTAAACAGAGGCTGCTGTAGTCACAGAATGGGATGCCCTGGCAGGGTCCAGAAGTACTATGCCCAGCAAAAGTGTCTTTATCAGGCTAATTTCAAATATAATAAGAGCAAATGGTTATATGGTCTTAAACAGAGGCTGCTGTAGTCACAGAATGGGATGCCCTGGCAGGGTCCAGAAGTACTATGCCCAGCAAAAGTGTCTTTACCAGGCTAATTTCAAATATAATAAGAGCAAATGGTTATATGGTCTTAAACAGAGGCTGCTGTAGTCACAGAATGGGATGCCCTGGCAGGGTCCAGAAGTGCTATGCCCAGCAAAAGTGTCTTTATCAGGCTAATTTCAAATATAATAAGAGCAAATGGTTATATGGTCTTAAACAGAGGCTGCTGTAGTCACAGAATGGGATGCCCTGGCAGGGTCCAGAAGTGCTATGCCGAGCAAAAGTGTCTTTATCAGGCTAATTTCAAATATAATAAGAGCAAATGGTTATATGGTCTTAAACAGAGGCTGCTGTAGTCACAGAATGGGATGCCCTGGCAGGGTCCAGAAGTGCTATGCCGAGCAAAAGTGTCTTTATCAGGCTAATTTCAAATATAATAAGAGCAAATGGTTATATGGTCTTAAACAGAGGCTGCTGTAGTCACAGAATGGGATGCCCTGGCAGGGTCCAGAAGTACTATGCCCAGCAAAAGTGTCTTTATCAGGCTAATTTCAAATATAATAAGAGCAAATGGTTATATGGTCTTAAACAGAGGCTGCTGTAGTCACAGAATGGGATGCCCTGGCAGGGTCCAGAAGTACTATGCCCAGCAAAAGTGTCTTTATCAGGCTAATTTCAAATATAATAAGAGCAAATGGTTATATGGTCTTAAACAGAGGCTGCTGTAGTCACAGAATGGGATGCCCTGGCAGGGTCCAGAAGTACTATGCCCAGCAAAAGTGTCTTTACCAGGCTAATTTCAAATATAATAAGAGCAAATGGTTATATGGTCTTAAACAGAGGCTGCTGTAGTCACAGAATGGGATGCCCTGGCAGGGTCCAGAAGTACTATGCCCAGCAAAAGTGTATTTATCAGGCTAATTTCAAATATAATAAGAGCAAATGGTTATATGGTCTTAAACAGAGGCTGCTGTAGTCACAGAATGGGATGCCCTGGCAGGGTCCAGAAGTACTATGCCCAGCAAAAGTGTCTTTATCAGGCTAATTTCAAATATAATAAGAGCAAATGGTTATATGGTCTTAAACAGAGGCTGCTGTAGTCACAGAATGGGATGCCCTGGCAGGGTCCAGAAGTACTATGCCCAGCAAAAGTGTCTTTATCAGGCTAATTTCAAATATAATAAGAGCAAATGGTTATATGGTCTTAAACAGAGGCTGCTGTAGTCACAGAATGGTATGCCCTGGCAGGGTCCAGAAGTACTATGCCGAGCAAAAGTGTCTTTACCAGGCTAATTTCAAATATAATAAGAGCAAATGGTTATATGGTCTTAAACAGAGGCTGCTGTAGTCACAGAATGGGATGCCCTGGCAGGGTCCAGAAGTACTATGCCCAGCAAAAGTGTCTTTATCAGGCTAATTTCAAATATAATAAGAGCAAATGGTTATATGGTCTTAAACAGAGGCTGCTGTAGTCACAGAATGGGATGCCCTGGCAGGGTCCAGAAGTACTATGCCGAGCAAAAGTGTCTTTATCAGGCTAATTTCAAATATAATAAGAGCAAATGGTTATATGGTCTTAAACAGAGGCTGCTGTAGTCACAGAATGGGATGCCCTGGCAGGGTCCAGAAGTACTATGCCCAGCAAAAGTGTCTTTATCAGGCTAATTTCAAATATAATAAGAGCAAATGGTTATATGGTCTTAAACAGAGGCTGCTGTAGTCACAGAATGGGATGCCCTGGCAGGGTCCAGAAGTACTATGCCCAGCAAAAGTGTCTTTATCAGGCTAATTTCAAATATAATAAGAGCAAATGGTTATATGGTCTTAAACAGAGGCTGCTGTAGTCACAGAATGGGATGCCCTGGCAGGGTCCAGAAGTACTATGCCGAGCAAAAGTGTCTTTACCAGGCTAATTTCAAATATAATAAGAGCAAATGGTTATATGGTCTTAAACAGAGGCTGCTGTAGTCACAGAATGGGATGCCCTGGCAGGGTCCAGAAGTACTATGCCCAGCAAAAGTGTCTTTATCAGGCTAATTTCAAATATAATAAGAGCAAATGGTTATATGGTCTTAAACAGAGGCTGCTGTAGTCACAGAATGGGATGCCCTGGCAGGGTCCAGAAGTACTATGCCCAGCAAAAGTGTCTTTATCAGGCTAATTTCAAATATAATAAGAGCAAATGGTTATATGGTCTTAAACAGAGGCTGCTGTAGTCACAGAATGGGATGCCCTGGCAGGGTCCAGAAGTACTATGCCCAGCAAAAGTGTCTTTATCAGGCCTAATTTCAATTATAATAAGTGCAAATGGTTATATGGTCTTAAACAGAGGCTGCTGTAGTCACAGAATGGGATGCCCTGGCAGGGTCCAGAAGTACTATGCCCAGCAAAAGTGTCTTTATCAGGCTAATTTCAAATATAATAAGAGCAAATGGTTATATGGTCTTAAACAGAGGCTGCTGTAGTCACAGAATGGGATGCCCTGGCAGGGTCCAGAAGTGCTATGCCGAGCAAAAGTGTCTTTATCAGGCTAATTTCAAATATAATAAGAGCAAATGGTTATATGGTCTTAAACAGAGGCTGCTGTAGTCACAGAATGGGATGCCCTGGCAGGGTCCAGAAGTACTATGCCCAGCAAAAGTGTCTTTATCAGGCTAATTTCAAATATAATAAGAGCAAATGGTTATATGGTCTTAAACAGAGGCTGCTGTAGTCACAGAATGGGATGCCCTGGCAGGGTCCAGAAGTACTATGCCGAGCAAAAGTGTCTTTACCAGGCTAATTTCAAATATAATAAGAGCAAATGGTTATATGGTCTTAAACAGAGGCTGCTGTAGTCACAGAATGGGATGCCCTGGCAGGGTCCAGAAGTACTATGCCCAGCAAAAGTGTCTTTATCAGGCTAATTTCAAATATAATAAGAGCAAATGGTTATATGGTCTTAAACAGAGGCTGCTGTAGTCACAGAATGGGATGCCCTGGCAGGGTCCAGAAGTACTATGCCCAGCAAAAGTGTCTTTATCAGGCTAATTTCAAATATAATAAGAGCAAATGGTTATATGGTCTTAAACAGAGGCTGCTGTAGTCACAGAATGGGATGCCCTGGCAGGGTCCAGAAGTACTATGCCCAGCAAAAGTGTCTTTATCAGGCTAATTTCAAATATAATAAGAGCAAATGGTTATATGGTGTTAAACAGAGGCTGCTGTAGTCACAGAATGGGATGCCCCAAAAAAGAAGTGGACCTGGCAGGGTCCAGTAGTGCTATGCCCAGCAAAAGTGTCTTTATCAGGCTAATTTCAAATATAATAAGAGCAAATGGTTATATGGTCTTAAACAGAGGCTGCTGTAGTCACAGAATGGGATGCCCTGGCAGGGTCCAGAAGTACTATGCCCAGCAAAAGTGTCTTTATCAGGCTAATTTCAAATATAATAAGAGCAAATGGTTATATGGTCTTAAACAGAGGCTGCTGTAGTCACAGAATGGGATGCCCTGGCAGGGTCCAGAAGTACTATGCCCAGCAAAAGTGTCTTTATCAGGCCTAATTTCAATTATAATAAGTGCAAATGGTTATATGGTCTTAAACAGAGGCTGCTGTAGTCACAGAATGGGATGCCCTGGCAGGGTCCAGAAGTACTATGCCCAGCAAAAGTGTCTTTATCAGGCTAATTTCAAATATAATAAGAGCAAATGGTTATATGGTCTTAAACAGAGGCTGCTGTAGTCACAGAATGGGATGCCCTGGCAGGGTCCAGAAGTGCTATGCCGAGCAAAAGTGTCTTTATCAGGCTAATTTCAAATATAATAAGAGCAAATGGTTATATGGTCTTAAACAGAGGCTGCTGTAGTCACAGAATGGGATGCCCTGGCAGGGTCCAGAAGTACTATGCCCAGCAAAAGTGTCTTTATCAGGCTAATTTCAAATATAATAAGAGCAAATGGTTATATGGTCTTAAACAGAGGCTGCTGTAGTCACAGAATGGGATGCCCTGGCAGGGTCCAGAAGTACTATGCCCAGCAAAAGTGTCTTTATCAGGCTAATTTCAAATATAATAAGAGCAAATGGTTATATGGTCTTAAACAGAGGCTGCTGTAGTCACAGAATGGGATGCCCTGGCAGGGTCCAGAAGTACTATGCCGAGCAAAAGTGTCTTTACCAGGCTAATTTCAAATATAATAAGAGCAAATGGTTATATGGTCTTAAACAGAGGCTGCTGTAGTCACAGAATGGGATGCCCTGGCAGGGTCCAGAAGTACTATGCCCAGCAAAAGTGTCTTTATCAGGCTAATTTCAAATATAATAAGAGCAAATGGTTATATGGTCTTAAACAGAGGCTGCTGTAGTCACAGAATGGGATGCCCTGGCAGGGTCCAGAAGTACTATGCCCAGCAAAAGTGTCTTTATCAGGCTAATTTCAAATATAATAAGAGCAAATGGTTATATGGTCTTAAACAGAGGCTGCTGTAGTCACAGAATGGGATGCCCTGGCAGGGTCCAGAAGTACTATGCCCAGCAAAAGTGTCTTTATCAGGCTAATTTCAAATATAATAAGAGCAAATGGTTATATGGTCTTAAACAGAGGCTGCTGTAGTCACAGAATGGGATGCCCTGGCAGGGTCCAGAAGTACTATGCCCAGCAAAAGTGTCTTTATCAGGCTAATTTCAAATATAATAAGAGCAAATGGTTATATGGTCTTAAACAGAGGCTGCTGTAGTCACAGAATGGGATGCCTCACAGCAGACTTAAGATCAGTTCAGTATATATGCACAGTTAGTTAGTATAAGCAGCCTGAAAACGCTAACAAAGCCTGTCAGGCTGGATGAAAAAAAAAAAAAAACTCCCTGTGACAGGCTGACAGCCTCCGATTTTTCTACCTTTCCCTGTTTTTCGCTGACTTTCTGTCTGTCTCCTGTCTGTCTCCTGCCTGTCTCCAGCCTGTCCCTGTCTGTCCCTGCCTGTCTAACTGCGTCACTCCCTCAGCTACACAACGTTCTGTCTCTCACGAATGCAATAGAGAAATGAGGCAGGAAAGCAAGATGGCCGGCCTTAAATACTGCTGTGACGTCACCGGGCTTGCTGGCTGCTGATAGGCTGCATGTGACTGTCCCAGCTTGCACTGGCTCGGGGTTGATGTCTGGACATGTCCCGTCCGCCATCTTAGAATGCCTGTAATGTAAATGAATGGATGTTAAAGGAAAACTTCGAGCGATAGAATCGAGGGGAAATTCGGATTCGATCCGAATCAAATTTTTCCTGAAATTCGGATCGAATCCGGGTTCGTCCGGATCGATTCGCTCATCCCTAATATTGATTTAGATTGCATATAATTTCCTTTGAGTGTGCTTACCAGTCCTTTACAATGATTTCATTTTTAATGGACTAACAGTGGGTGGGTACCCAAAATGTAATGCCTGGGATTGAAGGCCTAAATAGCCCCCTTGACTATTTTGGGTTTATATCTGCTTTAACTCTTTAAGCGCCAGCCTACCTGGAGTTTTTGTCACCCTTTGTTGCCAGACTATTTTGCGCTATTATGTGCTCCCCATGTTCAAATGTGATTTTTGAAGGGGTTTCCAGGGATTTCCCAGGAAAATTATATATTGTTTTTATATATTATATATATATATATATTTATATATTTTATATATTTTATATTATCTGGGCTTTTACATGAAATGTCTTTTTATGTCTGTTATTTTTTAGGTGTATTCTCAACATTTTTGGGTGAAATATGTGCAAAAAAAATTTAAAAAAATCTATTTTTTACAATTTGTAGTGTTTTTTTGGAATAAAAAATGTAAGTTTATCAATAAAATCTTATTGCGTATGAAATCCCAATTTCTCCCGGTTACAGCAGTACCACATATGTATAGGTAGACACCTTTTCCTGCCCAGGAGACAACCCCAAACTGAAACAGAGCTTTAGGGGATTTTCAGAAAAAATACAACTATGCTATGCGCTATGCGCACCTTGCAGTTTTTCCAGAAAAACAACCCTTTACATTTGAAATACCCCTCACAAACTATATATTCTCTGGAAGTACACACCTCCAGCTTTATAGGTGTATCAGGCTTGTTGATGTGGCCATAGTTTTCTGGAAGTAATCAATCAATGTATTCTTTGGTTGTAAAGAGTTTCCCTAAAAAAGAATAAAAAAAAAGCAGAATCAAAGCGACATTTTCCTAAAAACTATATACAAACAAGAAAAAACAAGTTTAATCTTAAAAAGCAACATCCCCCAAACAGAACAACACCCAACATGCATTGCTACTGTCATAGGAAGAGTTGCCAAACACCCCAAAGTAAAGCATGTGCGTAACGGTAATTTTACTTGAAACTTTCAGCTCTGCAGACAAAGTGCGCACCTTACGATTTTTCAACCAAAACAACCCTTTACATTTGGAATATCCCCCATAAACCATATATTCCCTGAAAGTATACATGTTAAGCTTTCTAAGCGTACCCAGCTTGTTGTAGTGGGCTCATCTTTATGGAATTATTACCTTAAAGATTTCTTTGGTTGCGCAGGGTTTCCCTAAAAAATGTAAAAAACACCTTTTCCTAAAATATAAATATGCAAACCAGAAAAAACAAGCTAAGTCTGAAAGCGTAAGGTCCCCCGAACAGAACAATACCCAACATGCATAGCTACTTTTAACCCTTTTAATTGCCAGCCTACTTGAGATTTTGTCACCCTCTATCCAAGCTTCACATGGATACCAAAGGTAAGTGATTTTTTTTCTATTTTTTAACTATTAGGGGAAAATGCCAGGCACGTAGTTTCTACGTGCTTGGCACATAACGGTAGGAGAAGCAACCACGTAGAAACTACGTGCTTGGCATTTAAAGGGTTAATTCCCCCTAGTGATGGTGACTCATGGAGCACGGACGAGCTCACTGCGGCCGTCTGCATGATACCCAAACCCAACGTTGACTCTACCCTCTGGTCCAACAGGCCCATTTCTCTATTGAACATAGATGTTAAGCTCCTTGCTAAAGTTCTTGCGACACGACTCAACGAGTTTATCGCATCCCTAATCTCTAAAGAGCAAGCAGGATTTATCCACCAGCGCCAAGTGGGGGACAATATCCGCAAGGCTATTAACCTGATCCACCATGCCAGGAAAGAGGGGCAACAGGTCATGCTATTGGCTTTGGATGTCCGTAAAGCTTTCGATACTGTTGCTTGGAACTATCTTCAGTTTATATTGAAAAAATGGGGCCCGGGCCCCTCTTTTACGGCATGGATTGCCTCGCTATACTCCAATCTGGTAGCATTCATTAAATACTCCTACTCTTCTATAGGTGGGACTCCAGGGCTAGCCCACCACTGTGTCCTCATATACCAAGCTGCACACCATACTTCATGTAATGAATTAATTTATTGATCAAATAGTACATCCAATAATCCACATACACAAAACACACATCAAACGTTAAAAAACATATAATTAAAACCCCAAGTGGGGAGGAACTCCAGGGCTATATAGTCTACAGACACTCAAATATAGTGTCAAAGCAACTCTTTACATTTAATTAGGATAGTTATAACATTTCATTGAAATCAACCAACATATAATCACTGACGTTTGTAGGACAAGATATTATATTAAGTGCCTGTGCAGTCTAAAATCTATAATAAAATATAAAGTGAATACAACTCCATATAGGGTTGCAGTATAACATGTGCAAAATTACAATTAACCAACTAAAGTGCCTTCATAAGTGCAAAAAAGTGCCTAAGTGCTAACATGCATTAAAATAGTGCCTCTCCTTGTCTCCAGAAACGTCAGAGATACACATCAGGAATCCATCATAACAATTTTCTGATAATAACAATGTCACATAGCAGCCCAATTCCTCCCCACTTACCTCCTCACCTACGCGCTTCGTGGATATGAACCACTTCACCTGGAGGATATTCCTCCAACCTGTTTACCCTTGGCAGGGGCACCAGATAAGGTTGTCCCCTTTCCCCTTTACTATTTGCCTTGCATGCAGGCACACACGCTGGCGAACACGCCCACACGGTAAAAATATTTAAAGGTCAATGCACTCAGCTCTGTGTTGGATACCATATCACTATGGCCAGACCAAAAGGGAGCAGTAAGACCCACCAAAGCCCAGAGGCACATTCTAGCCGCTCAGATCCAGCACACAAAAAACAACACAAGAGCAGGCACAAGAGCCAGGATGGACATGCACCTACTAAAAGGGTGGATAAGCCACACACACAGGCAGCTCACCCATAACGCAGGAGCAAGGAGCCCTTGCCACATTCGCCAGCACCTGCTAAATCAGCCAGGCCTCACAAGGGACCAAAATCTGTTAAAAGCCTGCAGCCTGCACCTCCTCCACACACAAAGCATGCCCAAAAAACAAGACACACCACCAAGGGGAAGCAGAGGTCCAAAACCTCCACCCCACCCAGGCCACCCATACCTCCACCGCAACACTCTGTGTCACAAAGTACCACTACCACAGATTCACTAGAGAGCTCAACAGGTGAAAGGTCCACAGGCACCCAGCCATTAACACAGAGCAGCACCCACACTCCATCACACTCACCTATAAGCCCAAGAACCCAACACGACTCCCCAGACAGCCAGCCATCTATTTCATCTGATGCAGGGGACACCACACACCCATGTGGCCGTCAGATATGCCGTGGCTCACTTACAGCCCGTTTTTGTGATGCCCAAAGCATGGCTGTAGCCACTGGTGTCTGTGAGCACTATGATGCCCTATTTGGCCGTTATTCAAAATCCACCCCAAAGCAGGCAAAGCAGGAGATCTGGGCTAATATTTGCAGCCAAGTTAATAGTGTTGGCTCTGTCAGGAGAGATCTTGAGCAAATTAAGAGCAAATTTGGTGATTTCAAATATTATGGGAAAAAAAAATGGACATGCGCCGCCAGCAGAGGTAAAGTCCATTTAGAGTGTAAATGCATGTCTAGCCTGCTTTGTAACAGGATGTAACACTTAATAGGTGTGATTTAATCTACCCCAGCCAGCAGACAGGGGGTGGTCTCCCAACTAAAATCACACTAACCCCAGCAGAAGAACATGTCTACACATATATTCACCCTGCAACCCTTCAGGGCTTGCCAGAGGGCCTAGACACAGACAGGAATGTCAGGTCGAAAGGTGAGTTTGTTTTCACAGAGAGACTTTTCAATGGGGACACAAAAACTTTGCTAACCCTTAATACATACTGTGGTTGTTGTTAAAAATAACATTACATTCTCTGTTCCAAGAACAAACTCAACACACGTCACAAGGCCAAGCAACCCCTGGCTTGTCCCTGAGGCTCATGCAACACCAGGTTTCTTCCCACACAAACCAAATTGAGTGTTTGGATGAGGTAAGTCAATGGTCCACTGTGTAGACTTTGGAAATTGCACTTGGATCCATTTTTGGGAAAAAAGTGAACTCAATAAATGCTACATTTCTTTACAGAACATACAAAGTTCCCCAATTATTGAAGACATTCGAGATTTGGAGGAGGACACAAATCAGATGCCGCAAATGCCTACAGAACCAGTGTGCGAACATCAGAACCAACAGGCACAGCAATTTCATCACCTGGTGTCCACTACCACAACCTCTGTGCCAACAACCACTTCTGCCGTCCGCACCACACACTCTGTGGCAACCCAACCACCAGCACCAACACAGTCTGGTGCAGAACCACCCACCCGTGCCAGTGCAAGAACACAGCCAAGGCGACATATAAGCCAGAGGAGACAGCTTCAGATTATGGAGGAAGCCTGGCACCAGGAGAATATAGCATTTTCACAAACCACACAACAATTTAATGACACGGTGTGCACCCAAATAACATCGATGAATAACCAATTAGAGGTTTTAAACACAAATGTGTCTGGCCTACTGGCAGAAACAAGAAGCCTAAACAGGCATATGGGTGAAATGGTCCAACAATGGCAGCAGATTTACCAAAGCCTGGCACATATTGCTGCACACATTCACCCACCCCAACCATCAACTGCAACATCAGACTCTACCTACCACTAAATGGTTGTGTTAATGTATATGACCCCACGTTTAAGTTTAAAAAAAAAAAGGAGTGAAAAGAAATTTTTGTTGATTCACAAATAAATTTAAACCAAATACATTTCCAAGGCTTGTGTTTTATGCAAAAACATTGTCCACTAGTTGAGCACGTATTGCCTGTGCTGTGCCACTTGGTGATCCGGAGTATGGAGGAGTGTGATCTTCATAAATCTCTAAAGTGTCCTCAGGCAGGTCAGTGTATCTGGATATCCGGCCTCGAATGGCAAGGTTGTGCAGGACACCACAAGCAAGAATGATTTTGATGACCATGGCAGGCTGATACTGTAGTGCACCCCCAGTCTGATCCAGACATCGGAAGTGCATCTTGAGCAAGCCAAAGGCACGTTCCACCACAGAGCGAGTCCTCCTATGGGCAGTGGTATAACGCTCCTGGGCCTGGGAAGATGGGCGCAGGATGGGTGTGAGTAGCCATGGTAGCAAAGGATAGCCAGAATCACCTGCAAAAAAACAAACAAAGAATAAGCACTAACAATAACACAAACACACATGACAAATGTGCCTATTGGAAACATATGTAGTGTCTGGCACCATAACTAGTCAACACATAATGATAAGGCCAACAAAAAATAACAAATAACTCTAAATATAATAACTAAACAATATCCACAAGTACCTTACATGCATTGAACAAAAATGGCATGTTAGGTAACTTGAAAAGCCTAACAACATGGAACAACAGACAGAGCCCTAAGGGGAATAACATCAATAATGTTTAGGTGTGCATTAAAGCATTATTGAACAGGGACAAATAGGTGAGCTGTGCAGTGTCAGAGCAAAGCACAGTTCTGATAAGCCAACATGCACATCCAACCAGTACACTCCTATACAATGACTGTGGTATGCTACCTAGCTAAGAGGGCCAGGACAGGATGCAATAGTGGAGAATACATACAAGAATTAAGATGATCAAATAGTGGTAAGCAAGTGATTGCCAACTTGTACTGTTTCATTGCTATCTATCGCAGATTAGTGGGGTACAGGCACCAAAAAAATAAAGAAAATTTGGACAGCAACAACAAGTTTGAGACACATACCCAGTAACCATCCGCCAGACAGATCTCCAGATTGAAAACGTTCAAAGAGGCAGGAGTTCCTCAAAATGTGGGAATCATGCGTGGAACCAGGGAAGGCTGCAAATATACAAAAAAATTGCAGATCAGGGCCGGACACTGCCTGGACATTAATCGAATGGCCCATCTTCCTGTTCCTGCACAAACCAAACATGACTGTAATTAGTGTGACCATAAGTGTCAAGATGCACACAAATATTCTTAAACATCAGCAATGGATGCTAGTGATACACAGGGTGTAGGTCTGCTTGAAACCCCCCCAACAAAAAAAAATAAAAAAGCTGACCTAAACCACATACCTGAACAGATATTCCTGGTCAGCAGGCGGAATGATCGATACGTGGGTACAATCAATGGCACCCATGACGTTGGGCATGTCGGCTATGTTATAAAAGCCCAGCTTAACCACATTCCAGGCTTCCCCTGTGTCTGGGAAAAATATAACTTTGGGGGCCAGGGTAGCCATGCTATCCAAAAACTTGGTTAGGCTGCGGCTCAGCGTAGACTGGGACATCCCCACGGAGAAGGCACCCAGTCTCTGAAACGAGCCGTTCGCCAAAAACTGCAGGCAGCCAACCAATTTGGTCATACCTGCAATTGCATGCCTCTTTCTTGTGGTGGGGGCTAACCATGGCCGCAGCTGGCTATACAAGTCCTGGAGAGAAACACGGTTAAGGCGGGTGAGCTCTAATAGCTCAACGTCATGCATGCCATCGATGTCCAAATGTGTTCGGTGCAGCCTGGTTTCTGCCATGCTCAAAAGTACAAGACCGCGTAGCTGACGCCTTTGATGCTCGCGCACAGAGGAAAGCATGATATGGAGCTCAAATACGGGTGCTAATAGTGGCCGTAAGTGAAGCGTCGAGACTAGGGATGAGCGAATCGATCCGGACGAATCCGGATTCGTTCTGAATTTCATGAAAAATTAGATTCTGAACAAATCCGAATTTCCCGGCGATTCGATCGATTGAAGTTTTCCTTTAAACTCAATGACAGGCATTCTAAGATGGTGGACGGACATGTTCAGACATGTCCCCAGGGGCAAGTGACGATGGGACAGTTACATGCAGCCTATCAGCAGCCAGGAAGCCCGATGACATCACTGTGCTATATAAAGCGGCGGCCACCTTGCTTGTGCGCATTTCAGACTTGCATTTGTGAGACAGCGGTGGTTGCTGGCTGCAGACAGGGACAGACAGTTAGTCATAGTTAGGTGAGAGTTAGCGATAGCTAGAGACAGTCACAGATAAGTAAAGAGAGAGACAGATAGTTAGGGAGATTTAGAGTGGTAGACAGAGCTACGGAAAGATAGGTTTAAAACCGGAACAATCCAGCAGCATACAAGTCACATTGACAGGGTGCCTAGTGCTGCCTATGATTCGTATTTCATAATTACTGGGTTACTGTTAATATATTTGGTTTGGTTTAAATACAGCTGCACACTGTGCATGCAATGCACATGCTATTTAACCCTATCTGTTAAACAAAAGCATTTCTCAAACTTGGATTAGTGTTAAAAGTTTCTGCTCAGCTTAAAATACATTATGCCACACTGGCATCCCAAGGCACATGCTATTTAACCCTATCTGTTAAACAAAAGCATTTCTCATACTTGGATTAGTGTTAAAAGTTTCTGCTCAGCTTAAAATACATTACGCCACACTGGCATCCCAAGGCACATGCTATTTAACCCTATCTGTTAAACAAAAGCATTTCTCATACTTGGATTAGTGTTAAAAGTTTCTGCTCAGCTTAAAATACATTATGCCACACTGGCATCCCAAGGCACATGCTATTTAACCCTATCTGTTAAACAAAAGCATTTCTCACACTTGGATTAGTGTTAAAAGTTTCTGCTCAGCTTAAAATACATCAGGCCACACTGGCATCCCAAGGCACATGCTATTTAACCCTATCTGTTAAACAAAATCATTTCTCATACTTGGATTATTGTTAATACTTTTTGTTCAGCTTAAAATACATTACGCCACACTGGCATCCCAATGCACATGCTATTTAACCCTATCTGTTAAACAAAAGCATTTCTCAAACTTGGATTAGTGTTAAAAGTTTCTGCTCAGCTTAAAATACATTATGCCACACTGGCATCCCAAGGCACATGCTATTTAACCCTATCTGTTATACAACATAAGCGTTGATCAGCATCAGCTTCTTTATTAAGCTACTTCAGTTTGCACTTGTTTTTGACTGTTTTCAATAAACCAGGCCGCAGGGCACCCCAAAGCTGCACCTTGCACCCTATCTGTTATACAACATAAGCGTTGATCAGCATCAGCTGCTTTATTAAGCTACTTCAGTTTGCACTTGTTTTTGACTGTTTTCAATAAACCAGGCCGCAGGGCACCCCAAAGCTGCACATTGCACCCTATCTGTTTATACTAAATAAGCAAATACATAAAAATGTCAGGCAGACAAGTGCCAGGATGTTCAAAGAGGAGTGGCAGAGGCCAAGATTCAGCAGGCAGAGGTCGCAGCAGACTAGTGGCAGCAGGAGTCACGGTGAGAGACCTGATCTGCCAGTATCTGCTAGCGGTCGTGTCTCCAACAGTAACGCATCTGCCGTGGTAGATTGGTTAACGCGCTCATCAACATCATCACAAGTTACGTCTGAGACCCCCAGTCTAGGGTCGGTAGGTTCCTCTGACACAACCTTGAGTTGGCATGCCCCGAGAGCAGTCCCTGTCCTCCCATTGCCTCTGTCCTACGCCGTTCCCTCCCCCAGCGATGTATCCTATGCTTTGGGTTCAGCTCCACTCTTTAGTGAGGAGGACGATCAGATAGAGGACAGTCAGCAGCTACTGCCCAGCCATGAAATGGAGGAGGCTTCTTTAGCTCGGCAGACAAATAGTGATGTGGACAGTGTCGTGGGTGTTGCGAGATTTCCAGCTTCTGCGCCAGACACTGTTGAGGAAATCGAGAACATCAGTGATGTACAGCCACAACTCGGTGATGATGATGATGATGATGAAGCCGATCGCACTTGGGAGCCGGGTGATGAAGGGGCTTCATCGTCATCATCAGGAGAAGAGGGGCGCAGGTTGCCCCGGATTCAGCAGCTCAGGCAGCAAGGTGTTAGCAGCATGGTTGGCAGTCAGCATGGGGGCACAATTGTAAAGCCTGGAGCCAAACGGGGCCGGGGCCGGGGTAGAGCACCTGCTGCGCGGCAGGCTACCTTATCGGGAGGTAGTGGAGCAGGGGTTCCTGGAGTTGGCGACAATAGCAGCGAATCAGTGAGGCCTGTTGGTGGGAAAAGTAGCTACTCGGCAGTGTGGCAGCTTTTCCTGAAGCATCCGCAGGAGGGTAACATGGCCACATGCAAGATATGTAGGCAGAAGGTGAAGCGTGGCCAGGGCCCAAATGTTGGCACCACGGCTCTGCGTCAACATATGATGCGTCACCATAAAGCGACCTGGGAGAACCGAGGCTCCCAAGGGGTGGTCCAGTCTGCTTCCTCACCAAGTGGCACGCCGCTCCCAATTTCTGCCAGCTAAGGCTCCAGCACCTCAGCCGAAGGCAGCTGTGCATCATACCCATCCTCTGTCGCTCCTGCTCCTCCTCCTCCAAGTCATGCATCCCGCCAGCAATCCATCAGCGAAGCCATGTCCAAGAGACAGCAGTATGCGCCCACTCATCCTACGGCGCAGAAGCTGAATGTGCTCCTGTCCAAGTTGCTGGTGCTGCAGTCGCTCCCTTTTCAGGTGGTGGACTCTGCACCTTTCAGAGAACTGATGGCTTGTGCCGAGCCGAGGTGGAGAGTCCCAAGCCGTCATTTCTTTGCCAAGAAGGCAGTACCAGCGCTGCACACTTTTGTTGAACAGAAGGTGGGCCAGTCCTTGAGCCTGTCGGTGTGTAGCAAAATACATGGCAGCGCCGACATCTGGAGCTGTAACTATGGTCAGGGACAGTACATGTCGTATACGGCCCACTGGGTGAATGTGGTCCCTTTGCAGCAGCAGCAGCAACTTGGACAGGTCACGCCGCTTCGGCCTCCGCGCTCCCTGCCCGTTGGGCCTGTGACACTGTGCGACTCGGCCTCCTCATCCTCCGCCATCTCCTCACCCTCCACTGTAGGCTCAAGTCTCAGTGCCCCTCCAGTCTACCATGTGTGCAGGGCACGGAGGTGTAACGCAGTGCTTCACATGGTTTGTCTTGGCGAACTGAGTCACACAGGGGAGGAACTGCTAAAATGTATTCATCAGGAAATCCAAACATGGCTTACTCCAAGAAAACTTCAAATGGGAATCATGGTTACTGACAATGGGAAGAACATTTTGTCTGCGCTGCGCCAAGGAAGGCTGACCCATGCCCCCTGCATGGCTCACGTCTTCAATCTGGTTGTCAAGTGGTTTCTGAAGTGTTCCCCTCATATGCAAGACATCCTAATAACTTCAAGGAAACTTTGCATGCACTTCAGCCACTCATACACCGCCAAACATACCCTTCTTGAGCTACAGCGTCAGAACGGTATACCCCAACATAGTCTGATTTGCGATGTTTCCACCCGTTGGAATTCTACCCTTCACATGTTGGACCGATTATATGAACAGAGAAAAGCCATCACGGATTTCCTGATGATCCAAGCAGATAGGGGGACTCCCCTGTGTAACTTCAATGTCAACCAGTGGCAGCTCATACGTGACACCTGCCGTTTGCTCAGGCCCTTTGAGGAAGCCACTTTATTTGTCAGTCGGCAGGATTACGGGATGAACGACGTGATTCCACTGCTTCATGTACTACAGCACATGTTGGAAACCATGGCTGGTCAGGGCACTGGAGACATGGCGTCTACATCTTACGGCCACATGAACCCCGTTGGAGCTGAACTGGAGGAGGAGGAAGAGGAGGAGGAGGGGCACAGTGAAGCACAGTTTAGGCTTGGCGAAATGGCTGGTTTATAGAGGGTTTTGAGGAAGGCGAGACAGAGGACCCGGACACACCGTGGCAGTATGCAGTGGAGATGGAGACAGGTAGTCCATCCGAGTCACTTGCGCAAATGGCAGGAAGCATGCTCACGTGCTTGTGTAGTGACCCCAGGATTGTTTCCATTTGTCGGCGGGATGACTTCTGGCTGTCCACCTTATTGGACCCTCGCTTCCGGCACAAAATGGGGGCATTTTTTAAACCCGCCGAGAGGGAGGACAAACTGAACTACTACAAAGACATTCTACGTAGTCAGTTGGCCGATGCCTATCTGCGCCATGGTCCATACTCTCGCAGGTCTGACTCGAGGGGACCTCTGCACTCACCTTCCACTGCCATGGCTGCTAGGGGGGTTGGCAGGAGCAGCAGCAGCAGCTCCATCAGCAGCAGCTTCAGTCTTCAGTCGCTAATGAGTAGCTTTCTACACCCGCATAGTGAGGCTACTCATGAGCAGCAGGAAGACCTGGAGCAGGACCTGAACCAGCAGGTCATGTCATACCTTGACATGACCATGCCAACACACCTTGAGGATCCGCTGAACTTCTGGGCAGCCAAACTTGGCTTGTGGCCACAACTAGCAGAGTTTGCCCTGGAAAAGCTGTCCTGCCCGGCAAGTAGCGTGCCATCTGAGCGAGTGTTTAGTGTGGCGGGGGCCATAGTTACGGCGAGGAGAACTCGTCTGTCAACTAAAAATGTGGAGAGACTCACCTTTGTCAAAATGAATCAGGGATGGATCAGCCAGGATTTCCACCCACCAATGCCTGATGCATGCGACTAGATTCAGCATGGTGCCACGTTTTACACTTTCCAAATGGTGCAAAACATATTTATGTCTTTAGGCCAATTTTTGGGCTCCTGCTGATGTCAACTTCAGGGTGTGCTTTTCAGCCAATGTTTGGGCTCCTGCTGCTTGCAACTCCAGGGTTTTATTCATCCAATTTTTGGGCTCCTGAAGCCAACTCCAGTGTCTCTTTAAAGTAATGTTCAGGCCCCTGCTGCTGCTTGCAACTCCAGGGTGTGATTCATCCAATTTTTGGGCTCCTGCTGCCACCTCCAGTGTCTCTCTCAGCCAATGTTTGGCCTCCTGCTGCTGCTTGCAACTCCAGGGTGTGATTCATCCAATTTTTGGGCTCCTGCTGCCAACTCCAGTGTCTCTCTCAGCCAATTTTTGGCCTCCTGCTGCTGCTGCCAACTCCAGGGTGTCTTTCAAGCAATGTTTGGGCTCCTGCTTATGCTGCTGCCAACTCCATTGTGTGCCTTCCAGCTAATGTATGTGCTCCTGCTCCTGCCAACTTCAGGGTGCCTTCCAGGCAATTTCTAGGTTCCTGCTGCTGCTGCTGCCAACTCCAGGGTGTGTCATTTTTGGGGTCCTGCTGCTGCCAACTCCAGTGTCTCTTTAAAGCAATGTTTGGGCTGCTGCTTGCAACTCCAGGGTGTGATTCATGCAATTTTTGGGTTCCTGCTGCCAACTCCAGTGTGTCTTTCAAGCTATGTTTGGGCTGCTGCTGCTGCTGCTTGCAACTCCAGGGTGTGATTCATCCAATTTTTGGGCTCCTGCTGCCAACTCCAGTTTCTCTTTCAGCCAATGTTGGGCTCCTGCTGCTGCTTGCAACTCCAGGGTGTTATTCATCCAATTTTTGGGCTCCTGCTGCCAACTCAAGTGTCTCTTTAAAGCAATGTTTGGGCTGCTGCTGCTGCTTGCAACTCCAGGGTGTGATTCATCCAATTTTTGGGCTCCTGCTGCCAACTCCAGTGTCTCTCTCAGCCAATGTTTGGCCTCCTGCTGCTGCTTGCAACTCCAGGGTGTGATTCATCCAATTTTTGGGCTCCTGCTGCCAACTCCAGTGTCTCTCTCAGCCAATTTTTGGCCTCCTGCTCCTGCTGCCAACTCCAGTGTCTCTTTCAGCCAATGTTGGGCTCCTGCTGCTTCTTGCAACTCCAGGGTGTGATTCATCCAATTTTTGGGCTCCTGCTGCCAACTTCAGTGTCTCTTTAAATAAATGTTTGGGCTGCTGCTGCTTGCAACTCCAGGGTGTGATTCATCCAATTTTTGGGCTCCTGCTGCCAACTCCAGTGTCTCTCTCAGCCAATGTTTGGCCTCCTGCTGCTGCTTGCAACTCCAGGGTGTGATTCATCCAATTTTTGGGCTCCTGCTGCCAACTCCTGCTGCTGCTGCCAACTCCAGGGTGTCTTTCAAGCAATGTTTGGGCTCCTGCTTATGCTGCTGCCAACTCCAGGGTGTGCCTTCCAGCTAATGTACGTGCTCCTGCTGCTGCCAACTTCAGGGTGCTTTCCAGCCAATTTCTAGGTTCCTGCTGCTGCTGCTGCCAACTCCAGGGCGTGTCAGTCAATTTTTGGGCTCCTGCTGCTGCCAACTCCAGTGTCTCTGTCAGCCAATGTTTGGGCTCCTGCTGCTTGCAACTCCAGGGTGTGATTCATCCAATTTTTGGCCTCCTGCTGCCAACTCCAGTGTCTCTCTCAGCCAATGTTTGGCCTCCTGCTGCTGCCAACTCCAGGGTGTCTTTCAAGCAATGTTTGGGCTCCTGCTTATGCTGCTGCCAACTCCAGGGTGTGCCTTCCAGCTAATGTATGTGCTCCTGCTGCTGCCAACTTCAGGGTGCTTTCCAGCCAATTTCTAGGTTGCTGCTGCTGCTGCTGTCAACTTCAGGGTGTGTCAGTAAATTTTTGGGCTCCTGCTGCTGCCAACTCCAGTGTCTCTTTAAAGCAATGTTTGGGCTGCTGCCGCTGCTTGCAACTCCAGGGTGTGTTTCATCCAATTTTTGGGCTCCTGCTGCCAACTCCAGTGTATCTTTCAAGCTATGTTTGGGCTGCTGCTGCTGCTGCTTGCAACTCCAGGGTGTGTTTCATCCAATTTTTGGGCTCCTGCTGCCAACTCAAGTGTCTCTTAAAGCAATGTTTGGGCTGCTGCTTGCAACTCCAGGGTGTGATTCATCCAATTTTTGGGCTCCTGCTGCCAACTCCAGTGTCTCTTTCAGCCAATGTTGGGCTCCTGCTGCTGCTTGCAACTCCAGGGTGTGATTCATCCAATTTTTGGGCTCCTGCTGCCAACTCCAGTGTCTCTTTAAAGTAATGTTTGGGCTCCTGCTGCTGCTGCTTGCAACTCCAGGGTTTGTCTTTAGGTCAATTTTTGAGCTCCTGCTGCCAACTCCAGTGTCTCTTTCAAGCTATGCTTGGGTTCCTGCTGCTGCTGCTTGCAACTCCAGTGTGTCATTCAGCCAATTTTTGGGATCCTGCTTACAACCCTATTGAGGCTCTAGGAAGCTCAGAAAAAGGCATTTTTAATAGCGATTCGTCACGAATAAATTCGGGTCGAAACAATTTTTGTCGGAAAATTCGGCGAATCAGTTGAATCGAATTTTTCAAAAGTTCACTCATCTCTAATTAATAGGCGAACAGATTTGTTCAAATCAGAATTTGCACTGAATTTCAAGGAAAAATCAATTTCGTCATAAATACGATTTTTCCCCCAAATAGTTAAAAAAGAAGAATGACCTGCAGCCTCCCTGTCCCCGTCACTCAAAGTGATGTCATGTGTGGGAGTCCAGAGAGAGCCCGCTAAGATGACAGCCCAAGTGTGCCTGTCCAAGCACTGGTTCACTCATATACTGTCTGGAGCACACCCGGGCACCCATCAGGCCATTGAAAAGCCAGTAAAAGTGCACTCCTAACACCCACCCCTGAGAAGCCGGTTGAAGTGCCCGTGCCAACCAAAGGCCATCTCCCCACTGAGATGCAGCCAGGCAGATCCCTCTGGCCTGCGGAGTAAAGCCAGACAGGGAACTTCCATCTGTCTGACGAGAAGCTGGCCAGAGCCTGCCTGTTCGACCCCCCCCACCACCCTCCAAGAGGCCATTTAAGGCTGCAGGAGAGTTTACTTTTTATTATGCAGTTAACACTTGTAGAGATTAATGATTCATAAAATTTGATTCAGACACACCCAAATTTTGTGGAGAGTGGAATTTAAAAAAAAATATGTTCAACTCTAAGAATCAGACATACAACAGCAAATGTTGATAACAAAATGTTATTTCTTCCATAGCAAGCTACACACCCTGCATAAAAATAATAATAATAAGGAGCACTAAAACTCCATATAAACATGTCGTGTAATGAGAGGAGGGGTTACTTACACACTCCCACCAAGTTTGTGGTTTATTCTCTCATGATAGGAATAAAATCCAGGGCTGACAGGTTTAGTCTATCAGGGGTGACGGAGCCTGTGACTCTGGATGTCATTTTCCTTCTATTAAAAGAAAGAAAAACAAGCCCGCCTGGATATTTTTTGATGCCCGATGTATAAGTGATCCCTCCTCCCGCCATCCAGCATATTTATTTGGAATTTTATCAATGGGCCATTTTTTCGCAATAGTAATAGTAATAACTCTCCTCTATAGAAAAATAAGCTTACCTCCTGCAGGGTGGCAGCTGCTCAGACCCTTTTATAACTAACCTGGGAGGTGCACGTGAGCAGGGCAATTAGGATATACAAGTATTAAAGGACTTGTGTATCCTAAACACACATGGGGTCCAGGCTGTACTGCAGGGTCTTCGACCCTTCCAGCCCATGGGCTGCACTCAAGGTTTTAGGGCAACCTCAGGTAAGCCTGCTCACAATTTATCTATTGCATTGTGTGTCCCAAATGAGGCTCTCAGAGATAGGACTGCACCTCGCAGAGGCACCTTGGCGCTTGGTGGTGCAGCTTAAGCTACTTCTGCAGATGTGTTTGGACCAAGACCTCTGTTTTTAAACAGATTTAGGCCCTTATTTATGAAGGAATAGTGACAGGTAGCGACTGGTGAGCGGCCGGTAATGACGGGCCCCGCCACGAGAACGCCGGCTCCCCACCACAATCACACATTTATCAAGCCGATCCTGCTTAGCGACTGAGATAGCGCCATATAGCGAATCATTCATCATTATTCCAGCCGCAGCCCACAGCGCCAGCGTCCGACCTTGAACAGCGTCAGGTACAGTATGACCTCTCGCTACCTGGCGCTCTCCAATGCATTTCAATGGAACAATCTTTAAATATTAATAATTAATTGTTATTCATTTTTTTTTTAAATGTGAAAAATTCTGTGACCACTTCTGCCATGTTAGATATTTTTTTAAGGGAAAAAAAATTGTACAGAATTGATATTACAGGTCTGATATTAATGTATTCATATTACTAAATTATTTCAAAAACTTCTTTTTTTTGGTTTCCAAAAATATGGTGGTTTGGGGGTTAAAAAATGACTTTTAACCCATCGCCCCAGCGCTCTGGGGTTTAAACATGCATTTCACAGCGCGATAATTTTTTGAGCGTGATTTTTTAATGAATATGGTGGGAGCCGGTCGCTAGGGCCAGTCGCTATCATGCGCACCCATACAGCGCGGAACCTGTCAAATAGCGACTCCTCACCCAATATTCAACATTACGGCAAACCGACTGAGTCGCTATCAACTACCGAACAACGGCCAAGCACAGCGACTACTAGCGGGCGCTCTGAAAATGCCGCTACAGTCGCTCAACTGCAGCTACCTGCCGCTATTAATGAATCGGCCTCCCCGAGACATATTATAGGTTTGTCTGCAAGCTAACAGGGTTGAGTGCTGTGGCTGCTTTAAGACTTGTTTAACCTGTAGGAGGCGGCTTATCTGGCGCCCACTGAATTTATACATAAATAAGGGTGTATATATTTTTTTTCAGCAGAGTTTGGAATTTAAAATGAAATGTAATTTTCCAGTGTTTTTTTTTTTTTTAATTTTTTAAATTTAAAGTTTTTCTTAAATTTATCTCATTTATTTTAAACAAAAAATGTATTTTATTAAAGATACCATATTGCTTGTGAAAGCCACAATTCTTTTGATTACAACAGTACCACAAATGTATTGTTATCCCCCCGTTCCTGCCCAGGAGACCCCTCAAACTGAAAAGAGCACTTTATTAGTGATGAGCGAGTAGTATTCGACCGAGCCGGTATTCGATCGAATACTACGCTGTTCGTCATACTCGATTTCGATCGAGTACAGCGGCGATGGCGCACTCACAATTCGTTTCCCCTCCCACCTTCCCTGGCGCGTTTTTTACACCAATCACCATGCAGGGGGGGTGGGACAGGTCCTGGGAGGACGCTGGCATTGCGAAAACGGCGTCTACACGCATTGGCTGGAAAAACCATGTGACCTCGAATATACAAAACTCAGCACTTCCTCTTCGTCAGCATTAGCAGCTTGAACTTAGTGAGGGACAGACGCTCACAGCAGGGAAAGACAGGCTGTCGCTGGCAGGGCCCCAGAAGCTCGGAATATCGCTTTTACCACCATCTATACCAGCTACCAGAAGACAAGAGAGTCATTAAGAGCCCTTATTAGGGCTACTACGCTGAACGGTATATAGCTCATATGTACGCAGGCAGGGCCCCAGAAGCTCAGAATATACCTTTTACCACCATATATACCAGCTACCAGAAGACAAGACAGTCCTTAAGAGCCCTTATTAGGGCTACTATGTTGAACAGTATATATCTCATATCCTATGTAGTCAGGCAGGGCCCCAGAAGCTCAGAATATACCTTTTACCACCATATATACCAGCTACCAGAAGACAAGAGAGTCCTTAAGAGCCCTTATTAGGGCTACTATGTTGAACAGTATATAGCTCATTTTCTATGTAGTCAGGCAGGGCCCCAGAAGCTCAGAATATACCTTTTACCACCATATATACCAGCTACCAGAAGACAAGAGAGTCCTTAATCCCTTATTAGTGCTGCTATGTTGAACAGTATATAGCTCATTTTCTATGTAGTCAGGCAGGGCCCCAGAAGCTCAGAATATACCTTTTACCACCATATATACCAGCTACCAGAAGACAAGAGAGTCCTTAAGAGCCCTTATTAGGGCTACTACACTGAACAGTATATAGCTCATATCCTATGTAGTCAGGCAGGGCCCCAGAAGCTCAGAATATACCTTTTACCACCATATATACCAGCTACCAGAAGACAAGAGAGTCCTTAAGAGCCCTTATTAGGGCTACTATGTTGAACAGTATATAGCTCATATCCTATGTAGTCAGGCAGGGCCCCAGAAGCTCAGAATATACCTTTTACCACCATATATACCAGCTACCAGAAGACAAGAGAGTCCTTAAGAGCCCTTATTAGTGCTGCTATGTTGAACAGTATATAGCTCATTTTCTATGTAGTCAGGCAGGGCCCCAGAAGCTCAGAATATACCTTTTACCACCATATATACCAGCTACCAGAAGACAAGAGAGTCCTTAATCCCTTATTAGTGCTGCTATGTTGAACAGTATATAGCTCATTTTCTATGTAGTCAGGCAGGGCCCCAGAAGCTCAGAATATACCTTTTACCACCATATATACCAGCTACCAGAAGACAAGAGAGTCCTTAAGAGCCCTTATTAGGGCTACTATGTTGAACAGTATATAGCTCATTTTCTATGTAGTCAGGCAGGGCCCCAGAAGCTAAGAATATACCTTTTACCACCATATATACCAGCTACCAGAAGACAAGAGAGTCCTTAATCCCTTATTAGTGCTGCTATGTTGAACAGTATATAGCTCATTTTCTATGTAGTCAGGCAGGGCCCCAGAAGCTCAGAATATACCTTTTACCACCATATATACCAGCTACCAGAAGACAAGAGAGTCCTTAAGAGCCCTTATTAGGGCTACTATGTTGAACAGTATATAGCTCATTTTCTATGTAGTCAGGCAGGGCCCCAGAAGCTCAGAATATACCTTTTACCACCATATATACCAGCTACCAGAAGACAAGAGAGTCCTTAATCCCTTATTAGTGCTGCTATGTTGAACAGTATATAGCTCATTTTCTATGTAGTCAGGCAGGGCCCCAGAAGCTCAGAATATACCTTTTACCACCATATATACCAGCTACCAGAAGACAAGAGAGTCCTTAATCCCTTATTAGTGCTGCTATGTTGAACAGTATATAGCTCATTTTCTATGTAGTCAGGCAGGGCCCCAGAAGCTCAGAATATACCTTTTACCACCATATATACCAGCTACCAGAAGACAAGAGAGTCCTTAAGAGCCCTTATTAGGGCTACTATGTTGAACAGTATATAGCTCATATCCTATGTAGTCAGGCAGGGCCCCAGAAGCTCAGAATATACCTTTTACCACCATATATACCAGCTACCAGAAGACAAGAGAGTCCTTAAGAGCCCTTATTAGGGCTACTATGCTGAACAGTATATAGCTCATATGTAGGCAGGCAGGGCCCCAGAAGCTCAGAATATACCTTTTACCACCATATATACCAGCTACCAGAAGACAAGACAGTCCTTAAGAGCCCTTATTAGGGCTACTATGTTGAACAGTATATATCTCATATCCTATGTAGTCAGGCAGGGCCCCAGAAGCTCAGAATATACCTTTTACCACCATATATACCAGCTACCAGAAGACAAGAGAGTCCTTAATCCCTTATTAGTGCTGCTATGTTGAACAGTATATAGCTCATTTTCTATGTAGTCAGGCAGGGCCCCAGAAGCTCAGAATATACCTTTTACCACCATATATACCAGCTACCAAAAGATAAGAGAGTCCTTAAGAGCCCTTATTAGGGCTACTATGTTGAACAGTATATAGCTCATATCCTATGTAGTCAGGCAGGGCCCCAGAAGCTCAGAATATACCTTTTACCACCATATATACCAGCTACCAGAAGACAAGAGAGTGCTTAAGAGCCCTTATTAGGGCTACTACGCTGAACAGTATATAGCTCATATCCTATGTAGGCAGGCAGGGCCCCAGAAGCTCAGAATATAGCTTTTACCACCATATATACCAGCTACCAGAAGACAAGAGAGTCCTTACGAGCCCTTATTAGGGCTACTACGCTGAACAGTATATAGCTCATATTCTATGTAGTCAGGCAGGGCCCCAGAAGCTCAGAATATAGCTTTTACCACCATATATACCAGCTACCAGAAGACAAGAGAGTCCTTACGAGCCCTTATTAGGGCTACTACGCTGAACAGTATATAGCTCATATCCTATGTAGTCAGGCAGGGCCCCAGAAGCTCAGAATATAGCTTTTACCACCATATATACCAGCTACCAGAAGACAAGAGAGTCCTTAAGAGCCCTTATTAGGGCTACTACGCTGAACAGTATATAGCTCATATTCTATGTAGTCAGGCAGGGCCCCAGAAGCTCAGAATATAGCTTTTACCACCATATATACCAGCTACCAGAAGACAAGAGAGTCCTTAAGAGCCCTTATTAGGGCTACTACGCTGAACAGTATATAGCTCATTCTAGCTATATACACACTGCACACAACGGCTGCTTTAGTGAGGGGTAGCTGCTGCTGCTGGAATAGGGACAGAAAGACTTCAGTGGTGTATTACCACCTATATACAAAACTATATACACTCTGCTCAAAACGGCTGCTTTAGTGAGGGGTAGCTGCTGATGCTGGAATAGGGACAGAAAGACTTCAGTGGTGTATTAGCACCTATATACAAAACTATATTTTGCACTACTGTTTTGTGTCCTCTTTACCAACAAAACCTTGTTATATACCCAGTTCGTATAGGCACCATTTCACCTTCTGGCAGTATACGGCTGTATAGCCAGGTGTTTTTCTTAAAAATATTTTTATATTTGACACTACTGTTTTGTGTCCTCTTTACCAACAAAACCTTGTTATATACCCGGTGCGTATAGGCACCATTTCACCTTCTGGCAGTATACGGCTGTATAGCCAGGTGTTCTTCTTAAAAATATATTTATATTTGGCACTACTGTTTTGTGTCCTCTGTGCCAACAAAACACTGTTTTATACACGGTGCGTATAGGCACCATTTCACCTTCTGGCAGTATACGGCTGTATAGCCAGGTGTTCTTCTTAAAAATATTTTTATATTTGGCATAACGCGTGGCCAAAAAAGTAAAACGTCTGAAATGCGGAGGGCTAGCGCAAAGGGACGTGGACGAGGACGGGGGCGCGGAAATGCTGGTGGGGGCACAAACCGCGTTGAAGCCAGTGGGGATACAATGCGTGCTGGTGAGGGGCAGCCAGCATTACGCTCATCCAGCTTCCCTGCCTTTATGGGACAGTTATGCGGGGGGCGGGGTACACCTCTGTTAAGGCCTGAGCAGCGTGAACAGGTGGTGCAATGGATGGCCGATAACGCTTCCAGTCACTTGTCCACCACCCAGTCATCCACACAGTCTCACTCTGACCCTCCTTCCTCCCAACCTGGCCAACAGAGTCAGCCCACCCTTGACCCCTCCCAGGACCTCTTTTCGGGTCCTTTTCCAGATGTGCTGCAAGAATCCCAGGAGCTAGCAGAGGAATTTGTTTGTAGTGATGCCCAAACACTTGAGTATCCGCCATCTGCTAGTGATGTGGACCCGGAACCAGCATCTGCTATCATGAGCGATGATGATGATGAGACGCAGTTGCCATCAAGGGAGGCTGTTGGAATGTCCAGTGGGCAGGAGGAGGAGCAGAGAGAGGAAGTGGAAGAGGAGGTGGTGGACGACGAAATGACCGACCCCACTTGGACAGGGGTGATGTCCAGCGGGGAAAGCAGTGGAGATGCGGTCTGCGCATCACCGAATAAGGCAGCAAGAGGCAGAGGACAGTCCAGACAGAGAAGGCAGGCCACAGCCAGCAGGGCCGAAGCTCTTCCCGGCAGCAGGCAGTCGCGCGAAGCTCCCCCATCGAGGCCTCGTACTTCTGTGGTGTGGAGATTTTTTAATGTTTGCGCGGATGACAAACTGAGCGCGGTTTGCGCAATCTGCCACTCAAAACTGAGTAGGGGCTCTGAGAAGAGCAATCTGACCACCTCAGGCATGCGCCGTCACTTGGAATTCAAGCACTGGGCTGAGTGGGAGAGAGCAAACGCAATACAACCTGCGCCCCGTCTTGCTGCCACTGCCTCTTCCCCTTTGTTGTGTGCTGCCACTGCGGTCCAGACCTCCAGCCAGGACACCTCCACATCTGCCTCTGCCTCGGCTACTTTGGGGCCTTCTCCTTCAGCCCCCCCTTCCCCCGCATCTTCGTCTGCACCTTCCATCTCCTCGTCCCATCAACTGTCCATCTCGCAGGCGTTCAACCGCAGGCGGAAGTACGCCTCCAGTCACCCCCAAGCCCAAGCCTTAACCTGCCTCATCTCCAAACTGCTGGCCCTGGAGATGTTGCCGTTTAGGCTTGTGGAGACGCAGGCCTTCCGCGACCTGATGGCGGCTGCCGCACCTCGCTATTCCGTCCCTAGCCGCCACTATTTTTCCCGGTGTGGTGTCCCCGCCCTGCACCAGCACGTGTCGCGTAACATCAGGCGGGCCCTGAGGTACGCAGTCAGCGCAAAGGTCCACTTGACCACCGACTCGTGGACAAGCGCTTGCGGCCAAGGACGCTACATCTCTTTGACGGCACACTGGGTGAATGTTGTGGAAGCGGGGACGGGGTCGCAAACAGGGACGGCCTACATACCACCCCCGCCCAAGATTGCCAGCACGGGTTCTGATAGACCCCCCTCCTCTTCCTCCTCCTCCTCCTCCTCCTCCTCTGCCTTAACATCGCCCTCAGCCCCTAGCTGGAAGCGTTGCAGCACTGGCGCGGGGAGACGTCAGCAGGCGGTGCTTAAGCTCATCAGCTTGGGCGACAGGAAGCACAGCGCCGCAGAGGTGAGGCACGCCATATTGCAGCAGACAGAGATGTGGCTGTCGCCGCTGCAGCTAGGACCAGGCATGGTCGTGTGCGATAATGGTCGTAACCTGGTGGCGGCTCTGGAGCTTGCAGAACTCAATCACGTACCATGCCTGGCCCACATTTTTAATTTGGTAGTACAAAAGTTTCTAAAGACTTACCCCAACCTGGCAGAGCTACTGGTCAAAGTGCGGCACTTGTGCGCTCACTTTCGGAAGTCAACTGTAGCTGCTGCTAGCTTAAAAAAAATCCAGCAACGCCTCCATTTGCCTCAACATCGGCTGTTGTGCGACCTGCCCACTCGCTGGAATTCCACCTATTGCATGTTGGCCAGGGTGTGTGAGCAGCAGAAAGCATTGATGGAGTACCAGATGATGCATCCACGCGTGCCTCCAACTCAGCTCCCTCAGTTTGCCAACCACGAGTGGCCATGGATGGCAGACATATGCGATGTATTGCGTATCTTTGAGGAGTCCACTAAGAAGGTCAGCAGCGAGGACGCTATAGTGAGCGTAACCATCCCGCTCCTATGCGTCCTTAAAGAATCGCTCATCGCAATAAGGGAGAACGCATTGCACACAGAGGAGACGGGGGTAGGAGGAGACGCAACGCAGGTAGACAGTCAGACCACACTTTTGTCTGCTGCTCGGTGGCAGTTGCAGGAGGAGGAGGATGAGAAGGAGGAGGACAACGTGGAGGTGGCTGTGGAAGAGGATGCTGGCGGTGAGGGTAGCAGTCAGGCTGTGTGCGTCCCATTGGTTCAGCGCGGATGGGGCGGAGAGGAGGAGGAAGAGGAGGAAATGGAAAATGATCCTTCTGGTGGGGGCAGTGACGTCATGCCTACTCAGAGTCTGGCACACATGGCTGACTTCATGCTGGGCTGCTTTTCCCGGGACATACGTGTTGTCCGGATATTGGAGAACAAACTATACTGGGTCTTCGCACTCCTGGACCCCCGGTATAAAGATAACTTCTCCTCTTTTATTCCGGTAGAGGAGAGGACGAATCGATTACTGGAATACCAGAGGGAACTCTTGCAGAACATGATGCAGATTTTCCCACCCAGCATCGCTGGCGGCAGAGAGGAGAGTGTCTCCCAGAGTCTGACAACATCGATCAGGCCCACAGCCACCAGGGGAACACTCTCCAAGGTGTGGGACACGTTCATGTCACCCCCTCGTGCAACTTCCATCACTGCGGGGCCCGCTATCAGCAGGAGGGACAAGTATCGGCGGATGTTGCGGGACTACCTGGCAGACCACACCCCTGTCCTCCCCGATCCCTCGGCGACCTACACTTACTGGGTCTCCAAGTTGGACACGTGGCTGGAACTGTCCCTGTACGCCTTGGAGGTGCTTGCCTGCCCTGCCGCCAGCGTGCTATCAGAAAGGGTGTTCAGCGCAGCCGGGGGCATTATAACCGATAAGCGCAGCCGCCTGTCAACCGACAGTGCCGACAGGCTGACGCTAATCAAAATGAACAGCAAGTGGATTGACCCGGACTTTGCTTGTACAACAGTGGAAAGCAGCCAAGAGTGAAGTGCCATCTGTATGAAGTGCCATTTCCTCCTCCTCCTCCTCCTCCTCCTCCTTAACCGCCGTAGAATTGCTGTATTAATAAAAAAAAAATTATGGCTCACCTCTTGGGCTTAATACAATCAATTTTTAAGAGGTCTCAGCTCTTGGGCCTCCACACAATTTTTAAAAGGTCTCAGCTCTTGGGCCTCCACACAATTTTTAAAAGGTCTCAGCTCTTGGGCCTCCACACAATTTTTAAAAGGTCTCAGCTCTTGGGCCTCCACACAATTTTTAAGAGGTCTCAGCTCGTGGGACTCCACACAATTTTTAAGAGGTCTCAGCTCGCGGGACTCCACACAATTTTTGAGAGGTCTCAGCTCGTGGGACTCCACACAATTTTTAAGAGGTCTCAGCTCTTGGGCCTCCACACAATTTTTAAGAGGTCTCAGCTCTTGGGCCTCCACACAATTTTTAAGAGGTCTCAGCTCTTGGGCCTCCACACAATTTTTAAGAGGTCTCAGCTCGTGGGACTCCACACAATGTTTGAGAGGTCTCAGCTCTTGGGCCTCCACACAATTTTTAAGAGGTCTCAGCTCGTGGGACTCCACACAATGTTTGAGAGGTCTCAGCTCTTGGGCCTCCACACAATTTTTAAAAGGTCTCAGCTCTTGGGCCTCCACACAATTTTTAAAAGGTCTCAGCTCTTGGGACTCCACACAATGTTTGAGAGGTCTCAGCTCTTGGGCCTCCACACAATTTTTAAAAGGTCTCAGCTCTTGGGCCTCCACACAATTTTTAAAAGGTCTCAGCTCTTGGGCCTCCACACAATTTTTAAGAGGTCTCAGCTCTTGGGCCTCCCCTACTGCTGGGGTGACACACTGTAACAAACCTCCTCCTGTAAGCTTCCCTGACTGCTGGGGTGACACACTGTAACAAACCTCCTCCTGTAAGCTTCCCTGACTGCTGGGGTGACACACTGTAACAAACCTCCTCCTGTAAGCTTCCCTTACTGCTGGGGTAACACACTGTAACAAACCTCCTCCTGTAAGCTTCCCTGACTGCTGGGGTGACACACTGTAACAAACCTCCTCCTGTAAGCTTCCCTTACTGCTGGGGTGCCACACTGTAACAAACCTCCTCCTGTAAGCTTCCCTGACTGCTGGGGTGACACACTGTAACAAACCTCCACCTGTAAGCTTCCCTGACTGCTGGGGTGACACACTGTAACAAACCTCCTCCTGTAAGCTTCCCTGACTGCTGGGGTGACACACTGTAACAAACCTCCTCCTGTAAGCTTCCCTTACTGCTGGGGTAACACACTGTAACAAACCTCCTCCTGTAAGCTTCCCTGACTGCTGGGGTGACACACTGTAACAAACCTCCTCCTGTAAGCTTCCCTTACTGCTGGGGTGCCACACTGTAACAAACCTCCTCCTGTAAGCTTCCCTGACTGCTGGGGTGACACACTGTAACAAACCTCCTCCTGTAAGCTTCCCTGACTGCTGGGGTGACACACTGTAACAAACCTCCTCCTGTAAGCTTCCCTTACTGCTGGGGTAACACACTGTAACAAACCTCCTCCTGTAAGCTTCCCTGACTGCAGGGGTGACACACTGTAACAAACCTCCTCCTGTAAGCTTCCCTTACTGCTGGGGTAACACACTGTAACAAACCTCCTCCTGTAAGCTTCCCTGACTGCTGGGGTGACACACTGTAACAAACCTCCTCCTGTAAGCTTCCCTTACTGCTGGGGTGCCACACTGTAACAAACCTCCTCCTGTAAGCTTCCCTGACTGCTGGGGTGACACACTGTAACAAACCTCCTCCTGTAAGCTTCCCTTACTGCTGGGGTAACACACTGTAACAAACCTCCTCCTTTAAGCTTCCCTTACTGCTGGGGTGACACAATGACACAAGAGGACATGTCTGACCACATCTCACACACACACACACACACACACACAATGACAATTAGGGGTGGGGTATATTTATTTTCCCCCTTGCCTATGCCATCTGTGGTTGTCATTAGGCAACGTGATTTTAAGGGGTGCAGAATTTTGTTCTTCTTTTTTGTACAGTTTGGCTTGGGGTCCATGGCAATGTAGAGGAAATAAGGTTTCCTTGTCTTGTCTCACTTTACGTAGAAGTAATATTGTGTTTGGAGTGTATTGTTGAGAGGCTGTGATAGTGGCGTAATAGTGCGACTTGGGCGCGTTATATGCACCCAGACATGCTTCCCCTGCTGTCCCAGTTGCATTCCAGCAGTGTTGGCATCATTTTCTGATGTTTCAGGGTGGACTTGGTGACCTCCAAGTGGTCGAATTGAGACTTCCAAGTGTCGAGCATTTTTTTCCCATAGACTATAATGGGATTCGATATTCGGTCGAGTAGTCGAGTAACGCGGTCTATTCGAATCGAAATTCGAAATTTCGAATATTTCACTACTCGCTCATCTCTAGTCCTAAATTCATTGGCCCTTTTCCGATAATCAAGAAGTTGAATAATGTGTCGTTTAAAGTTCAACTACCGCCGACTATGAAAATACCTAACTCTTTCCATGTTTCGTTGTTAAAACCAGCTAAGAACACTCCTCTTGCTGGTCCTTCGCCGATTCTCGTTGATAATGAGCCAGAATACGAAGTGAATAAAATTCTTGATTCACGTAAGGTTCGTAATTCTTTACAGTATTTGGTGGACTGGGTTGGCTATGGTCCAGAAGAAAGATGCTGGGTGGCTGCGAGGGATGTTCATGCCAAAGCTCTTGTACGGAAATTCCACCGTGATAATCCAGAGAAACCGGGTGAGGGTCCGGAGGCCCCTCGTGAATCGGCACTTACCTGGGCCCCGGTCCAGCGTTGTCGGCGGCCGGCCGGTCCCAGCAGCTCCTGCCCGGCGGCCGCGCCGTGCGGCGTCTGCTCAGGCGGCGCCGAGCACGGCCGCGAGCCCGAGACCTGTTTTCCCTCCGGCGGCGATGTGCTCAGCGCGCCCACCGGAGGTTGTAGATTAAGCCAGGGGGCACTGGCACGCCCCCTGGTTCGGAATAAAGGGCCAATGAGCCCTAGGTTCTGTGGGGCTTACGCCCCCCTCCTTGTCTGGGCCTATGAGCCCCATAGATGTGATTGAACACTCCTGCTCTCCCAATCAGACCTGTGTTAACAAGTGCACCAATCACTCTCACCCTCCTCTCTGTCTCTCCCTATAAAAGCAATTCCCCCTCAGTTGGGAATTGCCTGTGATAGTGCCTTATACCCAGTTAGCAGCTTGTCTCTAGTGAATATTTTGATCTCCCGTTGCTGACCACCGCCTGTCTTGACTATCCTCGATCTGTGTTCCTGTTGCCGACCTTCGCCTGTGTTTGACCACCCCCGATCTGATCTCCTGTTGCCGACCTTTGCTTGATCCTCGACCACGACTTGTCCAATCCTTTGTACCGCTGCCATCTCAGAACTTCTGTTGCTGACCCTAAGCCTGTTTGGACTTGGAGCGTTATACGCTCAGCGATTGGGCTGCTCGGCACCACTTCCAGCCACGGGTTCTCCAGGCCTCTGAACAGTAAGACTCCAATCTTTGAGCCATTGAAGTCCTGGGGGCAACCGATCCCGGGCAGGCGTGCTCTGCGTCCCGGCAAGCGGGGGCTCCTATAGGTGAAGCTGGCTGCGGAGATTGGGGGTTGAGGTCTTACCGAGAGGGCTGGAGTTATCTAAGTGGATTGCTGTAGTACCCGGAGCGTGACACCCACACCTTTCCGTGTCGGCCTCTGACCGTCCTTGGTGCGGGGCCCCACCACCCCTGTCTGTTGCGTAGGTTATCTCCCGGGCCCACTACCCTGTCCGCGACCTCCCCACTTTTCCCCTCCACTAACTAGGTATAAACATCACAAAAGTTGTCTCACTCAATGCCAAGGGCCTCAATTCCCCAGAAAAAAGAACTTTCTTTTGGCAGGAATTGAAGAGGCAGAGAGCAAAGATTGTATTCTTGCAGGAAACCCACTTAAAAAAAATTCGCCCCCCACGATTATGTAATAGAGATTTTTCATGTGTGTTCACCAGCTGCACAGCGGAAGGTGGGAAAAGAAAGGGAGTGGCCATTATGATAGCAAAAACTCTCCCATTCACAATACAAGAAGAATGGGGCGACGAGGCAGGTAGAATAGTAATGATCAGGGGACTTATGGGCCTAAGGAAATATACGCTGGCCTCATTCTATGCGCCCAATCAAGGGCAGCTTAAATTTCTTAGTCAAGCACTGGATAGACTGGAGAAGTTTGCGGAAGAAGAGATAATATTAGGAGGAGATTTCAATTTAGCCATCGAACCCCTACTGGACTCTTCAACAGGTAAATCTGCATGGTCCCAATCCGCACTTAGGATGCTTAGAAAAAAACTACATAGTATGCAGCTGGTGGACGCATGGAGGTTCTCTAACCCCTCAGTCAAGGACTACTCTTTTTTCTCAAAGATAGACGGGACATACTCCAGGATAGATTATCTATGGGTTTTGCATAGCTTGCTGGGTAATGTGGAGGGCGGAGGGATGTATCCCATTACTTTCTCAGACCATGCCCCAATTTACCTGACATGGAGACTTAACCAATCTCTCCTACGGGACAAGCTAGTGGTCAGGGAGGTCAGGGAGGGTATCCAAGCGTATTTCAGGGAAAATTACAATGAGGAAGTGTCATTGTTAACGCTCTGGGAAGCCCATAAGAGTTTCATAAGGGGTATCCTGATCAAACACGCCACCATAATTAAGAAAGGGAAACAGGACCAGATAGTGAAACTCATGGATAAGGTTAAATGCCTGGAGCTGTCCCACAAACTGTCAGAGGCGGTGCGAGTGCTGGGTGAGCTGACTCAGGCAAGGGAAGCTCTCAACAAAAGCAAAATATATGATAAAGAGATGTAAGAGAGCATACTATGAGTACGTGAACAAAAACAGCTCACTGCTCGCCAGAGCCCTGAAACATCAACGCTCCCAAAACTTCATAGCTGAGATATTAGATAAACTACAGCAGAAACAACACACCCCGAAAAAAATTGCAGACACCTTCAGGGCATATTGTGCCAAACTTTACAATCTTTCCCCGGGCACTCAGGCGGATGGGCTATGGAGAAAATGAAAGGAGTATATAGGCAACTCGGGAATGCCAGTGATACCCAGGGAGGAGGCAACCATACTTGAGGCCCCGATCAATATAGAAGAATTGACAAAGGCTGTGAAACAGTCCCCAGCAGGGCAGGTCCCAGGTAGGGATGAGTGAATCGATCCGGACGAACCCGGATTCGATCCGAATTTCAGGAAAAATTCGATTCGGATCGAATCCGAATTTCCCCGCGATTCGATCGCTCGAAGTTTTCCTTTAACATCCATTCATTTACATTACAGGCATTCTAAGAAGGCGGACGGGACATGTCCAGACATGTAAGCTGGGGCAGTGTATGCTGGGACAGTCACATGCAGCCTATCAGCAGCCAGCAAGCCCGGTGACGTCACAGCGGTATTTAAGGCCGGCCATCTTGCTTTCCTGCCTCATTTCTCTATTGCATTCGTGAGAGACAGAACGCTGTGTAGCTGAGGGAGAGACAGTTAGACAGTTAGACAGGCAGGGACAGACAGGGACAGGCTGGAGACAGGCAGGAGACAGACAAGAGACAGACAGAAAGTCAGCGAAAAACAGGGAAAGGAAGGGAAAATCGGAGGCTGTCAGTTTTTTTTTTTTTTTTTTTCATCCAGCCTGACAGGCTTTGTTAGCGTTTTCAGGCTGCTTATACTAACTAACTGTGCATATATACTGAACTGATCTTAAGTCTGCTGTGAGGCATCCCATTCTGTGACTACAGCAGCCTCTGTTTAAGACCATATAACCATTTGCTCTTATTATATTTGAAATTAGCCTGTTAAAGACACTTTTGCTGGGCATAGCACTACTTGTCCCTGCCAGGGCATCCCATTCTGTGACTAAAGCAGCCTCTGTTTAAGACCATATAACCATTTGCTCTTATTATATTTGAAATTAGGCCTGATAAAGACACTTTTGCTGGGCATAGCACTACTTGTCCCTGCCAGGGCATCCCATTCTGTGACTAAAGCAGCCTCTGTTTAAGACCATATAACCATTTGCTCTTATTATATTTGAAATTAGCCTGATAAAGACACTTTTGCTGGGCATAGTACTACTGGATCTTTTTTGGGGGCATCCCATTCTGTGACTACAGCAGCCTCTGTTTAAGACCATATAACCATTTGCTCTTATTATATTTGAAATTAGGCCTGATAAAGACACTTTTGCTGGGCATAGCACTACTTGTCCCTGCCAGGGCATCCCATTCTGTGACTACAGCAGCCTCTGTTTAAGACCATATAACCATTTGCTCTTATTATATTTGAAATTAGGCATGATAAAGACACTTTTGCTGGGCATAGCACTACTTGTCCCTGCCAGGGCATCCCATTCTGTGACTAAAGCAGCCTCTGTTTAAGACCATATAACCATTTGCTCTTATTATATTTGAAATTAGGCCTGATAAAGACACTTTTGCTGGGCATAGCACTACTTGTCCCTACCAGGGCATCCCATTCTGTGACTAAAGCAGCCTCTGTTTAAGACCATATAACCATTTGCTCTTATTATATTTGAAATTAGGCCTGATAAAGACACTTTTGCTGGGCATAGCACTACTTGTCCCTGCCAGGGCATCCCATTCTGTGACTACAGCAGCCTCTGTTTAAGACCATATAACCATTTGCTCTTATTATATTTGAAATTAGGCCTGATAAAGACACTTTTGCTGGGCATAGCACTACTTGTCCCTGCCAGGGCATCCCATTCTGTGACTAAAGCAGCCTCTGTTTAAGACCATATAACCATTTGCTCTTATTATATTTGAAATTAGCCTGATAAAGACACTTTTGCTGGGCATAGTACTACTGGATCTTTTTTGGGGGCATCCCATTCTGTGACTACAGCAGCCTCTGTTTAAGACCATATAACCATTTGCTCTTATTATATTTGAAATTAGGCCTGATAAAGACACTTTTGCTGGGCATAGCACTACTTGTCCCTGCCAGGGCATCCCATTCTGTGACTAAAGCAGCCTCTGTTTAAGACCATATAACCATTTGCTCTTATTATATTTGAAATTAGGCCTGATAAAGACACTTTTGCTGGGCATAGCACTACTTGTCCCTGCCAGGGCATCCCATTCTGTGACTAAAGCAGCCTCTGTTTAAGACCATATAACCATTTGCTCTTATTATATTTGAAATTAGGCCTGATAAAGACACTTTTGCTGGGCATAGCACTACTTGTCCCTGCCAGGGCATCCCATTCTGTGACTAAAGCAGCCTCTGTTTAAGACCATATAACCATTTGCTCTTATTATATTTTAAATTAGCCTGATAAAGACACTTTTGCTGGGCATAGTACTACTGGATCTTTTTTGGGGGCATCCCATTCTGTGACTAAAGCAGCCTCTGTTTAAGACCATATAACCATTTGCTCTTATTATATTTGAAATTAGGCCTGATAAAGACACTTTTGCTGGGCATAGCACTACTTGTCCCTGCCAGGGCATCCCATTCTGTGACTACAGCAGCCTCTGTTTAAGACCATATAACCATTTGCTCTTATTATATTTGAAATTAGGCCTGATAAAGACACTTTTGCTGGGCATAGTACTACTGGATCTTTTTTGGGGGCATCCCATTCTGTGACTACAGCAGCCTCTGTTTAAGACCATATAACCATTTGCTCTTATTATATTTGAAATTAGGCCTGATAAAGACACTTTTGCAGGGCATAGCACTACTTGTCCCTGCCAGGGCATCCCATTCTGTGACTAAAGCAGCCTCTGTTTAAGACCATATAACCATTTGCTCTTATTATATTTGAAATTAGGCCTGATAAAGACACTTTTGCTGTGCATAGCACTACTTGTCCCTGCCAGGGCATCCCATTCTGTGACTAAAGCAGCCTCTGTTTAAGACCATATAACCATTTGCTCTTATTATATTTGAAATTAGGCCTGATAAAGACACTTTTGCTGGGCATAGCACTACTTGTCCCTGCCAGGTCATCCCATTCTGTGACTAAAGCAGCCTCTGTTTAAGACCATATAACCATTTGCTCTTATTATATTTGAAATTAGGCCTGATAAAGACACTTTTGCTGGGCATAGCACTACTTGTCCCTGCCAGGGCATCCCATTCTGTGACTAAAGCAGCCTCTGTTTAAGACCATATAACCATTTGCTCTTATTATATTTGAAATTAGGCCTGATAAAGACACTTTTGCTGGGCATAGTAATACTGGATCTTTTTTGGGGGCATCCCATTCTGTGACTAATGCAGCCTCTGTTTGGCCGCTGGGGGGGTTGGCAGGAGCAGCAGCAGCAGCTCCATCAGCAGCAGCAGCCTCAGTCTTCAGTCGCTAATGAGTAGCTTTCTACACCCGCATAGTGAGGCTACTCATGAGCAGCAGGAAGACCTGGAGCAGGACCTCAACCAGCAGGTCATGTCATACTTTGACATGACCATGCCAACACACCTTGAGGATCCGCTGGACTTCTGGGCAGCCAAACTTGATTTGTGGCCGCAGAGTTTGCCCTGGAAAAGCTGTCCTGCCCGGCAAGTAGCGTGCCATCTGAGCGGGTGTTTAGTGTGGCGGGGGGCCATAGTTACGGCGAGGAGAACTCATCTGTCAACTAAAAATGTGGAGAGACTCACCTTTGTCAAAATGAATCAGGGATGGATCAGCCAGGATTTCCACCCACCAATGCCTGATGCATGCGACTAGATTCAGCATGGTGCCACGTTTTACACTTTCCAAATGGTGCAAAACATATTTATGTCTTTAGGCCATTTTTTGGGCTCCTGCTGCTGCTGCTGCCAACTTCTGCCAACTCCAGGGTGTGATTCATCCAATTGTTGGGCTCCTGAAGCCAACCCCAGTGTCTCTTTAAAGTAATATTTGGGCTCCTGCTGCTGCTGCTGCTGTCAACTCCTGCCAACTCTAGGGTGTGATTCATCCAATTTTTGTGCTCCTGAAGCCAACTCCAGTGTATATTTGGGCTCCTGCTGCTGCTGCTGCCAACTCCAGGGTGTGATTCATCCAATTTTTGGGCTCCTGAGGCCAACCCCAGGGTCTCTTTAAAGTAATATTTGGGCTCCTGCTGCTGCTGCTGCTGTCAACTCCTGCCTAATCCAGGGTGTGATTCATCCAATTTTTGGGCTCCTGAAGCCAACTCCTGTGTATATTTGGGCTCCTGCTGCTGCCAACTCCAGTGTGTGATTCATCCAATTTTTGGGCTCCTGAAGGCAACTCCAGTGTATATTTGGGCTCCTGCTGCTGCTGCTGCCAACTCCAGTGTGTGATTCATCCAATTTTTGGGCTCCTGAAGGCAACTCCAGTGTATATTTGGGCTCCTGCTGCTGCTGCTGCCAACTCCAGTGTGTGATTCATCCAATTTTTGGGCTCCTGAAGCCAACCCCAGTGTCTCTTTTAAGTAATGTTTGGGCTCCTGCTGCTGCTGTCAACTCCTGCCAACTCCAGGGTGTGATTCATCCAATTTTTGGGCTCCTGAAGCCAACTCCAGTGTATATTTGGGCTCCTGCTGCTGCTGCTGTCAACTCCTGCCAACTCCAGGGTGTGATTCATCCAATTTTTGGGCTCCTGAAGCCAACTCCAGTGTATATTTGGGCTCCTGCTGCTGCCAACTTCTGCCAACTCCAGGGTGTGATTCATCCAATTTTTGGGCTCCTGAAGCCAACTCCAGTGTATATTTGGGCTCCTGCTGCTGCTGCTGCCAACTCCAGGGTGCGATTCATCCAATTTTTGTGCTCCTGAAGCCAACTCCAGTGTATATTTGGGCTCTTGCTGCTGCTGCCAACTCCAGGGTGTGATTCATCCAATTGTTGGGCTCCTGAAGCCAACCCCAGTGTCTCTTTAAAGTAATATTTGGGCTCCTGCTGCTGCTGCTGCTGTCAACTCCTGCCAACTCCAGGGTGTGATTCATCCAATTTTTGTGCTCCTGAAGCCAACTCCAGTGTATATTTGGGCTCCTGCTGCTGCTGCTGCCAACTCCAGGGTGTGATTCATCCAATTTTTGTGCTCCTGAAGCCAACTCCAGTGTATATTTGGGCTCCTGCTGCTGCTGCTGCCAACTCCAGGGTGTGATTCATCCAATTGTTGGGCTCCTGAAGCCAACCCCAGTGTCTCTTTAAAGTAATATTTGGGCTCCTGCTGCTGCTGTCAGCTCCTGCCAACTCTAGGGTGTGATTCATCCAATTTTTGTGCTCCTGAAGCCAACTCCAGTGTATATTTGGGCTCCTGCTGCTGCTGCTGCCAACTCCAGGGTGTGATTCATCCAATTTTTGGGCTCCTGAGGCCAACCCCAGGGTCTCTTTAAAGTAATATTTGGGCTCCTGCTGCTGCTGCTGCTGTCAACTCCTGCCAACTCCAGGGTGTGATTCATCCAATTTTTGGGCTCCTGAAGCCAACTCCTGTGTATATTTGGGCTCCTGCTGCTGCCAACTCCAGTGTGTGATTCATCCAATTTTTGGGCTCCTGAAGGCAACTCCAGTGTATATTTGGGCTCCTGCTGCTGCTGCTGCCAACTCCAGTGTGTGATTCATCCAATTTTTGGGCTCCTGAAGGCAACTCCAGTGTATATTTGGGCTCCTGCTGCTGCCAACTCCAGGGTGTGATTCATCCAATTTTTGGGCTCCTGAGGCCAACCCCAGGGTCTCTTTAATGTAATATTTGGGCTCCTGCTGCTGCTGTCAACTCCTGCCAACTCCAGGGTGTGATTCATCCAATTTTTGGGCTCCTGAAGCCAACCCCAGGGTCTCTTTAAAGTAATATTTGGGCTCCTGCTGCTGCTGCCAACTCCAGGGTGTAATTCATCCAATTTTTGGGCTCCTGAAGCCAACCCCAGTGTCTCTTTAAAGTAATATTTGGGCTCCTGCTGCTGCTGCCAACTCCAGGGTGTGATTCATCCAATTTTTGGGCTCCTGAGGCCAACCCCAGGGTCTCTTTAAAGTAATATTTGGGCTCCTGCTGCTGCTGCCAACTCCAGGGTGTGATTCATCCAATTTTTGGGCTCCTGAGGCCAACCCCAGGGTCTCTTTAAAGTAATATTTGGGCTCCTGCTGCTGCTGCTGCTGTCAACTCCTGCCAACTCCAGGGTGTGATTCATCCAATTTTTGGGCTCCTGAAGCCAACTCCTGTGTATATTTGGGCTCCTGCTGCTGCCAACTCCAGTGTGTGATTCATCCAATTTTTGGGCTCCTGAAGGCAACTCCAGTGTATATTTGGGCTCCTGCTGCTGCTGCTGCCAACTCCAGTGTGTGATTCATCCAATTTTTGGGCTCCTGAAGGCAACTCCAGTGTATATTTGGGCTCCTGCTGCTGCTGCTGCCAACTCCAGGGTGTGATTCATCCAATTTTTGGGCTCCTGAGGCCAACCCCAGGGTCTCTTTAATGTAATATTTGGGCTCCTGCTGCTGCTGTCAACTCCTGCCAACTCCAGGGTGTGATTCATCCAATTTTTGGGCTCCTGAAGCCAACCCCAGGGTCTCTTTAAAGTAATATTTGGGCTCCTGCTGCTGCTGCCAACTCCAGGGTGTGATTCATCCAATTTTTGGGCTCCTGAAGCCAACCCCAGTGTCTCTTTAAAGTAATATTTGGGCTCCTGCTGCTGCTGCCAACTCCAGGGTGTGATTCATCCAATTTTTGGGCTCCTGAGGCCAACCCCAGGGTCTCTTTAAAGTAATATTTGGGCTCCTGCTGCTGCTGCCAACTCCAGGGTGTGATTCATCCAATTTTTGGGCTCCTGAAGCCAACCCCAGGGTCTCTTTAAAGTAATGTTTGGGCTCCTGCTGCTGCTGCCAACTCCAGGGTGTGATTCATCCAATTTTTGGGCTCCTGCTGCTGCCAACTCCAGTGTCTCTTTAAAGCAATGTTTGGGCTCCTTCTGCCCCTCATAGTGATGCCACTTCAACTCTCTTGAATTCAATTGTGCCGCTCTGCGATTCTATTAGCGATGCCTCTGATCTGCATGTGATATTTCTTCAAAGTATTATTTAACTAACCCAGCACGCATCCTGTGCGTGTTACAGCAAGGCAGAATGGTTTACAACCCTATTGAGGCTCTAGGAGGCTCAGAAATAGCCGTTTTTAATAGCGATTCGTCGCGAATTTATTCGGGTCGAAACTATTTTTGTCGGAAAATTCGGCGAATCAGTCGAATCGAATTTTTCAAAAGTTCGCTCATCTCTAGCCCCAGGGCCAGATGGCTACACTACAAAATACTATAAGACCTTTTTACCAATACTGGGCCCACATGTAGTGAAAGCCTAGAATACAATAGCAGATTCAAATGCTCAGGGCGCCTTCTCTCCCAGAGACCTTGAAGCGCATATTACGGTTTTGCACAAGTCTGGCAAGGACCCACTAGCGTGCCAAAGCTATAGGCCCATCTCCCTCCTCAATCCGGATTTGAAACTGTATGCAAAAATACTGGCTAATAGGTTGGCCCCGGTGGTGGCGCAGGTGGTGCACTTAGACCAGACAGGATTTGTACTGGGAAGGGAAGTTAGAGACAATGTGGTGAGGGCTATAAATGTGATCCACAAGGCCAAGATGTCAGGAACCCAAGTAATGCTTCTTTCCACTGACGTGGTGAGCTTGGCTTTTATGGGGGAGACACTCCGGCATGTGGGATTGGGAGATATGATGAGGACGTATATAGAGGCCCTATACACTTCCCCCTCAGCCAGGATAAGAGTGAATGGCCTATTGTCAGAACCAGTTCACATCCGCAACGGGACCCGCCAGGGCTGCCCATTGTCACCCCTCCTCTTTGCTATTTCCTTAGAGCCATTCCTATGCCGCATACGGGAAAACGGGGATATACAGGGCCTAGAGACCCCGGATGGGGTGCACAAGGTAGCTGCTTACACAGATGATCTCCTTTTCTTTGTTAAGAACCCCTCTGTATCCCTCCCGGTGCTCATGAAGGAGTTTGAGGCTTTCGGGAGACTCTCAATCTTTAAAATCAATTTCGGTAAATCAGAAGCCCTGAATGTAACACTCCCTGGGGAGACGAGCAGGAATCTACAAAGGTCCTTTCCATTTATATGGACGAAGATGGCAATAACCTACCTGGGGAAACAGCTCCCGGCCTATCTATGAAACATCTTTCATCTAAATTTTACCCCCTTGGCCCAAAAGATTAAAACTGACCTGGAGAAGTGGGACTTACCCACATTTTCCTGGATGAGCAGGGTTAATTTTATCAAGATGTCGGTGTTGTCTGGTCTGCTTTATCTCTTCCTAACTCCAATCATGCTTTCTGCTTGTTTCTTCAAGGACCTTAACAAAACCTTCATTAAATTCGTATGGCAGAAAAAAACAGCTAACAGGCTAAAGCAGCAATTATTATGCAGACCCAAACAACAGGGAGGGATGGCGATGCCAGACATAAAGCTATACTGGGCTTCTCACTTACAGAGGGTATGTGAATGGCAGTGATGCCAGGGCTGGAAGAGATGGGTTCAACTAGAAAGTGCATTGGCCCTGACCGCCTTGAACGTGGCCCCTTGGAAAAGAGAGATTCCCCTACAAGAAGTTAAAACACACCCTACTATATCCGCCACATTGTGAGTCTTCCAGAGCTACAAGGGACAGGAGGATGTGGCACCCTGGCCCACTCCTATGACATCAGTATTAAATAACCCTCGGTTACCTATGAGCTGCTCCAGGGCAGATCTTACAGGATGGGGGGGGCATACCCATACTGAGAAGTGGAGATCTGATAACAAGAGAGGGGTGGACATCAATAGAGGCGTTGAGAGCCAGATGGCCCAATAATGAACTGGACCCCTGGACTTTGCTGCATTTCCAATTCTTCTTGTCAGGGGAAGGCTTCGGTAGGGAGAGTTGTAGGAACCGTACGGAATTTGAAAAAATCTGAATGGGCAAGCAACCACTTAATCATTTGATTTCCAGGATCTATTGCTTGCTATCTGGGAAGCAGATGACTCCTCCGACGTTCTGGAGGGAGTGGGAGGCTGACTTGGGTAGGCCCCTTACGGACGAACAGAGGGAAAAGATTGCGCTCCTAGCCCACAAGTCCTCGATCGCGACCAAAGTGCAAGAGGCCAATTATAAGCTATTAACGAGGTGGTATTACATGCCAGACAGATTGAGAAGGATGTTCACTGCTGCGGATCCCTCATGTTGGAGATGCGGCAAAGAGAGAGGGACTTTATTTCATGTTTTCTGGCAGTGCCCCAAGATCCAATTTTTCTGGGGGGAGGTCCTTTCCATAATAGCCACCCTCACAGGATCCCAGATTAACGTCAATAGTGACCCGACAGTGATCCTCTTACACCAAACGTAACGAGCTGTGGGGGCATACAAAAGACGCTCTTGGTCTACTTGCTGAATGCATAGATTTTGGAAACGAAGAAAGGCCCCATCAATTAGGGAGAAGATGTGGGGTGGACAGGCCCACACATTAGCGGGAACCAGAGGGCAGCAAGAAAGGGGGAATACTTCCCTTTGTGCTTTCCTTCCCCAAAATCTCCCCCATCACCTACCCACACAAACTACCCCCCTTATAACCCTCTCCCCAGTAGTCCGAACGGATTTGAGAATGATTAAGCAAGATTTAAGAAGAGGAGGAATGGGCTCCATTTGATAAAGAGAGATGGTATATGGTCACAACAAGGAAAAGGCCCACATTAAGCACTCGTATAGTCTCAATAATAAGCATTGTGTAATGGAAAGAGATTTGGAAAGATCTGGATGACTATGCAACAGTTGGTATGATAATGAACCTGTGATAAAGCCTTGTTGACCTGATGATGAGAATGCCCCTAATATGTTAAGAATGTAAGATGTGAATGAGATCTGTGGACAATACTATTCCTACCCTTCTTTCCTGTTGACCTAACCTTTGTTGTATATGACAAAACTAAATAAAGAATATTAAGAAAAGTTAAAACAACTCAACTTATCCCCCACATTCTCCCCTGACATTGAGGGCTGTGGCTTTTAATGACAGCATAGACTTGGGTTACATTTTGACTTGAGTGACAAACCAGTATAGTCACTCTGCTGGACAGAATTGGGTGACTGAAGGTCAAGGTTCAGGTTTAGTTTCCATGCAGATTGCTTGTTCCCCGAGTGATTAGTTGTTTATGTAATTTCCCAAATTAGGCTTAGCACAGGGGGAGGGGTAAGCGGAGTGTTGCAAAATGCTCGGACTCTAACTCCTGAAAATGATCTGAAGTTCCAAAAATAGCCGTCACTCCAAGGTTAATTAGTAATGTGATGTGCAAAGTCCAACATTTTGGAGTTATGCAGGATACTTGTTATCAAGACTTTTTTATGTTCCTTGAAAAAGGGGCCTGGAGTGAGCCCAAATCACTGGAAATTGCACAGCCATGTTTATATACCTAATATGCCATGTCACATATGCATGCAAGTCCAACGTTTCAGGCTCACAAAGGGTCACTTTTTCAAAGAAATTTGCAAAATTTGGGGCCCTGTGGGATCACTGATAAGCTCAACTTTTCCCCATTAACACAAAGCATGCATGGGCCTCTCAGCCAATCAGCAATGTTCGTTTCATTCAGATTACCAAGGAAATCTGAAAGAAGTAAGCATTGTCTGCAAAATACTGGCCCACACTTCTAGCTTGGGGCATGCCCATGGCGTCTATTTAAAAAGGCCTGACACAGGTGTGCCCCCATCTAGAGGTACAGCGGGGATGCTGCCATGGCACAGGGTATGGCATTAGCTTGTGGAAGAGGTGCATGGATTGGGCAATCACACAAGGGGGCATCCCAATTTAGGATGTTCTATAAAGAGGTAGATCAACCCCCTCCCCCAAGAGTCTTATAGACTCAAGGGGGACGTTGCTCCTCTTCAAAATGATCTGAACGATTACAATAAGCCTGGACCTTAACTTTAATATTTACCATTAACATTAAAATGAGAAATATCATAGTATTTGTTTCATTCTTTTCATCAAACTCTATCTCTAAATACTGCTCTAAACTTTTCTTTGTAAACTTTTATGTTTGTGTAAAATAAAAATATGAACTGCAGTAAAAGAAAATTGCAGATTCAAGAATAATCTCCCAGTCCCCCAATGTGAATGCAAAATATTACATGGCTCAGCTTTAAAAACTGCCAGTTTCAGTAGCTAAACAACACACTGACACTGGTGTTGGGGAGAGGTGCACAGCCATCATGGCTTAAACCTCCATCCCTGAGCCATGGAGGGGTCAGCACAGCATATTATCAGCATTGTGATCTCTGCTGTTCTCTGTCTGGTCGTCCTGCTGCCTCCATCCTGCGGAATTACACTCAGCTTATCATCACCATGCCGCCTGGATGCCATCCAAAACAGCTATTACTACTATCGCCATAAAACAACAGGTGTAATTATTGGAGGATTGTTCACTGTGCACTATCCTTATCGCGTACTTAACGACTTTAAAGAGTTTAAGTCACAGTATCATTGTCATTAGTAAGTTTTGTTCATTACAAAACATCTACTTTTTAGGACTTTAATTTTTAGTTCTTGGCAAGTTCTTGGGCCAGCTGGGCTTCCTTTGGGGGAAACATGCTACAACAGGAATTCAATCGGCGATAGTAGCCTCAGTTTCCACCCCCTGTTAAGAAAGATACATACTCACACACTATTTTTTGGGCAGAGCCTACTTACTTAAAATGACAGTGGACCCACAAACACCATATTTTAGACTTTTATATGGGTCAAAAATGCCACCCCATCAGTATGAATATCCACAAACAGATGATTCCTAATGGATGTATTAATTTTCCTAATATAAAAAACGACAATTTGGCAGCAATCATACGTTAGCTGAGGGACTGAATCCATGGGACCTCTAGGTTTATGAATACCCCCGGATCCGAATCTGACCCTGAATACCAGTCTCCTTTTCCTCCGACACCAGCAGGAGTTGCTCTCCTCATCGGTCTTATATAATCAGTTATTCATGGTGGTGTGGGAGGTCTTGCATAAGGTATGCCATAAGTCGCTGACCAATAGTCAGTCTTCACGCTTCTTGGCTCCCTTTGGTAACAGGGAGGTGGGATGGGGAAATAGATTTGAACCAGACCAGTTGATCTCCATGGAAGAGGCCAAAACAATTGGTCTTCTGATAGATAAACAACCCTATTCCCCACTGCCTTGGAATCAAGTAAGAACAACTTTCCCCTATCCTTTGGTAGGACCAGCAGCATACTCAACCCTGGCAGAATATATTAAAAGAGCACTATCGCGAATAGCTAATAACGGGTGGGGTCACTTACACACCCGAACTGAATGAAACTCCCGCCAAACTTGTGGTTTTCTTCCCCTGGTAGGAATAAAATCCTGGGGTTATAGGTTTAGTCTATGAGGGGTGACAGAGTCTGTCACCTGAGATGTCCTCTTCCTTCCATTAAAATAAAAAAAACAGGCCTGGCTGGATATTTCTTGATACCGGGTGTATAAGTGACCCCTCCTCCCTCCATCCAGCATATTTATATGGATTTTTATCATTGGGCCATTTTTTCGCGATAGTGCTCCTTTAAAAAACTATCCGCAAACTCTGGCTGGCATAATCCATTTGATTCAATGCTTGGAGACGGCTCAGTGGTGTTTCACTCCACAGCAAGACTTTATTGATTCCCCAGGGATAGATTGGACTACAGCTCTAGTAACTGTTGAAGGGTGTCTTGAGGACACTCGGGACCACCTGAAGGACAGTCTTAGCCTCTACCTACAGGGAAATGATCCTTAGGATGGTACACGCCAGATATTTTCCCCCTCATCGCACCATTTTTAATGGGACTCTTGTGAATGGACAAATGTCTTAAATGTGTGCAGGGACTGGCAGACCTCCAGCACCACTTTTGGAGTTGCCCATGGGTAAAGGCCTTTTGGCGTTTAGTTGACTCTTAAAGGCTAAAATTCTTAATTAACTAATTTCCTGAATGGGCGATTCTGAACAACTGGTCAGCCGAGGTCCGAGTTTCAAAGAGGTGCGTGTGCCTGGGCTTTATAATCTCAATGGTGAGAAAGAAGCGCATACAGCAATCATGTTTCCCCCCATGTAGAGTGGGTGGCAGCTCAGCAGGGAAAGAGCAGGGAAATGCCTTTTTGACACTTGGGAGAGCTATATCGAAACATTTCCCAAGGAGCTAAAGTTGAAACTAAAGCTCTGTTTTGGACAAACACAATGGTACCTGGCAAGAGAGGCAGTAGACGACCCACCAATCCAATAACAATAACCGTGGGGGGGGGGGCATTGTGCATTTTTTCAGAGGGCGGGGGTCTGAGAACTTTTCTTATGATCTTTGAAGATTCTAGAGCCTAGATCCTTTGAAGATCCTAGAGCCTAGATCCTAGAGCCTTCTTTAAATTTGACGGTGTGAGATCTGTTGCCATAATTATATTGGCTTCATAAACCACATAAAGTTGCATAGGGCATAAGCATAAGGTTTTATAAAATACTTGCAAATACTATACAAATACTTGCAAATGCAAGTATTTGACAATACAATCAAAAATCAATACAATCAAAAATCAAAATGGTATATTGTTATTGCAGGAGAGAAAAAAAAAAACAACAGGGCCATACCTGATATTGAGGTCAGGTTATTGAATTGGGTACACTTACCTATCTATTTTTCTAAAATAGCCATATGAAAACAAGAAACAAGAAAAAACAAGCTAAATATGAAAGAGCAAAGTTCTCCGAGCAGAACAATACCCAACATGCATAGATACCTTTAACTGCCACCCTACTTGAAAATTTGTCACCCACTGTTGACAGATTATTTTTTTCACCATTTTACGCTATGTAAAAAAAAATATATGTTTTTTTAAAAATTGTTTATTTTAAACAAAAAAATGAATTTTATTCTAGAAAATCATATTATATGCAGAAGCCCCATTTATCTCAATTACAACGGTATATGTGTTGGGAGTCCCCTGCTCCAGATCCCGAGCCTCGTGGACCAATTTATCGATGATATTGATCCAATAGCCAAGGGAGCCCCAAAATGACAGAGAAACCAGAAGCTGAGCCATTCAAGATGATCAGTGTCAGGAATCCACTCACCTCGTCCTTGCTCCCGCGCCGTCCCCGGGCAGCTGGCCGCGCTGCTTCCGGCTTGCGTCTCGGCCGGGCAGCGGCTCCGGCGGCGGCTCCGGCAGCGTCTGTTCGGGCGGCGCGCCGCTCGGCCACGCCCCCTGCTCGCGACCCCGGCTCTGCTGTACGTGCTCGCGCGCGGGCGCGAGCACAGGTCTCTCATACCCTCCGGCGGCGCTGCTTCCTGCACGCCCGCCGGAGGAAAAATTAAAGGGGCCAATCAGCCCAGGGTTCCCAGAGTGGGCCAATAGCCCACTTGGAGATAGTTTACTCACGCCCTCTAAAAGTTTAACACCAACCAGTCTTGTTCTCTCAGTTGCACCAATCATCTTCCTGTCCCAGTCTTGCCTGTCCCTATAAAGCCGATTCCCCTTCATTTGCCCATTGCCTGTGATAGCGCCTTGTACCCTGTTTAGTAGCTTGTCTCTAAAGTATATTTTTTGATCTCCCGTTGCCGACCACCGCCCGTCTTGACTACCCCCGATCCGATCGCCTGTTGCCGACCTCTGCTTGATCCTCGACCACGTCTTGTCCAATCCTTTGTACCGCTGCCATCTCGGAACTTCTGTTGCTGACCCCTAGCCTGTTGGACTTCCGTTATTCGCTCAGCGATCGGGCTGCTCGGCACCACTTCCAGCCGCGGGTTCTCCAGGCCTCTGAACAGTAAGACTCCAATCTTTGAGCCATTGAAGTCCTGGGGGCAACCGATCCCGGGCAGGCGTGCTCTGCGTCCCGGCAAGCGGGGGCTCCTAAAGGTGAAGCTGGCTGCGGAGATTGGGGGTTGAGGTCTTACTGAGAGGACTGGAGTTATCTAAGTGGATAGCTGTAGTACCCGGAGCGTGACATTATCACAGGCCAGAAGATGGATGACCTGGTACAGCAGGTACAAGCTATGGCTACGGCGATAAACCAGCTCGCTCAAAGAGTGGCCACTCAAGAATCTCGACAGTTACCGGCATCCTCTGTACCACCTCATATCTCAGAACCAAAGATTCCATTGCCGGAGAAGTTTTTTGGAGAACGAGCTAAATTCTCCAATTTTAAGAATGCCTGCGAACTGTATTTCAAGCTGAGACCCATCTCCTCAGGCACTGAGTCCCAACGAGTAGGCCTAGTCATTTCTTTGCTTCAAGGAGACCCGCAGTCCTGGGCCTTCAGTTTGCCATCTCATGATTCTGCCCTACAATCCGTTACAGCATTCTTTACTGCTATGGGCGTCTTATATGCTGACCCTGATCAACAATCTACGGCAGAAAATAGGCTTCGGGCCTTAAGACAAGGACGGAATTCGGCTGAAGATTATAGTGCTGAATTCCGCCGCTGGGCCGTCGAATCGAGGTGGAATGATCCCGCTTTGTGTAGTCAGTTCAGGGTGGGGCTGTCGGAAAGCATCAAGGATGCTTTGGTAAATTTTCCTCCACCCGCAGACCTAGACCAATTAATGCAGGTCTCCATTAAGATAGACAGGCGTCTTAGAGAGAGGGCTAGGGAGAGAGCCAGGGCTCCCACGTCCTTCAGGTCTTCCCAGAGTCTTAGTTCCCCGGCTACCCGTGGGGAAAATACCTCATCTCTTTCCCAGGAAGAACCCATGCAATTAGGGAGAACCCGGTTAACCCAAGAGGAAAAGCAGCGTAGGCGGTCCAATGGGTTATGCCTATATTGTGGGAACTCGGGACATTTCGCAGGGTCCTGTCCCAACAAGGGGAGACCGGCGGAAAACTTCCGCACCCAGACCAGGTAGAGAGTACTGATCTGGGTGAGTCAGTTTGCAACTCTCGCCAAAATAAAATGTTAGTACCCATTGACCTATCTTGGGGTTCTTCCAAGCAAACAGTTTCCGCCTTTATCGACAGCGGTGCGGCGGGAAACTTTCTGGATAGGAGCATGATCTCTCTTTTAGGTATTCCGTTAGTTCCTCTTGAAAGATCCCTACAAGTTTTGGCCATCAATGGGAAGGCCATCCAGGGGGGACCTATTAACACCAAGACCCCACCTCTTCGATTAATTGTTGGCTCTTCCCACTCTGAGTTCTTAGAATTTTTCATCTTCGACTGTCCAGAGACTCCGGTGGTTTTGGGATACCCCTGGTTACAACTCCACAACCCGGTGATAGATTGGCGGGTTGGAGAATTGATCAAGTGGAGTGACCATTGTAAAAATCACTGCTTTTCTACTGGCCTTAGAAGTATGCAAGTTTTACCTCAGGGATTACCTCAACCATACGCTGACTGGGTTGATGTCTTCTCTGAACGTTCTGCGGATACCCTCCCTCCACATCGGTCTTATGACTGCCCTATTGACTTGCTGCCTGGCACGATTCCCCCGAGGGGAAAAATTTATAATCTTACCCTGCCTGAAGAGCAAGCAATGAGGGAGTACATCACCGAAAATTTAAGGAAGGGATTTATTCGCCCCTCTACCTCACCTGCCGGGGCTGGATTCTTTTTTGTAGAGAAAAAAGATGGCGGCTTGAGACCATGCATAGATTATCGAGCCTTGAATAAAATCACTGTAAAGAACTGATACCCCTTGCCCTTGATTGGGGATCTGTTCAATCAAGTCACTGGGTCCCAAATTTTTTCCAAGTTGGATTTAAGAGGGGCTTACAATCTTATTCGCATCCGACAGGGGGATGAGTGGAAAACCGCATTTAATGTGAAAGACGGCCATTACGAGTACCTGGTCATGCCTTTTGGTCTTTGTAACGCGCCAGCCGTTTTTCAAGATTTTGTTAACGATATTTTCAGAGAGTATCTCGGTAGATTTGTGGTCATATACTTAGATGATATTCTCATTTTTTCTAATTCCTTGTTGGAGCACAGACGTCATGTTAAGTTGGTACTACAAAAATTAAGAGAGAACAACTTATTTGCTAAACTTTCTAAATGCGTGTTTGAAGTCACCACAGTTCCTTTCTTAGGGTATATTATTACCAACCAGGGTTTAGAGATGGACGCGGGGAAAGTTTCGGCGGTTCAGGATTGGGTTCAACCCAAGACCTTAAAAGAATTGCAGCGTTTTCTAGGTTTTGCCAATTTTTATCGGCGGTTCATCAAAGGCTTCTCTCATGTTGTTGCACCTCTTACCAATCTTACCCGCAAGGGGGCCTTTACGGCTAACTGGTCTCCCTCTGTCTGTGAGGCCTTCCTGACCTTGAAGCGGGCCTTCACTTCGGCACCAGTGTTAATTCACCCAGATATTCGTAAGGCCTTCATTGTTGAAGTAGACGCTTCAGAGCTGGGAGTGGGTGCAGTTTTGTCACAGTATTCCGGTGACCCTGAGCGTCTACATCCATGTGCTTATTTTTCACGTAAATTCAGTACCGCGGAGCAAAATTATGATGTTGGTAATAGGGAACTATTAGCTATTAAACTGGCTTTTGATGAATGGCGACACTGGCTGGAGGGTTCGTTACATCCTATAACCGTGTATACCGATCACAAAAATCTTGAATACATTGGGTCTGCCAAGAGATTGAACTCTCGTCAAGCACGTTGGGCATTATTCTTCTCACGTTTTAATTTTATTATTACGTTCAAGCCAGGTGTAAAAAATACTAAAGCGGATGCGCTATCTCGCATGTTCGGTGAATGTAAGGATCGGGGTGATACTGGTGACCCGATTCTACCTATGGGTTGTGTGGTCGGGGCATTACTTCCTGATCTCTCTAACACCTTGGCGCCGTTTCAAGACCAGTCTCCTAGTGATATTCCCTTGGGATGCCAGTTTGTACCGCCACATTTGCGTTCAGATGTAATTCGCGAGTTTCACGATGCTAAAACTGCTGGCCATGTGGGTAACCGAAAAACCCTTATGCTTGCCCGTCGCCATGTATGGTGGCCAACCATGAGACGCGATATTACCGCCTTTATCGATGCTTGTGCTGTTTGCGCTCGAAGTAAGGGGGTTCATAAGGCTCCCAGTGGCGGTTTGGTTCCTCTTGAAATTCCTGCTGAACCTTGGACTCATATTTCTATGGATTTCATTGTAGATTTGCCTTTATCACTCGGGAATACTGTTATTTGGGTGGTCGTAGATCGTTTCAGTAAAATGGCACACTTCATTCCTTTGGCTAAACTTCCTTCTGCGCCAGAACTTTCTCGATTATTTACTTCACACATTTTTCGTATTCATGGTATTCCGTCCAATATAGTCTCTGATCGGGGCGTCCAATTTACTTCCCGTTTTTGGAAACATTTCTGTTCACGGCTGGGTATACAGATCTCTCTTTCGTCTGCCTACCATCCCCAGTCCAATGGGCAGACGGAAAGAACTAATCAAACTTTGGAACAGTATTTAAGGTGTTATGTCTCTGATGCCCAAGAACAATGGGCAGAATTTATTGATTTCGCCGAATTTGCTTACAATAATGCGCCTAGTGAGAGTACCAAGATATCGCCTTTTTATTGTAACTTAGGGAAAAATCCTAGAGCTTCTTCCCTTTCAGGGTCACCTTCCAACTTGCCGGCGTTGGAGGAGTGGCTTCAAGAACGGAAGAATATCTGGACACATGTTCAGGAAATTCTTAAGACTACTAGTTTAAGATATAAAAAATTTGCCGATCGTCGCAGATCACGGGAGCCTACTCTTCAAGTAGGTGATTTAGTTTGGGTCTCCACTAAAAATATTGCACTCCGTCAACCTTCTTGTAAGTTGGGTCCAAAATTCATTGGCCCTTTTCCTATAATCAAAAAGTTAAATAATGTGTCTTTTAAGGTTCAACTCCCGCCTACTATGAGAATTCCTAACTCTTTTCACGTTTCACTGCTAAAACCGGCGAAGAATATTCCTCTTACTGGTCCTGCACCTATTCTCGTGGATAATGAGCCCGAGTATGAAGTAAATAAGATCTTGGATTCTCGTAAGATTCGCAATTCTTTACAATATTTGGTGGACTGGGTGGGCTATGGTCCAGAAGAAAGATGCTGGGTGGCTGCAAGGGATGTTCATGCCAAAGCTCTTGTACGGAAATTCCATCTTGATAATCCGGAGAAGCCGGGTGAGGGTCCGGAGGCCCCTCGTGAAGAGGGGGGTAATGTCAGGAATCCACTCACCTCGTCCTTGCTCCCGCGCCGTCCCTGGGCAGCTGGCCGCGCTGCTTCCGGCTTGCGTCTCGGCCGGGCAGCGGCTCCGGCGGCGGCTCCGGCAGCGTCTGTTCGGGCGGCGCGCCGCTCGGCCACGCCCCCTGCTCGCGACCCCGGCTCTGCTGTACGTGCTCGCGCGCGGGCGCGAGCACAGGTCTCTCATACCCTCCGGCGGCGCTGCTTCCTGCACGCCCGCCGGAGGAAAAATTAAAGGGGCCAATCAGCCCAGGGTTCCCAGAGTGGGCCAATAGCCCACTTGGAGATAGTTTACTCACGCCCTCTAAAAGTTTAACACCAACCAGTCTTGTTCTCTCAGTTGCACCAATCATCTTCCTGTCCCAGTCTTGCCTGTCCCTATAAAGCCGATTCCCCTTCATTTGCCCATTGCCTGTGATAGCGCCTTGTACCCTGTTTAGTAGCTTGTCTCTAAAGTATATTTTTTGATCTCCCGTTGCCGACCACCGCCCGTCTTGACTACCCCCGATCCGATCGCCTGTTGCCGACCTCTGCTTGATCCTCGACCACGTCTTGTCCAATCCTTTGTACCGCTGCCATCTCGGAACTTCTGTTGCTGACCCCTAGCCTGTTGGACTTCCGTTATTCGCTCAGCGATCGGGCTGCTCGGCACCACTTCCAGCCGCGGGTTCTCCAGGCCTCTGAACAGTAAGACTCCAATCTTTGAGCCATTGAAGTCCTGGGGGCAACCGATCCCGGGCAGGCGTGCTCTGCGTCCCGGCAAGCGGGGGCTCCTAAAGGTGAAGCTGGCTGCGGAGATTGGGGGTTGAGGTCTTACTGAGAGGACTGGAGTTATCTAAGTGGATAGCTGTAGTACCCGGAGCGTGACAATCAGGATTAATACATGCTGATAACCACAAAGTCTGTGAGGTAATTAGACCAGTCTTCAGTGTGGAGCCATCAGCCAAGGAAATGATGAGCGGAGAAGAATGTTGCCTGGTGGGAATTTCATAGATCTTGGCAAATTCTAGGTCCACAAAGCAACTACAGGCTCCAGAATCGATAATGGCTGCCACCTTAATCCTTCTTCCGGCAACTGTAGACAGAGTTGAACAGAGACACAATTAGCACCAGAGAACAGGAGTAGACCTAAATAATGTTTAAGGGGCAACCTCTTACTCGGGAGAAGACCAGGCATCTTTACAGGAAGTGACTAGCATCACTGCAGTAAAGGCATAGATTGTGCTGGCATCTGCAAAGGCATTCCTCAAGTGTCAACGAGGAACGAGAGATGCCAGGCTGCATCAGGAACAAGGGGCTGGTGAAAGAGGCATCTGCTTGAGGAGGACCACAATGGAATGACTGAGGTTTATTTTTTCTCAAGACAGCACTTCTGCAGTCTCTGATCCATCTTAGTAGAGAGTTTGATAAGTTCTTCCAAGGTTTCAGGAAGAACGGAATGATCCAGCTCATCTTAAACGGAATCCGTCAGACCTATACAGAACTGATGACAAAGAGCATGGTCATTCCAAAAGGTGTCGGTAGGGATGAGCGAATCGATCCGGACGAACCCGGATTCGTTCCGAATTTCATGAAAAATTTGATTCTGAACGAATCCGAATTTCCCCGCGATTCGATCGATCGAAGTTTTCCTTTAAACTCCATTTATTTCAATTACAGGCATTCTAAAATGGTGGAAGCACATGTCCGGACATATCCCCTAGGGCAAGGTATCATGGGAAGGTCACATGCAGCCTATCAGCAGCCAGGAGCCCCGGTGACGTCACAGCGCTATATAAAGCGGCGGCCATCTTGCTTGTGTGCATTTCAGACTTGCATTCGTGAGAAAGTGGTGGTTGCTTGCTGCAGACAGGGACAGACAGTTAGCGATAGGTAGGGAGATTTACAGATAGGTAGGGAGATTTACAGATAGGTAAAGAGAGAGACAGATAGGGAGATTTAGAGTGGTAGACAGAGCTAGGGAAAGATAGGTTTAAAACCGGAACAATCCAGCAGCATACAAGTCACATTGACAGGGTGCCTAGTGCTGGCTATGATTCATATTTCATAATTACTGGGTTACTGTTAATATATTTGGTTTGGTTTAAATACAGCTGCACACTGTGCATGCAATGCACATGCTATTTAACGCTTTCTGCTATTTAGCCCTGAACGCTATTTAACCCTATCTGTTAAACAAAAGCATTTCTCATACTTGGATTAGTGTTAATTCTTTTTGTTCATCTTAAAATACATTATGCCACACTGGCATCCCAAGGCACATGCTATTTTAACCCTATATGTTAAACAAAAGCATTTCTCATACTTGGATTATTGTTAATACTTTTTGCTCAGCTTAAAATACATTACGCCACACTGGCATCCCAAGGCACATGCTATTTTAACCCTATCTGTTAAACAAAAGCATTTCTCATAATTGGATTAGTGTTAAAAGTTTCTGTTCAGCTTAAAATATACCAGGCCACATGGGCATCCCAAGACACATGCTATTTTAACCCTATCTGTTAAACAAAAGCATTTCTCATACTTGGATTAGTGTTAATACTTTTTGCTCAGCTTAAAATACATTACGCCACACTGGCATCCCAAGGCACATGCTATTTAACCCGATCTGTTAAACAAAAGCATTTCTCATACTTGAATTATTGTTAATACTTTTTGTTCATCTTAAAATACATTACGCCACACTGGCATCCCAAGGCACATGCTATTTAACCCTATCTGTTAAACAAAAGCATTTCTCATAATTGGATTAGTGTTAATAGTTTCTGTTCAGCTTAAAATACATTAGACCACACTGGCATCCCAAGCCACATGCAATTTAACCATATCTGTAAAAGAAAAGCATTTCTCATAATTGGATTAGTGTTAATAGTTTCTGTTCAGCTTAAAATACATTACGCCACACTGGCATCCCAGGGCACATGCTATGTAACCCTATCTGTTAAACAAAAGCATTTCTCATAATTGGATTAGTGTTAATAGTTTCTGTTCAGCTTAAAATACATTACGCCACACTGGCATCCCAGGGCACATGCTATTTAACCCTATCTGTTAAAAAAAAGCATTTCTCATAATTGGATTAGTGTTAATAGTTTCTGTTCAGCTTAAAATACATTACGCCACACTGGCATCCCAGGGCACATGCTATTTAACCCTTTCAGTGCTGGCCTACCTGCAGCATTTGCCACTCCCTGTTGCCAGACCATGTTTCACTATTTTGCGCTACACATGTTCAACTGTCATTTTTGAAAGGATTTCCAGGGATTTCCCAGGAAAATGATATATTGTTTTTTTCAGCAGAGTCTGGGCTTTAACATGAAATGTCTTGTTTGTAATTTTTAGGTGTATTCTCAATATTTTTGGGTGAAATATGTGAAAAAAAATGTAAAAAAAAAATGTTTTTACAATTTGTAGTGTTTTTTTGTAATAAAAAATGTACGTTTGTCAATAGAATCTTATTGCGTGTGAAATCCCAATTTCTCCCGGTTACAGCGATACCACATATGTATAGGTAGACACCCTTTCCTGCCCAGGAGACTCCCCCAAACTGAAATAGTGCTTTAGGGGATTTTCAGAAAAAATACAACTGCGATATGCGTTATGCGCACCTTGCAGTTTAACCAGATAAACAACCCTTTACATTTGAAATACCCCCCAACAAACTATATATGTATATTCTTTGGAAGTACACACCTCAAGCTTTCTAGGTGTACCAAGCATGTAGATGTGCCCATAGTTTTCTGGAAGTAATTCCTCAATGCATTCTTTGGTTGCAAAGAGTTTCCCAAAAAAAAGGATAAAAAAGAAGAATCAAAGCCACATTTTCCTAAAAAAACTATATACAAACAAGAAAAAACAAGTTTAACCGGAAAAAGCAACATTCACCGAACAGAACAACACCCAACATGCATAGGTTCTGTCAAGGGAAGAGTTGCCAAACACCCCAAAGTAAAGCATGTGCATAACGGTAATTTTACTTGAAAATTTCAGTTCTGCAGACAAAGTGCGCACCTTGCGATTTTTCAACCAAAACAACCCTTTACATTTGGAATATTCCCCATAAACCATATATTCCCTGAAAGTACACACGTTAAGCTTTCTAAGCATACCCAGCTTGTTGTAGTGGGATCATCTTTCTGGAATTAATTCCTCAAAGAATTCTTTGGTTGCGCAGGGTTTCCCTAAAAAATGTATAAAAAAGCTGAATAAAAACACCGTTTCCTAAAATATAGATATGCAAACCAGAAAAAACAAGCTAAGTCTGAAAGCGCAAGGTCTCCCGAACAGAACAATACCCAACATGCATAGGTACTATTAACCCTTTTAATTGTCAGCCTACTTGAGATTTTGTCACCCTCTGTTGACAGGTCATTTTTCCCCATTTTTGCGCCATTTTTGTGCCATTTTTGCTGTCATTTTCAGGAAAATTATATTTATATTTTTTTGCAGCAGAGTTTAGGCTTTAACATGAAATGTCTTGTTTGTAAATTTTATTTTGTTTTTACAATATTATTAAGTAAAAAAATAAATAAATAAATAAAAACATTTTTAGAAAATTGACTCCTTTATTTTAAATAAAAAATGTATTTTAATAAGGAAAAGCATATTGCATGTGAAAGCCCCATTTCTACCGATTAGAACGGTACCACATATTTATCGGTAGCCCCCCGTTCCTGCCCAGGAGACCCCCCTAACTGAAACAAGTAATCTATAACATTTACAAATAAAATACAACTATCATCCACACTACAAAGGGTTAAATCGAGAAAAAAAAATGACATACGGTCCCCCCTCCCTGGTGGGGGGGCCCCATTTTTTGGGGGGGATTTTTAAGGGTTAAAAACCCTTAAAAATCCCAAAAAGAAATTGACATGGGGCCCCCCTTACCCAAAGTAACCAGCTCGGGACCAGCTATGCAGGGCTTGTAGAAACAGGGCACAGGGACCAGCTTTTGTGGCCCCTGGCCCTGCAGGCTACAAGCCCACATAGCCCGTGGGCCCGGGCTCTTCTGCCCCCCCCTGGGCTTTGGGGAGGCAGGTAATGGGGGTGCCGGGGGTTAATGACAAGTCACCCGCTAGTCACAGGTGACTTGCCACCTCCCCCAGCCTTGTGAACTGGTATAGGGGTCATGGACCCCTTACCAGTTCACAAGGTGTTAAATGTAAAAAAAAAAACACAGACACACACAAAGAGAAAAAAATATTTTATTATTTTTTATTTTTTATTTTAAATACTCACCTCCCATCCATCCTGGAGCACTGTGTCCCTCGGTGATCACTGGCTTCTGCTCACCTGCTGGAAGCCTTTTATAGCTGCTGGATGACAGAACACAAAAGGTTAATTAAAAAAAAATGACATAGGGTTCCCCTTCCCGGGGGGGGGCATTTTTTTGGATTTTTAAGGGTTAAAAACCCTTAAAAATCCAAGAAAAAAATGACGTGGGGTCCCCCTTACCCAAAGTAACCAGCCCGGGACCAGCTATGGGGGCTTGTAGGCACAGAGTGGGGGGGCCAGCTTTTGTGGCCCCCCCACCCTGCAGCCTACGAGCCCACATAGCCTATGTGGGCCCGGGCTCTTCTGCCCCCCCCTGGGCTTAGGGGAGGCAGGTAATGGGGTGCCGGGGGTTAATGGCAAGTCACCTGCTAGGGTAGGTGACTTGCCACCCCCCCAGCCTTGTGAACTGGTATAAGGGGTCACATGTTCCAAACCCGCTGTTTGGAACAGAGAGCCTGGGGAGGAGGGGGGCCATCACACCCCTCTCCTCCTCCTCTGCTCCGTGCTCCAAGCACCGAGCCAACTCCAATGTGTCTTTCAAGCTAAGTTTGGGCTTCTGCTGCTTGCAACTCCAGGGTGTGATTCATCCAATTTTTGGGCTCCTGAAGCCAACTCCAGTGTCTCTTTCAGCCAATGTTGGGCTCCTGCTGCTTTCAACTCCAGGGTGTGATTCATCCAATTTTTGGGCTCCTGCTGCCAACTCCAGTGTCTCTTTCAAGCTATGTTTGGGCTCCTGCTGCTGCTGCTGCTTGCAACTCCAGGGTGTCATTCATCCAATTTTTGGGCTCCTGCTGCAAACTCCAGTGTCTCTTTCAAGCTATGTTTGGGCTCCTGCTGCTGCTGCTTGCAACTCCAGGGTGTCATTCAGCCAATTTTTGGGCACCTGCTGCTCCTGCTGCCAACTCCAGTGTCTCTTTGAGCCAAATCCAATGTTTGGGCTCCTGCTGCTACCAGCTCCAGGGTGTGTTTTTCAGGCAATATAGGGGCCCCTCATAGTGATGCCACCTCAACTCTCTGTAATTGTGCCGCTCTGCGATTCTAATAGCGATGCCTCTGATCTGCATGTCCTAATTATTTACAGTATTATTTCACTAACCCAGCACGCATCCTATGCGTGTTACTGCAAGGCAGAATGGTTTACAACCCTATTGAGGCTCTAGGAAGCTCAGAAATAGCCGTTTTTAATAGCGATTTGTCGCAAATAAATTCGGGTCGAAACGATTTTTGACGGAAAATTCGCTCATCTCTAATCACAACCTAGAGTATCTCAAGTTACAGTGTGTATCCTTTGGCCACCACACAAAAGTTTTAATGCCACACCTTCTTCAACAGTTCATCAAACATAGTTCATATTTCTCCACCATCCATAACTGCTTATGTGATTTTTGGGTGACCAAATCTGGTGACATCTGGATTTTTCACTGCTGCTGGTATGGACACACATCAGACCAGCTTCCAGTAAGTTGCAGACATTCTTAACAATGCTTTATAAGCTGTCACTGAGCCTCCAAGGCCTGTATTATCATCAGCAAGGTGGGTGCACAGCGTCACAGTCTATATTATACTGGGTGCTCAGCATCAGAACAGTCCAAAGCGTTATGGGTGCACAGCCTCAAACAGTTACAAATGTTAGGGGTGCACATCATCAGAACAGTGCATGGTTTCATGGGTGCACAGCTTTGGAACAGTTCATAATGTCATTGCTGCACATCATTAGAACAGTCTATGGTTTCATGGAGGCACATGCACTTTGACAGTTCATACAGACCATTAGGAGTTACAGCAACAGTCCATCTGCAATATAAGCAGTAATCGGTGATATACCTTTGACACGGTGATACACAGCAGACTCCAAGATATTGAATTTTGGTCACAGAGCAGTTACATAATGCAAAATAGCAAACAGCGTAATATGGTGGAAATGTCTGTAAGTAAAATCTTGAGCAAAAGAAAGTGTGACTCTGTTGATGTGGCTTTGAGGATTCAAGCTATAGCCAAAGAACAATAATGTTGCCACTATTCTATATCAATAACCCCCTCTGTCTCCGCAAACTCAAATCAAGGACACCTACCACATGGCCTACAGCCGCCCATGCTTTGCTTGTTCAGCCATGTTTTGGGGTGGCTGTAGTGACTTCTACACAGTCAATCCCTTAGATTCGGTGCCCTCTTTGCCATCATCACGGGTCCTCCCTGTGTCAATGTCGTTAGACGTGGATCCACCTGTAGGAACCTCCAATGTGTCCTAAGTATTTCCTTGATCTTATTTCAGTCATTATGGTAAGTTGACACAAATCTCACCTTACCATCCTGTTTTCTTTCTTTGTAGTTCAATAGATTGTCTCTTGATGTTTTATGCGCCCGTGACACAGCTTTATCCACTACTCTTCTTGGGTAGCCTCTTTTCATGAACCGATCTCTCAAGTTTTTCGACTCAAACCTGAACTCTTCCTCTTTCGAGCTGTTTTGGCGTGCTCTCAACATCTGACCCTCTGGTATCCCTTCTTTAATGTAATGAAGCTGAACTTTCTGTACTCTCAAAGGGACTGTCATTCTGCCCAGCAAAACAGATAGACAAAATTCAGTTGTGCAGTGACATGGAGGACTTCTTCAGAAAAATGCGACTGAAGGAACACTTTCATGACAAGGAGAGCATGGACACTACTCAACCTGAGCCAGAGTATATTAACCCCACCAAAAGATCTACCTGGACCCCCAGATCCGGAAAAAACTCTGGACAAGTATATAAACACCTTTAGGCAAAGGGTCACAACCGCAGTCCTGCAGCGGGGTGCAAGACTGGTGCAAAATATTACAAAGGAGGAACAAAAGGCCATCAGCACCTTAAAGGAAAATAAGGACATTATAATAAAACCAGCTGACAAAGGTGGTGCTATAGTCATCATGAACACCAGTGACTACAAACAGGAGGCATACAGACAGCTGTCTAACACCTTACACTATGCCAAACTACAGGAGGATCCCACAGACATCTACGCAAAGGATCTCCTAAAACTACTTAAAGGCCTTCCCTCTAGAATCAGGGATTCCGTACTGCAACTAATACCAGAAGACCCAAAGGTGGCCTGCTTTTATATGCTCCCCAAAGTTCATAAACCAGGAAATCCGGGAAGACCTATAATCTCTGGTATTGGGACTTTGACTGAAAACCTGTCAGGCTGGGTGGAACATATCCTAAAACCTCTGGTCCGGGGGACACCAAGTTTTATTCAGGACACAACACATCTTCTCAATAGACTATCTGCAATTGGACCTTTACCAGAGGGAACCATCTTGGCCACCATGGATGTAGAGTCACTTTATACCAACATCCCACATGATGACGGTATAGCTGCTTGTGCAAGGTACCTGCAGGAACACAACCTACCTGCAGATAAGATCACCGAAATAATTCATTTCATCCTGACCCACAATTACTTCTGTTTCAGCCAAGATCTATACCTGCAGCAGATGGGTGTGGCAATGGGCTCAAGATTTGCCCCACAATATGCAAATTTATTCATGGCAAAACTGGAAGAGGAGTTCCTATCACAATGCGCCACTAAACCAATAGCCTATTTTCGCTACATTGATGACATCCTAATCATCTGGTCTGCAAGCCAGGAAGACCTCATTGACTTCCAAATGAATTTTAACGACTTCCATCCCACAATACGTTTGAAACTCACCCATTCACCAACAGAAATCAATTTCCTTGACACCACCATACGTGTTAAGGGAAAGGCCCTACAAACATCCATCTACCGGAAACCCACAGACCGACCTACATACCTAAACCATAACAGCTTCCACCCAAACCACACCAAGAGGCGTATTCAGCCAGGGAATCAGATACAACAGAATCTGTTCTGATACCATGGACAGAAACGCACATATGGACAGTCTAAAAAGGGACTTTATTAGGCAGGGCTACAAACCATCAGAAACAGAGGCCCAGTTACAAAAAGCACTCCACATCCCCAGAGACAGACTCCTGCAGTACAAAGAATCCCAAAAGAAGAACCGTGTTCCTCTGGTTGTCACATACAATCCACGTCTGGAGATTCTAAGGAAAATTGCAAAGGAGCTCCAACCCCTTTTACACAGGAATGAGAGACTTTCTGAGATTTTCCCAGATCCTCCTCTGTTGGCATACAGACAACCTCCCAACCTCAGAAAACTAATTGTGAGGAGCTCCCTAAGTGACCCAGCACAAAATGGGACATGGCCTTGCCTGCAGAAAAGGTGTGAAACCTGCGCACATATCTACACCACTGACAGAATAAAGACACCAGGTATGCAACATGATTACAAAGTACAGGGTAATTTTACATGCAAATCCCCTAATGTAGTGACCTGATCATGTGTGTGCAGTGCTCCTCAGCATGTTACATCGGGCAGACAGGACAAGCGCTAAGAAAGCGACTAAATCTGCACAGGTTCACAATCAAAAATAATAAAACTGATGTGCCTGTTGCAGCCCATTTCTGCAGACCAGGCCATGGCCTATGTGACCTCAAACTCACAGTGCTCAAGGGGGGTTTCCGCTTACAAAAGGAGAGATTGAAATGGGAGTGCAAATGCATCCAAATCTTTAAATCGATGGACTGTGGGCTAAACAGGGACAATAATTTTATGTGCCATTATGACATGGATTGAATAGACAAGACTCATCACAAGGTCTGATATTAAACAGACTGTCTGGCCTGGTGTGAGAGCAATACAAATTCCACACACTTTCTCTCCCCCTCTCATTCTTATCAGCCCACCATTAATTGTTATAATCCCCCTGATCCTTATCTCACAGTACGATGTTACGACTTAGCTATTTTTCATGTGTGTCAGTGTAAAAAGAATTGTCACTCCTTTGTAGTTTTTTGTATAAATGTGTGTCTAAGTTACAGATCTGTATTATGCCTGAAGAAGAAGCTTGAACAGCTTCGAAAGCTTGCATTTTCAATCTAAATGAGTTAGCCAATAAATGGTATTACCTTAACCTTGGATTTCCTGCTTACATCGATGGCTAACACGGTACAACAACTTACTACTGTTCCTGGGGTGAAAGCTGGAGAAGTGAAAAAGATTATTAATTGCTGTGGGCTTACGGTAAAGCTTGGTGGATATTGATCCATCCTCCTCTAATGTTATAGTAACATCCAAAAATTCTACCGAGCTCTGTGGCGCTGTGTATGTTAGATGGATATTGTATGGAATCTGATTCAACCTACCAATAAATTCGTCACACGCTGTTCTCGAGCCCTGCCACAACAATAGGACATCATGTTTATCCCTTTAAGTGCCAGCCTACCTGCAGCTTTTGTCACCCTCTGTTGACAGACCATGTTTCACTATTTTGCACTACACATGTTCAACTGTGATTTTTGAAAGGATTTCCAGGAATTTCCCAGGAAAATTATATATTTGGGCTTTTTTTAGTGTATTCTCAATACTTTTTGGTGAAGTATGTGCAAAAAAAAAATAAAAAAATATCTATTTTTTGCAATTTGTAGTGTTTTTTTGTAATAAAAAATTTAAGTCTGTCAACAAAATGTTATTGCTTGCGAAACCCTGATTTCTCCGGGTCACAGCAGTACCACATATGTATTGGTAGACACCCTTTCCTGCCCAGGAGACTCTCCCAAACTGAAACAGAGCTTTTCAGATAAAATACAACTGCGCTATGCACATCTTGCTGTTTTTCCAGAAAAACAACCCTTTACATTTAAAATACCCCTCACAAACTATATATTCTCTGGAAGTACACACCTCAAGCTTTCTAGGTGTACAAAGCTTGTTTATGTGGGCTTAGTTTTCTGGAAGTAATCCCTCAATGTATTATTTGGTTGCACAAAGTTTCCCTAAAAGGGAATAAAAAGGAAGAATCAAGCCACATTTTCCTAAAAAAAACTATATGCAAACAAGAAAAACTAGTAAAATCTAAAAAAAAAGCAACATGCCCCAAACAGAAAGATACCAAACATGCATGGGCACTGTCAAGGGTAGAGTTGGCAAACACCACAAAGTAAAGCAAGTGCATAACAGTAATTTTACTTGAAAATTTCAGCTCTGCAGACAAAGTGCGCACCTTGCAATTTTTCAACCAAAACAACCCTTTACATTTGGAATATCCCCGATAAACCATATATTCCCTGAAAGTACCCAGCTTGTTGTAGTAGGCTCACCTTTTTGGAAGTAATCCCTCATAGAATTCTTAGGTTGCACAGGGTTACCCTAAAAAAATGAATAAAAAAACTGAATAAATAACATGTTTTCCTAAAATATAAATATGCAAACAAGAAAAAAACAAGCTAAATATGAAAGAGCAAGATTCCTCGAGCAGAACAATACCCAACATGCATAGGTACTATTAACCCTTTTAATTGCCAGCCTACTTGAAGTTTTGTCACCCTCTGTTGACAGGTCATTTTTCCCCATTCTGCACCATGTTTAACCGTGATTTCTGCCAGGATTTTCAGGAAAATTATAGATATATATTTTGCAGCAGAGTTTAGGCTTGAACATGAAATGTCTTGTTTGTAATTTTTCTACTGTTTTTTAAATATTTTTGTGTAAAAAAACAACAAAAAAATTTTTTAGACAATTGTCTCCTTTATTTTAAATAAAACATTTACTTTATTAGTGAAAACCATATTGCATCTGAATTCCAATTTCTCCCGAATACAACGGTACCACATATGTATCGGTAGCCCCCCCCATTTTTGCCCAGGAGACCCCCCAAACTGAAAATAGCACTTTATAACATTTACAAATAAAATACAAGTACTATCCACACTATAAACATAAGAAAAAAACATTAAAACATAAAAAAAATTACATAGGGTCCCCTCTCCTGGGGAGGGGACTCATTTATTGGGGGAATTGTAAGGGTTAAAAACCCTTAAAACTCCCCCCCAAAAATTATATGGGGTCCCACTTACCCATCATAACCAGCCCTGGACCAGCTATGAAAGCTTGTAGAACAGGGTGCAAGGGGGCCGGCTTTGGTGCCTCCCCACCCTGCAGACTACAAGCCCACATAGCCATGGCCCGGGCTCTTCTGCCCCCCTGGGCTTTGGGGAGGCAGGTAATTGGGGTGCCGGGGGTTAACGGCAAGTCACCCACTAGCCGCAGGTGACTTGCCAGCCCCCAGCCTTGTGAACTGGTATAGGGATCTCATGGATCCCTTATCTGTTCACAAGGGGTTAAGTGTAAAAAAAAACACAGAAACAAGCAGAAAAAAGATTGTATTATTTTTTTAATGCTTTTAATACCTCCCATCCATCCCTGTGTCCCACGCTGATCAATCTGGCTTCTGCTCTCCTGCTGCTGATGGAAGCCTTTTATAGCTGCTGGGCGACAGAACCTAAGCGGTTAATTAAAAAAGAAAATTACATGGGGGCACCATTTTTTGGGGAATTTTGAGGGTTAAAAACCCGTAAAAATCCCCCCAAAAAATGAAATGGGGTCCCCCTTACCCAGTATTACCAGCCTGGGGCCAGCTATGGGGGCTTGTAAGAACAGAGTGGAGGGGCCAGCTTTTGTGGCCCCCCACCCTTCAGCCTACAAGCCCGCATAGCCTATGTGGGCCCGGGCTCTTCTGCCCCCCCTCTGGGCTTTGGGGAGGCAGGTAGTAGGGGTGAGCCGCAGGTGACTTGCCAGCCCCCAGCCTTGTGAACTGGCATAGGGGTCTCATGGACACCTTACCAGTTCACAAGGGGTTAACCCTTTCGCTGCCAGCCTACCTGAAGTTTTTGTCACCCTTGGTGCCAGACCATTTTGCACTATTTTGCGCTCCCCATGTTCAAATGTGATTTTTGAAGGGATTTCCAGGGATTTCCCTAGGACATGAAATGTCTAGTTTGTAACTTTTTAGGTGTATTCTCAATATTTTTGGGTGAAATATGTGAAAAAAAAATAAAAAAAAAAATTTTTTACAATTTGTAGTTTTTTTGTAATAAAAGATGTAAGTTTGTCAATAAAATCTTATTGTGTGTGAAATCCCAATTTCTCCCGGTTACAGCGATACCACATATGTATAGATAGACACCCTTTCCTGCCCAGGAGACTCCCCCAAACTGAAATAGCGCTTTAGGGGATTTTCTAATAAAATACAACTATGCTATGCGCTATGCACACCTTGCAGTTTTTCCAGAAAAATAACCCTTTACATTTGAAATATCCCAACAAACTATATGTTCTCTGGAAGTACACACCTCAAGCTTTCTAGGCATACCAGGCTTGTTGATGTGCCCATAGTTTTCTGGAAGTAATCCCTCAATGTATTCTTTGGTTGCAAAGAGTTACCCTAAAAAAAGGATAAAAAAGCAGAATCAAAGCCACATTTTCCTAAAAAACTATGTGCAAACAAGAAAAAACAAGTTTAATCTGAAAAAACAACATCCCCCGAACAGAACGATACCCAACATGCATTGCTACTGTCAAGGGAAGAGTTGCCAAACACCCCAAAGTAAAGCATGTGCGTAACAATGATTTTACTTGAAAATTTCAGCTCTGCAGACAAAGTGTGCACCTTGCGATTTTTCAACCAAAACAACCCTTTACATTTGGAATATCCCCCATAAACCATATATTCCCTGAAAGTACACATGTTAAGCTTTCTAAGCGTACTGAGCTTGTTGTAGTGGGCTCATCTTTCTGGAATTAATCCCTCAAAGAATTCTTTGGTTGCGCAGGGTTTCCCTAAAAAATGTATAAAAAAGCTGAATAAAAAACACCTTTTCCTAAAATATAAATATGCAAACCAGAAAAAACAAGCTAAGTCTGAAAGCGCAAGATCCCCTGAACAGAACAATACCCAACATGCATAGCTACCTTTAACCATTTTAATTGCTAGCCTACTTGAGATTTTGTCACCCTCTGTTGACAGGCCCTTTTTCCCCCATTTTGCCATGTTTTGAGCCATTTTTGCTGTAATTTTCAGGAAAATTATATATATATATTTTGCAGCAGAGCTTAGGCTTTAACATGAAATGTCTTGTTTGTAAATTTTATTGTTTTTTACAATATTATTAAGTAAAAAATAAATAAATAAATATTTTTTTTTTTAGAAAATTTACTTTTATTTTAAATAAAAAATGTATTTTATTATTATTATCGGTAGCCCCCGTTCCTGGCCAGGAGACCCCCCTAGCTGAAACAAGTACTTTATAACATTTACAAATAAAATACAGCTACCATCCCAAAAAATCACATGGGGTCCCTCTTCCCGGGGGTGGTGAATCCATTTTTAGGGGGATTTTTAAGGGTTAAAAACCCTTAAAAATCCAAAAAAAATTGACATGGGGTCCCCCTTACCCAAAGTAACCATCCCGGTAGCAGCTATGCAGGGCTTGTAGAAACAGGGCACAGGGGCCAACTTTTGAGGCCCCTGGCCCTGCAGGCTACAGGCCCGCATAGCCCTTGGGCCCGGGCTCTTCTGCCCCCCCCTGGGTTTTGGGGAGGCAGGTAATGGGGGTGCCGGGGGTTAATGGCAATCACATGCTAGGCGCAGGTGACTTGCCACCCCCCCAGCCTTGTGAACTGGTATAGGGGTCATGGACCCCTTACCAGTTCACAAAGGGTTAAATGTAAAAAAAACACAAACACACAAAGAGAAAAAAATATTTTATTATTATTTTTTTTTTTTATACTTAGCTCCCATCCATCCTGGAGCACTGTGTCCCTCGGCGATCACTGGCTTCTGCTCACCTGCTGGAAGCCTTTTATAGCTGCTGGATGACAGAACACAAATGGTTTATTTTAAAAAAATGACATACGGTCCCCCCTCCCGGGGGGGGGGACCCCATTTTTTTGGGATTTTTAAGGGTTAAAAAACCCTTAAAAATAAAAAAAAATGAAATGGGGTCCCCCTTACCCGAAGTAACCAGCCCGGGACCAGCTATGCAGGGCTTGTAGAAACAGGGCGCAGGGGGCAGCTTTTGTGGCCCCTGGCCCTGCAGGCTACAAGCCCGCATAGCCCATGGCCACAGGCTCTTCTACCCCCCCTGGCCTTTGGGGAGGCAGTTAATGGGGGGGGTTAATGGCAAGTCACCCGTTAGCGCAGGTGACTTGCCATCCCCCCAGCCTTGTGAACTGGTATAGGGGTCATGGTCAGATCATCAGATCATCACCTGCCTTCCTCATCCTGTGGCCAGCGATGACAAGTGTCAGAAATGACAGCCCGGAGCCAGGACGACACCCGGGAGTGACATCATAAGCCCCGCCCCAAAGGGGTGACAAGATGGCAGCGCCCGTCGAGGAGAACAGGGTGAGGGCCTTTCAGGCCCTCTCCTGAAGCTGGAGAGCCAGGGGGGGGCGATCGGAGGCCCCCCTGGTGAAGAGGAGACCCTGCGGGAGCGATCGAACACTGAGGTAAGTAATTTTTTTTTTTTACATGTATTTCGGTGGCTGCTGAGGGGGGGTGGCTATTCTGGTCCCTCCCCTGCACCTGGGGGGGGCTGGTTGGGGGTTCGAAGCCCCCCCGGATGAAAAGGAGACCCGGCCGGATCGAACAAGGGGTCAGGTGAGTGTTTTTTTTTATTTCACTTTTACTGTAGCAGGGGGGAAAGTCAAGCACAAAGATTCTATGTGCTTGGCACTTAAGTGGTGTGGAAGCGAGCACGTAGAATCTACATGCTTGGCACTGAAAGGGTTAAATGTAAAAATAAACACACTGATACACATAAGAAAAAAATGACATTCTTTTTTTTACTTTACTCACCTCTGATCCTCTGTCCCCCGGCGATTTCTGATGACAGCTGACATTCTGCTCGGGTGTTTGGAGGAGAGAGCCTGGGGAGGGGGGTGATCACAGCCCTCTCCCCCTCCCCACCTCTCACCTCCAAGCACCTGAGCAGACTGATTCAGAGTCTCAGATTAAGAAGCCTGCTGCTGGTGACATCACAATAGCAGTTGCGATCCAGGAAGTGGGGGAGGGCGATTTCTGCCCTCTCATCACCATGGAAGAGTCTGGGGGGGGGGTGGGAGGCCCCCCCAGTGAAGTGGAGACCTTCGGGAGACAGCACAGCCACAGGTAAGTAAATGTAATTTTTATTTTTTTTTTTTTTTTTTACAGTTAGCAGCTGCTGCCGAAGTAGGGGGGCGCTGTTCCAGGGGCTCTCCTGGAGCCATCCGAGCCCCCACGGGAGATCGGATGACACCAAATTAAATAGGAGACCTGGCCAGATCCAACGAGGGGTCAGATGAGTATTTTTTATTTCTTTAACTAGCAGGGGGGAAAGTCAGGCACGTAGATTCTATGTGCTTGGCACTTAAGTGGAGTAGAAGTGAGCACGTAGAATCTACGTTCTTGGCACTGAAAGGCCAAGAATCTGGGCATGGTACAGGTCATTTCACTCCCCCCATACTACTTCACGTTCCCCCCACCCCAGGAAAAAATTGGCCACTGAGGCTACTCATCTCGCCCCCATTGCTACTCCTTTGATCTGCTTGTAATAGCTCCTATCAAAGGTAAATGCGTTATGGGATAACACAAAGTCAAGTAGCTCCACTACAAATCCATGCATTTGTCTTTTCTCAATCTATTCCATCTCAAGAAAGTATTTTACCGAGGAGATCGTCATCTGATGAGTGATGTTTGTATACAATGATTCTACATCACATGCAACTAGAATCGTCTCTCCGGGAACTGACATGGAATCCATCCTATTAAGGATATCCGTGGTGTCTCTTATGTAGGAATTTAATGTGATAACATGAGGTAGCAATATATTGTCAATAAACACACAGGCAAACTCAGTTAAACTCCCTATCCCAGCAATAATGGGTCTTCCCAGAGGTTTATTAATGTTTTTATGCACTTTGGGTCGAGTATAAAACGTGCATATTTTTGGATACTCTACCCTCAGGTAGTCTGACAGACAATTGCTGATTGTTCCCTCCTCCCGGGCTTTTTCTATAATCCCCCTGAACTCTTCCTTGTATTGTACTGTCGGGTTTCCCGGTAATTTGACATAGGTTGTAGTATCATTTAGTTGTCTTTTATTTTCCTCCACATAATACTCCCTTCTTAGGATTATGATGTTGCCCCCTTTATCCGCCTCCTTTATTATAATCTCCTCATTGTTTTGAAGAGAGCGGAGGGCCATACATTCATCTTCCGATAGATTATGATTATGCTTGTTGGGGGTTAGTGCGCTTACATCCTGACTTACCAGGGAAAAAAAACATCTGTAATGCTGGAATGCTTGTCCAGGGAGGTGTAAACGTGGACGGTCTCTTCAAGTGCTTGGTATTAGATTCCGGTGGCTCTTGTTCTCCAGTCAATTCTATATCCAATTCAGTTATCTCTTGTTTTGATAGGAGGGACCTCAGATCATTCAAGGCTTGTTCCTCCGAGATGTTCCAAGATGGTTCCTGTGTGGCTTGTGTTGTGTCCGAAAACATACATTTCAGGGATAGCCGTCTACAAAATAAATACAAGTCTTTTATGGTGGTGAACTTATCAATAACATTAGTTGGAGAAAAACTGAATCCTTTTGATAGGACTCGTTTCTGGATTTCAGTTAAAGGATAATCAGTTAAATTAATGATTTTCATTTCCGAGTTGTCTGCCCGTATCTCTGTGGCTGTGGGGACTGTAAGCGTTTCCGCTTTATTTCCCAAAGTCTCAAACGGTGATGTGCTCACATGTCTTGATCCCTCCCTCTGCTGTCCTGATCTCCATTCTCTCCTCTTTTTATGTTTCCCCCTCCTCGTGCGCCTGCGTTATCGTGTTCTAAAAAACCCACATCTGCAGAGGAGGTATCTGAGAATCTATATGAAGAGGAGGAAGATGTACTTGAGGGGGGTCTATGCCTTCTACTCTGCGTGTCACCTTCCTGTGATCTACGATTAGAGTGTCTATGATGGCCATTGCCATGGTGTTTCCACTTAAAACACTTGGCCTCTTATGTCATTCTGTCTGTCCCTATTCAACTTCGGCTTTTTATTGTCTGTCACTTCCAATAAATATTTGCCCGACTCTTTCTGTAATGACTCCTTAAATTTAGTCAATCTTTCTGACTCTTCCAATTTATTCAATTCGGCATACAGTTCCTGCAACCGAGTTTTTATGGACTCCAGTAGCCTTTTATCCTCTTTAATAAGCATGCCAATCGGGGAGAGGGAGCAAGCTATTAAGATTGAATCCCACTCAGTTCTAAAGTCTGTTGTGACCTCCTACGCTGGAAAAATTTGTATCCTGAGGCCCCTCGGTATAATTTTTTCTTCCTTGTAAATTTCTAAGCTGCTTACATTCCACCAGACTCTCAAATAATCATGTCTGGTGCGCTTAATCTGATATAGCAGATCACTAATAGAACTCCCTTCCTTGGGTTGTATTGTCTCTTTTGGAACCGAAGCATTTTTTAAAATTAAGTTTATTAGACCAACCGCTCTCCACAGTGTCAAAATTCATCTTGATATTTTGCCGGCATGCAATATCCTCTAAGGTCCACTTTACTTCCAGAAAACTGCACCCATGCTAAAAAGCCTGGTACACCTAGAAAGCTTGGGGTGTGTACTTCCAGAGAATATATAGTTTGTTGGGGGTATTTCAAATGTAAAGGGTTGGTTTTCTTGCAAAACTGCAAAGTGCGCATAGCACATAGCATAATTGTATTTTATATGAAAATCTCCTAAAGCATTGTTTCAGTTTAGAGGAGTCTCCTGGGCAGGAAAGGGTGTCTGCCAATACACATGTGGTACTGTTGTAACCGGGAGAAATGGGGATTTTACAAACTTACTTTTTTATTATAAAAAAAAAAATACAAATTGTAAAAAAAAAATGTTTTTCTTTTGCACATATTGCACCCCAAAATATTGAGAATTCATCTAAAAAATGAAAAACAAGACATTTCATGTTAAAGCCCCGAGATTTTCCTGAGAAATCCCTGGATATCCCTTCAAAAATCATATTTGAACATAAGGAGCAAAAATAGTGCAAAATGATCTGGCAACAGAGAATGGAAACTGGCACTTAAAGGGTTAAACTAAAAAAAACAAAAATGAATTTAGATTTTTGATAACCTGACTGCTTTTATCAAATTAATCTTTGAGGCTTATCCTAAAAAAAAAAAGGCGCTTATCCTAAATGTGTGCACATAAAAAAACCCAACACAAAAAGCCCACGTTAAGGTCCCCAAAAGCTAATGGAAGAATCAAAGCATTAATCGGAGACTTAGCAGGGGGATTATCCAATGGACCTAAAAGACAAAGTACATAGAGTTAATAACACCTAACCTGGTGCCTCTCTATAACCTTTTGTCCAAGCCTTGGTTCACCGACATTCTTCTATTCCCCGACATACTCATCTCCTCTCTTATGGCCATAACCTGTTGTATCAATGAGCTCAAATCACTCCTCAACTGAAGATTTTCTGCCATAAGGTATTCATTTGGGGCTAATACAAAAAAGAGGAACACCCTATTCAGCACCACCCTAAGTAATTCAAATAAGGGGAACGGGAGTGTGCCAAATCTGTAACCTAAATTGCTACTACAATACACAAAGAAACTTATGTGGTTCCAGCCCTCCACAAACAAACACAGTCCCCTCGATTCAAAGAGCAAAAGTTAATTGATTTCGGATCGAGAATCGTAAGTTTGGGTCATTTTTTCATGTTTTTTTGGCCATTTCCGACTCGCACGAGCCTACGTACGAATGCGTATATGCTCTTACGATCATCGGAAGTTTGTTCCTAAATTTTAGGATCAAAACGTAAAACTTAGGATCAAATCCTAAAACTTAGGATCAAATCCTAAAACTTAGGATCAAATCCTAAAACTTAGGATCAAAACGTAAAACTTAGGATAATCGGATGTGTTTAGGTGTGATTCAGAGAGCAGTTTTCAAACCTCTAAATACGTTTTAAAAGAAAGCCACTGGCGACACCTTTTAGCAGTCGGATTGCTGTTCGTGAACAGGTTTTTTGGCTATGTGGAGGAGTCTGCGCGTCTTGAGCTCCAATGAACTGCATGTATCAGCATGGCCGAGGCCATACATTGTATGGCAATGCATACCTGATTCATGTATGCCTTATAAAAGCATTTTAATGTGGACCTTAATTAGTCCTTTGCATGTAAACCTTTATTTTGCAATATATTTGCGTTAATTAAAGAAACTTATGTCCTTTGTTATTTATTTTTAAATTGATACTAGAATAATATTTTTAGATTGCATTTATTGGTGTAGTTGTTTACCTTTGCTTTGTTTAATTATTTAAGCACATCTTTGGTCAGATGCATCACACTTACTGAGGAGAGGAGAGCGGGATAAAGTGCAGGATGTGGGTTACTGCTGTATTTTGCACAGACACAGCAGAGCTGGGGGCACGGAAAGGTCAGAAATCAAAGAATGCAGAGCAACACAGTCACGAGGCCCTTTCTGTTTGCAGGCTGCCCGATAATACCTGACCCGCCATCTTGGCTGTTTCTAGACTCATAACATGCAGAAGTTGCTGGGTGTTTTTTTATATTTGAGAGCAATCTGTATGGAGAGGGTGTGGGTAACCACACACAAAATTTTAAGTTGTACCATTTGAAGCCAAAATATTAAAATTAAATCCACAAGTAAAAAATGCAAGTTAACTAAAAATTAAACAAAGTAAGATTTACTGATGCAAATGCATTCATTAATGGTTGGTTACTACAAAATGAATGAAATAAAGAAAAATAAAAGACCAAATATTTAGAATGCACTTTAATGAGGTAAGTTTGTAGTGCGCAGCCGCAAGATCAGAAGGATTTACGTCCAGACAAAAAAGGAAAAAGGGCAAAACCAATGTTGCAACCTGAGAAATGAAACGGAAAATTCAGGATGGAAACTGACATAGGTCTGATTCCCGAACTGCCATACGAACGGACGTATATTTTAGGATAGAAACGTATTTGCTTATAGAATCACTCGCAAGTTCATACGAACGCACGAGCGGACGGGAAAAATAGGATGATCGGCACCCAAATCCAAGCTGTTACATGTTTCTTTGAATCGACCCTAGTTACTCAGAAGGCACCACTCCAACCCCAAAATAAATTAATCAATAATACCGACTGATCTTAATATCCATTTAATTAGTCAATTCATCAGTGATTAAAAACATACATCAAGACTATACAACACCATAACATACATTTAAAAACATATATACAAAGTATATCTACAAAACATAGCACCAGCAGGAGCGAACCACATGACCCATACTAACCATATTAACCCAAATACCCCCCTAAATATAAATCCCTATCCCTAAGTTTAAGGTGCCAACCTCCAAAGTGACCAGTGCAAAGTATGATCCTTAAATAAATATAAAGCAAATTATTAAATCAATAAAAATTCACCTCAATATGTATATCGATCATCTCCTGCTGGGCATATATGTAAGACACCTCATTTTCATTTGGGACTCTTAACCATTTTACTGGGACACACCTCACAGGTTTGATTTGACTAAAATGCTCCCTAGCAAATTTCTTATAGTTAAAGCTTCCTGTCCCAAATCTAGCAGAGTAAGCCATTGTCTGCCTTTTATGGGTTCTATAACTCGGGGTCTTATTACTATACATTTGTTTTGCAGAGGGGCAGAGCCTATAAATGTGACCAGCTTGGCCACAGGAGTGACACTTCACACTTCTAGCTCTCTTTAAATTGTCTCTGCAGGGTACAGCAGAGTTCATTAGTCTAGGCATTGCTTGTTGTAATGGGGACCTTGAGACTGCCACTGGAGCTTGTGTGACTGCACTAACCTTTGGGGCTACCTTTGGGTAATTTTCACTCATACAATTACCTTGCACCCCTGATTCTGTATACTCATTTGGTGAAGACCCACGTGAAAGATCCTCAGCAGCACCAGGAAAGGCATCTTCTTGTCTCCTGATATCCACAGACACAAGTTCAACTTCTTTTTCTGACATTACCTGATGTGCAATTCTATGCTCTCAGCTCTTCATGATTGCGCCTAAACTTTCAGCTGATGCCCTCATGGCTCCTAGTACTTTACCTCCTCTCTGAGGCTTTCATTTTGTATTTTCACCAAAACAAACTCCGTTGCAATCCAAACGGCCCCATAAATCAAATAGCATTTGCCCTCAGATTTGGAAATTTGCTTAGCCGTAATGCATTTAGACACATAATCCTGGGCCTCTGCCCATGGGTTACTGGATCCCTGCATTGCTCTAATAATCCCCTCTGCATTCTTTATCTTGTTCATCTTTTGTACAAGACCCTCCATGACTATAAAAATAAGGCAACTTCCTATCAATGAATACACTTTAAAATATGCTATACCTAACGATAGCAACAGCGATCTGTGAACTATAGACATTAGATTACACATCTCAGCAAGATGTCAGATGCCTGGCGCGCCAAATATGTAAATAATTAACCATCCTGGCCGGCGCGAGCGAAATATGTAAACAATTTAATCTCCTGAAGGGCTCCCCAAATTATGTAATAACTAAAATATTAATAATATTATATATATATATATATATATATATATATATATATATATATATATCCTGCCTCAACTAAAATAGGAAAACACATATACAAATATTATCAATATCTGGCCAATGATAACACAATGGATACATGCATAAGACTGTAAGACTGTAGGTTCTTTCGACTTCCGGTATATGCAGAGGACACTGAGACAAATGGTAAATAAAGAGATATAGAGTTGGTAAAATAACACAATAATAAATAATCAAATCTTACAACAAAATACAATACAGTTCTGAGACTGAGGCATACATATATCCAAAGAATTAGGCAGTTACCTGACAAGCAACTCATGCCATTACCATCCTGACCAAGTAACCCACCAGCGGACTGTCACGCTGGCAGCCTTCTTCCTCCTTTCTCTTTCTCTCCCCTGCTTCTCCGCCTTCTCCTAAGGCTCCCCCCAGTTATACACAAAAAAACCTTTGATCTCTGGTCTTCCTTCCCTTTGATCTTTTATGACCCTAGTCGCAAGTTTACTCTTCTCCTAATCGGGTTTCTTTATCTTGTCCCAGCCCTGCTTTATTGTCTCAGGATGCTGGTGCTATCTGCTTTGAATACAATTCCTGCCCGGCAAGCTAGGCCTGATTGTAGACAGCTTCCCAATGATGATATTTTGCTGTATATCCCTATATATGCAACATTATTAACAATATTGATTTTCCATAAAGGTCCATTATTTACACTACCCACCTCCTTACTGCCCCTATATGTCTCCACCTGCCACCAAGAGGACAGTTAGAATTAATGGACTGCCATACCCCCTATCCCGCCCCAATATCCCGCCCAACACCTTACTGCCCCCTATATGTAACGCCCATCAACTGAGAAGAACACAATACACTGGGCTAGTATACCTCCAAACCTGCCCCTATATCCCAACACCCACCACTTTTATTCTCCACGTGAACCCCCCCCCCACCACCTCCTTTGCTTGGCAATGCTAAATGATTTTTTGAACCTGCCAATAAAGCTTTTTGGAATTTGAATTTAGATAGATAGATAGATAGATAGATAGATGCATAAATATGTTTTACTGTTTACTGTTTCCAGATGAGCAACATCCGGATGGGATGCCACCGTCACTATTTTTTTTGAGGGCAGAAGGAGATTCCCGGGGAAAATGAGATTGAAATGAGTGTGGTATTCTGGTGCGGTGAAGGAGGCGGGGGCCATATATATGCCAGGGTGGGAGCCAGAATATGGGATGTGAGCCCCAGCAGAGCAAGGAGGATGGGTGCTGACACTGACCTGGAGAAGTAGGCCCCACCACACCCTGGTACAAGAGTGTGCTCAGGGAGGTCCTTCCTGGCCAGCAGGGGATGCTGTGCAGTACTGGCTGCTCAGACAAAGGGAGTGTGATCACCACCACGTATTTTGTATAGTAGGTCCCAACTGGGATACCTTGTGCCAGTCAGCCTGGACGGGCAACCAGAGAGGTAAGAAGGATTGCCGCAGTAGTGTCATTACATTGGGATGGCCCGCACTGTGCAGGTACCCAGAAGGAACTCTTTCTACAGGTTGCAGGTCTGCCCAGAGAAGGGGGAACATTGATGCAGTGTTCTGGACTAAAGTTAACCTCTGGTTTATAAAGAAACATGTGTGGTTGTGCCATGACTTCCTCCCCTGTCTCTATCAAAGAATCTGAGGATTATAATTTGGGCTCATGTGCGGTGGCAGAGAGTTTCTTGACCTCCACTGGGGCCATGTGGATTCCAGATAGATAAATAGATAGATAGAACAATAGATTATACCAGATGTAACAACTGTCATCTTTTTTTTCTCAGTCCAATTGTAAATCTTTATGCTGAGCTTTTGAGTTTAATTATGACAATTAACTTTATTAATGAAAAGAATCATCTACCCAACATCTCTCTGGGATTTTTCATATGTGACAACTGTGAGGATACATCGAACTCTGTCAGTAGTATTCTGCATATTACATCTGGATACAAGATGGATGTTCCAAACTATAACTGCAATGATCAGGCTGAAGTGATCGGGTTTGTGGGCAGTGACATCGCCATGGCGGAGTTAATCTCGATGTTCGGCTACCCGCAGGTAAGATGGAAGACAATGGCTTCAGTTCAGAGCCTTTTTAGCGAAAAAATCCCTGTCTCATAACTTTTGCCCTTTTCTCCTGGATCAGCAGACCATTTTTTGGAAGCAAGATTTTTTGGGAGAGAATTTTGTTTGGTGCTCACACAAAAACTCGTGTTCCAAAAGTGTAAACTCATTTGATTAAGGAAGTGGTATTTTTTAATATTTGTAAAACAAAAAGGACATCCACCCAAAAGCCAACTAGCCTGAGCACCAGGCATGAGGGCTGGTAACCCAGGGCTCAGAGGGTGGGTCTAATATAAAAAAAAAGTCTGGATGGAGAATGGAGGGGGAATGTCCCCCTGTCCTATTATCCTCACTCCTAGGAAGGGGCTGGGTGTGGGGTGGGAGGCAGAGCCTCTCTGGGATCTCTCCCACGTGACAAGATATGTCACAGGAGGAATAGGGGGAGTTTTCCCAGGAAAGACGAGACCAGGAAGTAGTAAAATTTAGAATATTAGAATTTTTTTGATGTTGTATCTTCTTTTTAACTGGCTTTGGGGACCCCCCTATAACAGTTCAAAGGGTAGTGGACTGACATTTCATCTGCAGGTATTTGGCAGGTGACATGCTGCTACCCTGCCTGATTACCAGCATGCCCATTTGGGATACTGGGCATGTGGAAGAGCCTGGTGCCCATCGGTGTAGGCATGGGGTTCTTCCAGGGGCAAAAGGGCTTGAAAACCAGAAGGGCCAACAGCCTGCTGCCTAGGCCACTGAGCCCTAGATTACCAGGCCCTATGCATGGTGTCCTGGCTAGTTGACTTCTTCTTGTAAAAATACAGTTCTTCTTGTAAAAATACAAATTAAAGTAAAAAAATGCAGACTGTCATTTTTGTTGATAAAAATCATGACGCCTATAGCTTCTCTCACAGTTGGGACAATCTCGCTTGGGTCCCTGAATCATCCAAGAAAGTGAGAATTACAGATTACAAATTGCATCTTGCACCCAGCCGAGTTTTTGGTGAATCAGTCTAAATCGAGCTTAATGTCTCTGTTACTGGTATCATTATTCTATAACAGGAAATAAGTATTAAAACACACAATTGTGCTCTTTCAGGATTTTTATTAGATTGATTTCTTGACTTTCAGTCAGTCCTCACTGGCAAAATCTCTGTGTTTGATCTATCTATCTATCTATCTATCTATCTATCTATCTATCTATCTATTTATCTATCTATCTATTTATCTATGGCTCAGGGAGGCTTTGTGGTGATAGGAGTCGGGGATGTTGCTCTTTGTGTGTGCCCAGAATCACATAGCCCTTTTCATCACCTGGGACTTTGGCACAGTACAGAACAATACTACACACTACTGTTGCTTGAAAATCATTAAGATTTATTAAGAGGGATATGATGGACAGGATGGGGAGCCAACAGGGCCTCAAGCATAGGGAATTCTGGTGTGTGGCATCTCAGGGATGTCCCCTACTGCAGATGTCTTGGGATGTTCCTCCACACTGGAGCAGGGGTGTAGGTTAGAAGATCTCTTCCCCTCTTCCTCTCCCGCGTCAGTTGGAGGTCCCTCAGCATGATCCAGGGTCTCCTCTGCAACTTAGAATCACACCGGTTCTTCTACTGCAAAACAAAAGGTAAATTACAGGTTAATCGGGAGTGATCCAAGAGACTGGGGTCTGGATTTCCTTTTTCCTTTAAGTGGTCACTTACTCGTAGTTAGCGATGCCTTCCTCAGGCTCACCTCACCGTGACATCTGCCGGACTGGCATTGACTAAGTGCAATGGGGTCTCCACGTCCCCTGGTTAGACTGCCATCCAAGGTGCATCCTTCCAGTGGGTGTCACATGGTGCCTGCATACTTTGGGCTAGTCACAATTATTGTTATCAGAAAACACGAGTGCTGGTTCGAATGAAACAAAGGAGAGAGCAGGGGAGATTTCTAAGCACATATTTTTGGGCAGCGGATTGGACGGCTTTCTCTGAAATCTGCTTTGATAGACTGACTTGAATCTGGCAGCCACCTTGTGAAGCACCTGGAGTTTGGATGAGGCCTGCTGATTTCTTCCAGACCACTTAAACCAGATAAGTGTAGCTTTCTTTTTTTGCTGTTTTGAGGCTTTACTTGTTGTAGTGGAGCCTGAAGCTTTTGTATTGTTACTTTTAGCAAGCAAGGCATAAATAACTTTTTAACCCTTTAAGTGGCAGCCTATCTGTAGATTTTTTCACCCTCTGTTGCCAGACTACTTTTTAATATTTTGCGCTATACATGTTCAACTGTGCTTTTTTAAAGGGATTTCCAGGAATTTCCCAAGAAAATGATATATTGTTTTTTCAGCTCTTCTGAGCTTTAACATAAAATGTCTTGTTTGGCCTTGTTTTAGTGTATTCTCAATATTTTGGGGTAAATATGTGCAAAAATAAAAATAAGAAAGCCGCCATCTTCCCCTTTCTCTGAATGCTGAGGTAATTATTTATCTTTCCAAGATCTCAAAGTGCTGATTCAGGGTTTGCAGTATTTTGTCCACATAAATGAGCACATAGATCCATCTGTTTAATCTCTTTGTGTATAAGCAGGGGTCTGCTTTACTTCTCTGAAAGTCCTCATATGTAAGCATTTCATTTATTTTCATATTCCATGCTCTGGTGGCTTCCTTTAGGCCATATATACCCCTCTGAAGTTTGCATACTAGATCTGATCTTTGTTTAACTTCAACCCTGGTGGTTGTTCCATGTAGATGGCTTCCTCCATGCAGAAATGCGGTTTTCACATCAAAGCGTTTTACTTGCAATTTCCTTGTGGTGGCAACTGTTAGCAAAGTCCTTATTGTAGCATGTGATTCTTGCTTTGTATTGCTCCACTGTGCCATCTGCATTATGCTTCATATTAAAAGTCCATTTATAACCTATGGCTTTCCTTCCAGGTGGTAGATCTATAAGTGTCCATGTTTTAGTGTCATTCATGGATTTGATCTCTTTCATTGTAGCCTTTATCCATTTACTGGCTTCCCCTTCTGAAAGTGGACCATCACCCTCCCGTGATCGGCTGATCACCTCTCTCCCTGCGGGACATCCGAGATCGGGATGTCCCGCGGGGTGAAACCCCCCCAAACGCCCCAAATCCCCTTACGTCTGCCCCTCTAGACGTGCGCGCGCCCGCGCCGGCCGCACTGTGAATGGACGGCGCGGGCGCGTCAGGGGTGACGCGCGGGAGGCGGCGACGGAGGAGCTGCTTGTCCGTTGCTGTCAGATCGCTTGTCCGCGGCCACGTGGGAGCGGGGAGAGGTGAGTTTTCCAGGTGATCGGGGGGGGTTTCACACAGCGGGGCACCCCGATCGGGGGTGCCCCACCGAAGTGGACCAAGACCCAGGATAGTCAAAATCCTGGGTGTTGGTCCACTTGAAAGCTGAAATATGTCTTTCCACATTGCAGGATCATTAGTACTGGCAGTGCTTGTCTTGGATGAAAGACGTACAGGTGGTTTACCGCTGTTTTCTCTTGCTGAGGATCTTGGTTCTGTGTCTGCGTTTTCTTGTGTCTGATCTTCTGTACTTGTAGGTTCTTTGCTCACTCCAACTGTTTGATCAGAAATTACAGATGATGGCTGTTCAGCATCAATTTTCTCCTCTGCTCTTACTTCAGTTGCCATCACATTGTCTCTCGGATCTTCAAAAAATGTTATGCTGTTGCTAATAGTAATCTCCTATAAATGCTTCTGTTCGTTCTTTCAGCTTCCCAATTTTGCTCTGGTGTGTATGGAACTGTCTTATGATGCTCTATTCCATTCAACTTTACACTTGTACTTTGTGTCCTGTAAATTCACCTGGATTGTAGCTTCGAAGTATGAGAGGTTTCTTCTGAAACTTGCTACTTGCATTTGCTACTTGGAGGCCGATTCATTAATAGCGCCAGGTAGCGACAGATGAGCGCCAGTAGCGTGATTTTCACAGCGCCAGCTAGTATTCGCTGTGCTTGGCCGGGGTTAGCTTGTTGACAGCGACTCAGTCGGTGTGCGGTAATGTTGAATACGGGGTTAGGGGTCGCTGTTTCACAGGTTCCGCGTTGTATGGGTGCGCCTGACAGCGAATGGCCAGAGCGAACGGCGTGCAGCAGATTCATGAACAAATCACGCTCAAAAATTTCTCGCGCTGTAAATTCCTTGTTTAAACCGCAGAGCGCTGGCGGTGATGGGTGTAAAGTAGTTTTTAACCCCAAAACAAATTAAAAATTATACAAGTTTTTCTAAACATTTTGTAATATGAATACATTAATATCAGACCTGTAATATCAATTCTGCACATTTTTTTTTTTTTTTTTTTTTTTAACCTTAAAAAAAAATCCTAACATTGCAGAAGTGGTCAGAGAATTTTTGACATTAAAAAAAAAAAAAAAAATTAATATCAATTAATTATGATTATTTTAACATTGCTCCATTGAAATGCATTGGACAACGCCAGGGAGCGACAGGTCATACCTGGTTGCAGTCGGCTACATGATGAATCCCGCGCTAGCTGACGCTCTCGCCGGCGCTAGCCTCATTTAGCGTGATAAATGCGTCATTGTGACCGCCGCCGGGCGTACTTGAGTCGGTAGCCGCCGTTAGCTGGCGGTACCTGGCGCTCGTCAGACACTACCTGGCGCTAGCCCTTGATAAATAAACCCCATAGTCTGATAATTTGTGAAAAACTTCTCTCTTGTGTTGCATTAGGCAAGTGACTTTGTATCTTGAATATTCATCTATGAAAGTCACTATGTACCTGCGGTTTAGGGGACCACATACATCACTGTGAACTAGGTCAAGTGGTCTTGAAGCTTTTTTCTGACTGTGTGTTCTTGTGGTTTTTATGCAACAATTACACTTAACAGTAACTGGACCAGGGTATACGGTCATATGCTTTGTCACTTCTTGTATGTATTCTGTATATCTGTGACCTAAATGCATCTGTTATATGTATATACAGTCACTGTGTTTATTAGTGCATAGTTTCACCTTTTCCTTCATTATGTTGAGGTGATATAGATGGTCTACCAGCTTGGCACTCCCTATGATCTGCTTGCTGTTCGGGATACTTGTCACCTTGGAATTTTACTGTGAGTCCTTTGGCTGTCAAATACTTCACAGATAACATTACTCTTTTAGATCAGGAACATAAAGCACATTCTTCACTGGTATGGCTAAATTGTGTCCCGCATCATTGGGGCATACAAGGGTTCCATGCCCATATCCCTCTGCATGTATTTTACTTCCATCTGCAAGGTCTTTGTAATTCAGATCAAGTTTTGTGAAAAAGCTTCTCTCGCTTGTCATGTGACTGGTTGCTCCCAAGTCAATGCACCGGCCTTGCAGTATATGGCTGCCTGTCACTTTAAATTTGGCATTCCAGTTTCCTTCACATGGATCAGAGATTATGGCTTTGACTTTATGCTTAGTGTAAGAGGGACGCTGTCTCATTTTCTCATTTCCTCTGCTTTCCATATAGTACAGTCTCTCTTTACGTGTTCCTGTTTGTTGCACCTAAAACACACTCTAGTTTCCTTCTTGTGTGTCTTTGTGTCTGTAGCTATAAGAGTGGTTCTGGTGTTGGGTTTTGTGAAGTGAAGTGTAAGTTCCTTTCTTCACTGATACTCATCTATGAGCCTGGTCTTTACACATGCTAGTGTCACGTCTGTCTCAGGCTGTGTCTCCAGCGCATTGTCATCTGTCATGGTCATCCCTTCTTCAGGCTCCTACCATCTGGCCGCAGACTCAGGGCTCATTCAACCAAAACTTCGAGACACAAAAGCAGTTTTTTTCCTCTTGCAGTTTTGGCTTTGAATAATCCCAGTGAGTGAAAGGCACTTAACTACATCCTGCTCTGCATTGCTGACAATTATGTTAGTCACTATAGATACCTGAACTGAATCGTAATTCCTATTATACTTTGTTATGCATGTAATTGTTATAGCTCTCATGGTGCATCTCCTTTCCAAAAAAGCATTCCTTGTCTGTACCCTGTACTTACTTGGCAGTTCAATAAAGTATTGAAGTATTGAAGTATTGATTAGTGCAGTGTATCTGTCCGGTAAGCTGAACAAAATGATGCCGACGTGACTGTCTATTAGATTCTATGAGTTGTGCTATCGCTTACAGCATGTCATTTATGTGGCCTTGTATGTCCTGCTCTCTGCTAAGCCTCATTTTGTGCAGTTTCCTCAGCAGAAACAACTTGCTGTTTAAAGTGGATCTTTTATGCAGTCTTTTGCTGATCATACTCTGCTAGTAAGCTTATGGTGGTCCATGCCTGTCTTTTTTCCTGGCCGAGCCCTGATAGTTATCCTGTGGCCTCTCTGCAGTGATAACCTCCCACAAGTCCTCTCTGGATAATATAGCATTTCCACTTTAAATTGTCATTGTTCAGTTCGGGCACTGAGGTGAAACAGGGAAATCCAAAGGCAATCCAAAATTCAAAGATACAAAGGTGACACAGTCTATACTGGAGAGAATCTCTTGGTACCTTCTTGCTGTCCATGGTTTCCTTTATAAAGGCTCTTGGAATCTCTTGGTACCTTCTTGCTGTCCAGGATTTCCTTTATAAAGGCCTAGGTGTGCCTCGATTGGATGTTAAATGTCAGCTGACATGGCAGATGCATCAGCTGACAAAGCAGTTGGATGTTATTATCAGCTGACATGGTAGATGCATCATTGGACAAGGAAGTTGGAAGCCGACATCAGCTAACAGGTGCATCTGTCTCATAACTATACCCTGACTGACTATACATGTGTAGAAGCAAGCACTGATCGCACCTGCACCAGCACAGAACCAGGATGCACAGGATCATGACAGTTGGGTAGTTTTAGCTAATTGTGTCTTTCTGCAGCCTCCTCTTACTGTAAGTCATGTAAGCAAAATATGGACTATTAATCACTTCTGCTGCTTGCAAAATTGTTTAGCAACTTAGAGGCCGATTCATTAATAGAGGCAGGTAGCGACAGATGAGCGACAGTAGCGTTATTTTCACAGCGCCCGCTAGTATTCGCTGTGCTTGGCCGTTGTTCGGCTGTTGACAGCGACTCAGTCGTTGTGCGGTAATGTTGAATACGGGGTTAGGAGTCGCTGTTTGACAGGTTCCGCGCTGTATGGGAGCGCATGACAGCGAACGGCCATAGCGAACGGCTCCCAGCATATTCATTAACAAATCACGCTCCAAAAATTCTCGCGCTGTGAAATGCATGTTTAAACCCCAGAGCGCTGGCGGCGATGGGTTAAAAGTAGTTTTTTAACCCCCAAACAACCATATTTTTAGAAAAAAAAAAAAAAACATGTTTTTCAAAACATTTTGTAATATGAATACATTAATATCAGACCTGTAATATCAATTCTGCACAATTTTTTTTTTTTTTTTTACCTTAAAAGAAATATCTAACATTGCAGAAGTGGTCACAGAATTTTTGACATTAAAAAAAAAAAAAAAAAAAAATAGCAATTAATTATGAATATTTAAAGATTGCTCCATTGAAATGCATTGGAGAGCGCCAGGTAGCGAGAGGTCATACCTGTCGCTGTTCAAGGTCGCTCGCTGGCGCTGTGGGGTGAGGCTGGAATAATGATGAATGATTCGCTATCTGGCGCTCTGTCAGTTGCTAAGCAGGATCGGCTTGATAAATGTGTGATTGCGGAGGGGAGCCGGCGTTCTCGTGGCAGTGAGCGTCATTACTGTTCGCTCACCATTCGCTACCTGGCGCTATCCCTTGTTAAATAAGGGCCTTATTTTTATGACTTGTATCCCTGGAGAGAGTCTCTTTGTTTTGAGGAACTTTCTGTTGAAGCCTATGATGGGCGCAATATCTGGGCTTGATGCATGTGTAGAGGTGGTTTCGGGGATGTCAGTTGGGTTGTTTTTCTGTTTTGCTGTGTTTTTTGAATATTGTCATTGTGATTGGGGGTGGAGTCCCTGTGTCTGTCACTGCTCTCTGTTGAGTTCTTTGTGGGGCATGTGTTTCTCATTATGGCATGTGCCTGCATATTATTACTGATGGAAGCTGCATTGTGTGCTTCCCCCTCCAGATTTTGGGGCAGCTTGGTTACCACCTCTCTAAGCTGACCATTTTCTTGTTTGAGTGGGTTAAGAGACTGGATATCATGCAAGGATGCACTGTCCTCACATTTCAGCCTGGTTATCTGTCCCTTTAGCTGGACACTGGTATTTATGGCCCTTTGGATTTTTAGAAACTTTTCCCTGAATTGATGAAAATCTCTTTCCATTACTGAAAAGCAGTCTGTGAGTGTCTGCATAGAAGGGTGTGAGGTACTTGGGTGTGATTCAGAGTAATTTGTTAAGAACACCTTGGTTCTGGCAGTTTGCTACAAAGCCCGGAGTGGTTAAAAAATAAACAGCTGATATAGAAACATAATCTGTCCGTGTTAGTTTATAGCAAAAAAGGTACAGTCATGGCCTAGAGCAAATGAAGTGGACTTGTGATCTGAGTAGAGATGAGCGAATCGATCCGGACGAACCCAGATTTGTTCCGAATTTCATGAAAAATTCGATTCTGAACGAATCCGAATTTCCCCGCGATTCGACCGATCGAAGTTTTCCTTTAAACTCCATTCATTTCAATGACAGGCATTCCAAGATTGTGGACGGCACATGTCTAGACATGTACCCTGGGGCAAGGTATGATGGGACAGTCACATGCAGCCTATCAGCAGCCAGGAAGCCCGGTGACGTCACAGCACTATATAAAGCGGCGGCCATCTTGCTTGTGCGCATTTCAGCATTCTATTGCGGCCAGAGCACAGCTCCTTACAGACAGGGACAGAGTTAGAGATAGGTAGGGAGAGAAGACAGGGACCCACAGAGTTCCAGGGAGAGCCAGGGAGAGCCAGGGAAAGATAGGGATAGATAGTTAAAAATCGGAGGCAGGGACAGCAGAGCAAGTGACAGGGAGAGAAAGCTTTTTTTATTTTCATTTCAATTAATTTGCCAGATCAGCTTTAATTCCTGGCCACTGTGCATACCATGTTGCCAGTGGCACATTTAACATTTATTATATCTCGATTAGTTTAATTTTTTTTGTCTGCTGTACAAACCCCAGCCCACATGGGCATTCCATTTCAGCAGGTGACCCTATCTTTTAAACCAAATCCCACACCTGCACCGAGCACCCCTTCTGTTATACAAAATAAGCGCGCTTCAGCCTGAGCTGTACTTAGTTATTTAATTTTGCATTGCTTTCTGTCTGCTGACATTAAACCTGTGCCTGGGGTATCCCAAAATTGCAACGAGCACCCCGTCTGTTATACTAAATAAGCGTGCTTCAGCCTGAGCTGTACTAAGTTCTTTAATTTTGCATTGCTTTCTGTCTGCTGACATTAAGCCTGTGGCTGGGGTATCCCAAAATTGTACCTAGCACCCCATCTGTTATACAAAATAAGCGAGCTTCAGCCTGAGCTGTACTAAGTTCTTTAATTTTGCATTGCTTTCTGTCTGCTGTCAATACACCAGGCCACAGGGTATCCCAAACCACCATGTGGCACCCTATCTGTTATACTAAATAAGCGTCTACAGCCTCAGTTTTATTAAGCTATTGCATTTTGAATTGGTTTTTGTCCTGCTGCCAAAACACTAGCCCACATGGGCATCCCAAACCAGCACATGTCACCCTATCTGTTATACTAAATAAGCTTCTACAGTCCATTTTTTTATTTTTTATTTATTTTTTTTATATAGAGCTGTAATATATTATATAGTGAGGTAAATTCGCCATTTAACACCATTATATAGAGAAGCCCACTGTGTAAATCTGAGGAGCAATAGTTTATACAGTATTGTGAGGTTAATTTGCTGTTTTGCACTATTATATATATCAACCTAAATCCCTGTGTAAATCTGAGGAGCAATAGTTTATACAGTATTGTGAGGTTAATTCGCTGTTTTGCACTATTATATATATCAACCTAAATCCCTGTGTAAATCTGAGGAGCAATAGTTTATATTGTGAGGTAAAGTTGCCATTTTATAGAGCAGGCCCTGTCTGAAAATCTCATTTTGCAATCTGTGTTATATTGTGAGTTAAATTCGCCATGTTGCGCCATTCTTTAGAGTGGCCCTCCTGTGTAAATCAGAGCAGCAATAGTTTATATTGGATAATACATTTGCCCTGTTTTGCACCATTATATGGAGCAGCCCCTGAGTAAATCTGGGGGGCAATAGTTTATATTATGAGGTAAATTCATGGTTTTGCACCATTACATAGAGCAGTCCCTATATACACCTGAGAAATAGGTTATATTGTTTGAGTTAAATCCGCTCTTGGTTTTGTAGCATTCTATAGAGCAGGCCCTGTGTAAATCTGAGGGGCAATAGCTTATATTGTGAGGTAAATTTGCCATTTTGCAGCATTATATAGAGCAGCTCCTGTGTCAATCTGAGGGGCAATAGCTTATATAGTGATGTAAATTTGTCATTTGCAGCATAATATAGAGCAGCTCCTGTGTCAATCTGAGGGGCAATAGCTTATACTGTGAGGTAAATTTGCCATTTTGCAGAATAATATAGAGCAGCCCCTGTGTAGATCTGAGGGGCATTTGCTTATACTGGGAGGTAAATTTGCCATTTTGCAGCATAATATAGAGCAGCCCAGTTGCCATCTAAATCAACTACTGGCCGGGCAGGACAGCTTTTCCAGGGCAAACTCTGCTAGTTGCGGCCACAAGTCAAGTTTGGCTTCCCAGAAGTCCAGCGGATCCTCAAGGTGTGTTGGCATGGTCATGTCAAGGTATGACATGACCTGCTGGTTCAGGTCCTGCTCCAGGCCTTCCTGCTGCTCATGAGTAGACTCACTATGCGGGTGTAGAAAGCTACTCATTAGCGACTGAAGACTGAGGCTGCTGCTGATGGAGCTGCTGCTGCTCCTGCCACCCCCCCAGCAGCCATGGCCGTGGAAGGTGAGCACAGAGGTCCCCCCGAGTCAGACCTGCGAGAGTATGGGCCATGGCGCAGATATACATCACCCAACTGACTACGTGGGATGTCTCTGTAGTAGGTCAGTTTGTCCTCCCTCTCAGTGGGTGTAACAAATGCCCCCATTTTGTGCCAGAAACGAGGGTCCAATAAGGTGGAGAGCCAGAAGTCATCCCGCTGACAAATGGAGACAATTCTGTGCTCACTAGTACGCAAGCATGTGAGCATGCATCGTGCCATTTGTGCAAGTGACTGGGAGGGACTACCTGTCTCCATCTCCACTGCAAACTGCCACGGTGTGTCTGGGTCCTCTGTCTCACCTTCCTCACAACCCTCTAGCTCCTCTGGCTGCTCCTGCTCCTCCTCTCCTGTCAGATGACTGGATAAGATGGTCATTTTGTCAAACCTAAACTGTGCTTCGCTGTGCCCCACCCCCCCCTCCTCCTCTACTTCAGCCCCCACAGGCTTCATGTGGCTGTGAAATGTATGTGCCATGTCTCTAGTGCCCTGACCAGCCATGGTTTCCAACATGTGTTGTAGTTCATGAAGCAGTGGAATCTCATCGTTCATCTCATAGTCCTGGAGACTGACTAATAAAGTAGCTTCCTCAAAGGGCCTGAGCAAATGGCAGGTGTCACGTATGAGCAGCCACTGGTTTACATTGAAGTTACACAGGGGAGTCCCCCTATCCGTTTGGATCATCAAGAAATCCGTGATGGCTTTTCTCTGTTCCTATAGTCGATCCTGCATACGGAGGGTGGAATTCCAACGGGTGGAAACATCGCAAATCAGACTATGTTGGGGGATACCGTTCTGACGCTGAAGTTCAAGAAGGGTGGGCTTGGCGGAGTAGGAGTGGCTGAAGTGCATGCAGTTTCCTTCCCGTTGTTAGGATGTCTTGCAGATGGGGGGAAGACTTCAGAAAACGCTTGACAACTAGATTGAACACGTGTGCCATGGCAGGACGCATGACTCAGGCTTCCTTGTCACAGCGCAGACAAGATGTTCTTCCCAGTGTCAGTCACCATGGGTCCCATTTGCAGTTTTCATGGAGTAAGCCATGATTTAATTTATTGAGTTCTCATTTTTAGCAGTTCCTCGCATGTGTGGCTCTGTGGCTCAAGGCAAACCATGTGAAGAACGGCGTGAAACCGCTGTGTCCTGCACACATGATAGGCTGGAAGGGCACTGGGAAAAAAAAAAATTCAAAAAAAAATATTTAGAAAAAACAAAATACAAAAAAAAAAAAAAAAAAAAAATTGTACAAAAATTCACAAAATATTAAAAAAAGACAATGGAAAAAAAATATTAAAAAAAACAAAAAAACAAAAAAAACAAATATATATATATGTTTTAAAAAAAATACAAAATATGAAAAAAAAATATCAAAAAAATAAATAAATAAATACATTTTATATGTTACTGTTATCATGTTAGATGTTATTGTTGCTATGTTATATGTTATTATATATTATTATTATAAATATGTTCAAATAAGATAAATGTTAACTATTAATATGTAATTGACAATTAGCCACTTTTTTCTGTGACACCATTGCTAAGTGCAAGTGCACTGTCACAGGCACAAAGGCCTAGGAGCGTAGAGGCCACAGCGGAGGGACCTGTTACAGTTGCTGTTGTGGTTGTGCAGGAACCACAATCACCCAGTGGTCCTGCACACATGATAGGCTGGAAGGGCACTGGAAAAAAAAAAAATAAAAAAAAAAATTGTACAAAAATTCACAAAATATTAAAAAAAGACAATGGAAAAAAAATATTAAAAAAAAAAAAACAAAAAAAAACAAATATATATATGTTTTTAAAAAAATACAAAATATGAAAAAAAATATCAAAAAAATAAATAAATAAATACATTTTATATGTTACTGTTATCATGTTGGATGTTATTGTTGCTATGTTATATGTTATTATATGTTATTATTATAAATATGTTCAAATAAGATAAATGTTAACTATTAATATGTAATTGACAATTAGCCACTTTTTTCTGTGACACCATTGCTAAGTGCAAGTGCACTGTCACAGGCACAAAGGCCTAGGAGCGTGGACGCCACAGCGGAGGGACCTGTTACAGTTGCTGTTGTGGTTGCGCAGGAACCACAATCACCCAGTGGTCCTTAAAGGATTTGTATTGTCCCTGACCGTAGTTACAGCTCCAGACATAGGCACTGCTGTGCACTTTGGTACACACTGACAGGCTAAAGGACTGGCCCACCTTCTGTTCAACAAAATTGTACAGGGCTGGTACTGCCTTCTTCGTAAAGAAATGACAGCATGGGACTCTCCACCTCGGCTCGGCACAAGCCATCAGTTCTCTGAAAGGTCCACCAACTCAAAAGGGAGGGACTGCAGCACCAGCAACTTATACAGGAGCACATTTAGCTTCTATACGTTGGATGAGTGGGCACATACTGTTGTCTCTTGGACATGGCTTGGCCAATGGATTGCTGGCGGAATGACTAACTCGGATTAAGAGGAGGAGGAGCATCTGGAGCGACAGAGGATGGGTATGACACACAGGAGGGGGTGGAGCCTTGGCTGGCTGGAACAGAAAGCGGCGTGCCACTGGGTAATGCAGCAGGCTGGACCACCACTTTGGAGCCAACTCTCCCAGGCCACTTTAAGGTGACGCTGCAAATGTTGACGCAGGGCTGTGGGTCCAACATTGGGACCCTGGCCACACTTCACCTTCTGCCTACACATCTTTCATATAGCCATGTTAAGCTCCTGCGGATGCTTGATAAAAACTGCCACATGGCCTTGTAGCTGATTTTTCCTACCAACAGTCCGCACTAATTCACTGCTGCTGCTGCCGCTGCCGCAAACTCCAGGGACCCTCTTCCACTACCTCCTGGGAAGATAGCCTGCCGCGCAAGTGGTCTACCCCGAGCACATTTGCCTCCATACTTTCCCCTTCTGCCACCATGCTGGCCGCTAAATCTGTCACTCTCCATCACTCCAAGCCTTTAAAAGTGCCCTCAAAACTCACTGATGTGCTCCTCAGGTTCCTCAACAGTGTCTGCTTAAGAAGCCAAAACGCTTGCAACACCACCTCCCACGCCACTCTCCTAATGACTACTTGCCGCCTAGTGGAAGAAGCGGCGAGGTTCTCCTCCACTTCTTGGCTGGGCAGTAGCTGCTGATTTTTCTGATTATCAGATCGTCCTCACTGAATAGTGGAGCTGAACCCTAAGCATAAGACAAAACCGACAGTTGACTGGGGGTGTCAGATGTCACTTGTGATGCAGTGGATGATCGTGTTAACCAATGGATGATGGCATATGGGTTGCTGGTCAAGACAAGACCGCTAGCTGATCCCGGGAGATCAGTCCTTCACTGAGACTCCTGCTGCCACTCACCCCTAGTCTGCTGCAACCTCTGCTTGATGAATTTAGGCCTCTGCAACTTCTTGCCTGACATACTTAGTGCGTATATGAGGGGAGGACAAAACGCTACACTACACTTAAAACAGGATTTATCGAAAAGAGCAGCAGGTGTGTAACTATCTATGGTCTTTAGTAACTAGGCCCTGAAGACTTTAACACGAACAAAATGATGAAACTCTTAGATGTGCGTAAGTGATGCTCTGATGAGAGCAATTCAATGTGCTCCAGTATGCTTCAAAAAAGTTTTTTTTTCAGAGGCTGGCCTGTGTGGAAATGAATCGGGCATGGATCAGCCAAGATTTCCACCCACCAATGCCTGATGCATTAGAGTAGATTGATCATGGGGCCAGACCAACACTAAAGAAATATGGATCGTGCAAAACAGATTTAAGGCGCTGCTCTCCAGTTACAGACATTCCTCCGCATCAGAGCACAAGTAATTATTGAGAAATTGCTTTACGTTACTCTTACTTTTTATTAATATTCTTTGGATAAGATATCTGTGCCGAAAATCTGTATATGTTCTCTTAATTCTGCTGCCAACTCCAGGGTGTGTCTTTCTGGCAATTTTGGGCTCCTGCTACTGCTGCTTGCAACTCCAGTGTGTCTTTAGGCCAATTTCTGGGCTCCTGCTGCCAACTCCAGTGTGTCTTTCAAGCAATGTTTTGGGCTCCTGCTGCCCTGCTGCCAACTCCAGTGTGTCTTTCAAGCAAAGTTTGGGCTCCTGCTGCTGCTGCTGCTGCCAACTCCAGTGTCTCTTTTAAGCAATGTTTGGGCTCCTGCTGCTGCTTGCAAATCCAGGGTGTCATTCAGCCAATTTTTGGGGCTCCTGCTGCCAACTCCAGTGTGTCTTTCAATCAATGTTTGGGCTCCTGCTCCTGCTGCCAACTCCAGTGTGTCTTTCAAGCAATGTTTGGGCTCCTGCTGCTCCTGCTGCCAACTCCAGTGTCTCTTTCAAGCAATGTTTGGCCTCCTGCTGCTGCCAACTCCAGTGTTTCTTTTAAGCAACGTTTGGGCTCTTGCTGCTGCTGCTTGCAACTCCAGGGTGTCATTCAGCCAATTTTTGGCCTCCTGCTGCTTTTGCTGCCAACTCCAGTGTCTCTTTGAGCCAATGTTTGGGCTCCTGCCAGCTCCAGGGTGTGTTTTTCAGGCACTATAGGGGCCCCTCATAGTGATGGCACTTCAACTCTCTGCAATTGTGCAGCTCTGTCATTCTATTAGCGATGCCTCTGATCTGCATGTCCTAATTATTTACAGTATTATTTCACTAACCCAGCACGCATCCTATGCATGTTACAGCAAGGCAGAATCTACTCTATTGAGGCTCAAGGAGGCTCAGAAATAGCCATTTTTAATAGCGATTCGTCGCGAATAAATTCAGACTGAAACTAATTTTGTCGGAAAATTCGGCGAATCAGCCCAATCGAATTTTTCAAAAGTTCGCTCATCTCTAGATCTGAGCATTGCAGGTTAAAATTTTGACCATGGGACATAACTGAAGTACTCTTGAGCAAGGCAGCCAACCCCCCAACTGCTCCACTGGCACCATAATTAGGGCAGCCCACTTCTCTGGGCATGTGTACATTTACTGCATGAGCGGGTTAAATGTGTGAAAGCACATAAATTGAATACAATAAATCAGCATAACATAATCTTACTCATGTAAATGGCAGCAAGATATAGCCAGTACACACAAGTCTTAAAGGAGCCACAGCACTCAACCCTGTCAGCTTGCAGGCCAGCCTATAATCTGTCTCTAAACTTGGTTAAAAACAGAGGACTCGGTCACACACATCTGCAGAAGTATGCTTAAGCTGCACCACTACGCCAAAGTGCCTCTGTGGGGTGCAGTCCTAACTCTAATCTATGAGAGCCCATCTGGGACATACAATGCAATAGATAAAATGGGAGCAGCTTACCTGAGGTTGCCCTAAACCTCTCAAGTGCAAGCCATGGGGTGGAAGGGTCAAAGACCTTGCAATACAGCCTAGACCCCACACACCATGTGCTTGCACAAATTCAAAAGAAACAAAGGGGGGTGGCAGCCGCTCAGACCACTTTATAACTAACCTGGGAGGTGCACGTTAGCAGGGCAATTAGTACACACAAGTCTTAAAGGAGCCACAGCACTCAACCCTGTCAGCTTGCAGGCCAGCCTATAATCTGTCTCTAAACTTGGTTAAAAACAGAGGACTCGGTCACACACATCTGCAGAAGTATGCTTAAGCTGCACCACTACGCCAAAGTGCCTCTGTGGGGTGCAGTCCTAACTCTAATCTATGAGAAAAAAGTGTTGCCCTTGTGACCTAAAAGCTTCGTCACAACTAGCTTTGAGGTTGCGCTCTCTATAGGAAATGTGTCACAGAGATAACAATCCAAGTTAATGAGGATAACTGGGATGTGAGTTTTTCTCTGGGATTTTTGATCTATGCTGGATTAACTGGTTCTGGGATCCAGCCTTAGACGTGTAGGGTTTGGTCAAACATGTATTTAAATGATTGACGGGTACCTAAAGTATTGTTATAATGGCTATTCTATTATACAGTACAAAAATACCTTCAGAATAGACATATATAAGTTAAAGGCACTTACCACCGCGGCCCGGGGGTGCTTAACCTACCCAGGGCCTCTTAGTTGGTATGCTTCAGTAGGAATCCTGTCAGTGAATTGCTGCACTGCTGGTGGCTTCTTGTACAAGTATGTCCAGGCTGAAGGTGTTTGAAAAAATTCCTCTCCGCTCAAAGTTCCAATAAAACAATTTTATTTATATAAAAACATTCATAAAAAACAAGGGTTTTCGTCCTGGGAATGCGGTCTGTAGGTGTTCTTTCGGGCCCACAGCTGTTTCAAGGTTCACGGGAAAAGGGACTATTCAAAAACGTGATCGTTTTTTAATGTTCCATAATTACCGGTCCTTCTTGGCTGGTCTGTTCGTTCCCAGATGCAGAAAACCGTTGCAAGGGTGAGGTAAAATCTTAGAATTAAATCAAGGTCCAAAAAGTCGTTTTTCAATGTTGGCAGGGGTGCGTTTTCCTGGCCTCCCTGCTGTTCAAAAAAGTCACCGACGCGCGTTTCGGCTTGAGCCGTCTTCTATGAGAGCCCATCTGGGACATACAGTGCAATAGATAAATTGGGAGCAGTTGACTTGTGTGTACTAATTGCCCTGCTAACGTGCACCTCCCAGGTTAGTTATAAAATGGTCTGAGCGGCTGCCACCTCTTCTTTGTTTCTTTTGAATTTGTGCAAGCACATGGTGTGTGGGGTCTAGGCTGTATTGCAAGGTCTTTGACCCTTCCACCCCATGGCTTGCACTTGAGAGGTTTAGGGCAACCTCAGGTAAGCCTGCTCCCAATTTATCTATTGCACTGTATGTCCCAGATGGGCTCTCATAGATTAGAGTTAGGACTGCACCCCACAGAGGCACTTTGGCGTAGTGGTGCAGCTTAAGCATACTTCTGCAGATGTGTGTGACCGAGTCCTCTGTTTTTAACCAAGTTTAGAGACAGATTATAGGCTGGCCTGCAAGCTGACAGGGTTGAGTGCTGTGGCTCCTTTAAGACTTGTGTGTACTAATTGCCCTGCTAACGTGCACCTCCCAGGTTAGTTATAAAATGGTCTGAGCGGCTGCCACCCCCCTTTGTTTCTTAAGATATAGCCAGTAGTTGGTAGTACCAGGAACAGACAGTGGACAACTGTAAACATAAGATACAAGTAGTTGAATACTCAGGCACAGGGGTATTTAACTTGTTAAGTTCCAAGCATGTACATTTTACGTGGTTGCCTCTCCTACCTCACCCTGAATAAGAGTCTATCTTATATGTTCCCCACACCCTGTACATACAGATTGCTCACATTAAAAATCAACCTACCTGCATCTACTGCATGTTATGAGCCTTTAACCCTTTAATTGTCTAACCCGTAGGTACTAGGGGGTTGTTTCTCTGACCGCTAAGTGCCAAGCCTGTAGTACCTACGGGCTGGCTTTTCCCCTGCTAGTTGAAAAGTAAAGTAAAATAACACTCACCTGACCCCTCGTTTGAACCTGCCGGGTCTTCTCTTCACCCTGGGGGTATCCAATTACCCCCAGGGGCTCTTCTGCCTTCAGGAGGGGGCAAAAAATATAGCCTGCCCCTCCTGCTTCGGCAGCCGCTGCTGCTAACAATAAAAAAAAAGTAAAAAAATGAGTTACTCACCTCTGTACCTGATCCCTCAGACCAGGTCTCCTCTTCACCGGGGGGCTCCGATCGCCCCCCTGGGCTTCTCCGCGGTGAGTAGGGGCAAAACATGCTCCCTCCGAAGATCGTGCAACTAGCCCCGCCCCTTGTGGGCGTCACGTCATCCCGCTGCCGGCTCCGGACTGTCAGATGCCAGCTCTGATCACAGGAGGAGGTTGGGGGATGTGGTCCCCTGCCTCCCCAGCCCCTCCGGTGATCAGACCTGACAGCTGTCAGCTGCAGAAAAACACAGGATCTGAAGGGTGGGTGTTAACAAAAAAACAAAAAACTTTTTTTATTATGTGTCAGTGTCTTTTTTTTACATTTAATCCCTTGTGAACTTGTAAGGGGTTCAAGAGACCCTTATACCAGTTCACAAGACTGGGGGATGGCAAGTCACCTGCGGCTAGCGGGTGACTTGCCATTAACCCCCGGCACCCCCATGGCCTGCCTCCCCAAAGCCCAGGGGGGGCCGAAGAGCCACGCAAAACTGGCCCCTGTGCCCTGTTCCTACAAGCCCTGCATAGCTGGTCCAGGGCTGGTTACTTCGGGTAAGGGGGACCCAATTTCATTTTTGGGGGATTTTAAGGGTTTTTAACCCTTAGCAGGTGACTTGCCATTAACCCCAGCATCCCCAATTACCTCCCTTCCCAAAGCCCGGGGGGGGGGGCAGAAGACCTCAGGCCATAGGCTATGCTGGCGATGTCCAGGATGGGGGACTCTATGTCATTTTTTTTTAATTAACCTCTTATGTTCTGTCACCCCCACGCCAATTTTTTTCTTGATTTAACCCTTTATAGTGTGGATAGTAGTTGTATTTTATTTGTAAATGTTATAAAGTACTCGTTTCAGTTTGGGGGGTCTCCTGGGCAGGAACGGGGGGCTACCAATACATATGTAGTACCGTTGTAATTGGGAGACAATGGAGCTTTCACATGCAGTATGGTTTTCATTAATAAAACAAATGTTTTTTATATATATATATATATATATATATATATATATATTTTTTTTTTTTTTTTTTTTTTTACTTAATACTTTAATAAACAGTATAAAAATTACAAACAAGACATTTCATGTTAAAGCCTAAACTCTGCAGCAAAAAATATATATATAATTTTTCCTGGAAATTCCTGCAAAAATGGCGCAAAACATGGCGCAAAATGGGGAAAAATGACCTGTCAACGGAGGGTGACAAAATCTCAAGTAGGCTGGCATTCAAAAGGTTTAATATAACCTATGCATGTTGGGTATTGTTCTGTATGGGGGACCTTGCGCTTTCAGATTTAGCTTGTTTTTCTTGTTTGCATATTGATATTTTAGGAAAAGATGTTTTTTTATTCTGCATTTTTATACATTTTGGGAAACCCTGTGCAACCAAAGAATTCTTTGAGGGATTACTTCCAGAAAGATGAGCCCACTACAACAAGCTGGGTACACTTAGAAAGCTTAACATGTGTACTTTCACGGAATATATGGTTTGTGGGGGGTATTCCAAGTGTAAAGGATTGTTTTGGTTGAAAAATCGCAAGGTGCGCAGTTTGTCTGCAGAGCTGAAATTTTCAAGGAAAATTACCGTTATGCACATGCTTTACTTTGGGGTCTTTGTCAACTCTTCCCTTGACAGTAGCTATGCATGTTGGGTATTGTACTGTTTGGATGATGTTGCTTTTTCAGATTTAACGTGTTTTTTCTTTTTTGTATAGAGTTTTTTTTTAGGAAAATGTGGCTTTGAATTTGCTTTTGTATCCTTTTTTAGGGAAACTCTTTGCAACCAAAGAATACATTGAGGGAATATATCGTTTGTTGGGGGTATTTCAAATGTAAAGGGTTGTGTTCATTGAAAAACTGCAAGGTGCGCATAGTGCATTGCATAGTTGTATTTTATCTGAAAATCCCCTAAAGTGCTGTTTCAGTTTGGGGGAGTCTCCTGGGCAGGAAAGGGTGTCTATCAATACATGTGGTATCGCTGTAACCGGGAGAAATTGGGATTTTACGCGCAATAAGATTTTGTTGACGAACTTACATTTTTTATTACAAAAAAACACTACAAATTGTAAAAAATAGATTTTTATTAATTTTTTGCTCATATTTCACCTAAAAATATTGAAAATACACCTAAAAAAAATGATAAACAAGACATTTCATCTTGAAGCCAAGACTATGCTGAAAAAAACAATATATAATTTTCCTGGGAAATCCCTTCACAAATCACATTTGAACATGAGTAGTGCAAAATAGTGATAAATGGTCTGGCAACAAAGGGTGAAAAAAACCCCAGGTAGGCTAGCACTTAAAGGGTTAAACATCCAAGATGGTGGCTCATGGAGCATCAGTTAGCCTGCAGACAGGAAGTGTCCTCTAACTGTGTCACTCTGCATTCTGGGATTGCTGCCCTTTCCCTGACCACAGCTCTGCTCTGTCTGTGCAAACTCTGTCTGTGTATAACCCCACCCCCTGTACTTTTGCCCCTCTCTTCTCCTCAGTATGTATGATGCTTCTGAGGCAAGATGACGGCACCCGTATCCTAGAGTCTTGGACAGAATTTAAGCCCAGTGGGGGGAAGAATAAAAAGTAAGTGACTAAAAACGTAAAATATATTAATGTTGGAGAATTTTTTTTTACGGGTTTGGGCTTTTCATTAAATCATAATGAAGGTCCGGTTTAAGTGCGAACCACATAAAATCCCCCTCTATTGATCCAGCTGGGCCTTCTCTTTAAAGGAGCCCTAACATGAAAAATGTCCCAATGATAAAAACTTATATAAATTTGCTGGATGGCAGGCGGAGGGGGTCACTTATACACCCAGCAACCAGGAATATTCAGCCAGGCTCGTTTTTCTTTCTTTTTAATGGAAGGAAAATGACATCCAGGGTGACAGGCTCTGCCCCCCCTGGATTTTATTCCTACCAGGAGAGAATAAACCACAAGCTTGGAGGAAGTTTTATTCAGTTTGGGTGTATAAGTGACCCCTCCTCTCATTAACTGACGTGTTTATATGGAATTTTATTATTACACAATTTTGCTCCTTTAACCTGGGGGCATCCCCCATCGAGATCTTCAGGGGAGGGCAAGAAAGAGCCCTCCACCCCTGCTCCTTCCACCACCACTGAGCTGTAAAAAAAACATTAATAACACTACTTACTCGCCTGCAGCCACAATTGCTCCTGCTGAGTCTCCTCTTCACCCTGGAGGCCTCAGAGTGTCCCCGAGCTCTTCCACAGTGAGACTAGGCCCTCTTGCCCTCTTCCACTTATGTGCCGCTAGCCCCGCCTTTCATGGGTGGGGCAGATGACATCATCCAGTGACATCATCCTGCATCCTGTGATTCCTTGCCTACCCAGCCCCCTCCAGCTATAACTCCAACAGCTGTCATCGGATTGCTGGGGGACATCAGTGGACGGAGGTGAGTGTTAAAAAAATAACATTTTTTTTTGTGTGTTTTTTACATTAAACCCTTTGTGAACTGGTAAGGTATCCATGAGACCCCTATACCAGTTCACAAGGGCTTAGTCACCTGCGGCTAGCCATTAACCCCAGCCATTAACCCTGAGTCCCTAGATTACCTGCCTCCCCAAAGCCCAGGGGGGCATAAGAGCCCGGGGCCATGTGCGGTCTGTGCGGGCATTTAGCCTGCGGGACATGGGGTCTGCCAAGGCTGGCCCCTGCACCCTGTTCTACAAGCCCTATTAACTGGTGCCCAGGCTGGTTATGCTGGGTAGGGGGGACCTCATATCATTTTATTTGTTTTTTTAAGGGTTTTTCACCCTTAAATTCCCCCCCCAAATAATGGTTCCCCCCAGTGGAGTGGAGGGGGGACCTTATGTCCCTTTGCCCAGCAGTTATAAAAGGCTCCCAGCAGGAGAGCAGAATCCAAAGCAATATGTGTGTGTGTGTGTGTTTTTCTTTTACATTTAACACTTTGTGAACTGGTAAAGGGATCTATGAGACCCCTATATCAGCTCACAAGGTTTAGCAGGGGGCAGAAAGGCCCTGGGGCCATTTAGGCTTTGCTGGCTTGTAGCCTGCAGGTTGGGGGGCCACCAAGGCTGGCCACTTTACCCTGTTCTACAAACCCCCATAAAATGGAGCCTCTGGGGGAGAGGTGCCCCACACCAATTATTTTTTATTTAACTGTTTATTTTATTTGTATATGTTATAAAGTTCTCTTTTCAGTTTGGCGGGTCTTCTGGGCAGGAAAGTGGGGGCTACCGATACATATGTGGTACCGTTGTAATCAGGAGAAATGGGGATGTCACATGCAATATGGTTGTCTTTACTAAAATAAATGTTTTATTTAAAATAAATGAGACAATTGTTTTAAAATAATTTTTTACGTTTTTTATTAGTTTTTTACTCAAAAAAATGTATAAAAACAGTGTAAAAACACAGTTAGACTTATCGGTAACAGCCTTTTCAGGAATCCTTCAGCATGACCACATGTAGAGATTATGCTCCACCCCCTGGGAGGAAACACAAAGCAGGAACAGAGGTTAAAAGCCCCACCCCTTCCTCTCCACCTCAGTTTTTGTAAAGTATTTTTTTTTCCAAGTCATCCTTCAGCGTGACCACATGTAGAGGTTTAGGCAAGTAATTATACCTTAGGAGTGGGAGGCTACAGGTAGTACCCTGATGTAGGCCTGATGTTTTGCAGATAGTAAATCAAGACTATAATGTTTGAGAAAGGTGTGGGGTGAAGACCACCCTGCCGTTTTACATATCTCATGCAAAGAGGCACCAGCCCTTTCTGCCCCTATGCTGCCATAGCTCTTGTAGAATGGGCTGTATTTCTAGGGGAGATACCACCCTAATAGAATATTCTTGTGCTAAAGTATACTTTTTTTTACTGGATCTTTTCAATAATGATCAAGGCTCTTCTAACATCTAGCAGTGAGAAATCTTCTTCTTTGCCTGCTCCCTTTACTAAGGTTGGTAGAACTAACTCTTGTCCTCCTTCTAGCCCAAGTCACTATCTTTGACAGCACCATGGTTTTGGCCTAAAAATAACCCTCTCTGGTAATACACCTCATCCAGAGGTTCAAAGGGGGGCTATTTTAAACCTTTTAATACAATACCCAGGTAGGGAACCCCTTAAATGGTGCAAGTCTTTTGTGCATAACTGCCTTGAAAAAAAAAAGAATAAATAGTTCATTTGCCTCAAATTTTGTTCAAGAACAACTGATAATGCAGAAGTCTGAGTCTTTAATGTACTTACTGCCAGCTCATTATCAAACCCTGCAGGAATTCGAGTACTGCAGCTGTGTTTTTCTTCAGCTTGTTCTCTTCACAAAAGCTACAAAATATTTCTGTCACGCTCGGGGTAACTCCAGCCCTCTTAATAAGCTCACAACCCCCAATCTCCACAGCCAGCTTCACCTGTAGGAGCCCCCGCTTGCTGGGACGCAAGATACGCCTACCCGGGATCGGTTGCCCCCAGGACATAATGGCTCAAAGGATGTAAGCTTATATGTGGGAGGACTGGAGAACCAATAGCAAGAGCGTGAGTGACGGAAGTCCAGAGACAGGCAATAGGTCGATAACGGGAAGGCAGAGATCGTAGCGGCACCAGGGGTCAGGCAAGACGTAGTCGGGCTTCAGGCAGAGGTCAGCAACTGGGGATCAGGATCTAGAAGCGTCAGTTCAGGCAAAGGTCGGCAACAAGGATTCAGGATCGAGAATGGTCGTACAATCAAATCGGCAACAGGCTAGACTTCACAGGAGTAGGTAACACAGGGTTCTGAGCGCTATCACAGGCAATTCACAACTGAGAGGGAATTGCCTTTATAGGAACAGGTCTGAGGGAAGCAGTGTACTGATTGGAGCACATAGGATTCCAAGGGTAATTGGCTGCAGAGCAGAAGAGGGCGAAGCCCTCAATTCCCTAGGATTCATTAACCCTTTACTTGATCCTCCGGCGGGTGCGCGCAGCACAGCGCCGCCGGAGGGCATAACAGACACGTGCTCGCGGCCGCGCGCGAGCACGTCTCCTGGAGGAGGAAGCGGGGGGCGTGGCTGAGCTGGGCGCCGCTCGAGCCGACGCTGCTCGAGCCGACGCCGCTCGGCGCGGCCGCCGCACAGTGACCGCTGCAGCTGGCCGCCTGGAGACGTTGCTGGAACGGGGATCAGGTAAGCGGTTCCTGACACTACCCCCCTCTTCACGAGGGGCCTCCAGACCCTCACCCGGTTTCCCTGGATTGTCACGATGGAACCTTCTTACAAGAGCCTTGGCATGAACATTCCTCGCTGCCACCCAGCATCTTTCCTCCGGACCATAGCCAACCCAATCCACCAAATACTGTAAAGAATTACGCACTTTACGTGAATCCAAGATCTTATTCACTTCATACTCGGGCTCATTATTAAGAAGAATTGGTGCAGGACCAGGAAGAGGAGCATTCTTCGCAGGTTTTAACAGTGAAACATGAAAGGAATTAGGTATTTTCATAGTTGGTGGGAGTTGAACTTTAAAAGACACATTATTCAACTTCTTGACGATTGGAAAAGGACCAATAAATTTTGGACCTAATTTGCTAGATGGCTGACGGAGCGCAATATTTTTAGTGGAGACCCAAACTAGATCGCCTACTCGAAGAGTAGGTTCCTGTGATCTGCGGCGGTCGGCAAATTTCTTATACCTCAAACCAGTGGTCTTAAGAATCTCCTGAACGTGTGTCCAGATATTCTTCCGTTCTTGAAGCCACTCCTCCAACGCCGGCAGATTGGAAGGTGACCCTGAAAGGGAAGAAGCTCTAGGATTTTTCCCTAAGTTACAATAAAAAGGAGATACCTTGGTACTCTCACTAGGCGCGTTATTGTAAGCAAATTCGGCGAAATCAATAAATTCCTCCCATTGTTCTTGGGCATCAGAAACATAACACCTTAAGTATTGTTCCAAAGTTTGATTAGTTCTTTCCGTCTGCCCATTAGTCTGGGGATGGTAGGCAGAAGAAAGAGAGATCTGTATTCCCAACCGCGAACAGAAGTGTTTCCAAAAACGGGAAGTAAATTGAACACCCCGATCAGAGACTATATTGGACGGAATACCATGAATACGAAAAATATGCGAAGTAAACAGCCGCGAAAGCTCAGGTGCAGAAGGAAGTTTGGCCAAAGGAACGAAATGTGCCATCTTACTGAGACGATCTACGACCATCCAAATGACAGTATTACCATGTGAGAGAGGCAAATCTACAATAAAATCCATAGAAATATGGGTCCATGGCTCAGCAGGAATATCAAGAGGAACCAAACTGCCACTAGGAGCCTTGTGAACTCCTTTACTTCGAGCACAAATAGCACAAGCGTTGATAAAGGCAGTGATATCGCGTCTCATGGGAGGCCACCATACATGACGACAGGCAAGCATAAACGTCTTACGGTTACCCAAATGACCAGCAGTTTTGGCATCGTGAAATTCGCGAATTACATCCGAACGCAGGTGCGGCGGAACAAACTGGCACCCCAAGGGTACATCACTAGGAGATTCATCTTGAAACGGCGCCAAGGTATTGGAGAGATCAGGAAGTAACGCCCCCACCACACAACCTGTGGGTAAAATTGGTTCACCAGAATCACCCCGATCCTTACATTCACAGAACATGCGAGATAGAGCATCAGCTTTAGTATTTTTTACACCCGGCTTGAAAGTAATAATAAAATTGAAGCGCGAGAAGAATAATGCCCAACGTGCCTGACGAGAGTTCAGCCTCTTGGCAGAACCTATGTATTCGAGATTTTTATGATCGGTATACACAGTTATAGAATGTATTGAACCCTCCAACCAGTGTCGCCATTCATCAAATGCCAGTTTAATAGCTAATAGTTCCCTATTGCCAACATCATAATTTTGTTCCGCGGTACTGAATTTACGCGAAAAATAAGCGCATGGATGGAGACGCTCAGGGTTACCAGAATATTGTGACAAAACTGCACCCACTCCCAGCTCAGAAGCATCCACTTCAATAATAAAAGCTTTATGAATATCTGGATGCACTAAGACAGGTGCCGAAGTAAAGGCCCGTTTCAAGGTTAGAAAGGCCTCACAGGCAGAGGGGGACCAGTTAGCAGTAAAAGCCCCCTTGCGGGTAAGGTTGGTAAGGGGTGCAACAACATGGGAAAAGCCTTTTATGAAACGCCGATAAAAATTTGCAAAACCTAGAAAACGTTGCAATTCCTTTAAAGTTTTGGGTTGGACCCAATCCTGAACTGCTGAAACCTTCCCCGCGTCCATCTCCAAACCCTGGTTGGTAATAACATACCCTAGGAAGGGAACTGTAGTGACTTCAAACACACACTTAGACAGTTTAGCAAATAAGTTGTTCTCTCTTAATTTTTGTAGCACCAACTTAACATGGTGTCTGTGCTCCGGTAAAGAATTAGAAAAAATGAGAATATCATCCAAGTAGATGACTACAAATCTACCGAGATATTCCCTGAATATATCATTAACAAAATCTTGGAAAACGGCTGGCGCATTACAAAGACCGAAGGGCATGACCAGGTACTCATAGTGCCCATCCTTCACATTAAATGCAGTTTTCCACTCGTCCCCCTGTCGGATGCGAATCAGATTGTAAGCCCCTCTCAAATCCAATTTGGAGAAAATTCGAGCTCCTGTGACTTGATTGAACAGATCCCCAATCAAGGGTAAGGGGTATCGTTTTTTTACAGTGATCTTATTCAAGGCTCGATAATCTATGCACGGTCTCAAGCCACCATCTTTTTTCTCTACAAAAAAGAACCCGGCCCCAGCAGGCGAGGTAGAGGGACGGATAAATCCTTTCCTAAGATTTTCGGTAATATACTCCCTCATTGCTTGCTCCTCGGGCAGGGTAAGGTTATAGATCTTTCCCCTCGGGGGAATTGTGCCAGGCAGCAAGTCAATGGGGCAGTCATAGGACCGATGTGGAGGAAGAGTATCAGCAGAGCATTCAGAGAATACATCGATCCAATCAGCGTATGGCTGAGGTAATTCCTGTGGTAAGACTTGAACGCTTCTGAGGCCTGTATTAAAACAGTGACCTTTACAGTGGTCACTCCACTTGACCAACTCCCCAGCCCGCCAATCTAACACCGGGTTATGGAGTTGCAACCAGGGGTATCCCAAAACCACCGGAGTTTCCGGACAATCAAAAATAAAGAATTCTAAGAATTCAGAGTGAGAAGAGCCGACAATTAGTCTGAGAGGTGGGGTCTTGGTATTTATAGGACCTCCCTGGATTGCCTTTCCATTGATAGTTAAAACTTGTAGGGATCTTTCAAGAGGAACTACAGGGATCCCTAAGGTGGAGATCATGCTCCTGTCCAAAAAGTTTCCAGCCGCACCACTGTCTATGAAGGCGGAAACTGTCTGCTTAGAGGACCCCCAAAACAAATCAATAGGTACAAGCATCTTATTCTGGCGAGAGTTACAAACTGACTCTCTCTACCTGGTCTGGGTGCGGAAGTTTTCCGCCGGTTTCCCCTTGTTGGGACAGGACCCTGCAAAATGACCAGAATTCCCGCAATACAGGCATAACCCCTCGGATCGCCTACGCTGTTTCTCCTCTTGGGATAAGCGGGTTCTCCCTAATTGCATAGGTTCTTCCTGGGAAGATGATGAGGTATTTTCTCCATGGGGAACCGGGGATCTATGACTCTGGACTGGTCTAAAGAACGTGGGAGCCCCGACTCTCTCCCTGGCCCTTTCTCTAAGACGTCGGTCTATTTTAATGGAGACCTGCATTAATTGATCTAGGTCCACTGGCGGGGGAAAATTGACTAAGGCATCCTTGATGCTATCCGACAGTCCCACCCTGAACTGACTACACAAAGCTGGATTGTTCCACCTAGCTTCGATAGCCCTGCGGCGGAATTCAGCACAGTAGTCTTCAGCCGAATTCCGTCCTTGTTTTAAGGCCCGAAGCCTATTCTCTGCGGTAGACTGTATATCTGGATCGGCGTATAAAACGCCCATAGCATTGAAGAAGGCAGTCACTGATTGTAGAGCAATGTCATGGGACGGTAAACTAAAGGCCCAGGACTGTGGGTCTCCTTGAAGCAAGGAAATGACTAGGCCTACTCGTTGGACCTCTGTGCCAGAGGAGATAGGTCTTAACTTAAAATATAGTTCGCAGGCATTCTTGAAATTGGAAAATTTTGCTCGTTCTCCAAAATATTTCTCAGGCAGTGGAATCTTAGGTTCGGAGAAATGAGGTGGTACAGAGGAAGTTGGCACTTGACGAGATTCCTGAGTGGCCACTCTTTGAGCGAGTTGGTTGATCGCTGTGGCCATAGCTTGCACCTGCTGTACCAGGTCATCCATTTTTTGGCCTGTGATAATGTCACGCTCGGGGTAACTCCAGCCCTCTTAATAAGCTCACAACCCCCAATCTCCACAGCCAGCTTCACCTGTAGGAGCCCCCGCTTGCCGGGACGCAAGATACGCCTACCCGGGATCGGTTGCCCCCAGGACTTAATGGCTCAAAGGATGTAAGCTTATATGTGGGAGGACTGGAGAACCAATAGCAAGAGCGTGAGTGACGGAAGTCCAGAGACAGGCAATAGGTCGATAACGGGAAGGCAGAGATCGTAGCGGCACCAGGGGTCAGGCAAGACGTAGTCGGGGTTCAGGCAGAGGTCAGCAACTGGGGATCAGGATCTAGAAGCGTCAGTTCAGGCAAAGGTCGGCAACAAGGATTCAGGATCGAGAATGGTCGTACAATCAAATCGGCAACAGGCTAGACTTCACAGGAGTAGGTAACACAGGGTTCTGAGCGCTATCACAAGCAATTCACAACTGAGAGGGAATTGCCTTTATAGGAACAGGTCTGAGGGAAGCAGTGTACTGATTGGAGCACATAGGATTCCAAGGGTAATTGGCTGCAGAGCAGAAGAGGGCGAAGCCCTCAATCCCCTAGGATTCATTAACCCTTTACACAGCGCCGCCGGAGGGCATAACAGACACGTGCTCGCGGCCGCGCGCGAGCACGTCTCCTGGAGGAGGAAGCGGGGGGGCGTGGCTGAGCTGGGCGCCGCTCAAGCCGACGCTGCTCGAGCCGACGCCGCTCGGCGCGGCCGCCGCACAGTGACCGCTGCAGCTGGCCGCCTGGAGACGTTGCTGGAACGGGGATCAGGTAAGCGTTTCCTGACAATTTCCATACATTTTCATAGATTCTCCTAGTAGTTACCCTTTGACTGGCCAGAGGACTTTCTGTCACTGTATTGAACAACCCTTACTTCTTAGCAGGTGTCTTTTAGAATCCACCCTGTTAGCAGCAGTTTTGACAGTTTTGATATTTGGAGTTTCTGGAAACCTCCAGGTACCCTTCTTTGCCATCTTCCTTAATTTCGCAAACCAATTCTGGACCACCTGGGCATTTGGTCTACGGAACTTTACTTGACTTAAGTGGCCTGCGAGAGTATTGAGGGTCCCCTTTAGATAAACTGCTGACACTGACCGCACATGGCCTTAAAGTGGTAAGAGAATGTCTTTTGATAACTCAATGGGGTTAAGGATCTGGTCCCCCCTGATTATTTAGACACGCCACCGTGGAGGCATTGTCTGACTTTTTCTGAACGTCCTTGCCCACTACTGCTGGCAAAAAATGGTTCGAGTGTCAGCTTGACCATCAGGAGTTCTCTGAAATCCGATGACCCTGCTAAAAGGTCATGTTGGTCTGTCTCCAGTCTCTTCCTTTGCCTAGAATCTCTGGATCTTGTTCCACTGTTCTAGCAGGAACCTTTGTAATGCTTTTGTATGTTACTGTCCCAGATACGCTGGAATAGTCAAGGTCATTAGACCCAGTACCTTTATAATTTCTCTTAGAGAGACCAGATGGACTGAAGGTAATCTTGGGGCCTATGTTGTATTTTTGCTATATATATAAAATCCTGAACTGATAGAGGGTTTTCCTCTTGCTGAATCCCCCTTGTATCATATCCTGTATGGATACAGATGTGTGTGTGTGTGTGTGTGTGTGTGTGTGTGTGTATAGTATTGAGAGGAACCATCCTTTATCACATCTTCACCTGACTCAGGTACAACTTCAATCTTCACGAAAACGGCAGGCAATAACTGGGAGCACTGCTAATCATTTTTGGCATCCCAAAATAACTCATATTACAGATTAGCCACTGAGTCTCCCCCTTTTTTAAAACTTCTCCCAACCCAGGCACAGAACCATCTGCTAGTGACCGGGAGCATTGAACTACAACTTCAAAACTTCTGGACCGATTAATGAGGAACCTTCTGCTTGCGACTTCCTCCATGTATCTCCCTCCATCCAGTACTGTGGCCGGGGAGAAATTCCACCTTCCACTTCTGGGTATCGATCTCACTGTTGAAACCGGAAATGGCATCAGGTGCTGTTCACTGAGCAGCCACACCCCCAAATTTGAAAATTTTGGAGGGAAAAATGTACACAAGTAAAAAATAGATTTACAAAAACAAGTAAATAATAACATCTTGTTCAGTAGACCCAGTAGATTTTAAAAGACCGGCATACACACAACTGACTCAGTTTGGGATTTAAGGTGACATTGCACAACTAGTGCATTTGTAAAATACCATGTGGGAATCTAGCCCCGGCTGTACCCAGACCTCAGGTGAACTCCTCTGGCAATTGTTTAGGAAAGCGGGCTACTCCAGTACTCTGGAGGTCATAAAATAGGGGGGAAACCCAAAGAACTGAGGTGAAGAGGAAGGGATGGGAGATTTAACCTCTGTTCCTGTTTTGTGTTTCCTCCCAGGGGGTGGAGCATAATCTCTCCATGTGGTCATGCTGAAGGATGACTTGGAAAAATTACAGACAAGACATTTCACTTTGGGGTGTTTTGCAACTCTTCCCTTGACAGTACCTATTCATGTTGGGTATTGTTCTGTTCAGAGGATCTTGACTTTTCAAATTTAACTTGTTTTTTCTTGTTTTCATATTGTTATTTAAAGAAAATGTGGCTTGGATTCAGATTTTTAATTCTTTTTTAGGGAAACTCTGTGCAACCAAAGAATTCATTGATGGATTACTTCCATAAAACTGTGTCTTCGTCTAGAAGTTTCTCTTGAAAAACTGCTAGGTGCACATAGCAGGTGTATTTTATCTGAAAATCTCCTAAAGCGCTATTTTAGTTTGAGGGAGTCTCCTGGACAGGAAAGGGTGTCTACCAATACGTATGTGGTACCATTGTAACCAGAAGAAAAATTCGATTTTGCACATATTTCACCCAAAAATATTGAGAATACATTTGAAAAATTAACAAGACATTTCATATTAAATCCCAGACTGAAAAAACAATTTATAATTTTCCTGGGAAAAAAAATCACAGTTGAATATGTGTAGCGCAAAATAGTGAAAAATAGTCTGGCAACATGGCAACAGAGGGTGACAAACCTTTTGCTAGGTTGACACTTAAAGGGTTAAAGGGCTGTCCAATCTGTAAAGTCCATAGTAAGCACAGGAACTCGAACAGTTGTGCACAAGAATCTGATATCTAATATGTAATGCAGAGTAAAGTATCACATGAGACAGGAGCAGAAGCATTTCCTCAACATTGTGAGCCGACCTGGCACTTCCTCAGAGGGAGATGAAGAAAAATCTCAACAAGTCTTGCTACAGAACTGGCTGGGCTATAAGACCAATTCTTGCAACTAACTTTGAATGCTTTTTTCTATAAATTAACATCGACAGATTATGATTGCACTCTGACATTGTTCCTATAATCATATATATAATCATATAATTCATATATGTAATCATATAATTACAATGCATTCTATCACGATGTAATGAAGGGTGACCCCTAGTGGATTCCATTCTAATACTTTCCCTCTAGCAATGCACGGGCTGCAAGGAATGATGGCTAAATCTATTAATCCTTATGTTGGACGGGGGGCTGTGTAAATACGTTCCATTCAAGGAAAGAAAATCTGAACTGTAGGATTAAGAATAACATTCTGTCTTCCAGATCAGCTATAGAACCACTGATCCTGCCTCAAATGTTCATAACAGAAAGTCCTATTTCAATGTTGCTCACAGCGATACTGAACTCAGCGCTATTATTTACATAATGAAAATATTTGATTGGAACTGGATCGGAATCATGATGTCTTCTGATGACAATACAGAATCAAAACTACAGGAACTACAACAATTGTTTACCACTCATGAGATCTGCATCGCCTATGTGATTAAACTCACCAATGATCCGAAAAGAAATCAGGCCCAACTTAATATAATTCAAAGATCTACAGCCACAGTGATTCTGGTCTTTGGAATTTTTTTAAGAGAATATGAGGAATTGGTTGATTTAGATGTAATTCTGCAAAATATAACAATAATAGTTCATGAATCTTGGATGCACAACTTTATTTTAAAAGAGCCATTCAGGCACCTACTAAATGGCAGTTTTATTCTGAGATCTGTGACTCCGAAAATTTCTTGGCTGTTACATTTTTTATATAATATGAACATAAATAACAGCATGAATGATCTTACACTTCAGTTGATATTCTATTTTGATTTTGGTTGTACTAATATAGACCCTTCTATAAAAGCACCTTTGCAAAAAATCTACAAGCTTCCAGAAAAAGAATGTTCTGACTCCACCTATAAATTGGGTCACTTATTGACTGATATTGACTATCCAAGTTACTATTATGTGCTCACAGCAGTGTACACCCTGGTTGATTCCTTGAATGTAATGCTGAGTCTGGAAAAACCCAGATCTCGTGGATACAGATATAAGGTACAGTATCATCAAAAAAGTGGCCGACAGGTAATGTTATCAACATTTTAAATCCTTTTCTTTCAGGGATAAGATGTGGCTATAAATACACTACAGGGACCAAAACCAAATTCTATAGTGAAACACAGCCAAATACCAGCTCAAATTTGAAAAAGATTTTATTATTTAAATTTAAAAATGGATTCAATAATACAGAATAGGGTTAAGTTTACCACAATGTACAGATCATAAAAAAAACGATCTAAAAATACTATGTCTACAAATAGACAGGGCTGTCAGATTTGTAAAAAGGCAGCAACGGCGGGGCCCCCATAATACGCAGCCCCACCGCATACACATCACCAGGCGTACATCCGGCTTTTTAAGCTAAACTGAAATGAATATTTAGAGTTTCAGAATAGAATCAACCCGTTAGCTGTAATTAAAGTTTACAATCTCAACATATTTATATGAGGAGCCTCATATGGCATTGTTCAGCATTGTACAATAGTCAATATTAGAGGTGAGCGAATCGATTCTGACGAATGCGAATTCGTTTCGAATTTCAGGAAAAAACGACTCTGAATATCGCCGTGATTTGATCGCTCGAATTGTTACTTTAAAACTCCATTTACTGCTATACAGTCCATCTAAAATGGTGGATCCACATATCAGGACATGTCCCATGGGGCAAGGAATCCTGGGTAGGTGTCACATGCTACCTATCAGCAGACAGGCTTACCGATGATGTCACAGACCTATATAAGCTGCGGCCATTTTGCGGAAGATCATTCTGCCACTGTATTGCGGCCAGAGCAGATCAAGCAGGGGGAGAGCGAGGGACAGATAGACAAACAGATAGATAGATAGATAGATAGATAGATAGATGGATGGAACAGAAGAAGCGAGGGACAGATAGAGAAGAAGAGAGGCTGTGACAGTGACAGAGAAAGACAGGGACAGTTTAAAGTGTTTGCATTAGCTTTCAAGCCTATTTAGTGTTAATAGGACACCTGCCTATTTAGCTTTTCCTTTTCCTGGTGATATTCTTTAAAAAGCGTGCTAGCATTAATATTTCAAGACTACCTGTCTATTAACTGTGTATTTGAAGAGGGGGCATCCCAAATACTAGCACATGTCTTTTAAGAGTACCTGCCTGCTAACATTTGGCCTTTTGTGTAAAAAAGTCTGGTTTTCAAGTTTTAGGAACCCATTGCCTTTCACTGGGGGCCATTGTCAGTGCTACCACTTATCTTTTAAGAGTACCTGCCTACTAACCTTTTGCCTTTTGTATAAAAAAGTCTGGTTTACAAGTTTAAAGCACCCATTGCCTTTCACCGGGGGCCATTGTCAGTGCTACCACTTATCTTTTAAGAGTAGCGGCCAACTAACCTTTTGCCTTTTGTATAAAAAAGTCTGGTTTACAAGTTTAAAGCACCCATTGCCTTTCACTGGGGGGGGGGGGGCATCCTGAATAGCCCATCAACCGGCTTACCAATACCGAGTGTGCAGCTAGAAGTGCTTGCATGAGTGAGGACACTCTTAGTGCAGACAGAAGTACGGCGCTAGGAGTGTACTCATTCATGGGAGAGCAGCGGTCCTCTTTCTGTGCCAAGCTCGGAGATATTATGCAAACCGGCAGGGATGGAAGAAGGAACCATATAACGGGGGTGAGGTAAGTTACTTATAGGTAAGTTGAGGTAAGTTACTCATCTGCCACTCTGAGCCCCCCACACCCACATTTATTTCAATTGTACTCGTGTTTGGGTTCAGGTTTGGAAAGTTCGGCCACCCAAACCAAGTTTTTGTTTAAAGATCGGCCTAACTTGCCAAACCTGAACTAAAGGGGGTTCGCTCATCCCTACTTAAAAGGTTTCTAAAGGCAACTTACCTTCACTCCCACACAGCTAGCCCTGGCCGGTCCTATGCTAAACCAGGAAGTTTCAGAGAACTTTGCTCCCGGTGCCTTGTCACCTCTAACTACTGGGGGAAAGAAGAGGCCTCTGCCTAGTAAGGAGAGGTCCTTTTTATTTAGCTGAAGGTCTGTTAGATTAATTATATTCAATAATTACATGCAATCCTTGGTGTTCTGTCATGTTCTTCGCCTGACCTTTTAAAAGTTCTTTGGGTTGTGTCTTGAATATGTCGTTGATAGCTTGAATATTGACTATTGTACAATGCTGAACAATTCCATGTTTGAGGCTCCTCACATAAATCTGTTGAGATTGTAAACAGCTTGGCCCTGACGGTGAACCATCTCTAATTACAGCTATCTTCAGGAGCTCTGTGGGGCATCATGTTCCTGGGGGACCCCGTTACTGGTACTTTTTTAATTCTGACAGGCCTGTCTATTTTTAGACATTGTATTTTTTTAGATGTGGTTAATATTTATGATCTGTACATTGTGGCAAACTGAACCCTATCCTGGAATATTTTATCCATTTTTTTAATTTAACTAATAAAATCTGTTGAATTTGAGCTGGTGTTCGGCTATGATTCCCTATATAATGGGGTTTGTGTTTCTACAGTATATACTAACAATATTGAGAAATAAAGACTAAATATACTGGGTGTTTTCAAACAAAGTGGTGTGGTCCAGGAGTCTAAAAGTGCCCCTCACTGCCTTTATTGTGGGATAATGCTCACTGCCTGTAAATTGGGATGCCCCTCACTGCCTTTAATGTGGGATATTGCTCACTGCCTGTAATTTAGGATGCCCTTCACTGCCTTTAATGTGGGATACTGCTCACTGCCTGTAATGTGGGATGCCCCTCACTGCCTTTAATGTGGGATACTGCTCACTGCCTGTAATTTGGGATGCCCCTCACTGCCTTTAATGTGAGATACTGCTCACTGCCTGTAATTTGGGATACCCCTCACTGCCTTTAATGTGGGATACTGCTCGATGCCTGCCTTTAACCCTTCTAGGGCCAGCTACGTAAAATTCACGTAGCTGCCTCTTCTGGCGTTAAACGCCAGCTACATAAATTTTACGTACCTGGCTTTCCCCCCTGCTAGCGAAAAAAAAAAAAAGCCACTCACCTGACCCCTCTATCGAACCATCCGGGTCTCCTCTTCATCAGGGGGGGCTTCAATCCCCCACCCAGGCCGCCCCCCCCCCGGCTGCAGAGGAGTGCCCGGAATAGGTGCATCCCCCCCTGCTTCCGAGCTGCCAGTATTACATGTAAAAAAAAAAAAAAAATGAGATTTACTAACCTTGGTGTCCGATCGCTCCCGCTGGCTCTCCTCTTTTTCGGGCCTCCGATTACCCCCCCTGGCTCTTCAGTCTTGAGGAGTGTGGCCAACAGTCCCTCTCCCCCTGCCCTAAGGGATCCATAAGACCCCTATACCAGTTCACAGATCTCTGGGTCTGGCAAGTCACCTGCGGCTAGTGGGGGACTTGCCATTAACCCTGAACCATCTCATTACCTGCCTCCCCAAAGCCCAGGGAGGAGACAGAAGAGCCCGTGGCCATAGGCTATGCCGTCTTGTAGCCTGCAGGGCCAGGGGCCACCAAAGCTGGCCCTTGCTCCCTGTTCTACAAGCCCCCATAGCTAGTCCCGAGCTGGTTATGGACCTCACGCCATTTTTTGGGGGATTTTTAAGGGTTTTTAACCCTTAAGCTTTCTGGTATGCCCCCATCCATTTGATTGACCAGGTAAGGTTGCACATGCCTATGGACTCAAGGACAGGTTGGCATCATGAAGAAGAGGATACTGAAAAAGCCGCCACCACTGCAGCCAGGGGAAGACCCGCTGGATAATGAGGACATCGCCCAGTGCTGGCAAGGGGAAGTGAGTGTTTTTTTTTTTTTACTTTTAGGGAAAAATTGATTCATTACCACTAGGAATGAGGGGACTCGTAGATATTCAGGTTCGCCGAGTCAGAACCTGACCCAAACCTCATACCAGATGCCGAACCCTATAGAAGTCATTAAGGCTCTGAACTTTGGTGGTGTAAAGCGGTTGTAATATTTTTGCTGTTAGGGCTAGGGGACTCATTGGTGGGATATCGTTAGGATATGTATTACGGTATTGGCATTATATCTGCAGATCCCACCTCTAGGACACTCATTGGGGCTACAAGGGAATGGCGGGGGGACATGCTGTCCTCTGAGTCCTTGTACTCCACATGACTGCCTGAAAGGAAGGAAGAGGACACCATACTTGGGCAAACCCTGCATAAAAACACATACAGGCAGGGGAGGGAAAGTTAGGGTAGGATACCACTCTGGTAACCTAATTGCTGTCTTCTTGGCCGCCCATTGCCCAGATGTAGGTCTCTTGGGGGTAGACGATGAAGGGCAAGTGTCCATGATTTAGGCTCCAAATATGGCATAGATTCAGGGTTATCCTCTGCCTCAGTGTCACACTCTAGTGGGGCACATGGACCTTGGGGTACAATTTCTTCTGCTGGTGCTGGATGTTCAACAGAGCTCAGGCAGCTTGGGTAACAGACAGGAGTAAAACACAGGTTGCAACGGTAGGAGCCAGGGTCAGGTGTCACACTCTGTAGCTTGGCATTGGGAGAAGGAGTGGGGGATGAATTGGAGAGAGGAGAGCACTAAGCAGGACACCAGGGTGAAGAAATCACTCAGAGGCGCAGCTTTTTTGAATCATACAAGCATTCTTCTGTGGTCAAAGCAAGCTGTGCGACCACTGAGGCTTTCCATGCTCGCTTTTGCTAGGAGCTCCAAAGTACAGGGTGGCTGTTAGACCACTTTTTTGTCTGGTCCTGAAGTTATGAAACTTAAAGGAGGGTAAATTCTGGCCTCTGCTATGGCAGATGGCCTGTTTCCTGGATAGTCCCTCCAATACAAGCATGCTCCAGCACAGGCTTTCTTTAAAGTGGAACAAAACCCAGGATTTTGACCTATAAGATTCCAGGGCTATTGGGACATGGGTTTTGGTACACTTTAATTCTCCACTTGTAAATCAAGTACATTTTGATTGATAAAATGTATAACTTTTGCATGTATAACATTTACTAGTTGCAGAAATACATCAGACGTCTTCATTTCAAAAAAAGCACACGAGGAAAAGGCTACAATATGGCACGAGAATTCTATCATTCGATATCCCAACAATGGGACAATGGAAAATGGGCAATTGCAACACAACATAGGAAAATTACTCAAACCTTAATTGTTGAATTTGGTCCATCTTTAGAGAAAGACAACTTAGTTGAATCGCATCTACATAGAATAATCTGGAAGCAGGGGAAGGTAAGGTCTTAAATGTTAAACTTTTGGGTGGCGTGTTATAAATTGCTGGTATGCTGGTCATTAGCAGAGTTGCACATGAATATGACGGATACTTGACATGCAATTCTACCAACGACACCTTTTTTTATTCTTTTTCTTTGTGTATTAGTGCTGGCACTGATTTTTTTCACCCAACTTACAATAACTGGCCCAGAGGAATAGCAGAATAGAGTTAAAGTGGTTTTGGTGCACTTCGGCGGGGCACCCCGAAAAACTCACCTCTCCTCGCTCCCACGTGCCCGCCGCTGCCAATCCCCGCCGACGGACAAGCGGAAGGCAGCGACGTACAAGAGAGCGCATCTGCCGCCACCTCCCACGCGTCACTCTTACGGGGTGCGCCCGTGCCGGCTATTCACAAACGAGCGGCGCGGATGCGCGTCCTGCTAGAGGGACGAGCGGAAGGTGGCGGCGGGCGCCGCTGGATTGTGGATAATGTAGGGATTTAGGGGTTTCTGGGGGGTTTCACACAGTCAGGGGTCTGATCGGTCCGGGAATCTTATAGATTCCCAGGCCAATCATGGGAGGGTGTTGGTCCACTTTAAGTACAATCTGCCACTGTGTTTGGTTTATATTGAAGTCATCATTGGTCAAAAAAATTAATGTGGGCTGAATGGCCCCCTCGGCTTGTACTGTCATCTCTCGTATTGACAGCGTGCATATCCCATTTTCCAGTTCAGAGCTGGACTAACAAAAATGTGCAGAATGCGATTGGGAGGGTACCAGAGAAAAGGAACATGCTCAATTCAACCCACAAAAATGCCAGGAATTGTGTCTGTGGATGGAAAGTAAATAAATAGTTTTCTTATTATTTAGGTTTAGTTACCCTTTAACAATATAAAGTGAAATTGCCGTCAAAATTGACTATAGATCTGCACTGCTAGTTAGCAAAGGGGCAGCATGACCTGGGCTACCCCACTGTGCCTCCATGAAAACAAGAAACCGGGCATCCGGATACTCACCACTGTCAAGCCTCCCGGCTACTTCCTGGAGAAGGTGGAATTCTCCACAGGTAGCAAGAGATGGGCAGAGCTCCAGGTGTGGGGGCACAGCGTGAGAAGCAAAGTCCAATAAGCAAAACCAAGTTCAGGGGCTGGCGGCAAGAAGCAAAGTCCAAAAAACTAATCCGAGGTGAAATCAAATAATCCATCTGAGAGCCAATCTGAGAGTGAAGCCAGGTCAATCCGAGAAATCAGTCAGGAATGACAGAGAACACAGGAAGCAGGAATAAACTGGATCTGGGAATTTAGCTGAAAACACAGTAATGCAAACAGGCCAGCTGTCATTTTAAATAGGGCTATCAATAGAGCTGGGAGGGACGATTCAGAGCAGGAGTGATTTTAATTCCAGTCCACTGGGACTGAAGAAACTGGAAGTAAATGTAAGCCCAAGAGCTTACACACTAGGCTTTGTGCACCGCAGTCATGCTTTTAACGCGCCGGGCATCAGGTGGCGCTGTTGAGCTGTGGAGAGGACGAGCAGCCTGGTCATGTGCAATTGTGCACAGCGTCGGAGACACGGCACCACCGCGTCTGACAGAGGAGTGAAGAAGGTGAGGAGTCTGACAGAACACCTCCAGGCGGCCGATCTAAAAAGTCTTTGCAGAAAAGATCTGATCAGTTGTGGGGGATTGAGGTTACTATACAGTTCACAGGAATCCTCATGTTGTAAAAGCCCCTAGTTTTCTTGCTGTACCCAGCTTGCTGTAGGGGTCTCATCTTTCTGGAAGTAATCCCTCAAAGCATTGTTGGTTGCACAGGGTTTCTCTAAAAAATGAATAAAAAAAAATTAAAAAAACACATTTTCTTAAAATAGCAATATGAAAACAAGCTAAATTTGAAAGCACAAGGTTCTCTAAACATAACAATACACAACATGTAGAGGTACCTTTAACTGCCAGCCTACTTGAGATTTTGTCACCCTCCGTTGACAGCTAATTTTTCACCATTTTGCTTTTAAATGTGAGTTTTACAGGAGTTGCCAGGATTTTAACTAAGCACACCACATATACCTAATTAGAGATACATCAAATGTTACTACTACTACTTGGTGCTGTGGGATAAAACCTGCGTGAACTTGAAATCATTTAAAGAGGAACATGACAGGTGGGTTAATAAAAACTCCCCAAACCTGGCCCAGAACCCCTGTCCCTCCAGATTTGCACTTAACACTAACAATAGTAACAATAGAGAGTGCACACCAAATTAGAGTTTCAAAAAATATACACAGGGGGCTCCTGGGTCTGGATAAAATATCATTAACCCTTTAAATTTGATGCAAAATTCATAGGCCTGGCATTTCCCCCTGCTAGCAGAAAAAAAAAAAACTCACCTTGGGCTTCAATCAATCCAACCAGGCCTACTCTTCAACCGGGGGGCATCTGATAACATTGCTGTTAAAAAAAATGACATTAACACACCTCAGTGCACTATCCCTCCTGTTGTGTCTCCTTTTCACCCAGGGGGCCTCCGATCCCCTCCCTCTGAGCTCTTCAAATTTCTGGAGAGGGCCCAGAACAGCCCCTATGCTTCCATCGTTGCTGCAGGCTGTTGCCTAGAAAGGCCTCTCTCTAGGTGGGAAGGATGATCTCATCTCACTCCCGGCAAAGAGAGTTCTCAGATGCCAGTAATTTGTGTAGAGAAGTTCGAGGGGCAGGAGACTCTGATCCTCTGCCTTCCCACACCCCTCCACCAATCCCTGGCATCTGATATCGGTGATCTTCGAGGGATATTAATCAGCAGGGGATGAAGTATCGGAGGTGACAAAATAAAAAAAAGAACATTTTTAATAGGTTGGAGGAGAGAGGTTGGAGGGACAGGGGACTCTGATCCTTAAAAATTCAAGAAAAGCTTAAAGCCCCTCTCCCAAGAAGGGGGGACCCTATGTCAACACTTTACGCCCTGTCACACAGCAGGTATAAAAGGCTTCCAGCCGCAGCAAGAGAGCAGAAGCCAAAGTCCTCGGCGTGGGGCAGAGTGCTTGGGATAGTTCAGAGGTAAGTATTAAATTAATATAAATAAATCACATTTTAGCTTGTGTTGTGTTTGTGCCTTTTTTTCCATGAGACCTCTATACAAGTTTAAGAGGTTTGAGGGACTGGAAAGGTTTGAGGGATTGGCAAGGTTTGAGGGACTGGCAAGTCACTTTCTTGAAAAAAAAATTTGAGTTAAAATAAATTAGACAATTAAAAAAAATTTTTTTTTTTTTTACATTTTTCACTCAAAAATATATATAAAAAAACTGGAAAAATTACAAACAAGACATTTCATGGTAAAGCCCAGACTCTGCCAATAAACCCCAAAATATAATTTTCCTGGAAATTCCAGGGAATTTTTTACAAAAATAATCTTTCCTCTAAGCTTAGTGGATGCCCCCGGGTTATGGTTACACTCCGGGGGATATAAATAGATTGTGGGACAGATCTTTGTATTGACCCCGAATAAATGTATACATAGTTATTAGATCACCCCTCAATCGTCTTTTTTCTAAACTTTGTCCTTTGACAATCTTTCAGGGTACTCTAGTCCCCGCACTCCTTTTATTAACTTTGTTTCCCTTCTTTGAACGTGCTCCAGTTCTGATATGTCCTTCTTAAGCACAGGTGCCCAGAACTGTACACAGTACTCCATATGGGGTCTGACCGGTGACTTGTACAGGGGTAAAAGGATGCTCTAGTCATGAGCACCTATGCCATGATCACACCCCATGATCTTATTTGCTTTGGCAGCAGCTGCCTGGCATTGATTACTACAATTGAGGTTATTGTTAACTAAAACCCCTAGGTCCTTTTCCATTGTTATTTTACCAAGTGTTTCTTTATTTAGTGTTTAATCATGGCACAGATTTCCCCTTCCCATGTGTGTAACCTTACATTTATATGTGTTAAACTTCATTTGCCATTTAACTGTCCATGCTTCCAATTTATCTAAATCTGTTTGTAGCTGCCTGCTGTCCTCTTTTGTTTTAATTACTTTACACGGCTTAGTATCATCTGAAAAGCTTGAGACTTTACTGTTTATTTCGTACCCAATGCCATTTATATATATATTGAAGATAATTGGTCCCAGAACTTACCCTTGTGGTACTCCACTAGTAACAGTTCCGATAACCCCCCCCCCCCGGGCTCTGCAGGCTTCAGGTGAGGACCCAGAAGAGGGTCCTCCCCACCTCTTCTGACAGGGCAGGCCGCTGCCCATAGCCCCGCCTTTTTGTAGGAGGAGTGGGATGACGTCATCCCGCTCATCGTAATCTGTCTCCCCGCTCCGGCTCTGACAGATGGCAGTAGTACGGGTACAGAGCAGGTGAGAAGGCTCCGATCTTCTGCCCCTAACCCGCCCTGCTACGATCACTACCGGCATCTGTTATTGCCAGCTATCATCGGTGCAGGGCAGCAGCGAGAGACACAGGATCGGAGGTGAGTAGAGGAAAAAAAATAAAAATTTATAAATGTCATTTTTTTCTCTCTGTGTCTGTGTGTTTATTTTTACATTTAACCCCTTGTGAAATGGTAAGGGGTCCATGAGACCCTATATCAGTTCACAAGGCTGGGGGCTGGCAAGTCACTTGCGGGTTTAGGGTGACTTGCAATTAACCCCCGGAACCCCTAATTACCTGCCTGGCCATAGGCTATGCCGGCTTGTAGCCTGCAGGCCCAGGGACCACCATAGCTGCATAGCTGGTCCCGGGCTGGTTATTTCGGGTAGGCGGACCCCATGTCATTTTTGGGGGGTTTTAAGGGTTTTTAAGCCAAAAAATGGGGTTCCCTCTCCCTATGTTGTTTGTTTTTTGAGTTAACCACTTTCTGTCACCAAGAAGCTAGTAAAGGCTTCTAGTGGCCGAGCAGAAGCCAGTGATTGGCAAGGGAAACAGTGCTCCAGGATGGTTGGGAGGTAAGTAAAACTAATAAAAAAATTTTTTGTGTATGTGTTTTTTTTTACATTTAACCCGTTGTGAACTGGTAAGGGTTCCATGAGACCACTATACCAGTTCACAAGGGTTAAAAGTAGCTTTGCATGTTGGGTATTGTTCTGCTCAGTAGACCTTGTTCTTTCAAATTTTGATTGTTTTTTCTTGTTTGCAAATTGATATTTTAGGAAAAGGTGTTTTTTTTATTCTGCTTTTTTATACATTTTTTAGGGAAACCCTGTGCAACCAAAGAATTCTTCGAGGGATTACTTTCAGAAAGATGAACCCACTACAATTAGCTTGGTACGCTTAAAAAGCTTAGCATGTGTACTTTCAGGTTTGTGGGGGATATTCCAAATGTAAAGGGTTGTTTTGGTAGAAAAAGTGCAAGGTGCGCACTTTGTCTGCAGAGCTGAAATTTTCAAGGAAAATTACCGTTACGCACATGCTTTACTTTGGGGTGTTTGGCAACTTTTCCCTTGACAGAACCTATGCATGTTGGGTACTGTTCTGTTCAGGGATGTTGCTTTTTCAGATTTAACTTGTTTTTTCTTGTTTGTATATAGTTTTTTAGGAAAATGTGGTTTTGATTCTGCTTTGTTATCCTTTTTTTGGGGAAATTCTTTGCAACCAAAGAATTCATTTAGGGATTACTTCCAGAAAACTGTGGTCACATCACCCAGTCTGGTACACCTAGAAAGCTTGAGGTGTGTACTTCCAGAGAATATATATTTTGTTGGGGGTATTTCAAATGTAAAGAGGTGCGCATAGCACAGTTGTATTTTATCTGAAAATCCCCTAAAGCTCTGTTTCATTTTGGGGGCGTGTTCTGGGCAGAAAAGGGTGTCTACCAATAAATATGTGGTATCGCTGTAACCGGGAGAAATTGGGATTTCACATGCAATAAGATTTTATTGATGAACTTACATTTTTTTATTACAAAAAAGCACTACAAATTGTAAAAAAATATATATATTATTTTTTTTTTGCACATATTTTACCCAAAAATATTGAGAATACACCTAAAAAATGACACACAAGACATTTCCCATTAAAGCCCAGACTCTACTGAAAAATACAATATATATTTTCCTGGGAAATCCCTGGAAAATACATTTGAACATGTGAAGCGCAGAATAGCGCAAAATGGTCTGGCAACAGAGAAAAACTCTAGGTAGGCTGGCACTTAAAGGTTTAAAGCAGCGGTACCAACACCCACACCCTAAAGAGGTGTTGGTCTGATTTATTCTCCCTTGTGGGATCTCCACATAATTTAGTATATACATTGCTGTCATTTAATTGTGTCATGATGGTTTCATCATAATAGACTTGGGCCCTTATTTATCACGGGCTAGCGCCAGGTAGTGTCTGACGAGCGCCAGGTAGCGGCAGCTAACGGCGACTACCGACTCAAGTACGCCCGGCGGCGGTCACAGTGACGCATTTATCAAGCAAAATGAGGCTAGCGCCGACGAGAGCGCCGGCTACCGCGGCATTCATCATGAAGCCGCCTGGACCGAACAGCGCCGCTGCAAATTCCCTCACAGCGCCAGGTATGAGCTGTCGCTCCCTGGCGATGTCCAATGCATTTCAATGGAGCAATCTATAATTAATCATAATTAATTGGTATTAATTTTTTTTTTTTTTTTTTAATGTCAAAAATTCGGAGACCACTTCTGCAATGTTACGATTTATTTTTAAGTAAAAAAAAATTTTAAAAATAATTTGTGCAGAATTGATCTAACAGGCCTGATATTAATGTATTCATATTACAAAATGATTCTAAAAACATGTATAATGTTACATTCAAAAAATATGGTTGTTTAGGGGTTAAAAACTAGTTAATACACATCGCCGCCAGCGCTCTGGGGTTTAAACAAGGAATGGACAGCGACAGCACATTCGGAGCGTGATTTGTTGATGAATATGAAGCTAGCCGTTCGCTCTGGCCATTCGTTGTCAGGCGCTCACATACAACGCTGGACCTGTGAAACAGCGACCCCCCAGCCCGTATTCAACATTACCGCACACCGACTGAGTCGCTGTCATCAAGCTAACGCCGGCCAAGCACAGCGAATACTGGCTGGCGCTGAAAAAATCACGCTACAGTCGCTCATCTGGCGCTACCTGGCGCTATTAATGAATCGGCCTCCCCGTCTTGTGATATACTGACACAGTATGCTGTGCTGTGATGCCATGCTTTCTACCCTGAACAGCATTCATTATACTTATTTTTACGCATGGCTCATTTTGACTGATCGCACTGTATGTTATGTTTTTCTTTGCCATGCAGGGTTGTATGCTTTAAATTCTCCCTATCTTTCTTAGCATGTGTATGCACTAATTGATATTGTTTATATATATGATATAATGTGCTGAATGCTGCTATTGAAATCAGTGTTCAAGATATTCAAGATATTACAGTGTGTGCACATGTTTTATATATAAAAAAAAATATCCAAATGAAACAGGTGGTTCATTTAAATATACTGCACCAGATTGTGTTTGTTTTTGTTATTATTATTTTGCTACCCTGCAGACTTAATACTATAGCTATTTGTTATGAGCTGTATGATATTTAATACATCTATTTTGAGTAAATATAGCTTATTACAACCTTTATACAATTTATGGTTGGTCCACCGAATAGCTTTTTCCATCTGATTAGAAAGATAAAGCTCTAAATTGTGTCCTGCTCATAACATCTCAGCTTTATTGGCAGGGGGTGACAAATCATTACATTTTGCTTATTTTTCTTCATATAAACTAATCAATTCACTTTCCTGTTTTTTTTTTCTGGAAGCAAAATGTATCAAACACACCTAGTCTGGTTTGTGGGGTCGAAGATGTTGAGGATTCAGAGAGAAATTTTCATCTATATGTTGATTTTTTTTAAGACCACCTCAGGATCGCTCAGCAATGAGGGGTTTAGTGACCTGTTAAATTCTGCTGATCTATGGATTAAGGAATATAATATTTTTATATTATTATATTCAGGGGGACCATATCATAATGGATACAGTAAATACGTTCAAAAGTGGCCTTGATGCCTTCCTGGCGTGTAATAACATTTCCAGCTATGGCTACTAGACCACTGGAAGGAGTTAAACAGGCTGAACTGGATGGACTAAAGTCTTTATTCAGCCTTACATACTATGTTACTATGTTACTATAATCCATCCAGGGAATATGAGTAATGTTAACTCTTCTAATTAAAGGGATTGAATGCAATGTGAAAAATATAATCAATGCATGAAAATGTGTTGTGCGGGAGAGTTTTTTCTTTCCACACATCTATCAGGAGAAATTGATCTAGAGTAGCTCTAAACAATTTGGAAGAAGGTGCTTGCCCATCTGCAAAGGTGATTTAGTACCAAATTTTAATCCCCAGACAGCAGAAGTAAGCCTATGTTGAGCTACTACTGGTAAAAGTTCTGTCCTTCATCCCGAATTTGAGGCATAGTATGTTGTGATTGTAACCAGAAAGTCTTTGTATTGTTCCTACTAAAATCAAAAAATGTCTGTCAGGATCTTTATTTTCATGCTTCAGAGAAAATTGTAAATTCTTCTTTAAAGCAATTTACAGCTCCTTATTGTTTAATGTGGCCTGCAGAACAGCAATAGCAGTAACATTCTGCAGAGAGGCAGATAGGCATGGAGGAGTCAGAAAAATATGTCTCCTGGAGAGATACTATAAGGTTGGATGTATTAGCATTTGCGTTTCACCCCGAGTTGTTTTCGCATTTAAGCATATAGTACAAGATTAGTATGGGCTTGCTCATGATTCAGAGCCTTTATTAGGCATGATTCGCCGTTCCAGACAGGACAATAAAATGGGTTTTTCACGCTCCATGTATGGGCTCTATTTCCCGGTGAGAGTGTAGTGGTGTATTGTTGGCGAAAGCATAATAGAGCCCTTGCAGAGTACGAGCGTCTGCAGCATTGCAGCTTGCTGTGCATGTGTCTGTCGGACTTTCGATTGCATCTGTGACGTGTGGAAGCCGATCGCATGGATGACGTTGAGCTATTCGAGTTGACCTGACTTGTCCGTGTTTCCCTCAATAAACTGTATTGTGAGTTGCAGTCATGGTTGACCCCCCCATAGGCAAGGTATATGCAATTGTGAGCATGACCAAATTGGTTGGCTGCCCTCTCTGTGGGCATTTCCCAACCTATGCTCAGCCGCACTCTCAAAAATTTTTTGATGGCATGGCTACCTTGGTGGACAGGTATATCTCTTTCCACGACACCATGGTTAGCTGGAATGCGATTAAGTTAGGCTGTTACGAGCTGGCCGTCATGCCCCACGTCATAGGTGCGATCAACTGTAAGCACGTGGTGCTGGTGCCTCCGGTTGCAGATGCGTGCCTTTTTAAGTAAGTGTTTGGTTTCATTTTGCCTACTTCATTCCCTGCTGTTTTTTAGTCTAGCTTCCCCATATTTAGTGTGGGTTGTCCCTTGCATTTTATTGCCTCCTGTAAAGTGGCCCTCAATCTCCTCTTTCACCTAACTGCCCCTTGTTCCCTGTAGCTGCTTCACTTTATAGTAAGCCAATGTTAATGTTCATTTTCCTTTTGCTCACACAAGTTATGGCCTCCCACCTAACACTGCCTTCCAAGTCCCTTTTTATTACTCACCCAAAGAAGTCAATCTTATCAGTGCGTGTCCCTTTCTACTTTGCATCTGTTCTGTCAGTGTAGGTGTGGTTGAATGCTGCTCAGCTATTGGCCTTTGTGCTTTGTGTCTTTTGTGCAAGATGGGACATTCCATTAATGTCCATTGTGTTGCTGGACTTGATCTATGGTTTCTAAGCGTTCTGGCTGGATTTCCAGGCTCCACCCATAATGTGCTTATTCTTCATAAATCAAGTTTGGTCGTTTTCAGTCTGGCAAGCTGTCTGGCGAGTGGCTACTTGGTAAGTGTTGTCATTATTACTCTGCTGATGTAGTTCTTTCATGTAGAACTTGTGTATCTGTGGATGCATCCCCTGTCTCCCCCAATCCATTTTTAAATATTTGACGTTTACATTTTCTTCGGGTGATAATGTGTTAATGATGTATGTTTGGTAATACTTCTTTTTATTTTTGTAGGTGATTCTGGCTATCTGCCTACCCCCTGCTACTGTGGCTGATGACCCCCATTTTGCGCCCTCAAACGCATGCCCATGTGTCCTATAACTGGGCTCATGCCAAGACCAGGGCAGTGGTCGAGTGGGCCTTTGGTTTGCTTAATACTCCAGTACCAACCCCAGAAGGTCATACAAATTATTGTTGCCTGTATAACTCTCCACAATTATGCCATCCAGGAACAAGTTCCACATTATGTAGATGTGTTCCCCTCTGCAGCTATGATGGATGTTCCTGCAGAGCTTTATCGGGGCACACAGAGTGCTTCTGGACAGTCTTGGCAGAACCACTTGGTCTTGCTTTATTTTTGTGGTGTGTCTATGTATATATGTCTATATTTATATTAGGATTTGAGGCAAGCCTTGCCTTTTAAGGTTTGTTCTGTAAACTTCAACCCCTCTTTTCATGTATTTAGTGAGATTAAACTGAATGACAAAATCACTTATGCTTGTTTTGTTTATTGGTGTCACGAAACTCTGACATACTACTATATTTTGAACAATGTGGGCCCAAATTCTTAGGCTACTGAGATTTTAAATGAAAAACAAAACAAATTAAATCCTACCAAAAGTGTTTTTCCTTATTGCTAGGGTGGCTGGCCTACAATGTCTGGTGGTTCTCTGGCTTCCCGGAGAGCCACCAGATATGCCAGGTTCTCATTTTGCACCGACCACTGTGCTATCAGTGCCTACCTCTGACGGCAACTGTTCTGTTGTTCCACCACCATTGCATGGAGGTCATATTGGAGCAGCATTATGTGTCTCCATACGCTTTAGAAGAACAGGGCACTGTTTTGCTTCAAGGATCTGCTATCTGCTCGCCAATCTGCCTTCATCAACTGCACCTGCCTCGCCAGGGGAAAATGACGACATGCATGAGCCCATCATTCTCTTCCCTGGATAGGAACATTTGCAGCTGGAGCTGTAAATGGCTTTTCCACATGTGTTGGCTTGATGTGGGTGATGGGAACTCCTCAGCAGCAGAGCTGGCCCATGGAGGTTATTGCTGCAGCTGCTCTTCATGCTTCAGCTGTTGGTCATGCCGGAGCTGTGGATCCAGCTGTTGCAGCACAGGGAGTGGGGGGCATCTGCTGCAGAGGGAGTGGGGGAGGCAGCTGCTGCTGTTGCAGAGGGAGTGGGGGAGGCAGCTGCTGCTATTGAAGAGGGAGTGGGGGAGGCAGCTGCTGCTGCTGCAGAGGGAGTGGGGGAGGCAGCTGCTGCTATTGAAGAGGGAGTGGGGGAGGCAGCTGCTGCTGCTGCAGGAGGAGTGGGGGAGGCAGCTGCTGCTATTGAAGAGGGAGTGGGGGAGGCAGCTGCTGCTGCTGCAGAGGGAGTGGGGGAGGCAGCTGCTGCTATTGAAGAGGGAGTGGGGGAGGCAGCTGCTGCTGCTGCAGGAGGAGTGGGGGAGGCAGCTGCTGCTATTGAAGAGGGAGTGGGGGAGGCAGCTGCTGCTATTGAAGAGGGAGTGGGGGAGGCAGCTGCTGCTATTGAAGAGGGAGTGGGGGAGGCAGCTGCTGCTATTGAAGAGGGAGTGGGGGAGGCAGCTGCTGCTATTGAAGAGGGAGTGGGGGAGGCAGCTGCTGCTGCTGCAGAGGGAGTGGGGGAGGCAGCTGCTGCTATTGAAGAGGGAGTGGGGGAGGCAGCTGCTGCTATTGAAGAGAGAGTGGGGGAGGCAGCTGCTGCTATTGAAGAGGGAGTGGGGGAGGCAGCTGCTGCTATTGAAGAGGGAGTGGGGGAGGCAGCTGCTGCTATTGAAGAGGGAGTGGGGGAGGCAGCTGCTGCTGCTGCAGAGGGAGTGGGGGAGGCAGCTGCTGCTATTGAAGAGGGAGTGGGGGAGGCAGCTGCTGCTATTGAAGAGGGAGTGGGGGAGGCAGCTGCTGCTGCTGCAGGAGGAGTGGGGGAGGCAGCTGCTGCTATTGAAGAGGGAGTGGGGGAGGCAGCTGCTGCTGCTGCAGAGGGAGTGGGGGAGGCAGCTGCTGCTATTGAAGAGGGAGTGGGGGAGGCAGCTGCTGCTGCTGCAGGAGGAGTGGGGGAGGCAGCTGCTGCTATTGAAGAGGGAGTGGGGGAGGCAGCTGCTGCTATTGAAGAGGGAGTGGGGGAGGCAGCTGCTGCTATTGAAGAGGGAGTGGGGGAGGCAGCTGCTGCTATTGAAGAGGGAGTGGGGGAGGCAGCTGCTGCTATTGAAGAGGGAGTGGGGGAGGCAGCTGCTGCTGCTGCAGAGGGAGTGGGGGAGGCAGCTGCTGCTATTGAAGAGGGAGTGGGGGAGGCAGCTGCTGCTATTGAAGAGGGAGTGGGGGAGGCAGCTGCTGCTATTGAAGAGGGAGTGGGGGAGGCAGCTGCTGCTGCTGCAGAGGGAGTGGGGGAGGCAGCTGCTGCTGTTGCAGAGGGAGTGGGGGAGGCAGCTGCTGCTGTTGTAGAGGGAGTGGGGGAGGCAGCTGCTGCTGTTGTAGAGGGAGTGGGGGAGGCAGCTGCTGCTGTCGTAGAGGGAGTGGGGGAGGCAGCTGCTGCTGTTGCAGAGGGAGTGGGGGAGGCAGCTGCTGCTGTTGCAGAGGGAGTGGGGGAGGCAGCTGCTGCTGTTGTAGAGGGAGTGGGGGAGGCAGCTGCTGCTGTTGCAGAGGGAGTGGGGGAGGCAGCTGCTGCTGTTGTAGAGGGAGTGGGGGAGGCAGCTGCTGCTGTTGCATAGGTAGTGGGGGAGGCAGCTGTTGAGGCAGATGTTGTGTCTGATGGTGGTGAGAAGGCAACTGGTGTAGAAGAGGGTGGTGATGCTGCTGTTGTTGTAAAGGCAAATGCAGTGGATCCTCTAGATCTTGTATGGCAGCCAGTAGCAGGGGTGACTGTAGGGCCAGAGTGTCTGTAGGGCAGGTCAGTTAGCTCTCTGCTGTTTCTTTTCTTTTCCTCTTTTTTATTTCTTTTTTCCTCCCCCCTTTTTTCCCACTCAGTGTTGATCTCTATTTAGTGCAATTTGCATCATTTCCATTAATTGCGGACACAAGATCATAGCAGCATCACTGCAGGATGGTTTCTAACATATTTGTGATTAGAAATTACGTTCCCCCCCCAGTCTTCAGAACCCTTCCTTCTACCTCCCTCCCCAATACCATGGTTAGCTGTGTAGTTAACTGTTGGAAAGTTTAATTTAAAGCATCCCTTTAGCGTCTTACTGAACCGTTGAAGCTGTGACTTGTTTTCTTCCAGCTTAGTTACTGCAGTTTCTATTTCTAGGACACCTATCATCCCCTTTTTCCAGGTGTCGAAAGTTGGTGGGTTTGGGCTCTGCCAGAATTTAACTATATGACATTTGATGCCCATCAAGATAAGGTTTATTAGGAATCTCTTTTCCATTGGTAGGTTTGGCCTTTGCAGGTTCAGGAGAACTGTTGATTTCTTCAATGTTATGTTTATTCCTTCTTTTATGTCTCAGCTTTATCTTGCCATAGGGATTTCATATATTTAAATTTCCGCCAAATATGCTTTTGTTTTCTTTTTTGTATGTTCAGCCAATCTGTCTGGGTTAGTGGTTTCTTAATGTCCTGCTCCCATTTGTTTTTATATGAATCTGGTTTGCTACCCTTATTGCTATCGTAGTCAAATAGTGTCTTGTAGTATAAACAAATCGGTTTTATGGAGCCTCCAGAGAGAAAAATAGCGTTTGAAAACTAGTTAATGGCGTTAAGTTAGTTGGCTTTTTAACATGCCTAAGTAAATTGCATGCTGTGATATATTTTAAAAGAGTGTTCGTTTCCCATCCTATCTTTAGGATACAGTAGGTCCAGCCCTTATTCTTTGGATCAAAAGTCTTGAACTCTAATGTATTCTCTTGGGAACCGCAGTTTTGTGTGTTGTTCTCCTATTTATTCTTTGGTCGCTGTGGTTTTATCTAGGCTTATAAGACGTTGTGGGTGTGGTGACCTGTGGTGACCTAGCCTGGTTAAGGATGTTTTTTTTTAATGTGTTATGAGATGGAAGTGTCAGTGGGTGGGAAATATATCTGGAAATCTCTGTCAATATTTTCGGGTTTAAGGAGAATGCCTTGTCTGTTTAAATAGGATCTAGCGCTGTTAGTGTCCAATCTTCTAATACAAACACAAAAGGACCAGTGGTTCACTCAGGGCTGGCATTTACAAAAAAGCACACTCAGGCTGCTTGCTGCAACACAAAAGTGAATTCATTTATTGAATAAGACACATAAATTAATCAAAGAACCCCATCCCTCAATATTAAAAAGCTAGCATAGCTCAAATGAATGCGGGGGCCCCCCACACATACATATTTGCCACACCTCCTCCTACTCACACATACCACCACACATCCCTAGGGTTAAGGCTGGCCAGCCACTAATGGGTATTGTGAAGGGCGACTGCAAACCAAGAATATTATCCTAAGGCGGACCTAAACCGCATTTAGTGTTCAAAGTGCTGTGTGCTGTAAACAATGAAATGCTTGACACAAACGTGACTTGATAGCAGCGCAGTTCAACTGTATAGTCCTACAGTGCTTGGTGCCTGTATATGTCCAATAGCATATTAGGATCCAAGAAATTGCACTCTTGCCCAGTGGATCTAAAATTCCTACAGGCACTTACTTAGTTGTAATGGCGCGGTACCTTTAAATGGCGCCTTCATACATCGTTGATACTTAGCACAATCAGCTGAAACTTGCACAGTAAGAGACGCCACATGCATGGAACACATGAACTCCACAGGAGCCGCGCTGGGCCCGGCCGCGCCGTTGCGTCTGGCCTCCGACCCTGTACCCGCAGCTCTACTGTGTTACCTCTCTTGGGCGGCAGCCTCTTGCTTGGAATTGCGCTGAACCGCGCGTTTCTCTTCCAACGTATGGTATCAGCTGGCCAGCGTGTGCAGCGAGGAGAGAGGAGGAAGGGGCGTGGTCGGGCCTTCCGTCCACCAACGGCGTTTCGCCCCGCCTACTGGGGCTTCGTCAGGGTGGCTGCGGCCAATCACTGCCCGTCTTTTATCTTCATAGGCTTCCAGCAACAGCATGATTCGACCACACCTCTACTTTTAACCCTGTAAGCTCAGGCTTCTCTGGGACTTCACTTGACAAATCATCATCATGCTGAACAGTTTATCCTTTAGGGCAGCGCTGGCAGTCAGTAGTATATACTGGTCCGCATTCTATTAAAATATGTTTCATAGTTATTTGTGCCAAGCGTTAATGTATATAAGGGAGACCCATCTAGTGTCCGGTTGCAATTATAGCACTATTCTCATTAGTGTTATTCCTTCAACATCTACGGGCCAGGACACTCATACTCAAGGGACACTTACAGAGGTCCCGCATCCAACTCCAAAGCCCACCATTCAGGCAGGGAAAGGACATAATTGCAAGTAATATTTAGCATTGCCTCACACACGTCTAATAAGCACACCATAAAAAAGGGGAGCTTGAGCTATGCTAGCTTTTTAATATTGAGGGATGGGGTTCTTTGATTAATTTATGTGTCTTATTCAATAAATGAATTCACTTTTGTGTTGCAGCAAGCAGCCTGAGTGTGCTTTTTTGTAAATGCCAGCCCTGAGTGAACCACTGGTCCTTTTGTGTTTGTATTAGAGTGTTATTTTGGTTTTAGGGCGCCCACAATATTGTAAGGCAGTGCATTACATAGATGCACACATGGTCTCCCTGTGGCTTTTTAAAGATTGTATAGTTGTTGTATTGGGAGATGTTCTGTTGCCTCCTAACATTGACAGGTTGAGAACCATGGGTTATAGTTTAAAGGCACGGTTATAAGGGACCGAATTCCCCTCTTGTGGAGTTAAATTTGTTATTTGTGTGTTATAGATAAATTGACTACTATAGTTGTTGACGGTTGCATTATGGCCTTCAAATTAGATAGAACATGCCTCCAGGACATGCAAACTGCATTTGTCTCGTCAGGCGGGGAAGGTGGGGGCCAGGGTGAAGAAGTACGGGTGCTTTTCAAGAAACACAAGTCCCTTGTCATTAAACAATTAAAACGATATTGGGACATATGTACGATAGAAAACTATATCCAGAATAGAATTATCCCCCGCGGCCTACGGGAGCGCATTATCCCTGCGGAACATTTACGCTCAGACCGGTTCATGCAAAAGTGGCAGAATGAGTGCATAGAACATGGACTGAAAGTTATGCAATTGATCATAGAGGAGGAACAGATACAATTGACTGAACTCGATACTAGTATAAAAGAAAGCTGTAACAAATTAGATACATTGGCGGATATCCCGGATTTTCAGAGACTAAATGAACAGGTTAAAATGGAAGTGGAGCGAGTTCAGAAGGCAGTGAAAGATATAAAACAAAAGAAGTTCCGTAGAGACTTAGCTGAATTTGAAGGAGGGAAGGTTTTCTTGGAGATAAAGCCGAGAGGGAGATTTATGCCCAGGCAGCGGCAATGGAAAGAGATTTCCAGTGACTTATCCGGGGGGGAAACAGAAATGTCCGATGACAGTCCACCACGGGCCCCAAATAGAGTGCACCGTTCGGTGTCTTTTTTAGACCAAGGGGTAAAAAGAGGAGAAGGAGAAGGAGAAAGCGTAGCCAATCGAGTCAAAAATTTGAGGGGAATTCGGAAGATGAGGTCAAGAGGTCCTCCACCATAGAATCAGACAACATGGCTATGGGGAGAGATAGAGGTGGACACAACATAATTAACTTGTCCGATTTTAAGCTAAATGATCATCACGTATCGGTCTTATCGAAGGACTTATCCTTTTCCCCATGTAAAGGGGGGGATGAGTTTACATTGTATAAAGATACTACTTTATTTTTGCGGAAAGTGATGTTTAAAGCTATGTATTCAACACCAATGGCAAACAGTGATAACCAACAAGAGGACAGTGAGCCTTATAATTATGGATCTACCAGCAATGATGAAGTGGGGGAGAAAAATTGTAATGACTATGAGGAAGTTATACCTGACCTGATGCCAAAGTTAGACCACTTAAGGGAAACGTCTAAAAAGTTCCCACCTTTAAATTCTAATAAATATGTGTCCCTCTTTCTTCAGCTAGTGCAGCGTGATCTAAGGGAGGGCAACTGGACCTCCTTTGCAGGATGTGAAAATTTGACCAGAGATGAAAGATGGGCGATGCAGGAATTGGAGAAGGCAACTGGGGTTATTATACGTCCCAGTGACAAAGGGGGCAATGTTGTCCTCCTGGATGAAAAATACTATATTAAGGAGATAGAAGGGCAGCTTAATGAAACTAACACCTACAGGAGGATTTGGGAGAACCCCTTCCCGAGGGTGGTCGCACAGCTAAGTGACAAGCTAGATTGGGCTAGAGAGGAGGGCTTATTGGCCCCCAAAGTTTGGAATTACTTGAAGGTTAGTGATTACAATATTCCAGTGTTATACACCATTCCCAAGGTACACAAGTGTCTGTCGGAACCACCTGGGAGGCCTATTGTATCTGGGAATGGGGGACCATTAGAAAAAATAGCTAGATTTGTGGACGAAAATCTTAAACCACTAGTAAAGATTCTACCGTCATTTGTACTAGACAGCAATGATTTGCTGCGGAAGTTGAGGCAGGTCCACATGAATGATGACTGGCTATTGGCTAGTATTGATGTGGAAAGCCTGTATACGTCCATTCCCCATGCGGTGGGCCTCGAGGCGGTGAGACAGACATTTGAGGAAGTGGGACCTTGCGACGCCCACTATAATGAGTTTGTGGTTGAGCTATTAGAATTTGTGTTAACAAACAACTACTTTAGGTTTAACCATAGGTTCTTCCACCAGATTCGTGGGACGGCCATGGGAGCGGCCTGCGCCCCGTCGTACGCCTGCCTGCACCTGGGGCGGTGGGAGAGCCTTGAGGTGTATGGGCGGGCGGACTTCGGGGCGGGGGTCGCTCTCTGGCTGCGATACATAGATGATATTTTGGTGGTATGGAAGGGAACCGCGAAGGACTTTGAGAAATTCGTAGATAGTCTCAACCACAATGATCGGAATATTCGACTTACCTATAAATGGGACTCTGAAAAGGTGGAATTTTTAGACCTGTTAATAAGCAAACAAGCGGGGAGACTAATTACTACGACATATCGTAAGCCTACTGCAGGGAATACTTTGCTTCACTTCTCTAGTCACCATCCAGGCCCACTTAAACGGGGGATTCCCTATGGACAATTTCTAAGAATCCGCAGAAACTGTTCTTCAGTGTCTGACTATCTACGTGAGGCGCGTGACCTCAAGAAGCGGTTTAGGGAAAGGGGGTACCCGCATAGGTTGCTACGGACATGTAGTAAGAAAGCTTTGGAAATAGAACGGGATGCCCTACTTGAAGGAAGATACAAGAACAGCGATAGGAAAAGAAGAGGGAACCGGGGGGAGGATACGGATGGACAACCTGTGCGACTTATCACCCAGTTTGGGGCCCATTGGGACAAGTTTAAAAACATCCTAGAATCCCACTGGCATGTTTTACAATTAGATCCATCTATAGCCCGATGTATAGGACCTAGGCCACTTCTTACGGCCAGACGGGCGAATAATTTAAGGGATCAGTTAGTCCATAGTGACCTTAGTTCCAAACTGTTAGGGGTGGGAAGTGGGTCAGGAAAAAGACTCCAGGGGTGTTATAAGTGTGGGCATTGTCAGATATGTAAATTCATGCAAACCACTTCAATTTATTTTGGTATGAGAAATGAGGAACCAAGAAGGATAAAAGAGTTTATTAGTTGCGCATCCACGCTAGTAGTGTACTTGCTGACATGCCCCTGCGGAAAGAAATATGTCGGCAAGACTAAGCGGGAATTGAGGGTAAGGATAGGGGAGCATGTTAGAGATATAAGGAAGGTCAATATGAAGAGTCCGGTGGCGGAGCATTTCTTAGGGTGTCAAGAAAGCAATCCTGTGGGTATGAGGGTGTGTGGTATCTTTAGGTTACGTACCGAAGGAAGGCGAGGCTTTTGGGATACAAGACTGAGGCAGGAAGAGGCACGTTTGATTTTTGAGCTGGGGACTATGTCACCCAGAGGTCTGAATACAGAGACGGGCCTTGGTGCCTTCCTATGATTTATGGTAACCAAAGATGAATGAGTAGCCACAATTAAAGCTATAAAGTGGGATGCCCTATATAGAGGGATTAGAATCTCCGTCACGTGGCCCTCGCTGCCCTATGGGCTCCCCTAGTCGTTCTTGCCGGTATCCTGCTCCCCCCTCCCCGGTTTTTCCCTTCCCACACCCCATTCCCCCTTCCCCCCCCTCCCCAAAAACCCCAAACCCCCCCCCTCTTCTCTCCTCTCCCTTCTCCCCTCTCTCTCCCCTTTTTTATGGTGTGCTTATTAGACGTGTGTGAGGCAATGCTAAATATTACTTGCAATTATGTCCTTTCCCTGCCTGAATGGTGGGCTTTGGAGTTGGATGCGGGACCTCTGTAAGTGTCCCTTGAGTATGAGTGTCCTGGCCCGTAGATGTTGAAGGAATAACACTAATGAGAATAGTGCTATAATTGCAACCGGACACTAGATGGGTCTCCCTTATATACATTAACGCTTGGCACAAATAACTATGAAACATATTTTAATAGAATGCGGACCAGTATATACTACTGACTGCCAGCGCTGCCCTAAAGGATAAACTGTTCAGCATGATGATGATTTGTCAAGTGAAGTCCCAGAGAAGCCTGAGCTTACAGGGTTAAAAGTAGAGGTGTGGTCGAATCATGCTGTTGCTGGAAGCCTATGAAGATAAAAGACGGGCAGTGATTGGCCGCAGCCACCCTGACGAAGCCCCAGTAGGCGGGGCGAAACGCCGTTGGTGGACGGAAGGCCCGACCACGCCCCCTCCTCCTCTCTCCTCGCTGCACACGCTGGCCAGCTGATACCATACGTTGGAAGAGAAACGCGCGGTTCAGCGCAATTCCAAGCAAGAGGCTGCCGCCCAAGAGAGGTAACACAGTAGAGCTGCGGGTACAGGGTCGGAGGCCAGACGCAACGGCGCGGCCGGGCCCAGCGCGGCTCCTGTGGAGTTCATGTGTTCCATGCATGTGGCGTCTCTTACTGTGCAAGTTTCAGCTGATTGTGCTAAGTATCAACGATGTATGAAGGCGCCATTTAAAGGTACCGCGCCATTACAACTAAGTAAGTGCCTGTAGGAATTTTAGATCCACTGGGCAAGAGTGCAATTTCTTGGATCCTAATATGCTATTGGACATATACAGGCACCAAGCACTGTAGGACTATACAGTTGAACTGCGCTGCTATCAAGTCACGTTTGTGTCAAGCATTTCATTGTTTACAGCACACAGCACTTTGAACACTAAATGCGGTTTAGGTCCGCCTTAGGATAATATTCTTGGTTTGCAGTCGCCCTTCACAATACCCATTAGTGGCTGGCCAGCCTTAACCCTAGGGATGTGTGGTGGTATGTGTGAGTAGGAGGAGGTGTGGCAAATATGTATGTGTGGGGGGCCCCCGCATTCATTTGAGCTATGCTAGCTTTTTAATATTGAGGGATGGGGTTCTTTGATTAATTTATGTGTCTTATTCAATAAATGAATTCACTTTTGTGTTGCAGCAAGCAGCCTGAGTGTGCTTTTTTGTAAATGCCAGCCCTGAGTGAACCACTGGTCCTTTTGTGTTTGTATTAGAGTGTTATTTTGGTTTTAGGGCGCCCACAATATTGTAAGGCAGTGCATTACATAGATGCACACATGGTCTCCCTGTGGCTTTTTAAAGATTGTATAGTGTCCAATCTTCTTTATGTGTGATGAGATTCTGGATACTTCAAGGAAGTATTTATCTGGTATGGTAATCGATAAAGCCTGATAGAGATATATTAGTTTGGGGAGAAAAAACATCTTTATGAGTGAAATTCTGCCCGTCATATTTAGGGGTATTCACTCCAATTTTGATAGTTTCTTTTAGCAAGTGAATAAGGGGGGTGTAATTTAAGTGAAACAGTGGTTTTGGTTTCTTGTTTCTTAATTCCCAGATATTTGATATAGTTTTCTTCCATATGGAACTTGGTCACTTGGTGGAGTTCACGACAGTCTGCTTGGTACATATTCAGGGGCATAATTATTGATTTTTCAACGTTTAATGTGAAATTGGAATATTGACTGAAGGTTTCCAGTATCTGTATACATCTCTGTAGGGATTCCTTCTGGTTTTCTAGGGTTAGCAAAATATAATCTGCATAAGCTCCATATCCTCCATATCCTCATAAATTTCACATGAGAGTCTTTCAGAATGCCTGTCAACTTCTCGTGACAATGATCATGTTCAGCCTCTCTTTTACTGATAGGAAAAGAACACTGACACTTTTTCCAGGCGCTTGCGATTACCGATTTTTCTGCCACTTTGACTTGAGTTAGTAAAATGTGCACAAATTTGGTGACACCCTCTGGTTCACATCTAACAAGGCCACCCAAGGTTCTTTGTGTATGTTAGCATGCATAAGAGTGCACAATACGCTGAAGACCCATCAACAGACACGTTTTACCTTGGGGCATTCCCACCAAATGTGTAGGGCTGTACCCTCTGCAGGGTAGCCTCTAAAGCAATTTGCTGGATAGCCTGGGATCGTTTTGCTATACGCGACGGCACCAAGTACCATCTGGTGAGTATTTTATATGCCGATTCTAGTAGTAATAAAAAGTAGTAATATTTATACAGCACTTGTTAATCCCAGCACAGATATCTACCCAGTCCCTCCTGTCTCTCACTAGATTTAGGTCTGCTTCCCATTTGATCATGTATCCGTGTTTTGAGGAAGAGACCAGTACAAAAATAGGGCTGCATGGGGATTCAGGAGTGCCCACTTTGGCCACATGAGACCTACCAGATCCAAGTCTTCCATTGGTGCTGTCCTTGGAGACTGGGTCCTTGATGATGTAGCCCCCATTACTAGTTTGCTGGTGTGCTTGGGTGGCCATGTGTGTTTGCTGCTTTTTTCCTGCAATGTGAATAGGACATAAGCTTAGTCAAGCTCCATACCTTGTGTGGCTAAGCAATGGCTAACCCATCTTCTTCCATGTTTTGAAAGGAAGCAAGGTGTGTCACATACACATGTATTAAAAGATCAGTAATTGGCTTTGAGGTGGCTTGTGGCGCTATTCCAAGATTGTCCTTTCAAGGTCCAGCTACAACATTTAGGCCCTGCTGGTTTCATGAACTTGGTCATTGAAATTAGGCAGATTTCAAAATTAACACAACTACCCAAACTATGCCACAACTTACGTATTCCAGTAGCAGCACACATGTACGAGCTGATGTTCCCTGGCAATCCCTGGAGTGTTGTTGGGTTCAACAGCCCATACAGCAGCTCTTCTGCTGCATTAAAATTCAGATTGGGTGCTATTCCGCCTCTGGTTTGCAATCTGAAAAATATACAGAAAGAATTTAGCCATGCAAAGGTCACTGCTCACATCAACATCACCAATAGCACACAGTTCCTTACCCTTGCTGCCTTCTTTTGCTGATTTTTTTCCTCACAGAATGGTTCATGTCAACAAACCTCTTTTGCATTTGATGATCCTTAGCTCTGGGCCCATTATATTAACCTAATCTGGTGGTAGCATCCCAGGGGTCAGACTTGACAGCTTTGGGTGTGGCTAGAGACCAGCGTCCATAAAGCTGATCAAAATGGTCTGACACCTCATTCACTAAAGCCATATATTAGGCATCATTAAACCTGCCACTCAGGGTGCCCTGTGTCAGGTGCCAGCCAACATAGGATTGCCCATCATCTCCCTGTGTATTAGGGGTAGTAGGGGACATCTGCGCTATAGGTGGTGAGCCAGATTCTGAGGGAGTATATTACTGACTGGCTGGTGACTGGACATGGCTGCCTGGGTGTCTGGCCTTGTTTGGTCATGATGAGCGTGGAGTGGAGGCTGCTGGGTAGTGGGGGGTATCCAGATTGGTGCTGGCCTGCTGCGGATCTAGACCCCTGCTGCATGTGACACGGTAAGAAGTAGGAGTGTGAGCTCCATTGGAAGAGGGGGGTACGGGGGGAGGCTGCTCTGTCTTAGCCTTGCACTTTTCCTGGCACTGCTCTGCCTTGGCCTAGCAATTTGGCTGAAACTGGTGTGGCTTGCTCTAGCACCTTGCCTGCCACTGCTTGGGCTTGCCTTAGCACTTTATCTGCCACTGCTTGGGCTTGACCTAGCACAATGGCTGGAACTGGTGTAGCTTGCCCTAGCACTTTGCCTGGCATTGCTCTGACTTTGGCTGGGGTGGTGCTGGCTTTGGCTGTCTGTGTGATGGCATGCACTTGAAGGGGGCTGTGGTGAACTTACAACAGGGCATGGCTTGGTTCAGCTGTCTTGCTTGTGTATGTGCGCTTTTTACTCCCATTCTGACCTAACTCACAGTGTTGCCTTCAGTGTTTTCACAATTTTGCATTATGTATTCTTTAACTGTGTTTTTTTTCAAGAATTTCCAGTCATTTCCAGGAGCCTTCTATGGGGTGTTGTTCCCATTTGACAGATAATGTCTTGCTTGTAAATTTTTCAGTTTTCTTACTATTTTTGGGTAAAAATTCCATTTTTTTTAAAATAAAACATTTTCAAGAAAACCATATTGCTTGTAAAAGCCCCATTTCTCCTAATTACTATGATACCATATATGTAGCAGTAGACACCCGTTCCTGCTCAGGAACACCACAAACAGAAAAGAGCATTTTATGAGATTTTCACATGAAATACAAATAACATTTTCATGATAGGAGATCTGGTCCTACTAACATGCGTCAGCAGATGCACGCCTGGTTGCGCCCCTTAGATTTCTCTGTTTGGCCTGTGCATCACGTAGGTGACCGGTACACTGGTCTGCACATGCCCGGGCTCCCCCTGAACTTGTGTTCACTCTTGATTTGCAACATGCAATGCTTTCCTCTGTTCCTGTGTCCAATAGCCTCCTCCTGCCCCAAGTCTTCCATTTGCAGCTGCTTTGGCAAAATTCTTCATCAAACAATTGTTTTGCCTTCATGGCACCCTGATGATATTGTGTCTGACAGAGGATCCCAGTTCACATATATATTTTGGTCAAGTCACCTGCCGCTTTCTGGCAGGTGCCTTTCCAACCCCTCCTGCCCTGTGAAGTGGTATAGTGGTCTCAAATGATTTTAAAGGGGAATCCCCAGACTTATGTTACCCTCTCGGATTGTAGAATTAGTTCATAAGTGCAAAAAAGTTAGTTCCTTGTTTTTGTATTTTACAAGGAATATCGAGCCATTCGTGTGCAAACTCAGATATCGTAATTGACAAATCAAATGTTGGACCAAAACCAAAAATGGATGAGTGGATTTAACTAAAAACAGAGCCAGTTGCGTTACATGAAAATAAATAAAATGAAACAATTTAAATGTAGTCGTGATATTAATTTGCAAATTTCCAGATGTAAGCAGAATATTTAAAATGAAAAAGGTGGCAAACTGTTCAAGCTAATTCAAACAGGGCCTCTGTCTCCTGCTTAGCCCCCGCTAGGGGTTGGTTAACCTGCATGTGTAGAATTCCTTCTGTCATGTCTATGTCTGTGTGGTGTAGAAGGAACATACTTATCTCCAAGCTCTCTTTCTTAAATACCTCAGCTACCAAATGCAAAGGCTACCTCCAACAGAACAATAGAAGCCTTCATGAAATTCAATCCTCCACCCCTTAACACATGTGGCTAATTAACACTTCCACGAGGGCCCTGATTAATGCAACTGACAAAAAGAAAATATATATATATTATTACATATAATGGATATATTATAGTGTCTAGTACTTATTATAATGCATTTACTTCCTTTGAATCAGCCACCTCTGAATCGGCATCATAATAAATGACTGGTACACATCCACAGTGAGATGCCCTGGTGGACACCTGCTTACTGTGAGCTGACAACCCCCAATCTACACCGCCTCTTCAGTCTATAGCCAAGCCCCTGTTTGCTGGGATGCTAGATATGCCTCACCAAAAATGGGTTCCCCCAGGTCTTATATGGTGCAAGGGATGTCATCTTATGGTGAAGCAGATGAATCAAGAGGTTAGACAGTGAGCCAAGGTCATACACGAGGTAACAGTCCAAAGATGCATCAAACACTGGGATGCAGCAGGAGAGTGGTGGGGGTATGCCAAGGGGTCGAGCCCGGAGGTCAGAGGTAGCGAAGTATTCAAAGAAGCAGGCAGATTCATGGTCAAGCAGAGGTTGGTTCGGGCAGAAAACTGGGATGATCAGATGATCAGAAGTCAGTTCAGGAAGCAGACAGGAATGGTCAATTGGAGCAGAGTCGGCAACTGATGTACAAGACAGAATACAGCACACCCTTAGCATAGAAAGCTATAACAGGCATTATGGTCTGGGCTCAGTCCCTATTTAAGAGGACACAGGCCAATCAGGAGCTGTTGGTGGTCAGATAACTGGTGATTGGGTAACTTGGGATGACTGACAGGATTGGCTCCATATCCTAGAGGGTGGTCAGCTCTGTCCAGTAAGGCTGGCTGGGCCCTGATACTGTTCAGATGTAGAGGAGGCTTCACTGTCTGCCACTAGCAGTGCCTCCTTGAAGAGAAATCTTCAGATAACGGGGTGCATGCGTGGGCGCACACCCGCACAACTGGAGGACAGCGATGGAGTCAGCCAGGACAGACTTCTAGGAGCATCGAGAACTCCCTGCACCAGTCAGTTGGAGAGTGCCACGATGCCCAATAGACTCTCACCGAGGGCCCCCCGGCACAGGTACATTTCTTACACACAGCTTCCACATTCATCCAAGTTACCTATATATCAGTAATTAGTAATTTAATAATAATGTGTTAATATTAGAGATAATAGACATTTTATTTCTCCAGATGTTTTTTACAATAAGGTTTTAGTTCCCTTCTTTGCAGGATAGTGTCAGACTGCCAGATCAGGAGATCAGGAGGGCAGTCGGGGGAATTTTCTAGTGAGGGCCTTTCTGCGTGGATAGCTAGATTAAGCTCCTGCAATAAGGCCATCACAGTGCCAGAGATGTCTTCAAATAATTCAGAGCCCCCTAATCCATATATTACACCTTCTTGGTCTAGTTTCCTGATCCTCCTGGTGATCTGGCTGCAATGTTCATCTCACTGTGGTGTTTAGTAGAGCTGAGTCGGAGTTGTGGAGTTGGAGCTACTTAATTAATGTAACTTTAAGTTTAAGGAGGATAAGAAATATTAATCAGAAATATATATTATATTCTTTCAATCTGAGACCCTTATTTATGAAAATCAGTGAAAAGCAGCAGCAGCAGCAACAGCAGCGTGTTCTACTGCTATTATAATGAATTTTCCAATCTCCTCTGTCTCTTATACTTTATATCTTCATGCTGCCACAGGAATTTAAAGGGATTGTCCAGGCAGAAATAAAAATAAGTCTATACTTTGTTCCTCGCAGCTTCTCCATGCAGGTCTAGTGTTCCCTCGAAGCTTCTCCATGCAGGTCTAGTGTTCCCTCGAAGCTTCTCCATGCAGGTATAGTGTTCCCTCGAAGCTTCTCCATGCAGGTCTAGTGTTCCCTCGAAGCTTCTCCATGCAGGTCTAGTGTTCCCTCGAAGCTTCTCCATGCAGGTCTAGTGTTCTCTCGAAGCTTCTCCATGCAGGTCTAGTGTTCCCTCGAAGCTTCTCCATGCAGGTCTAGTGTTCCCTCGAAGCTTCTCCATGCAGGTCTAGTGTTCCCTCGAAGCTTCTCCATGCAGGTCTAGTGTTCCCTCGAAGCTTCTCCATGCAGGTCTAGTGTTCCCTCGAAGCTTCTCCATGCAGGTCTAGTGTTTCCCCGCAGCTCCTCTTATGCAGTCCCAGCATCTTTATACTCACTGATGGTACTGAGCCAAAGATTCTGTCTTTCTGCACTGGGGGCCTCTTTTGGTGGCATCCATGAAGCCTTGTTGCCCCTACATGCCTACTCCATTCATTTCAATGGAGCAGACATGACAAGGCAGGTTCAGCACTCCTCGCCTCAGCATGCCCCTTCTCATGCAACAAATAGAGATAGGGCCATAAAGCCATATAGATGGGTGTCGCCATGTCTTCCCGATGATAGAGGATGAAGTTGCTTGTTCTTCCTCATTGGTAAGTATGAAGATGGGGCACATGCAAGACAATCTTGAATGTGCAAATGCAGTAAAGAAGGCAGTTAAAGATCTCTTTCACCTTGCCCAATTTTAGCAAGAAAGAAAAGCAATCTTGCATAATACAAAGCGTGCTCTCATGACTTCTGCAACTACAAAGGTTCAGCTCACTGTCCCTCCTCTTCCCACTTACCATACATTGGAGATTATTTGTTTCCCATACAGATTTGTCGAAATGTAATATTGTTTTACATATTTTAGTTTGTATGCCTAACATGTATGTTATAACTTGACTTGAATACTCTAATCCAATAATATATTACTATTTACTATAAATAATATAGAATACAGTAAAACATTAAAACATCATTAAAAGCAGTCAAATTAAAAATTAAAATATCCCACTAGATTTAATGGAAAATAAAGACAGTCAGGATTCCTCAATCTCTCAACAAATTATTCATCAAAAGGCACGCTGAAAACTTAAAATGAGAACACTCCCTCGTGCCTGGACTGTGCACAAATTACGCTTAAAAAGCAGAAAACCCAGTGAAAATACAAGATGGACCAAAACCTGGGAAGGGGCGGGAACAAAATCCCAGGTCTTGGTATGCTCTGAATTGTGAGATTGCCTGACGGCATGTGAGCAACAGAAATATAAATAAAATGTAAATAAAGAAAAAAGAAGTCTGAATGCCAAAGCCAAAAAAACCCCTGCAATCAGATCACACTACATAGCAACATGTTTTTAGGATAGAAGAGTGATCACGTAGGATGTGCTGTAAAGACAGAGATGCCAAGTTATCCTGTTATTTAGGAGTCACCCTGTTATGACCCCCTCACCCAGTCACCATGTAACACCATGAAATCACCCTGCAAAACATTAATTTCTACCTCCTCGCTGTTTGGCTGACTGCCATCTCCAACCCATGCAGTATACATGAACTCCTGTCCCTCTCTATTAACCTCCGCTGACTTCTTCTAAATGGCTGCTTACCTATATTTGTCAGGGTTTGTGTGGCCTCAGTATGGAGCTCGCCTATTGGTTTCAATGGATGCCTCCATACACAAGGAAATTTTGTGTATGAAGGCTCCAATTAATGACAATGAGAGCTTGCTTTTTTTGTGTCAGTTACCGTAATAGTGACAAGCACAACCAGAATTACTATGTAAGAATTATGGATTTAAGACCCTTACATACCTGCAAATTGTCATGTTGGTGATAAGCACTTTTACCTTTATAAGTCTGCGAATAAGCTAAAGCACACCCCCGCAATGGGCATGATCCTGTAGCTGGTCTCCTTGTAAACTGACTCCCTTCTGCAGTACTTGCCTCGAAGCTGGGGCCAACATAACGCTGAAACCTGCTAGAGCCCACTGGAGGATCCTCTGAATCTCTGGTGGACCAGTCCAAGTCTGGAAACAATGTAAATGGTTCAATATATATATTTTGCTTTTGCTCATTGTCTTTTACTTAATCATTTCACATGCTCATGATTTGTTCTAGGTCCCTGTGTCTCGGTGCTCGGCACGCTGTCATCCTGGGTCCAGAAAAGCCTCTGCCAATCATATTCATAACTGCTGCTATGACTGTGTCCCATGTTCTGAGGGGGAAATAGCCAATCAAACAGGTAAGACGGTTTTAATTGGTTCCTTTCAGAGCTGCCCCCCTGTCACTCCCTACACTGGGTGCCAGTGGAAGAGGATTAGCCCTCTATGGCCACGTCTCTTCCTATATTTTATTGCAAGACCAAAGATACCAAGACAAATGCAGTCTACTGCAGTCTGCAGCCCTCATCCCTGATCAGCTCCTTTTACTCTCATGCCCAGGACTGGAATGTCCTTCCCTATACAATTCACAACTTGCTTATGATTAAACTATAATAATAATTATTTTATTGATATTTTATTAGAGGTTTGAGGGTTTTAACACCTGCTGCTATTTATATCACCTCTGCAGTCATGGATGCAGTGGAATTACAATTTAAGCTGGAGAAGCCTCTATGAATGTTTCTGGAGTCGCCCACAGGGTGCTGTCCAACTATATGCTGGCCAGAACATAAGCAGCGGAGAAGAGTAATGTCTTAAACTGACTATTTTTGGGGGGCCTCCAAATTGGATGGTTTAAACCAGTTTGTCAGTGATGGGTGTGGTAGGGGTGTGGTTTAGCATGTGGTTTGATTATAGGTCACATGCTCCAGGCATATTTGGTCCATAAAATATGTTGGTCGTTGAGCCAAGGCTCAGAAGTTTGTGCATTCCACTACCACAATTCACCCAAAGAGCCCAGATATCCTGCAACCTGCATTTGGTGGGGCAGTCTTCCCCATGTCAGAAAAGTACTGAGACCTTTATTGGGGCAATTGAAGTTTATATTTTGAATGTGTCTTGCCTGCTTTGCTGACCCAGAACTTGAGTCTGAAATCACTTGGTCCCTATGTGAGTGGTCTAGAAATGCACTGTTGTGTGTGTGTGTGTGTGTGTGGGGGGGGGGGGTAATTCTGGTTGATGAATGGATAGTCTCTGTGTTAGCCACCTTCTAGTTCTCTCTCCTTGAAAGGGACGATTGGGCTGTACGATTGTGCAGGGTTAGGTACAGGTTGCACAGTGTATTGACTGTAGTAGGAACTATTCTCTTGCTTGAAGTGGGGGGTTTGGCCAACTGTATGACAGGATTTGGCTATAACCCGTCAACAAGGGCTAGCCCTGCTTCTGGCACTGGATGCAGGTAGTCATCTGGCTTGGCTTACTGTAGCAGTGTGAATTGGTAGTGGGTGCCACTTCTGCTAAAGCTGCTGCCGCTTCCTTTACAACAGCCGGCTGCTCAAAATCAGCTTCCAATGGAGCTCTCTGTAGCTTTATTTCTGGCCCTTTTCTTCACATATTGTGCAGCCCAGTGGGTCCTCTTGGCTACAGCCTGGCTGTCCCTTTCAGCTTCAAGCTCTCTGTTTATGTACTTTACTTCCCTTCCAGCTAAGGAAGCTTTCACTTGACCTACCTCACCTTTAGCTTTGGCAAAGGTGATTACATTACTTCATACTGACCTCTTTAGACCTTGGGAGCTTGCAGACTCATAGGATTGGGTCTTAAATTATCATGGCAGACAGAAGAAGTAACACTCTCTATTGCTTGGGTGTAGCTACATCTATAATCAGAGATCTGTATCCCGTATATAAAAATGGTTAGGCTAAGGGTCAGTAGTTTGGAGTAGCTACAATGGTCTAAGAGGGCAAGCTACAAGAGTGAACATGCTCAGTATAAATACGTAATTACATAACAACTTAGTAAAACCATTTTGAAACATATGTGAAAGACCAGAAGAGTGTAAAACACCACAAGATGGCGATGGCTGCAATACATTTCTATAAAGCTATAGAACGTAATAGACTTCAAAAGAGCAAATAAAACATTAAACTGATGAAATACCAGAGGGAATTGGACCATAACAGTAAAAATGTGGGGTATTTTTTGGAACAAGCTAAGCACAGCACCAGGGGATTATGCTTCAAATCCTTAAGGGTTATTTTCTTTGGTTTCCAGACACAAAATAAATAGCATACTTCAGTAGTGAAAGAAACCATTTTAGCTTATTACACTGTGATGCCCAAAAGATCCCGGAGCCTAACAAAATATATAGTAGGTTGGGGAAAGAAGGTGAAAAGCAATGAAAATAAATGGAGGAGGCATCTGGAGTTAATCTGGGCTAGGACTTGCATAAGCATGGATCTGGAATGGTGTCTTGGGCAGGAGCACTAGGAGACCAACAAGTATCACTAAAAGGGTGCAGAAAAGCCCTGACCTGTTTGGAAGCCATGTGCTGGAGCTGAGCTGTGAGTAGGTCTGAAAACCCTGCGCTGGACTGTTTATTTATTTCCTCTATAGCATTAATGCTGCTTAGTATAAGACATTTTTGTGATTTAATTACATACAATTCAATAAAAGTTTAGTAAATTAAGCTGCAGCTCCCCACAATCCATTCAGCTGTGTTTTAGAGAGAATGTACTGTCACACACAGCAAAAGTCATGTTTAAAAAATATATCAGCGATAAATCTCAAAATCAGTTTCTAGTCACTTATTTTCTTGTCTACTTTTATGTTCTATACAGTGTTAGTATTATATATTGAGATGCACACACTCAGCTTTGCGGCACGGGTCACAGTGAGCCTGGGAACCACAGGAAGTCTTCATACCTTGAGATTACTGAGCAGCCCCTCCGGCTGATCTGCTTCTGGGGCTCTCGACTGGCCTCACCATACATTCTTGGTGATCTCAGGTATTTGCTGCATGTGCGCTGTCACTCACAACCTCTTCCCTTCTCGCTGCTGGAGTTGAGGTAGAGCATTGCGCATCATGCTAGATGTTTAGAAACATCTCTGACCACTATCGTGATTAATGCCAAAGATTCAGTTTATTTTTTCAAACTACATAACACTAAAACTAACGCACGTTTCATCAGTCCATCATGATGTCATCAGAGTTTTCCCATTCCTAACCCTTTTATGCTGTTTCTCCTCCTATCTCCACCCTTATTACATAGAGTCACTTGTTTTTAACTCCTCATTGTTTCTTCATTATCTCTTGCCATGATGTCCCCAGCATGCAGTAGCCACAACATCTCTGCCACTGCCTCTGTGATCCTGAATCATCTCTCTATATACTCTATATATGATCCTATACAGCATATAGAATAACTGATTACTGGGGTTCTGACCAGAATATGGCTTTAACTGGTCAAAGGATTCTCAGGCTACATTTAGTCATGGCTCCTGCTTTAAGTCACTGAAAGCTTGCTCGCTTCAAGTTGCTAATTGCTGCCCAGCATCAATCTAGAGCAGACATGCACAGCTGGCTCTGCAGAACCCTTCCCCTGTGCCTTGTGCACCCAGCAGAATATTTTTTTGGGAAGCAGAGCATACCAAAACATAATTGGGGAGGAGGGGCATTGGGTAACCTATCCATTCCCCTAGCCTACAGTGAGGGAATATTTTATACTACAGAGGCTTGGCATCTGTAGAATATCCCCCATGTGATTAATCACATCATTGGATAGGAGGGGCATGGAGGGGCATACCTTAGGAATGTAATTAGCCAAATGGTGGCGATTCCACAGAGGTTCCACCTCTGTAGTATAAAAGACTCCCTCCCTGGTAGCCTGGCATCCCCCCTCAATGGATGCTACATCCATGCTACATCCTCTTCTACTCTCCTTGTTACATTGCACAGCATGGCATCAGCATAATAAAATGCACATTGCTGGGGGCCACAGGTCATGTGACCTATTAGTCTTAGCACTAGAATGGTGTGTCACTGCTTAGAGACAATAGAATACTGAGATGAGCGATCTGATCCTGGTGAATCAGAATTTGATATGATTTTCAGGGAAATACAGATTTGGCACAAAGCCAAACCCTGTGGGATTCGCATCGATTTAATTTTTCCCTGAAATAGTAAAAAAAAATCACCTGAGTCCTCACTATCTAGCATCAGGCAATGTCCTGCCAGCCTGACCACCAGCGCACCCCACCGCATGGAGGTGATCTTTATCACCTCAATAGAGAACTAACATGGGAAGCCCTTACTGCCCCTATCACTTGCACTGACATCACAAGTGATAAATGATGGAAATTGCCTGGTGCTGGATAGGGATGTAGTGTTAAAGAGATCCACTGACCTGCACATTACTCTTGCAGCATTACACAGCACCTGATTCACAATGTCCATCCGCATTTATGACTGCTCCTAGTGGCATCAGGGTTCCTCCTCTTCGGCAAATGTGTGCTGCCAATGACATCCAGCACAGCATCCAGAGCAGAGTTCAAACAAGCCAATGACCCCAAGAATGAGTGCATGGCTATTAGCCATTGGTTGTTGGGGTCTCTAAGGTTTGTTCGGCTTCCCTTGCCCAAGGTCTGTCAGTGTTCCATCAGCAGCTGCTTGATATCATATACTAAGAATAGCGAATATGTGAATAATCTTGAAACACTACCAGGCCTTGTGGTTTCTACTACAGAAAATATCAAATCTCACAGTCATTCTCAAAGATTTCTTTACCAACTTCCCAATTCCAAGATGGCTGCACAAATTTCAAGTGTATCCCTTCAATCCCCTCTTTGATCATCACAGGATGATCACACAACTACTTCCTTATGTATCTACACAAGATACGATTCATGGAGGGGCGGAGCTTGCCATGGAGCGGTGAAGACGTGCAGGCAGTCTGCTCCCGGCAGAAATAGCTTATACCAGCATACAGCTCAGAACCCTGCGAGCCCATCCTACAGGGATCACCCACCAATCATCTGTGGGATCCCCCTGACTCACCCTGACCCAGATTTGGCGACCTGGAGAGTGTGACCTGACCCGGATGAGGGGCGGCGAGGTTGCGCCCACCATCTTACCTGTCATTTACAATCAGAGGCTGCGGAGCAGAGCGGCGAGACTGCAGTAAGGAGCGGGCGAGAGTGGTGGGTCCCAGATCTCTGGGGGAACCCCGTGCTGCCTTCCCCAAGACACGAGCAGGAGCGGGGCCGAGTGCTCCACATTCAGGACCGGACGCCCAGTACAGCAGCGTGTGGCGGTGGCTGCCGCCATCTTGGAGTGTCACTTCGGCGGCGAGAGAGAGGAGACACAGCTGAGGTGAGGAGCGGGCAGGGGTGCCGGGCCCCAGCCAGTCGGGGGATTCCTCCCTGCTCCCTCTTCCCCTCCTTAGACGCAGATTGGTGCAGGGCTGGGCGTGAACCCAGGTGTCTGAGACCAGCCAGCCTGACCCTGTATCAGAGAAGGACATTCTTAAAGTGCTCTTGCACCACCACGTGCCCCTCCCTGCACTGGAAGCAGAAGACTCCCTGCCATAGAAGGGAGGTTACATGCGAGGGCCCTGACTCCACAGCCCCCAGAAAAGAGGGACAGACTCACCTTTCCCTCCCATATACCACTCACTGTCAGTCCCGGAGGGAGTTGAATTGGGGACCCCTCTGGACATCCTGGGCTGGACGCCCCTCATTGGCCCCTCCCAGACACCCCCACCCTCATCAAAGCACCGCTAACAATTTTGAGTTGAAAAGCCCTCAGTTTTTAACCTCAAAGCATTCGGACTCTTGCAACCCCAATTGAAGCACCCTTAAAGCATACGGGACCAAGCTTTCCTCACTCGAGCACCTTCAAAGCATCCTGACCCAGATGGCCACCGATTAGGGGCCTTTCCTGCACCCGAGGCTGGACATCCATCACTTGAGCACCCTCAAAGCATCCGGGTTCCAGCAGCCCTAATTGAAGTGCCCTCAAAGCATCCTGGGTCGGACGCCCCTCACGCAAGTGCCTTCTTTGCATCCTGAGCTGGGAGTTCCCCACTGAAGTGTCCTCAAAGTGCCCCTGGACACCCGGTGACTGACAACCCTCACTCAAGCACTCTCAAAGCATCTGGGAGTTGACAGCCCTCTTAGAAACACCCTCCCTTAAAGCAACTTAAGCACCCGTAAAGCTCGCTGGTCCGGGCACCCGGCCTTTAAGTGCCCTTCAGCATTCTAAGCCGGACTCTCCAAATTTAAGTGCCCTCAAAGCTTTCCGGAACAAACTCCCCCATCCCTCTTCAGCTAAGAAATCCAGAAATCCATGGGAGGCGGCAGCAAACCTAAGGATAACAGGGGTCACCCAAGAAGTGCGGTGGAAACTAATCAAGGTGGTCTTAATCGCTAGATATCCAAGCCTATGGGGCCTGCTCGAGATTCGGGTTCCACCGAAGAGGCCCCCCGGGGGGGGGGGGGGGAATGGGGGAGATAACGAGCAGGGGGGGAGGTCCCGCGAACCCGAGCTCCTCTGTGCCTGATAGCACCCTGTCCGATATTTGGGCCTACCTGCGATCTATGCCAACTAAGGAAGATCTCTCCACGATCACCCGCTCAATCAGTGAGAAGCTGTCTGAAGAGGTGGGGCTCCTACTAGAGATGAGTGAACTAGAGATGGAGCCTGAAATATACACTCTGGACTTGGCAGCAGCATAGGGAGCACATATATTGCCTGAAAAACACACCCAGGAGTTGGCAGCAGCATAGGGAGCTCATATATGGCCTGAAAAACACATTGGAGTTGACATCAGCATAGGGAGCTCATATATTGCCTGAATTACACACCCAGGAGTTGGCAGCAGCATTAGGAGCCCATATATTGCCTGAAAAACACATTGGAGTTGGCAGCAGCATTAGGAGCCCATATATTGCCTGAAAGACACACTCTGGACTTGGCAGCAACATAGGGAGCACATATATTGCCTAAAAAAAAACCCAGGAGTTGGCAGCAGCATAGGGAGTTCATAAATTGCCTGAAAAAAACACCCAGGAGTTGGCAGCAGCATAGGGAGCTCATAAATTGCCTGAAAGACACACTCTGGACTTGGCAGCAGCATAGGGAGCGCATATATTACCTGAAAAACACATTGGACTTGGCAGCAGCATAAGGAGCCCATGTATTGCGTGAAAAACACATTGGAGTTGACAACAGCATTAGGAGCCCATTTATTGCCTGAAAGACGCACTCTGGACTTTGCAGCAGCAGCAGCAGCAACAGCATAGGGAGCTCATATATTGCCTGAAAGACACACCCAGGAGTAGGCAGCAGCATTAGGAGCCCATATATTGCCTGAAAAACACATTGGAGTTGGCAGCAGCATTAGGAGCCCATATATTGCCTGAAAAACACATTGGAGTTGGCAGCAGCATTAGGAGCCCAGAAGTTGGCAGCAGCTGCAGCAGCATTAGGAGCCCATATATTGCCTGAAAGACACACGCTGGACTTTGCAGCAGTATAGGGAGCACATATATTGCCTGAAAAACACACCCAGGAGTTGGCAGCAGCATAGGGAGCTCATATATTGCCTGAAAAACACATTGGACTTGGCAGCAGCATAGGGAGCTCATATATTGCCAGAAATACACACCCAGGAGTTGGCAGCAGCAGCAGCATTAGAAGCCCATATATTGCCTGAAAACACACCCAGGAGTTGGCAGCAGCATAGGGAGCTCATATATTGCCTGAAAGACACACCCAGGAGTTGGCAGCAGCAGCATTGGGAGCCCATATATTTGCCTGAAAAACACATTGGAGTTTGCAGCAGCATAGGGAGCCCATATATTGCCTGAAAAACACATTGGAGTTGGCAGCAGCATTAGGAGCCCATATATTGCCTGAAAGACACACCCAGGAGTTGGCAGCAGCAGCATTAGGAGCCGATATATTGCCTGAAAGACACACTCTGGACTTGGCAGCAGCATAGGGAGCACACATATTGCCTGAAAAACACACCCAGGAGTTCGCAGCAGCATGGGGAGCTCATATATTGCCTGAAAAACACATTGGACTTGGCAGCAGCATAGGGAGCTCATATATTGCCAGAAATACACACCCAGGAGTTGGCAGCAGCAGCAGCATTAGAAGCCCATATATTGCCTGAAAACACACCCAGGAGTTGGCAGCAGCATAGGGAGCTCATATATTGCCTGAAAGACACACTCAGGAGTTGGCAGCAGCAGCATTGGGAGCCCATATATTTGCCTGAAAAACACATTGGAGTTGGCAGCAGCATAGGGAGCCCATATATTGCCTGAAAAACACATTGGAGTTGGCAGCAGCATTAGGAGCCCATATATTGCCTGAAAGACACACCCAGGAGTTGGCAGCAGCAGCATTAGGAGCCCATATATTGCCTGAAAGACACACTATGGACTTGGCAGCAGCATAGGGAGCACACATATTGCCTGAAAAACACACCCAGGAGTTCGCAGCAGCATGGGGAGCTCAAATATTGCCTTAAAAACACATTGGAGTTGACAGCAGCATAGGGAGCTCATATATTGCCTGAAAGACACACCCAGGAGTTGGCAGCAGCATTAGGAGCCCATATATTGCCTGAAAAACACATTGTAGTTGGCAGCAGCATTAGGAGACCATATATTGCCTGAAAAACACATTTGAGTTGGCAGAAGCATAGGGAGCTCATATATTGCCTGAAAGACACACCCAGTAGTTGTCAGCAGCAGAAGGAGCTCAAATATTGCCTGAAAGACACACCCGGGAGATGGCAGCAGCAGAAGGAGCTACCATGCATCAGCTACTCGCATGCATCAGCTATTGGTGGGTGGAAATCCTGGCTGATCCATGTCTGATTCATCTTCACAAAGGTGAGTCTCTCCACATTTTTCATGGACAGACGAGTACTCCTTGGCGTTACTATGGCCCCCGCAGCACTAAAGACCCGCTCAGATGGCACACTACTGGCCGGGCAGGACAGCTTTCCCAGGGCAAACTCTGCCAGTTGCGGCCACAAGTCATGTTTGGCTGCCCAGAAGTCCAGCGGATCCTCAAGGTGCGTTGGCATGGTCATTTCAAGGTATGACATGACCTGCTGGTTCAAGCCCTGCTGCAGGTTTTCCTGCTGCTCATGAGTAGCCTCACTATGCGGGTGCAGAAAGCTACTCATTAGCGACTGAAGGCTGCTGCTGATGGAGATGCTGCTCCTGCCACCCCCCCCGGCAGCCATGGCAGTGGAAGGTGAGCGCAGAGGTCCCCCCTAGTCAGACCTACGAGAGTATGGTCTGTCCTTCCTCTCGGCGGGTTTAGCTTGTCTCAGCTTGTCCTCCCTCTCGGCGGGTTTAAAAAATGCCCCCATTTTGTGCCGGAAGCGAGGGTCCAATAAGGTGGAGAGCCAGTAGTCATCCCGCAGAAAAATGGAGACAATTCTGCTACGCAAGCACGTGAGCATGCATCGTGCCATTTGTGCAAGTGACTCGGAGGGATTACATGTCTCCATCTCCACTGCACACTGCCAGGGTGTGTCTGGGTCTTCTGTCTCGCCCCTCTCACAACCCTCTAGCTCCACTGGCTGCTCCTGCTTCTCCTCTCCTGTCAGATGACTAGATAAACCACCCATTTCGCCAAAACTAAACTGCGCTTCACTGTGCTCCTCCTCCTCCCCAGCTCCCATGGGGTTTATGTGGCCGTGAAATGTATGCGACATGTCTCCAGTGCCCTGACCAGCCATGGTTTCCAACATGTGTTGTATTACATGAAGCAGCGGAATCATGTCGTTCATGCCATAATCCTGGCGACTGACAAATAAAGTGGCTTCCTCAAAGGGCCTGAGCAAACGGCAGGTGTCACGTATGAGCTGCCACTGGTTCACATTAAAGTTACACAGGGGAGTCCCCCTATCTGCTTGGATCATCAAGAAATCAGTGATGGCTTTTCTCTGTTCGTATAGTCGATCTAACATATGTAGGGTGGAATTCCAACGGTGGAAACAACAAATCAGACTATGTTGGGGGATACCGTTCTGACGCTGTAGCTCAAGAAGGGTGTGCTTGGCGTTGTAGGAGTGGCTGAAGTGCATACAAAGTTTTCTGCCCGTTGTTAGGATGTCTTGCAGATGGGGGGAAGACTTCAGAAAACGCTTGACAACTAGGTTGAACACGTGTGCCATACAGGGTGCATGGCTCAGGCTTCCTTGTCTCAGCGCAGACAAGATGTTACTTCCATTGTCAGTCACCATGGTACCCATTTCCAATTTTCGTGGAGTAAGCCATGTTTTGATTTCTTGATGAATGAATTTCAGGAGCTCCTCCCCTGTGTGACCCCGTTCGCCAAAGCAAACCATGTGAAGCACAGCGTGACACCGCCGTGCCCTGCACACATGGTAGGCTGAAGGGTCATTGAGAATTGACCGTACAGTGGAGGCCGAGGAGATGGCGGAGGATGAGGAGGCAGAGTCGCTCACTGTGACAGGCAAAACGGCCTGGGTGGGTGTCTAAGTTGCTGTGCAGGAACCACATTCACCTAGTGGGCCGTAAAGGACATGTATTGTCCCTGACCGTAGTTACAGCTCCAGATGTCGGCGCTGCCGTGCACTTTGGTGCACACCGACAGGCTCAAGGACTGGCCCACCTTCTGCTCAACAAATTTGTGCAGGGCTGGTACTGCCTTCTTTGCAAAGAAATGACAGCTTGGGACTCTTCACCTCTGCTCGGCACAAGCCATCAGCTATCTGAAAGGTGCAGAGTCCACCACCTGAAAAGGGAGGGACTGCAGCACTAGCAACTTGGACATTAGCACATTTAGCTTCTGTGCCGTAGGATGAGTGGGCGCATACTGTTGTCTCTTGGACATGGCTTTGCTGATGGATTGCTGGTGGGATGAGTGACTTTAGTAGGAGGAGCAGGAGCATCTGGAGCAGCAGAGGATGGGTATGACGCGGCTGAGGTGCTGGAGCCTTGGCTGGGTGAAATTGGAAGTGGCGTGGCACTGGCTGACGCAGCAGGCTGGACCCCCACTTCAGAGCCTCGGTTCTCCCAGGCCGCTTTATGGTGACGCTGCATGTGTTGCCGCAGGGCCGTGGTACCAACATTGGGGCCCTGGCCACGCTTGACCTTCTGTCTACACATCTTGCATGTGGCCGGATTACCCTCCTGCGGATGCTTGAGGAAATAGTGCCACACTGCCAAGTAGCTAATTTTCCCTCCAACAGTCCGCACTAATTCACGGCTGCCAACTCCAGGAACCCCTGCTACACTACCTCCCGGGAAGGCAGCCTGCTGCGCAGCAGGTGGTCTACCCCATCCACGTGTGGCTCCAGACATCCCAATTCTGCCACCATGCTGACTGCCAACCCTACTGCCATCATGCTGCTTCAGCTGCTGACTCTGGGGCAACCTGGGACTCTCTTCTCCTGATGATGATGAAGCCCCTTCTGTACCGGGCTCCCAAGTGCGATCGGCTTCATCATCATCAACATCATCAGCATTGAGATGTGCCTGCAAGTCACTGATGTCCTCCTCGGTTTCCACAAGAGCGTGTGTTGCAGGAGACGAAACGCTCACCACACCACCTCCCATGCCACTCTCCTCCTCAGTGTTTGTCTGCCTAGCAGAAGAAGCGGCGGATGTCTCCTACATTTCTTGGCTGGGCAGTAGCTGCTGACTGTCCTCTAACACATCGTCCTCACTTAATAGTGGAGCTGAACCCAAAGCATAAGATATGTCGGCTGGAGGGGGGTGTAGGACAGAGGCAATGGAAGGTTAGGGGCTGCTCCCGGGCCATGGCAACTCAGGGTTGTGTCCGAGGAACCTACGAACTGTTGACTGGGGGTGTCAGATGTAACTTGTGATGAGGTCGATGACCGCTTTAACCAATCGATGGCGGCAGATGCGTTGCTAGTCGAGACACGACCGCTAGCAGATACTGGAAGATCAGGCCTCACACCGCGACTCCTGCTGCCACTCGCCCCTAGTCTGCTGCGACCTCTGCCTGATGAATCTAGGCCTCTCCTCGGTGCACATCCTGGCACATCTCTGCCTGACATTTTTACTGCGTTTAGGAGGGGAAAACAATATAATACACTATACCTACAACAGTATTTTTGTAACAGCAGATGTGTAGAAAAGTTAGATCAAAATAGGCAGACACTGTAGCTAAAAGCTAATGCAAAAAGTCACTGTCAGATGGTCTTACACAGGATGCCCCTGGTCAGAGTTAAATGCACCACAGGCAGTTTTGAAACGTGGTTTTTGTTCAAAATGTAAAAAAGATTCAGGTACTCTTAAAAGATAACTGCTAGTATTGGGGATGCCCCACCCCCCGGTGAAAGGCAATGGGTGCTTTAAACTTGTAAACCAGACTTTTTTATACAAAAGGCAAGAGGTTAGTAAGCAGGTACTCTTAAAAGATAAGTGGTAGCACTGACAATGGTCTCCGGTGAAAGGCAATGGGTGCTTTTAACTTGAAAACCAGACTTTTTATACAAAAGGCAAAAGGTTAGTAGGCAGGTACTCTTAAAAGATAACTGCTAGCACTGACAATGGCCCCCGGTGAAAAGCAATGGGTGCTTTAAACTTGAAAACCAGACTTTTTTATACAAAATGCAAAAGGTAAGTAGGCAGGTACTCTTAAAAGATAGGTGGTAGCACTGACAATGGCCCCCGGTGAAAGGCAATGGGTGCTTTAAACTTGTAAACCAGACTTTTTTTTATACAAAAGGCAAAAGGTTAGTAGGCAGGTACTCTTAAAAGACACGTGCTAGTATTTGGGATGCCCCCTGCTCACATACAGAGGTGGCCTACTTTAATTGTGGAAAAGTTACTTTGCTTATAAAATGCAAGCAGTTAGTACACAGGTAGTCTTGAAATATTAATGCTAGTGTTTGGGATGCCCCCTGTTCAGATACAGAGGTGGCCACCTTTGATTGTGGAAAAGTGACGTTAATTATAAAATGCAACCAGTTATTAGACAGGTAGTCTTGAAATATTTATGCTAGTGTTTGGGATGCCCCCTGCTCACATACAGAGGTGGCCTCCCTAAATTGTGGAAAAGTTGCGTTAATTATAAAATGCAAGCAGTTATTAGACAGGTAGTCTTGAAATATTTATGCTAGTGTTTGGGATGCCCCCTGCTCACATACAGAGGAGGCCTTCCTTGATTGTGGAAAAGTGACGTTAATTATAAAATGCAAGCAGTTATTAGACAGGTAGTCTTGAAATATTAATGCTAGCACGCTTTTTAAAGAATGACACCAGGTAAAGGAAAAGCTAAATAGGCAGGAGTGTTATTAACACTAAATAGGCTTGAAAGCTAATGCAAACAGTTCAAACTGTCCCTGTCTTTATCTGTCACTGTCACATGCTCTCTCCTTCTGTATCTGCCCTTCACTCTGCTTCTTCTGTTTATCTATCTATCTATCTATCTATCTGTCCCTCGCTCTATCCCTGGCTGATCTGCTCTGGCCGCAATACAGTGTCAGAGTGATCTTCCACCGTTTATATGGGGCTGTGACATCATCGGTAAGCCTGTCTGCTGATAGGTAGCATGTGACACCTGCTCAGCATTCCTTGCCCCATGGGACATGTCCTGACATGTGGATCCACCATTTTAGAAGGGCTGTATAGCAGTAAATAGAGTTTTAAGGAAGTCATTCGAGCGATCGAATCGCGGCGATATTCGGAATTGTAACGAATTGAATATTTCATGAAATTCGTAACGAATTCGGGTTCGTCAGAAACGATTCGCTCATCTCTAGCTCCTACAGGGAGAGCTTAAACAACTGGATTCCAGACTCGCGGGGTTGAACAGCAATGTGAGGAAGACAAATCCACCATTCAACAACTTACACAGCGCTTGCAGGCGCAAGAATCTGCGACTGCTGTTCTGGCCCTTTATTTGGAGGACTTAGAGAATCGCAATCGACGAAACAACATACGCATACGGGGGCTCTCTGAAGCGACGCAAGCGGAGGACCTTCTGCCCACCTTGCAGGGGATCTTCTCTAGGTTGTTGGGGGAATCAGCGGGCAGTGACTCTAAAATGGAGACTGATCGGGTGCACAGATAAATCGTCCCCCCTTCTCGTCAGAATGACCCCCCAAGAGACGTTATCTGTAGAATTCATTTTTTCCAAGAAAAAGAAGCAATTATGGCAGCTGCCAAAAGAAAAGGTCCACTAGATTTTGATGGAGCAATCCTGCACTTCTATTCAGATCTCTCAAGGTCCACCTTGGCGAGGCGGAGGGTCCCCCGGCCGTTGCTGGAGACTCTCAAGCAGAATAACATCACGTACAGATGGGGGATATCCCTTCGCCTTAATTGCCTCAAAGCAAGGGAAAACCTTTTCCCTCCGCAAGCATGAAGACCTTCCTGGCTTATTTAACCAGTTCGGCCTGCGCCCCGTTCAGGTCCCGGACTGGCTCTCATACCCCCTGAGCCTTATCCTTTGCAAGCGAAGAGAGGAGCAGACCCCCAATCTACTGACCCGTAGAGGAACCCGATCACGCGCGGATTGGGCCTATAGTTGAACTGATGATGGGCTCCTAGACCCACGTCCTTGGACATTCTTGACCAGGTCGTATGACTTTGATGTTGCTTATTACTTTTGTAGTTTCGCTATAGGCACTATTGATCAGCTTGGCCTGTGCCGCCTGCCCGTTTACGGCCTTCAGCCACAGGCCCTGACCTCTGGCTGGGCGTGGGGCTGAAGGGTCTGGACCCCCCCTCATAGAGGGGAGTTTCTTTCTTGAGCTTTGCCTCCTTAACTTTACTGAATAGTTGCGGACTCCCTGAGCGAACGGGTGGCAGGGTACAGCTTTAGCTCATTATATGAGCACTTGGGCTCAGGTTTAAAATTTTTTAAATGTTTAAGAGTTTACATGCTGTATTTCTGATTGGCAGACTGCCGGGGGCGGACGCTCACCCTGCGCTGGTGGATTGAGTGACCACTACGCACACTGCTGATGCCGCTGATGTGAGGCCTCTCGGTCCCCACAAAATCGGTCCCCACATTTTAGGTGCGTGGGAGTGTCGCAGATCGGGTGTCGGTGCCCTGTTAGAGGTTCCGTCTCACCGGCTGGGCCCCCAGCGCCTACCTCGGTGTGGGTGACGCCCGCCTTGGTGACAACTAGTTCTAAAAGTTTGAAGTGTTGATTACCTATTTCTTTTTTCTCTGTCTATTTCTCTGATCTTTTCCCCCCTCCTCATCTCCTTTTTGGTATCTGACCCTCCCCACTTGCACCCCTTCCCCTTATGGACCTTTCTGAACCAGAGCAGATCCTAGCCTTAAATAACCAGCATGTCTAGAATTGGTGATGGTGTGCAGAGCGCTCGCACGGCTGAGGCTCCTACTCCTCCTTTTACACAAAAGCTTAGGGTGATTTCAATAAACGCCAGGGGCTTGAACACCCCCATGAAGAGATCTAAATTATTCCAGGAATTGACCAGACACAAAGCAAATATTGCATTCATACAGGAAATGCACTTTAGGGGCAGAAAAGCTCCCAGGCTGTCCTCCAGGTCCTTCTCCCAATCCTACACAAGTAATGCGCTAGATGTTAAAGCGAGAGGGGTTGCCATTTTAATTGCTAGGAACACCCCATTCCGAGTTTTGGGTAGGATAGCGGACGAGCAAGGTAGATGCTTAATTCTTAAAGGCTCCCTGTTTAATAAAAAATATACCCTGGCAGTGGCTAATGCTCCCACCTCTGGGCAAGTGACTTTTATTGAGGCTTTTATGGACAAACTCCTGGCGGTACAGGAGGGTCCCATCATCCTTGGGGGAGATCTGAATGTGGCTATGGATCCTTTGCTGGACTCTTCCACGGGGCGGTCGGCTTTGGCATATGTGGCATTGAAAAGAATTAAGAAAACCCTCCATAGGGTTCAGCTTGGCGTATCAGCCACCCTACTACTAAAGATTACTAGTTTTATTCCGCAGTCCATGCCACGTACTCCAGATTCGACTATGTCCTAATTTCCCACGAGTTACTGCCCCAATTAGTGGATACCAAAATAGAACCAACGGTCCTATCTGACCATGCCCCGGTGACTCTCACTGTTAACTTGTCTGGGGGCTTGAGAGGGGAATGGACGTGGAGATTGAACGAGTCCCTACTGAAAAGCGAGCGTTGGTTCAGGATCTACAAAGTACTATCAAAAACTTCTTTGAGTTAAACAACGTGGGCTCATTTGGTAAGTAAAATATTACAAACTGTAGTTGTTTTTTTGGGGGGAATCAGTGTGTTAATGCTGGCACAAGTTTAAACAAAAGAAAAAAAAAGTTTTTTTTTTCACTTTCTCTCTCCTGGATTCCTGCTGAGGCCTAATTGAAGCAGGTGTGTTATAAGCCATTGTAGAGCTCTTGGAGCTTGCTCCTGGAGGCTGACTCTGTAAGTAGCTGCTTGGTAAGTGGTGAGTTAAAGCAGGATCTCCTGTGGTAAGCTTTGGGAAACTGGGCTCATTTGGTAAGTAAAATATAACAAACTGTAATTGTTTTATTTTTGTGAATCAGTGTGTTAATGCTGGCACAAATTTAAACAAAAGAAAAAGAAAAAGGGTTTTTTTTCCATTTCTCTCTCCTGGATTCCTGCTGAGGCCTAATTGAAGCAGGTGTGTTATAAGCCATTGTACAGCTCTTGGAGCTTGCTCCTGGAGGCTGACTCTGTAAGTGGCTGCTTGGTAAGTGGTGAGTTAAAGCAGGAGGTAAAAGCAGAAGTGCTGCAGATGTAAGTATCTACCTTTGATTTCAGACTGTTATTTTAAGTGTCGTAAATTCTTCACTCAGTGTTCCAACAAATTGATACAATGGGTTCCATGCCTAACAATGCTGTTCAGTGTACATCTTGTGCTATGTATGTACTTTTCGATCAATCGGTCGATGGTGGATATTTATGCCCCGGGTGTCTGCGAATTGCTGATTTGGAAGCCGTCATTCACAATCTAAATAAGCGATTGGCAACACTGAGAGACATTGTATGGGGGGGGGAGGAAAAGCAGGAAAATAAGGCAGCTAGCTGGATAACAGTTAGAAGGCGGGGAAGGGGTAAAAGTTCCAGGGAGGCTAGCCCTGAACAGGCCCCTCCAAACAAGTTTGCCCGGTTGGCAGATGAGGAGGATGTTAGCTCAGGGATGGCACAGCTGCAGCAAGACACATCTGTCGGCTCCAGTAAGAAAGGGAGGGTAAATGGGAGAACAGGGCAGGCAAGACAGGTGCTGGTAGTGGGTGACTCTATTATTAGGGGAACAGACAGGGCAATCTGTCACAAAGACCGAGATTGCCGAACGGTGTGTTGCCTTCCTGGGGCAAGAGTACGGCATGTAGCTTATTGGGAGGGGCTGGCCTGAACCCAGCGGTCATGGTGCATATTGGCACAAATGACATAGGAAGAAGTAGGTAGAAGGTCCTTAAAAATGATTTCATGGACTTAGGCCGTAAGCTTAAGGCAAGGACCTCAACTGTAGTATTCTCAGAAATACTACCAGTACCAAGAGCCACACCAGAGAGGCAGCGGGAGATTAGAGGGGTAAACAGGTGGCTCAAAAATTGGAGTAAAAAGGATGGGTTTGGGTTCTTAGAGAACTGGGCGACTTCACAGTGGGCTACAGGTTCTTTGGCAGGGATGGGTTGCACCTCAATGGGGAGGGTGCATCTGTTCTGAGGGAGAGGATGGTTAAAAGGTTGGAGGAGTGTTTAAACTAAGCACTGGGGGGAAGGTAAAAGCAGTTACAAAGGGGAAGTTAGTAAAGAAAGTGACAGTGGGTGTAGACATGAAACTGGGGGTGGAGAGGGGGGAGGGTTTAGCACATCTAGGAGAAAAATGGGCAATATGCAAAATTATCATAAGCATTTGAAATGCATGCTTACAAATGCTAGAAGCTTGACTAATAAAATGGATGAACTAGAACTGATAATAACAGATTAACAATATGACATAGTGGGGGTAACAGAGACCTGGCTGGATGAAAGCTATGACTGGGCAGTAAATCTACAGGGCTACTGTGTGTTTAGGAGGGACCGTAACAAACACAAAGGGTGTGGAGTCTGCTTAATTGTAAAATCCTCTCTACAACCCGCTCTGCGGGAGGATATATGTGAGGGGAATGACCATGTGGACTCTGTATGGGTAGAAATACATGGAGGGAGAAACAAAAATAAATTACTGATGGGGGTTTGCTACAAACCTCCAGATATATCCGAATTCACAGAAAATATGATGTTAAGGCCAATAGATATAGCCGCTAAACTAAATGAGGTAGTGGTTATGGGGGACTTTAACTACCCAGATATAGACTGGGATGCTGAAACATGTGTTTCGCATAAGAGTAATAGATTTTTATCTAAAACAAAATATGGCTACGTGCAAGCTCCAACAAGGGGGAAAGCCATATTGGACCTAATACTAACCAATGTACCAGACAAAGTAGTAAAGGTACAGGTTGGGGGACACCTTGGAAGAGGTGATCATAATATCATTAATTTCCAATTAGCAGTCACTAGGGTGCCTTATCAAGGAGCCACAAAAACGCGGAACTTCAAAAAGGCAAAGTTTGACCAACTTAGAGATGCCCTAAACTGCATTGACTGGGAAAATGTCCTTAAAAACAAAAGCATGGGCACTAAATGGGATACTTTCAAAGGAATCCTTAATTTTCATTGTGACAGATATATACCTTACAGGAATAAAACTATTAGACACACATGTAAACCGATGTGGCTAAAAAAAAGTTTAAGGGGGCAATAAACAGCAAGAAAAATGCATTTAAATGTTTAAAGCAGGAAGGGACAGCGGAACGTTAAAAAATTATAAAGAAGAAAATAAACAATGTAAACAACAGATAAGCTAAGCTGGAGACAGAAATACTGGTCGCGAAATAGAGTAAAACTAACCCCAAATTATTCTTTAGCTACATAAACCGTAAAAGGTACAAACCTGAGGGCGTGGGCCCCCTGAAAAGCAAGGAGGGGACACCTATAGAGGGAAATGAGGAGAAAGCAAATTTACTAAACAACTTCTTTGCTTCTATATTCACAAAAGAATGGGACATGACGAGTGAAATGCAGGGGAATAACCGAAACCCTCCATTAAATGTCACTGGTCTAACCAAGGAAGAAGTCCAGCACCGTCTCAAGCAGATAAAAATCGATAAATCACCGGGACCAGATGACATACATCCTCGTGTTTTAAGGGAGTTATGTACAGTAATAGACAAGCCATTATTTCTAATATTTGTGGACTCAAAAACTACAGGATCTGTTTCGAGGGATTGGCGCTTGGCAAATGCGGTGCCAATATTCAAAAAGGGATCTAGGGGGGAACCTGGGAACTACAGAACGGTAAGCTTAACATCTGTGGTGGGTAAGCTGGTTTCTTAAGGGATACTATCCTGGAGCATCTTGGGGAAAATGACTTTATTACTCCATATCAGCATGGATTTATGAGGAATCGCTCCTGCCAGACAAACCTAATCAGCTTTTATGAGGAGGTAAGTTCAAGATGGGATCAGGGGGAGTCATTGGATATCATATATCTTGACTTTTCTAAAGCATTTGATACTGTTCCACATAAAAGGCTGGTACAAAAGATGAGAATGCTTGGACTACGGGAAAACGTGTGCAGATGGGTGGGAAATTGGCTTAATGATCAGAAGCAGAGGGTGGTTATCAATGAAACACACTCAGATTGGGTCACTGTTACTAGTGGAGTACCAGAAGGGTCAGTTCTGGGACCAATTCTCTTCAATATATATATAAATGACATTGGGTATGGATTAAACAGTAAAGTCTCAATTTTTGCAGATGATACTAAGCTGTGTAAAGTAATTAAAACAAAAGAGGACAGCAGGCAGCTACAAACAGATTTAGATAAATTGGAAGCATGGACAGTTAAATGGCAAATGAAGTTTAACACAGATAAATGTAAGGTTATGCATATGGGAAGGAGAAATCTGTATCATGATTACACACTAAATAAACAAACACTTGGTAAAACAACAATGGAAAAGGACCTAGGGGTTTTAGTTGAGAATAAGCCCAACTGTAGTAATCAATGCCAGGCAGCTGCTGCCAAAGCAAATAGGATCATGGGGTGCATCAGGAGGGGCATAGGTGCTCATGACCAGAGCATCATGTGTCCCCTGTACAAGTCACTGGTCAGACCCCATATGGAGTACTGTGTACAGTTCTGGGCACCTGTGCTTAAAAAGGACATATCAGAACTGGCGCGTGTTCAAAGAAGGGCAACAAAGTTAATAAAAGGAGTGCGGGGGCTAGAGGACCCTGAAAGATTGTCCAAGTTAGGCTTATTTAGTCTAGAAAAAAGACGATTGAGGGGTGATCTAATAACTATGTATAAATATATTCAGGGTCAATACAAAGATCTGTCCCACAATCTATTTATACCTCGGAGAGTAACTATAACCCGAGGGCATCCACTAAGGTTAGAGGAAAGGGGCTTTCTCCACCGACATAGGAGGGGATTCTTCTCTGTAAGAGCAGTGAGACTATGGAACTCGCTGCCAGAGGAGGTAGTTATGAAGTTTACAGTAAAAACGTTCAAAAGTGGCCTGGAGGTCTTCCTTGCATGTAATAACATTTCCAGCTATGGCTGCTAGACCACTGGAAGGAGATCTATAGTGGCCGGGATGTCCTCCTTGCATGTAATAACATTTCCAGCTATGGCTACTAGACCACTGGAAGGAGTTAAACAGGCCGAACTGGATGGACTAAAGTCTTTATTCAGCCTTACATACTATGTTACTATGTTATTATGTAACAAAAGTGTGGATACTTCTCCGTTTAACAACTGGCAGGCCCATAAAGCAGTCATCAGGGGCTCGTTCATCAGGCACGCTACCAAGATAAAGAGGGAGCAGGAGCAGGAGATGCAGAAGCGCCTCAAAAGCGTCCAGGAGTTGGAAAGATGGCATAAAGCCTCATTGGCAAAAAATAACTTCTTAGCGCTCACTGAGGCCAGAACTCTCTGCTATCCTCGAGGGCTGCGTACATTATAAAGCAATGTAAAAGACTATATTTTAAATGGGGGAATAAGAGTAGCGCACTTTTGTCAGCAGAGCCGAGACCAGATTGCACCGGCGACGCATGCACATCGATGGCATGCATGACGTTGAGCTGTTCGAGCTGACCAGGCTTAATCGCGCTGCCCTCCATAAATTGTATAGTGAGCTGCGGCCATGGTTAGCCCGCACCACAAGGAAGGGGCAAGCAATTTCAGGTATGACCAAGATGCTTGGCTGCCTGCAATTTTTGGCGAACGGCTCGTTCCAGAGGCTGGGTGCCCTCTCCGTGGGGATCTCCTAGCCTACACTGAGCCGCGCGCTATCCAAGTTTTTGGAAGGCATGGCTACCATTAGTCAGAGATATATATTTTTTCCTGATGACATGGTAGCCTGGAACGCGCTTAAGTTGGCATTTTATAATATTGCCGACATGCCCTGGCATTTTATAATATTGCCGACATGCCCAATGTCATGGGTGCGATTGATTGCACCCACGTTGCCTTGGTCCCTCCGGCAGCCGACGAGTACATCTATAGGCAAGTACAATCTATCATTTTTTAATATAGTTTACATAAATGGTATTTGAAATATCTCTTAATCCCTCCTTGAAAATAGTCCCTTTGAAATAGCTTACAATGTATCTCTGTTAATCCCTCCTTGTAAATAGTCCCTGTGAAATAGCTTAGAATGTATCTCTGTTAATCCCTCCTTGTAAAGAGTCCCTGTGAAATAGCTTACAATGTATCTCTGTTAATCCCTCCTTGTAAATTGTCCCTGTGAAATAGCTTACAATGTATCTCAATGTATCTCTGTTAATCATGACGTTGAGCTGTTCGAGCTGACCAGGCTTAATCGCGCTGCCCTCCATAAATTGTATAGTGAGCTGCGGCCATGGTTAGCCCGCACCACAAGGAAGGGGCAAGCAATTTCAGGTATGACCAAGATGCTTGGCTGCCTGCAATTTTTGGCGAACGGCTCGTTCCAGAGGCTGGGTGCCCTCTCCGTGGGGATCTCCTAGCCTACACTGAGCCGCGCGCTATCCAAGTTTTTGGAAGGCATGGCTACCATTAGTCAGAGATATATATTTTTTCCTGATGACATGGTAGCCTGGAACGCGCTTAAGTTGGCATTTTATAATATTGCCGACATGCCCTGGCATTTTATAATATTGCCGACATGCCCAATGTCATGGGTGCGATTGATTGCACCCACGTTGCCTTGGTCCCTCCGGCAGCCGACGAGTACATCTATAGGCAAGTACAATCTGTCATTTTTTAATATAGTTTACATAAATGGTATTTGAAATATCTCTTAATCCCTCCTTGAAAATAGTCCCTTTGAAATAGCTTACAATGTATCTCTGTTAATCCCTCCTTGTAAATAGTCCCTGTGAAATAGCTTAGAATGTATCTCTGTTAATCCCTCCTTGTAAAGAGTCCCTGTGAAATAGCTTACAATGTATCTCTGTTAATCCCTCCTTGTAAATAGTCCCTGTGAAATAGCTTACAATGTATCTCTGTTAATCCCTCCTTGTAAATAATCCATGTGAAATATCTTACAATGTATATCTGTTAATCCCTCCTTGTAAATAGTCCCTGTGAAATAGCTTACAATGTATCTCTGTTAATGCCTCCTTGTAAATAGTCCCTGCGAAATAGCTTACAATGTATCTCTGTTAATCCCTCCTTGTAAATAGTCCCTGTGAAATAGCTTACAATGTATCCCTGTTAATCCCTCCTTGTAAATAGTCCCTGTGAAATAGCTTACAATGTATCTCTGTTAATGCCTCCTTGTAAATAGTCCCTGTGAAATAGCTTACAATGTATCTCTGTTAATCCCTCCTTGTAATTTGTACATGTGAAACATTGTACCGTATTTAGCTTCTACAATGTTTTTCATGTCGGCCAAAGGAAAACAGTTTCATGTGGACCTGAAATAGTCATTTTAAAGTTAATCTTTACTTGATCCAACATACATATCCTTTTTTGGGCCCAAAAATACTTATGCATTTAGTTAGTGTTATTTGTATTGGCCAACATGTTTTGGGGAGGGTGTTAGGAGTTAGTGTTTGAGTAGTTTACCTTGCCTGGCTAATTTTTGTTGTTTTTCTTTTTTCCCAGGAACCGTAAAATGGGCCACTCAGTGAATGTCCAAGCAGTGGTGGCCCGGACATGCGGTCCCTTAGTGTTGTCGCCGGGTTTCCAGGCTCATCCCATGACGCCTACATCTTGCGACGATCTGGATTGTACGGTCGGTTTGAGTCTGGAGAATCCTCCGGTGAATGGCTCCTTGGTAAGTGGATACAAATAACGTCATTCACTTTTCAATGTATGCCTATGAATATAGTTTATGACCCATGTCTGAAACTATGGCTGCTTTTACCCCTTTATTACATGTTAAACCAGACCTTCACCATGATCTTTAGAAAAGCACAAACCCTTTACAAATGTTTGACCAGCATTTCAAAATAAGAACTGGCAATGTTTTATTAAACTTACTTATTGTTCTTCCCCACACTCTGCTGCAATTCTGTTCTTGACTTTATGATAGGGTCTGCGCCATCTTTGCTTAGAAGCATAACACTTACTGAGTAGAGGAGAGCGGGATAAAGTGCAGGGGGCGGGTTAGAGCTGTGCTTAACTCAGGCAAAGGAGATCTGGGGTCATGAAAAAGTAAGACATCCAAGAATGCTGAGCAGCACAGTCCAAAACCAATACCTGTTAGCAGTCTGCCTGATTTGCCCTCATCCACCATCTTTGATGTTTAAATGGTCCGAACATGCATTAGATGGTGTTAGGCTGTTTTTTTATCAGAGCAATGTTCAGGGTGTGGCTCAAATGTTACATAGCCTTTTAGTCATGGTGAAGGACCGTATTTTCTCTTAATTTTTGGGAGTAATGTGTAATTTATGGTATTTTTGTCTTATTTGTTCAGGGGATTCCGGCTATCCACTGCTTCCCTGGCTGCTGACGCCCGTCCTTCGGCCACAGAATGCGCCACAGGATGCCAACAATCGGGCCCACAGGAAGACCTGGGCCATTGTGGAGAGGGCGTTTGGGCTCTTAAAAACCCACTTCCGGTGTTTGGACCATACCGGGGGGGCATTCCAGTATGACCCCAAGAAGGTCATAGACATAATTCTGGCATGCTGTGTCTTGCATAACTTTGCCATAATGCAGCGTGTCCCCCGGTATTTGGATCTGCCCCCCTCTCCACCCAGCCAGGACCCAGATGACCACTGCCGTGGCACACCTAGTGCCTCTGGCCAAGCAGTTCGGGACAATTTGATTTCTACACATTTTTCTTAACTTTTTTGTCCTGTGTTTGTTTTGTGTCTGTAATTATTATTTTTGACTATAATTTTGCTTTGTGAATGTTGTAGTTTTTGTTTTGTTAACAACTAGTAATGAGTTAATTACTAAAAAATTCACATATGATCTGAGAGTAATGCATTTTTTTGGTGCCTGTTGGTAGAGATGAGCGAACTTTTGAAAAATTCGATTCGACTGATTTGCCGAATTTTCCGTCAAAATTCGCTTCAACCTGAATTTATTTGCGACAAATCTCTATTAAAAACGGCTATTTCTGAGCTTCCTAGAGCCTCCATAGGGTTGTAAACCATTCTGCCTTGCTGTAACACGCATAGGATGCGTGCTGGGTTATTGAAATAATACTGTAAATATTTATCACATGCAGATCAGAGGCATCACTAATAGAATCGCAGAGCGGCACAATTGCAGAGAGTTGAGGTGGCATCACTATGAGGGGCCCCTATATTGCCTGGAAAACACACCCTGGAGCTGGCAGCAGCAGGAGCCCAAATATTGGCTGAATGACATCCTGGAGTTGGCAGCAGGAGCCCAAAAATTGGCCTGAAGACACACACTGGAGTTGACAGCAGGAGCCCAAAAATTGGCCGAAAGAGACACTGGAGTGGCCAGCAGCAGCAGCAGGAGCCCAAACATTGGCCTGAAGACACACACTAGAGTTGGCAGCAGGAGCCCAGAAATTGGCAGAAAGAGACACTGGAGTTGCCAACAGCAGCAGGAGCCCAAACATTGGAAAGAGACACTGGAGTTGGCAGCAGGAGCCCAAAAATTGGCCTAAAGACACACTGGAGTAGGCAGCAGCAGGAGCCCAAACATTGCTTGAAAGAGACACTGGAGTTGGCAGCAGGAGCAGCAGGAGCCCAGACATTGGCTCAAAGAGACAATGGAGTTGGCAGCAGCAGCAGCAGGAAGCCAAACATTGGCTGAATGACACCCTGGAGTTGCAAGCAGCAGCAGCAGGAGCCCAAACATTGGCTCAAAACACACTGGAGTTCGCAGCAGCAGGAGCCCAACATTGCTTGAAAGAGACACTGCATTTGGCAGCAGGAGCCCAAAAATTGGCCGAATGACACCCTGGAGTTGGCAGCAGCAGCAGGAGCCCAAACATTGCTTGAAAGAGACACTAGAGTTGGAAGCAGGAGTCCAAAAATTGGACTAAAGACACACAGGAGTTGCAAGCAGCAGCAGCAGGAGCCCAAACATTGCTTGAAAGAGACACTGGAGTTGGCAGCAGGAACCAAAAACTTGGACTAAAGACACACTGGAGTTGCAAGCAGCAGCAGGAGCCCAAACATTGCTTGAAAGAGACACTGGAGTTGGCAGCAGGAGCAGCAGGAACCCAAACATTGATTGAAAGAGACACTGGATTTGGCAGCAGGAGCGACAGGAGCAGGAGCCCAAACATTGCTTGAAAGAGACACTGGAGTTGGCAGCAGGAGCCCAACCATTGGCTGAATGATACCCTGGAGTTGCAAGCAGCAGCAGGAGCCCAAACATTGCTTTAAAGAGACCCTGGAGTTGGCAACAGGAGCTAAAACATTGGCTCAAAGAGACACTGGAGTTGGCAGCAGCAGCAACAGGAGGCCAAAAATTGGCTGAATGACACCCTGGAATAGCAAGCAGCAGCAGCAGGAACCCAAACATTTTTTGAAAGAGACACTGGAGTTTGCAGCAGGAGCCCAAACATTGGCTGAATTATACCCTGGAGTTGCAAGCAGCAGCAGCAGCCCAAACATTGCTTGAAAGAGACACTGGAGTTGGCAGCAGGAGCCAAAATATTGGCTCAAAGAGACACTGGAGTTGGCAGCAGCAGCAGCAAGAGGCCAAAAATTGGCTGAAAAAAAGTTGCAAGACACTGGAGTTGGCAGCAGGAGACCAATAATTGGAATAAAGACACACTGGAGTTGCAAGCAGCAGCAGCAGTATAAGCCCAAACATTGCTTGAAAGAGACACTGGAGTTGGCAGCAGGAGCCCAAACATTGATTAAAAGAGACACTGGATTTGGAAGCAGGAGTAGCAGGAGCGGGAGCCCAAACATTGCTTGAAAGAGACACTGGAGTTGGCAGCAGGAGCCCAAACATTGGATGAATGATACCCTGGAGTTGCAAGCAGCAGCAGCAGCAGGAGCTCAAACATTGCTTGAAAGAGACACTGGAGTTGGCAGCAGGAACCCAAATTTTGGACTAAAGGCACACTGGAGTTGCACGCAGCAGCAGGAGCCCAAACATTGCTTGAAAGAGGCACTGGAATTGGCAGCAGGAACCCACATTTTGGACTAAAGAAACACTGGAGTTGCAAGCAGCAGCAGGAGCCCAAACATTGCTTGAAAGAGATGCTGGAGTTGGCAGCAGGAGCAGCAGGAGCAGAACATTGATTGAAAGAGACACTGGATTTGGCAGCAGGAGCAGCAGGAGCCCAAACACTGCTTGAAAGAGACACTGGGTTGGCAGCAGGAGTCCAAACATTGGCTGAATGATACCCTGGAGTTGGCAGCGGCAGCAGCAGCAGGAGGCCAAAAATTGGCTGAATGACACCCTGGAGTTGCAAGCAGCACAAGCAGGAGCCCAAACATTGATTGAAAGAGACACTGGAGTTGGCAGCAGGAGCCCAAAAATTGAACCAAATACACACTGGAGTTGCAAGCAGCAGCAGGAGCCCAAACATTGCTTGAAAGAGACACTGGAGTTGGCAGCAGGAACCCAAAAATTAGACTAAAGACACACTGGAGTTGCAAGCTGCAGCAGGAGCCCAAACATTGCTTGAAAGAGACACTGGAGTTGGCAGCAGGAGCAGCAGGAGCCCAAACATTGATTGAAAGAGACACTGGATTTGGCAGCAGTAGCAGCAGGAGCAGGAGCCCAAACATTGCTTGAAAGAGACACTGGAGTTGGCAGTAGGAGCAGCAGGAGCCCAAACATTGATTGAAAGAGACACTGGATTTGGCAGCAAGAGCAGCAGGAGCAGGAGCCCAAACATTGCTTGAAAGAGACACTGGAGTTGGCAGCAGGAGCCCAAAAATTGGACAAAAGACAAACTGGAGTTGCAAGCAGCAGCAGGAGCCCAAACATTGCTTGAAAGAGACACTGGAGTTGGTAGCAGAAGCCCAAACATTGGCTGAATGACACCCTGGAGTTGTAAGCAGCAGCCGCAGCAGGAGCCCAAGCATTGCTTGAAAGACACACTGGATTTGGCAGCAGGAGCAGCAGGAGCAGGAGCCCAAACATTGCTTGAAAGAGACACTGGAGTTGGCAGCAGGAGCCCAAAAATTGGACAAAAGACAAACTGGAGTTGCAAGCAGCAGCAGGAGCCCAAACATTGCTTGAAAGAGACACTGGAGTTGGTAGCAGGAGCCCAAACATTGGCTGAATGACACCCTGGAGTTGCAAGCAGCAGCAGCAGCAGGAGCCCGAGCATTGCTTGAAAGACACACTGAGGTTGGCAGCAGGAGCCCAAACATTGGCTCAAAGAGACACTGGAGTTGGCAGCAGCAGCAGCAGGAGCCCAAACATTGCTTGAAAGAGACACTGGAGTTGGCAGCAGGAGCAGCAGGAGCCCAAACATTGGCTCAAAGAGATACTAGAGTTGGCAGCAGGAGCATCAGGAGCCCAAACATCCAAACTTTGGCTCAAAGAGAAACTGGAGTTGGCAGCAGCAGCAGCAGGAGCCTAAACATTGCTTGAAAGAGACACTGCATTTGGCAGCAGGAGCCCAAAAATTGGCCGAATGACACCCTGCAGTTGACGGCAGCAGGAGCAGGAGCCCAAACATTCCCCTCGATTCAAAGAGCAAAAGTTAATTGATTTCGTATCGAGAATCGTAAGTTTGGGTGGGTGTTTGTCATTTTTTCTTGTTTTTTTGGCCATTTCGTATTCGCACGATCGTTCGCGCATAGACGTATATGAACATACGCATTTCGTACGAGAATCGTATAATTTGCGTTAGTTCGTGTGTTTTTCCCGTCAAAATCGTATTATTTGCGTCCGATCCTATTTTTTACGTCCTTCACATGGGCTTGCGCCCAATTCAGAGAGGTGATTGCTAATTGTTTTGAAGCCCATTAAAGAGCTGCTTTACGAAATGTTTGCCGGCAGCTATTTGGCCTCGGGAGTAGGATGGAGCGGAGCGAGTTTGTGGCACATCAAGGGCTTATGCTTTTTGGCATTGAGTTGATCGAGATGTCTGAGAGCAGATTGCCCCTGCGTCGTCGCATGAACATCGATAGCATGAATGATGTTGAGCTGTTCGAGCTGACCAGGCTTAATCGCGCTTCCCTCCATAAATTATATAGTGAGCTGCGGCCATGGTTAGCCCGCACCACAAGGAAGGGGCATGCAATTTCAGGTATGACCAAGATGCTTGGCTGCCTGCAATTTTTGGCGAACGGCTCGTTCCAGAGGCTGGGTGCCCTCTCTGTGGGGATGTCACAGCCTACGCTGAGCCGCGCACTGTCAAAATTTTTGGAAGGCATGGCTGCCATAACTCAAAAATATATTTTTTTTCCAGATGATATGGCAGCCAGAAACGCCATTAAGCTTGGTTTTTATAATGTGGCCGACATGCCCAACGTTATTGGTGCAATTGACTGCACACATGTGGCACTCGTACCTAGGGCAGCCGACGAGTATATATATAGGTATTGAGATTGGTTATTATGTTGCCCAACGTGTCATGTAACCTGTTTTCCTTTGCGGCAGCATATTTGTTTCTCCCTCATTTGTGTAGCTGCTTTATCTCGGCTTTTCATTAGTCTTTCCCAATAGAGTGCAGACATGTTTTGTGGTTAATTTATTAGTTTGGGTCAAATATCAATTACCCTTTTTGTATGTTTTTTCCTTAAGGAATCGTAAAATGGGACACTCACTTAATGTCCAGGCCGTGGTTGGTCCGGATATGCGGTTTATGAGTGTCCTTGCCGGCTACCCCGGATCGTCCCACGACTCCTATATCCTCCGGCGATCTGGGTTGTTTCGGAGATTTGAGGCAGGTGAATTTTCGGGGGCATGGCTGCTTGGTAAGTGTGTCCTATTTGTGTGTTATTAAATGTGGCATTAATCTTGTATTTGTTGATATTTTTGTTTTGGAAAACTTTACAGAAGCGTCCAACTGCCTTTTTCTTGGCTCATATATTAGGAACTTACCCAAAAAATCCTTGTCTCGCTTTGCCCTTCAGAATGTTTTCCCTTTAGTTAGGATGTCTGTAAGTTCCTTGTGCCTAAATATATTGGTTTGGAGTTTATACCCAAGGATCTTTGACCTTTGGCTCCTTTTGTACTATTGGTCTTTAAATGTCCAAGTGGACTTAAACTGCATACATTGTAGTTTCCTGTGAAATGTGGATAGGGATCTTTGACCTTTGGCTCCTTTTGTACTATTGGTCTTTAAATGTCCAAGTGGACTTAAACTGCATACATTGTAGTTTCCTGTGAAATGTGGATAGGGATCTTTGACATTTGGCTCCTTTGGTACTATTGGTCTTTAAATGTCAAAGTGGACTTAAACTGCATACATTGTAGTTTCCAGTGAAATGTGGATAGGGATCTTTGACATTTGGCTCCTTTGGTACTATTGGTCGTTAAATGTCAAAGTGGACTTAAAATGCATACATTGTAGTTTCCAGTGAAATGTGGATAGGGATCTTTGACATTTGGCTCCTTTTGTACTATTGGTCGTTAAATGTCAAAGTGGACTTAAACTGCATACATTGTAGTTTCCAGAGAAATGTGGATAGGCCCTCAGCAGCATCCTAATTGTAACATGTCTGAAAACTACAAATATATGTAAAATACAAATACCCTTGGCCGTGCATATGTTTGTTAATTAATTGGTATATAGAAGTGTCATTTTTATTTAGGTTATACCTTAGTGCAATTTTTGGGGGCCCTAATGTGCCGTTTTTTTTTTTGGGAACACTTTACCTTACATCATTATGATATCTGTGAAATTTTTGGTGTTGGTTGTGTTGCCTTTTTAATTTTGATTACATTTAATTCTCTGTTTAAGGTGATTCCGGGTACCCACTTCTACCCTGGCTCATGACGCCTGTGCTGCGGCCCCAGGATGCCTCTCAGGAAGCGTATAACCGTGCGCATCGCAAGACCCGGGCTGTTGTGGAGAGGGCCTTTGGTCTGCTGAAGACACGTTTTCGTTGCCTTGACCATACTGGGGGGGCCCTGCAATATGATCCCAAGAAAGTGATTGACATTATAATGGCATGTGCTGTTTTGCACAATTTTGCCATCATGGAACGTGTCCCACGTTATGTGGACAGCCTGCCCTCTTCAGCCGTCGAGGATGAAGTCGAGAATTTTGAGGGGCCCCCCAGTGAGTCTGGCCAATCTGTTCGAGCCAACCTGATCAGCCAGCATTTTAGTTAACTTTTTTCCCTGTCTCACCATTCTGTATGTCTGTGTTATCCTTTTTGTTACATATGTTGTTTTGCCGTAATGTGGCATTACCTCTAAGTAAAACATTTAGACCTTAATTGTTGCCTAATGTATTTCATGTAGTTTCCTTAGCTTTAGCTTTGCATTGTTACACCTCTTCAAACCCAAATTATCTGGTTTAGCCCAAGCTGTTAAAAATGTCTTCCCACTAAAAACGCCACAAGTATTGTAAGTGAATTTTTTGGTTTACTTTGAAATTGAAAAATTATAGTGGTTAACAGAAATCAGTCCACATACATCTGTGGTAACAAATGGATAACATTAAAAAAAAACATCGAGCACATCTACACCTGGAAGTGAGTGGCACAACCAAACAAGGACACCCAGTCCAAAGGCCAGCCTAGTCCAGTCATTAATATTGCCTGTGCCCAGGGATATTTGGGCATGGCCATAATGTCACACAAACATGTCTGCAAACAGGAGGAGCACCAACCAAATACATAGGTAAAGCCATAAGTGGCCAGATAAACTCCACATAGACCTATGGCATTGGCTAGTGGCCTTAAGCATTACTCTAAGGAGCTATATGGGAGCAAATACAAAACACAACCTGCCAGAGCAACACAAAATGGATTGTTTGAAACCTCAAAGGACAAGTAAATACAGTGGGGGTTAAGAGAAAAGATGTCCCACACACCCATGGCTTAATAGGGTGGCTGCCCATAATACCCAGGTGGAGGTCCAGGTGGAGGTCCATGGGAATGGGACCTAGCCTGGGCCATGGCAGCATTGTGAATTTGAAACTGCTCCACAATGTTTCTCTGCATATTGGTCATCTCAGCCATGGCTGACTGGATGCCATTACTTGCATTGGCCACGTTGCTGTTGAGGGTACGCAACTCCGCGAGGATGCCCTGTAGACTGGTATGGATGTTGACCATGTCGGCATGCCTTTGCTCACGCTCTGTAACGAGCTGGGCGTCATAAGAGTCCCTTTGTTGGGTCCATAATTGAAGCAGGGCACTCTGCCTCCCCTGGGAAATTGTGGGGCGGCGTAATGGCGTCCGCCGCACAATTACCCTGGCTCTTGGGCGTGCCCTGCCGCGTGGTGTCGTACCCTCAACAGCAACCGGCCTGCTTTGCAAATCCTCAGCAGCAGAGTGAACACTGGGGACTGTAGTGTCAGTCTCCCCATGTGCAAGCACAATGGATGGAGATTCACTCTGCTGCTGAGGATTGGCCAGAGAAACATTATGGAGCAGTTCCAAATTGGGACCCAGGGGGAGTTCATCCGACGTGCCCTGTACGGAGACATCATCATCTTCCTCCATGTCCTGGATCTCTTCCATGAGTGTGCGGGTCTGTAGGGACATATAAAAAAAAAAAGGCTAAGTTTGCGTCCAAATTTTGGATTTCAACAGTTTAACACATTCTTAAGCACTTGTTAGTATTTATGCTACTAAATTAACTTACCGAAAATCTCTGATCTGGGCTCCTATGCTGTACGGACCTGGTAGGCATAACCAAACTGGGGGGTGAGTTTACCCTTGCTGAGGGATCATGCTGGGCTGAAGAAGAGAAAAACAAACCACGTAAACACACACACATAACCTTTTTTAGGATAGGTAATCAAATATAGCTCTATTTGTAATATTATTCAACTCTAGAGCAATGGTGACCTTTGTTCAAACACACGCAAGTTTACATAGGTGCAATGGCTCTGAAAAACTGCTAAGTGACCTCAGTTCTAAGTCATGAAGTGTACCCAGTCAGCATACAACTTTCAAGGCACATTTTTGGATTTAGCCTACCATTCGCTAGGTCCGGGGTACTCAAACAATTGTTTGAAACGCCCATTTAAAGGTATGTGGTGAGAGGTGAATGTCTGGCCATGGTGCTGACGCAGGGGGTGTCTAGTTAAAAATAAAGACACTGGTGGAGGGGCTGGAGATTTCAAAGTGCCAACTAAGAAAGGCTGCTTGCCCTTGCTGGGCTGGATGGGCCAGAGCTGAGGGGACAGGGATTGGATGGCTAAAGGGGGGAGTTAACGTATTGATGGTGATGGGATGGATGGAGCCAATCTGTTACAAATGTATGGGGCTTATGTGGGGGGGTGCATGGGGGGACTGTGGCAGATGGGCCAGAGCAGGGGCAGCGGGACACGATTGTGGCCAGAGAAATTTTAAATAAGTTACTGTGTACCTTGCAATGCCACTTCCTGTGCAGTACTTCATATTGCAATGCTATGTTTCAGGGAGCCATGACATTGGGCAGGAGACCAACCACTACATGGCCGATCAAGGGGGCAGCTCTGAGCACGTCAACACAGAAGTAACTGAGTGCAGGGCTGTCTGGGCAGGGGTCCTTGAATGTGGTGCCAAGGTCCGCATTGGGACCCCGGGCCGCCAGTTGAGTCTCGCTGCTCTAGGTCAGATATGTTTGTGGGTGGCTAATTAAATTGTTAACTCAAACACAACTCACACAACCAAAAGGCAACCCATACATAATGATGTGTGTTTTGTGATTGATTCCAAATATCTCACTTATCTTGCGATACTTCATGACTTTAACAATCCAATTGGACATTTGAACTTTGCCATAATGGCTGTGGGCCTAAATGTGTGATTCCCAGGGACAAAAAGAGGACACAAACAGCCACAGTAGTGCGAGGCCAAGCAAGGCAAACCATAGGGGCATCCCGTTAGCTTGTTACTAGTGAACTGTAGATTATTTAGCAAACAGCCAAACATGCAGATTTAAGAGTACTCACCGTGGGTACGGGTCGGTGAGTCTGTGTCCCTTAGACCAGCATGTCCACCGACCGCGACCGGATGGAGAAGTCCAAGCACAATCTCCTCAGCAGGGGTAAACTCCAATTTAGATGGAAAGCCACCGCCAGTTTTCAGGCTGAAAAGAGAAAATCGTTTGGTACTCAGAAAAGGTGCATACAGTACATCCAAAACATTAGATTTAGCGAAAACATTTAGTTACCTGTAATTATGCCTTTTAATTTCTTTTTGCCGTACAGCATACTTCAGATCAGAGATTTTCTTCTGAATTTGGGACACATCTTTCCTCTCTTCCCCCGCTGCATTTACTTGTCGGAGGATGGTTTCAAACAATTCCATCTTGCGCTGCTTGGTGGTGTGTTTGGATTTGCTCCCATATAGCTCGTCATAGTATAATGTAAGGCCACTAGCCAATGCCATATTTTGGTCATGGGAGAATCTCCCACTCAACTGGCCGCGGCGCAATGTGCGGCCAGATGGTTGGCTTGGCTGCTCCTCCATGTGTGCAGACACATGTGGTGACATTATGGCCTGGGGCTGGGTAGGGGAATGGCCGGATTGGTGGCTTCCCAATGACTGGACTGGACTGGCCAAGGGACTGGGTGTTCTTGCGTGGCTGGCCACCGAACTTCCAGGTGTAGATGTGGTCATGGGGGCAATTCGGGGCCCTCTTGGGGGGCTAGGTTCCCGGCTGGTGCCAGGTCGGGGGCTCTGTTCCCGGCTGGTGCCAGGTCGGGGGCTTCTGGCCCTGGATTGGGTTCGTCGGGCCCTGTAGGGGCTTCTGGCCCTGGATTGGGTTATTCTGGGCCTGGAGGGGCTTCTGGCCCTGGATTGGGTTCTTCTGGGCCTGTAGGGGCTTCTGGCCCTGGATTGGGTTCTTCTGGGCCTGTAGGGGCTTCTGGCCCTGGATTGGGTTCTTCTGGGCCTGGAGGGGCTTCTGGCCCTGGATTGGGTTCTTCTGGGCCTGTAGGGGCTTCTGGCCCTGGATTGGGTTCTTCTGGGCCTGTAGGGGCTTCTGGCCCTGGATTGGGTTCTTCTGGCCCTGTAGGGGCTTCTGGCCCTGGATTGTGTTCGGCGGGCCCTGTCGGGGCTTCTGGCCCTGGTTTGGGATCTGCGGGCCCTGTAGGGGCTTCTCGCCCTGGATTGTGTTCGGCGGGCCCTGTCGGGGCTTCTGGCCCTGGATTGGGTTCGGCGGGCCCTGTCGGGGCTTCTGGCCCTGGTTTGGGATCTGCGGCCTCTGGATGGGCTTCTGGCCCTGGATTGGGTTCGGCGGGCCCTGTAGGGGCTTCTGGCCCTGGTTTGGGATCTGCGGCCTCTGGCTGTGCTTCGGGGCCTGGATGGGGTTCGGGCCCTGGATGGGGTTCGGGCCCTGGCTGGGCTTCGTGCCCTGGATTGGGTTCTTCGGCCTCTGGCTGTGCTTCGGGGCCTGGATGGGGTTCGGGCCCTGCTGCGGGGCATGGGTTTCCGAACTGCCCTACTTGAAGGCATGGCCGGTGTGGGCTCACTGGTGCTGCCTGTTCTGGGGGCAGAGGTGGTGGGTGCTGCAGTTGCCAGCTTTTTGGCTGCAGGAGGGGCACGGGGCTTGGGGCCCCTTTTTTTGGTACCTGAGGGTCCAGGGTCCCTTGGTGGGGCCGAGGTGGGAGTCTTGGCTCTCAGTTTTCGGCCAGCTTGCTGGGACCTTGTGGTGGGGCCCTCCGCGGTCTTGCTTGCCTGGGGTCGCTTGCTCATCGCCTTTTTTGGTGCCATCGTACACAAATGCTCAAAGAGAATGAGCTTTGGGTGCAGGGACCTTTAAATAATGAGCCCAGCGTGTGACGCCTATGCGCACGACTACGCGCTCGTACGAACGTACGTTCGAGCGGAACCAGGAAACCGCTGGGGTTTCACTTATCTGCTGCCTGGAAGAAGCCTAAAGATGGCGCCCACTATCTTCACCCGTCAACAGGAAGAGATCCTCATGCTGGTAAGTGGCTGCCTGTGCATTTTAATAGAATAGTCAATGATGGCCTAAATGTAAATGATGCGTTTGGAACTAGTTTGGGGTCTCTTAATGTTTAATCACTGGCTCCTCACACTTCATCCTCAAGGGCCGAGCCTGGCCACGTTTTCAACTGTCTATGCTGATGTCCTAATTCGGCCAATTGCTCCGGCTTAGCAACAGTTAATTAACCTGTGGAGTAGCGGGGCGAGCTGGCAAACCTGGCCTGTCTCGGACCTTGATGCGGATGTTTGAGGAACACTGTTTTCCTAAGCCATAAAAACACAACGGGAAGCCACACACGTGGTCCAAAAGCCTAAGCATTAGGCTACATCTTGGATGTTTAAACCATCCTAACATGCCATAGATGCAGGTGGCCTGATTCTTGATGTTGGCTATTATCTGTATGTACATGGTGTGTGATACATATAACATAAGACCAGACTGTCAATCACAGTCAACGTCCTCTTTAAGGCACTCCCCAAAAATGGCGGCCACTCGAAATGTGTGTGTTAATGACATTAAATTCTCAACTTGTGATGCAACACATATGGGTCTGTGTGTAAAAGTAAAAGCTCTGTGTCCATTATGTTTTTCAGATCATGCTTCAGCGCCGGTATGACTTCGCGCCCAATGTGTGCGAGAAAAGGGACATCGCCCGGGAGATCATCGCCGAGATCCACCGTGTGACCAGCACCACCTTCACTCACACCCAGATAATGCAGCATTGGTCGGACCTGAAACGTCTGCACATGCCCCGGGTGCGGAGGTATTTTGGGATCCATTTCCCAAGTAAGTACAAAGCAATTGCATGGTATATGTTCCAAATGTCTAAGTTATGCCTTTATTTATAATGACTTTTCTTTGGTAGTGTTGGAAATGGATTTCAGAATTCGCCGCACCCGGAGACGTACAGGCCGACCAGTGCTGCATGACTCTGCATCTGTGAGTGAAGGTGGTGGATCTCCCGGGCGACGGACCTACCCCTCCTCTGTGGCCTCCTCAGACCAGCCCCTGGACCTTACCACAGAGGAGGGGCCAAGGCGCGTGGGCGTGGAGTCATACCTGGCCACGCATGGGGAAGGCTCTGGTATGTCACTCTTCATGTATAGGCACAAAGATATACATGGCAGGCCAAAAACTAAGTTATCCTTTATTATGTATTTGTAGAAGCTTCAGGAGCGGGTGAGATAGTGGAGGAGGAGGCAGCAGAGATGCTTGAAGTCGATCCTGGCGAAGGTGAGTGATGTCAGCCAGACTGGGAGCCAGATATGTTGGGAATAGTGACTCTCTACAAGTACTAACCAAATGTCACATGTTTCTCCAGGGACTTCTTCACAGCAGAGCCAGGACCAAGGGCAGCCTGTTGGCCCCAACCAGCCATCTGTCGGCCACCAACTCCGTAAGTCTCCATGCCATTATTCATATTAATGTTTGCTTAGCTAATAACACACACATAACTAAAGGCGTAGCCAATGTGTAGTTCACACTTTAATGTGGGCACTTCGTTAGCTTAAAGAGGACCCTAACTAGTATTAAGAACCAAAGACTTAGCCATCACACTGTACCTACAGATTAGAAACATGGAAAAACACCCTTCACCCATCTAATGCATGTTATTAGACAGAACAAAACCAATATTGGGGAATATGGAATGCACAATATTTACAGGCAGCATGGGATACAGATTGAAAAAAGGAAGGTGCTGCCATGCATTGTGTGAGTGATGACCTTTCCCTCAACCCAGCTATGCTCTGGATTCCCAACGCACCACTGTAACCTACTCCCCTGTACTTTATCCAACTCTCCACTCCTCATTAAGTGTTATGCTTCAGAGTCCAGATGGCGGCGCTGTAATCCCCAAAAAACCCAAAATAACTTTGAGGTGGTGCAGAATCATTTGTGAATAGTTTTTGGTTTTCATTAAATAATGTGGAAGGTCCGGTTTAAGGAGTTTAAACACTTACCTGTGGGAAATGCATTAACTGTATCCCTTTGAAGAAGGACATATGTCATGCATTTACATGTATTTGATTAACCCTAAATCTATTTCCAGCATACAAACCGGTCTGGGACTCCTATTTATGTTTCTTTCTCTATTGGTTACAGGGATGATCCCCCAAACCTTGGCGGGAAAAAAAAAAAGAATTAAGGAGTTGGTGGCCGAGCTGCTGGCCATACAGGCGACGTTGGGGCCAACAGATGAAGAAGACGAGGAGGATTAGTGCCCTTGGTCCTGGCTCCTTTCTTCAAGTTGTTTTTAAATTTTTACAAATTTTAAAACTTGTTTTATTGTTTTGGTTAAAAACCAAAAAAGTTGTTTTAAAAAAAAAACAAAAAAAAACAAAAAAAAAAAATGTGTTTTCCTGTTAAAAAAATACAAAATATTTTTATGTGTTTTTACTTGACAAAAAAAAAAAAAAGTTTTTACAATTATTCAAAAAAAAACTAAGAAAATATTTAAAATAAATTATATTTTAAGCCTTCCGAAATGTGTCTTTTCTAATATGCACACACCCAAAAAATTACACAAACCAGAAACAACACACTTAGAAACATATAGACATATGTAAATTATGTGATATTCTTACGTTTTAGGGACCGAGAAATGAAGTGGGATGCAGCCGCTAAGGGGTTTAGGTAAGTTTGAGGGACCGAGAAATGAAGTGGGATGCAGCCGCTAAGGGGTTTAGGTAAGTTTGAGGGACCGAGAAATGAAGTGGGATGCAGCCGCTAAGGGGTTTAGGTAAGTTTGAGGGACCGAGAAATGAAGTTGGATGCAGCCGCTACGGGGTTTAGGTAAGTTTGAGGGACCGAGAAATGAAGTGGGATGCAGCCGCTAAGGGGTTTAGGTAAGTTTGAGGGACCGAGAAATGAAGTTGGATGCAGCCGCTAAGGGGTTTAGGTAAGTTTGAGGGACCGAGAAATGAAGTTGGATGCAGCCGCTAAGGGGTTTAGGTAAGTTTGAGGGACCGATAAATGAAGTGGGATGCAGCCGCTAAGGGGTTTAGGTAAGTTTGAGGGACCGAGAAATGAAGTGGGATGCAGCCGCTAAGGGGTTTAGGTAAGTTTGAGGGACCGATAAATGAAGTGGGATGCAGCCGCTAAGGGGTTTAGGTAAGTTTGAGGGACCGATAAATGAAGTGGGATGCAGCCGCTAAGGGGTTTAGGTAAGTTTGAGGGACCGAGAAATGAAGTGGGATGCAGCCGCTAAGGGGTTTAGGTAAGTTTGAGGGACCGAGAAATGAAGTGGGATGCAGCCGCTACGGGGTTTAGGTAAGTTTGAGGGACCGAGAAATGAAGTTGGATGCAGCCGCTAAGGGGTTTAGGTAAGTTTGAGGGACCGAGAAATGAAGTGGGATGCAGCCGCTAAGGGGTTTAGGTAAGTTTGAGGGACCGAGAAATGAAGTTGGATGCAGCCGCTACGGGGTTTAGGTAAGTTTGAGGGACCGAGAAATGAAGTGGGATGCAGCCGCTAAGAGGTTTAGGTAAGTTTGAGGGACCGAGAAATGAAGTTGGATGCAGCCGCTAAGGGGTTTAGGTAAGTTTGAGGGACCGAGAAATGAAGTTGGATGCAGCCGCTAAGGGGTTTAGGTAAGTTTGAGGGACCGATAAATGAAGTGGGATGCAGCCGCTAAGGGGTTTAGGTAAGTTTGAGGGACCGAGAAATGAAGTGGGATGCAGCCGCTAAGGGGTTTAGGTAAGTTTGAGGGACCGATAAATGAAGTGGGATGCAGCCGCTAAGGGGTTTAGGTAAGTTTGAGGGACCGATAAATGAAGTGGGATGCAGCCGCTAAGGGGTTTAGGTAAGTTTGAGGGACCGAGAAATGAAGTGGGATGCAGCCGCTAAGGGGTTTAGGTAAGTTTGAGGGACCGAGAAATGAAGTGGGATGCAGCCGCTACGGGGTTTAGGTAAGTTTGAGGGACCGAGAAATGAAGTTGGATGCAGCCGCTAAGGGGTTTAGGTAAGTTTGAGGGACCGAGAAATGAAGTTGGATGCAGCCGCTAAGGGGTTTAGGTAAGTTTGAGGGACCGATAAATGAAGTGGGATGCAGCCGCTACGGGGTTTAGGTAAGTTTGAGGGACCGAGAAATGAAGTTGGATGCAGCCGCTAAGGGGTTTAGGTAAGTTTGAGGGACCGAGAAATGAAGTTGGATGCAAGCGCTAAGGGGTTTAGGTAAGTTTCTGGTTGAGGGTGCGCATGCGCAAGATCTTATAAACATACGAACGCACGAATCTAAGAGACCAAAAACCAATGAAAACCAGAGGCTAACGCAAGTAATTGGAAGAGCTTGACGATGGAAGCTGCCGAAAAAACAGGCTGCCGCCGCAACAGGTGAGCACATGAACGTGATTTTTACGATTGGCAACTGACTGAGGCAAGTTCGGGAGATATCATACGAACGGACGTATCTTTTAGGATAGAAACGTATTTGCTTATTGAATCACTCGCAAGTTCATACGAACGCACGAGCGGACGTGAAAAATAGGATGATCGTGAGCAAAATCCAAGCTGTTACATGTTTCTTTGAATCAACCCAATTGCTTGAAAGAGACACTGGAGTTGGCAGCAGGAGCAGCAGGAGCCCAAATATTGATTGAAATAGACACTGGATTTGGCAGCAGGAGCAGGAGCCCAAACATTGCTTGAAAGAGACACTGCATTTGCTAGCGGGAGCCCAAAGATTGGCTGAATGACACCCTTCAGTTGGCGGTAGCAGAAGCAGGAGCCAAAACATTGCTTGAAAGAGACACTGGAGTTGGCAGAAGGAGCAGTAGGAGCCCAAACATTGCTTGAAAGAGACACTGGAGTTGGCAGCAGGAGCCCAAAAATTGGACTAAAGACACATTGGAGTTGCAAGCAGCAGCAGCAGGAGCCCAAACATTGCTTGAAAGAGACACTGGAGTTGGCAGCAGGAGCCCAAACATTGGCTGAATGACACCCTGGAGTTGCAAGCAGCAGCAGCAGGAGCCCAAGCATTGCTTGAAAGACACACCGGAGTTGGCAGCAGGAGCCCAAACATTGGCTCAAAGAGACACTGGAGTTGGCAGCAGCAGCAGCAGCAGGGGCCCAAACATTGCTTGAAAGAGACACTGCATTTGGCAGCAGGAGCCCAAAAATTGGCCAAATGACACCCTGGAGTTGGCAGCAGCAGGAGCCCAAACTTTGCTTGAAAGAGACACTGGAGTTGGCAGCAGGAGCAGCAGGAGCCCCAACATTGGCTCAAAGAGACACTGGAGTTGGCGGCAGAGCAGCAGGAGCCCAAACATTGGCTCAAAGAGACACTGGAGTTGGCAGCAGGAGCAGCAGGAGCCCAAACATCCAAACATTGGCTCAAAGAGACATTGGAGTTGGCAGCAGAAGCAGGGGCCCAAACATTGCTTGAAAGAGACACTGCATTTGGCAGCAAGAGCTCAAAAATTGCCCGAATGACACCCTGCAGTTGACGGCAGCAGGAGCAGGAGCCCAAAGATTGCTTGAAAGAGACACTGGAGTTGGCAGCAGGAGCAGCAGGAGCCCAAACATTGCTTGAAAGAGACACTGGAGTTGGCAGCAGGAGCAGTAGGAGCCCAAACATTGCTTGAAAGAGACACTGGAGTTGGCAGCAGGAGCCCAAAAATTGGCTGAATGACAACCTGGAGTTGCAAGCAGCAGCAGCAGGAGCCCAAACATTGCTTGAAAGAGACACTGGAGTTGGCAGCAGGAGCCCAAACATTGGCTGAATGACAACCTGGAGTTGCAAGCAGTAGCAGCAGGAGCCCAAACATTGCTTGAAAGAGACACTGGAGTTGGCAGCAGGAGCCCAAACATTGGCTGAATGACACCCTGGAGTTGCAAGCAGCAGCAGCAGGAGCCCAAGCATTGCTTGAAAGACACACTGGAGTTGGCAGCAGTAGCAGCAGGAGCTCAAACATTGGCTCAAAGAGACACTGGAGTTGGCAGCAGCAGGAGCCCAAACATTGCTTGGAAGAGACACTGCATTTGGCAGCAGGAGCCCAAAAATTGGCCGAATGACACCTTGGAGTTGGCAGCAGCAGGAGCAGGAGCCCGAACATTGCTTGAAAGAGACACTGGAGTTGACAGCAGGAGCAGCAGGAGCCCAAACATTGATTGAAAGAGACATTGGATTTGGCAGCAGGAGCAGCAGGAGCCCAAACATTGCTTGAAAGAGACACTGGAGTTGGAAGCAGGAGCCCAAAAATTGGACTAAAGACACACTGCAGTTGCAAGCAGCAGCAGGAGCCCAAACATTGCTTGAAAGAGACACTGGAGTTGGCAGCAGGAGCCCAAACATTGGCTGAATGACACCCTGGAGTTGCAAGCAGCAGCAGCAGCAGGAGCCCAAACATTGCTTGAAAGACACACTGGAGTTTGCAGCAGGAGCGGCAGGAGCCCAAACATTGGCTAAAAGAGACACTGGAGTTGGCAGCAGCAGGAGCCCAAACATTGCTTGAAAGAGACACTGCATTTGGCAGCAGGAGCCCAAAACTTGGCCGAATGACAACCTAAAGTTGACAGCAGCAAGAGCCCAAACATTGCTTGAAAGAGACACTGGAGTTGGCAGCAGGATCCCAAATATTGGCTCAAAGAGACACTGAAGTTGGCAGCAGCAGCAGGAGCCCAAAAATTGGCTGAAAGGCACACCCTGAAGTTGGCATCAGCAGGAGCCCAAAAATTGGCCTAAACACATAAATATGTTTTGCACCATTTGGAAAGTGCAAAACGTGGCATCATGCTGAATCTAGTCGCATGCATCAGCCATTGGTGGGTGGAAATCCTGGCTGATCCATCCCTGATTCATTTTCACAAAGGTGAGTCTCTCCACATTTTTAGTTGACAGACGAGTTCTCCTCGCCGTAACTATGGTCCCCGCCCCACTAAACACCCACTCAGATGGCAAGCTACTTGCCGGGCAGGACAGCTTTTTCAGGGCAAACTCTGCTAGTTGCGGCCACAAATCAAGTTTGGCTGCCCTGAAGTTCAGCGGATCCTCAAGGTGTGTTGGCATGGTCATGTCAAGGTATGACAAGACCTGCTGGTTCAGGTCCTGCTCCAGGTCTTCCTGCTGCTCATGAGTAGCTTCACTATGCCGGTGTAGAAAGCTACTCATTAGCCACTGAAGACTGAGGCTGCTGCTGATGGAGCTGCTGCTCCTGCCAACCCCCCCAGCAGCCATGGCAGTGGAAGGAGGTCCCCCCGAGTTAGACCTGCGAGAGTATGGACCATGGCGCAGATTGGCATCGGCCAACTGACTACGTAGAATGTCTTTGTAGTATGTCAGTTTGTCCTCCCTCTCGGCGGGTTTAAAAAATGCCCCCATTTTGTGCCGGAAGCGAGGGTCCAATAAGGTGGAGAGACAAAAGTCATCCCACTGACAAATGGAAACAATTCTGGGGTCACTACGCAAGCACGTGAGCACGCCATTTGCGCAAGTGACTCGGAGGGACTACCTGTCTCCATCTCCACTGCATACTGCCAAGGTGTGTCTGGGTCCTCTGTCTCGCCTTCCTCACAACCCTCTAGCTTCTCTGGCTGCTCCTGCTCCTCCTCTCCTGTCAGCTGACTAGATAAACCAGCCATTTCTCCAAGCCTAAACTGTGCACTTCCTCCTCCTCCTCCAGTTCTGCTCCAACGGGGTTCATGTGGCCGTAAGATGTAGACGCCATGTCTCCAGTGCCCTGACCAGCCATGGTTTCCAACATGTGCTGTAGTACATGAAGCAGTGGAATCACGTCGTTCATCTCGTAATCCTGGCGACTCACAAATAAAGTGGCTCCCTCAAAGGGCCTGAGCAAACGGCAGGTGTCACGTATGAGCTGCCACTGGTTGACATTGAAGTTACACAGGGGAGTCCCCGTATCCGCTTGGATCATCAAGAAATCTGTGATGGCTTTTCTCTGTTCGTATAGTCTGTCCAACATATGCAGGGTGGAATTCCAAGGGGTGGAAACATCGCAAATCAGACTATGTTGGGGGCTACCGTTCTGACGCAGTAGCTCAAGAAGGGTGTGTTTGGCGGTGTATGAGTGGCTGAAGTGCATGCAAAGTTTCCTTGAAGTTGTTAGGATGTCTTGCAGATGGGGGGAAGACTTCAGAAACCGCTTCACAACCAGATTGAAGACGTTAGCCATGCAGGGCGCATGGGTCAGCCTTCCTTGTCGCAGCGCAGACAAAATGTTCTTCCCATTGTCGGTAACCATGGTTCCCATTTTCAGTTTTCTTGGAGTAAGCCATGTCTGGATTTCTTGATGAATAAATTTAAGCAGTTCCTCCCCTGTGTGTTCGCCAAGACAAACCATGTGAAGCACAGCGTGACACCTCCATGCCCTGCACACATGGTTGACTGGAGGGGCACTGAGACTTGAGCCTACAGTGGAGGGTGAGGAGAAGGCGGAGGATGAGTAGGCTGAGTCGCACTGTGTCACAGGCACAACGGCCAGGGAGCGCGGAGGCCGAAGCCGCGTGACCTGTCTAAGTTGCTGCTGCTGCAAAGGGAACACATTCACCCAGTGGGCCGTAAATGACATGTACTGTCCCTGACCGTAGTTACAGCTCCAGACGTCAGCGCTGCCATGCCCTTTGCTACACACCGACAGGCTCAAGGACTGGCCCACCTTCTGTTCAACAAAATTGTGCAGCGCTGGTATTGCCTTCTTGGCAAAGAAATGCCGGCTTGGCACTCTCCATCTCGGCTCGGCACTGAAAGGTGCAGAGTCCACCACCTGAAAAGGGAGCGACTGCAGCACCAGCAACTTGGACAGGAGCACATTCAGCTTCTGTGCCGTAGGATGAGTGGGCACAAACTGCTGTCTCTTGGACATGGCTTCGCTGATTTATTGCTGGTGGGATGCATGACTTGGAGGAGGAGGAGCAGGAGCATCAGGGGTAGCGACAGAGGATGGGTATGATGCACAGCTGCCTTAGGCTGAGGTGCTGGAGCCTTGGCTGGCAGAAATTGGGAGCGGCGTGCCACTCGGTGAAGAGGCAGCCTGGACCACCTCCTTGGAGCCTTGGTTCTCCCAGGCCGCTTTATGGATGACGCATCATATGTTGATGCAGGGCCGTGGTGCCAACATTTGGGCCCTGGCCACGCTTCACCTTCTGCCTACATATCTTGCATGTGGCCATGTTACCCTCCTGCGGATGCTTGAGGATAAACTGCCACACTGCCGAGTAGCTACTTTTCCCACCAACAGCCCTCACTGATTCACTGCTACTGTCGCCAACTCCAGGAACCCCTGCCCCACTACCTCCCGATAAGGTAGCCTGCCACGCAGAAAGTGCTCTACCCCGGCCCTGGCCCCGTTTGGCTCCAGGCTTTACAATTGTGCCCCCATGCTGCCTGCCAACCATGCTGCTAACACCTTGCTGCCTCAGCTGCTGACTCTGGGGCAACCTGCGCCCCTCTTCTCCTGATGATGAAGATGAAGCCCCCTCTGCACCCGGCTCCCAAGTGCGATCGGCTTCATCATTATCATCATCATCATCGAGTTGTGGCTGCACATCACTGATGTTCTTGGTTTCCTCAACAGTGTCTGGTGCAGGAGCTGGAACGCTCGCAACACCCACGCCACTCTCCACATCACTATTTGTCTGCCTAGTGAAAGAAGCCACCTCCATTTCTTGGCTGGGCAGTAGCTGCTGATCGTCCTCCTCACTAAAGAGTGGAGCTGAACCCAAAGCATAGAATACGTCGCTGGGGGAGGGAACGGCATAGGACAGAGGCAATGGGAGGATAGGGACTGCTCTCGGGCCATGCCAACTCAGGGTTGTGTCAGAGGAACCTACCGACCTTAGACTGGAGGTGTCAGATGTAACTTGTGATGATGTGGATGACCGCGTTAACCAATCTACCACGGCAGATGCGGGTACTGGGCTACTGGTGGAGACACGACCGCTAGCAGATACTGGCAGATCAGGTCTCTCACCGCGACTCCTGCTGCCACTCGACCTTAGTCTGCTGCGACCTCTGCCTGCTGAATCTTGGCCTCTGCCACTACTCTGTGAACATCCAGGCACTTGTCTGCCTGACATTTTTATGTATTTGAAATGCGCAATAGGCACTTTAAAAAATGTGTTTACTTTAAAAAACAGAAGCTAAATAAACTGAGGAAATGTTTCTCTTTAACAGATACTATGAAAATTGGCAATATGGGATGCCCTGTGGGCAGGGCTGTTTACAGTAGACACAGAAACAATTGAAACTGCAATATATGTATAAGAAATAACCCTTTAAAAGCTGCTTGTAACAGATAGGGTCAAATGTGCAGGTTTGGGATACCCTGTGGCCTGGTGTTTTTACAGCACACACAAAAAAAAATTCAAACTGCAATATATTTATGAGAAATAGCCTTTAAAAGCTGCTTTAGTGTAACAGATAGCGTCAAATGTGCTGGTTTGGGATACCCTGCGGCCTGGTGTTTTTACAGCACACACAAAAACAATTCAAACTGCGGTATATTTATGAGAAATAGACTTTAAAAGCTGCTTTTGTGTAACAGATAGGGTCAAACGTGCTGGTTTGGGATTCCCTGCGGCCTGGTGTTTTTACAGCACACACAAAAACAATTCAAACTGCGATATATTTATGAGAAATAGCCTTTAAAAGCTGCTTTAGTGTAACAGATAGGGTCACATGTGCAGGTTTTGATACCCTGCGGCATGGTGTTTTTACAGCACACACAAAAACAATTCAAACTGCGATATATTTATGAGAAATAGCCTTTAAAAGCTGCTTTAGTGTAACAGATAGGGTCAAATGTGCAGGTTTGGGATACCCTGCGGCCTGGTGTTTTTACAGCACACACAAAAACAATTCAAACTGCAATATATTTATGAGGAATAGCCTTTAAAAGCTGCTTTAGTGTAACAGATAGGGTCAAATGTGGGATACCCTGTGGCCTGGTGTTTTTACAGCACACACAAAAAAATTCAAACTGCAATATATGTATGAGAAATAGCCTTTAAAAGCTGCTTTAGTGTAACAGATAGCGTCAAATGTGCTGCTGGTTTGGGATACCCTGCGGCCTGGTGTTTTTACAGCACACACAAAAACAATTCAAACTGCGATATATTTATGAGAAATAGACTTTAAAAGCTGCTTTTGTGTAACAGATAGGGTCAAACGTGCTGGTTTGGGATTCCCTGCAGCCTGGTGTTTTTACAGCACACACAAAAACAATTCAAACTGCAATATATTTATGAGAAATAGCCTTTAAAAGCTGCTTTAGTGTAACAGATAGGGTCAAATGTGCAGGTTTGGGATACCCTGCGGCCTGGTGTTTTTACAGCACACACAAAAACAATTCAAACTGCGATATATTTATGAGAAATAGACTTTAAAAGCTGCTTTTGTGTAACAGATAGGGTCAAACGTGCTGGTTTAGGATTCCCTGCGGCCTGGTGTTTTTACAGCACACACAAAAAAAATTCAAACGCCAAAATATTTATGAGAAATTGCATTTAAAACCTGCTTTAGTGTAAAAGATAGGGTCAAATGTGCTGGTTTGGGATACCCTGCGGCCTGGTGATTTTACAGCACACACAAAAACAATTCAAACTGCCAATTATTTATGAGAAATAGCCTTTAAAAGCTGCGTTTGTGTAACAGATAGGGTCAAATGTGCTGCTTTGGGATACCCTGCGGCCTGGTGTTTTTACAGCACACACAAAAACAATTCAAACTGCGATATATTTATGAGAAATAGACTTTAAAAGCTGCTTTTGTGTAACAGATAGGGTCAAACGTGCTGGTTTGGGATTCCCTGCGGCCTGGTATTTTTACAGCACACACAAAAACAATTCAAACTGCAATATATTTATGAGAAATAGCCTTTAAAAGCTGCTTTAGTGTAACAGATAGGGTCACATGTGCAGGTTTTGATACCCTGCGGCATGGTGTTTTTACAGCACACACAAAAACAATTCAAACTGCGATATATTTATGAGAAATAGCCTTTAAAAGCTGCTTTAGTGTAACAGATAGGGTCAAATGTGCAGGTTTGGGATACCCTGCGGCCTGGTGTTTTTACAGCACACACAAAAACAATTCAAACTGCAATATATTTATGAGGAATAGCCTTTAAAAGCTGCTTTAGTGTAACAGATAGGGTCAAATGTGGGATACCCTGTGGCCTGGTGTTTTTACAGCACACACAAAAAAAAATTCAAACTGCAATATATGTATGAGAAATAGCCTTTAAAAGCTGCTTTAGTGTAACAGATAGCGTCAAATGTGCTGGTTTGGGATACCCTGCGGCCTGGTGTTTTTACAGCACACACAAAAACAATTCAAACTGCGATATATTTATGAGAAATAGACTTTAAAAGCTGCTTTTGTGTAACAGATAGGGTCAAACGTGCTGGTTTGGGATTCCCTGCGGCCTGGTGTTTTTACAGCACACACAAAAAAAATTCAAACGCCAAAATATTTATGAGAAATTGCATTTAAAACCTGCTTTAGTGTAAAAGATAGGGTCAAATGTGCTGGTTTGGGATACCCTGCGGCCTGGTGATTTTACAGCACACACAAAAACAATTCAAACTGCCAATTATTTATGAGAAATAGCCTTTAAAAGCTGCGTTTGTGTAACAGATAGGGTCAAATGTGCTGCTTTGGGATACCCTGCGGCCTGGTGTTTTTACAGCACACACAAAAACAATTCAAACTGCGATATATTTATGAGAAATAGACTTTAAAAGCTGCTTTTGTGTAACAGATAGGGTCAAACGTGCTGGTTTGGGATTCCCTGCGGCCTGGTATTTTTACAGCACACACAAAAACAATTCAAACTGCAATATATTTATGAGAAATAGCCTTTAAAAGCTGCTTTAGTGTAACAGATAGGGTCAAATGTGCAGGTTTGGGATACCCTGCGGCCTGGTGTTTTTACAGCACACACAAAAACAATTCAAACTGCAATATATTTATGAGGAATAGCCTTTAAAAGCTGCTTTAGTGTAACAGATAGGGTCAAATGTGGGATACCCTGTGGCCTGGTGTTTTTACAGCACACACAAAAAAAAATTCAAACTGCAATATATGTATGAGAAATAGCCTTTAAAAGCTGCTTTAGTGTAACAGATAGCGTCAAATGTGCTGGTTTGGGATACCCTGCGGCCTGGTGTTTTTACAGCACACACAAAAACAATTCAAACTGCGATATATTTATGAGAAATAGACTTTAAAAGCTGCTTTTGTGTAACAGATAGGGTCAAACGTGCTGGTTTGGGATTCCCTGCGGCCTGGTGTTTTTACAGCACACACAAAAAAAATTCAAACGCCAAAATATTTATGAGAAATTGCATTTAAAACCTGCTTTAGTGTAAAAGATAGGGTCAAATGTGCTGGTTTGGGATACCCTGCGGCCTGGTGATTTTACAGCACACACAAAAACAATTCAAACTGCCAATTATTTATGAGAAATAGCCTTTAAAAGCTGCGTTTGTGTAACAGATAGGGTCAAATGTGCTGCTTTGGGATACCCTGCGGCCTGGTGTTTTTACAGCACACACAAAAACAATTCAAACTGCGATATATTTATGAGAAATAGACTTTAAAAGCTGCTTTTGTGTAACAGATAGGGTCAAACGTGCTGGTTTGGGATTCCCTGCGGCCTGGTATTTTTACAGCACACACAAAAACAATTCAAACTGCAATATATTTATGAGAAATAGCCTTTAAAAGCTGCTTTAGTGTAACAGATAGGGTCACATGTGCAGGTTTTGATACCCTGCGGCATGGTGTTTTTACAGCACACACAAAAACAATTCAAACTGCGATATATTTATGAGAAATAGCCTTTAAAAGCTGCTTTAGTGTAACAGATAGGGTCAAATGTGCAGGTTTGGGATACCCTGCGGCCTGGTGTTTTTACAGCACACACAAAAACAATTCAAACTGCAATATATTTATGAGGAATAGCCTTTAAAAGCTGCTTTAGTGTAACAGATAGGGTCAAATGTGGGATACCCTGTGGCCTGGTGTTTTTACAGCACACACAAAAAAAAATTCAAACTGCAATATATGTATGAGAAATAGCCTTTAAAAGCTGCTTTAGTGTAACAGATAGCGTCAAATGTGCTGGTTTGGGATACCCTGCGGCCTGGTGTTTTTACAGCACACACAAAAACAATTCAAACTGCGATATATTTATGAGAAATAGACTTTAAAAGCTGCTTTTGTGTAACAGATAGGGTCAAACGTGCTGGTTTGGGATTCCCTGCGGCCTGGTGTTTTTACAGCACACACAAAAAAAATTCAAACGCCAAAATATTTATGAGAAATTGCATTTAAAACCTGCTTTAGTGTAAAAGATAGGGTCAAATGTGCTGGTTTGGGATACCCTGCGGCCTGGTGATTTTACAGCACACACAAAAACAATTCAAACTGCCAATTATTTATGAGAAATAGCCTTTAAAAGCTGCGTTTGTGTAACAGATAGGGTCAAATGTGCTGCTTTGGGATACCCTGCGGCCTGGTGTTTTTACAGCACACACAAAAACAATTCAAACTGCGATATATTTATGAGAAATAGCCTTTAAAAGCTGCTTTAGTGTAACAGATAGGGTCAAATGTGCAGGTTTGGGATACCCTGCGGCCTGGTGTTTTACAGCACACACAAAAACAATTCAAACTGCAATATATTTATGAGAAATAGCTTTTAAAAGCTGCTTTAGTGTAACAGATAGGGTCAAATGTGCAGGTTTGGGATACCCTGCAGCCTGGTGTTTTTACAGCACACACAATAACAATTCAAACTGCGATATATTTATGAGAAATAGACTTTAAAAGCTGCTTTAGTGTAACAGATAGGGTCAAATGTGCTGGTTTGGGATGTCCATGTGGTCTGGGGTTTTTACAGCACACACAAAAACAATTCAAGCTGCGATATATTTATGAGAAATAGCCTTTAAAAGCTGCTTTAGTGTAACAGATAGGGTCAAATGTGCAGGTTTGGGATACCCTGAGGCCTGTTGTTTTTATAGCACACACAAAAACAATTCAAGCTGCGATAAATTTATGAGAAATAGCCTTTAAAAGCTGCTTTAGTGTAACAGATAGGGTCAAATGTGCAGGTTTGGGATACCCTACGGCCTGATGTTTTTACAGCACACACAAAAACAATTCAAACTGCGATATATTTATGAGAAATAGCCATTAAAAGCTGCTTTAGTGTAACAGATAGGGTCAAATGTGCAGGTTTGCGATACCCTGCGGCCTGGTGTTTTACAGCACACACAAAAACAATTCAAACTGCGATATATTTATGAGAAATAGCTTTTAAAAGCTGCTTTAGTGTAACAGATAGGGTCAAATGTGCAGGTTTGGGATACCCTGCAGCCTGGTGTTTTTACAGCACACACAAAAACAATTCAAACTGCGATATATTTATAAGAAATAGACTTTAAAAGCTGCTTTAGTGTAACAGATAGGGTCAAATGTGCTGAAATGGGATGCCCATGTGGGCCGGGCTTTTTACAGCAGACACAAAAAAATTAAAACTAATTGAGTTATAAGAGATGCTTGTGTGTAATAGATAGGGTTAAATATGCCACTGCCAAGATGGGATGCACAGTGGCCAGGAATTTTTACAGCACAAACAAAAGCAATTTAAAACTGATGTGGCAAATGAAGTGAAATGAAAATAAAAAAAAAAGGTTTCCCTGTCACTTTCTCTGCTGTCCCTGCCTGGATCCTTCCCGATTTTTCCCTATCTTTCCCTGGCTCTCCCTGGCACTCTGTGGGTCTCTGTGGGTCTCCCTGACTCTCCCTGCCTCTCTGTTAGTCTGTCCCTGTCTGTAGCAAGCTCCATTCTGGCCGCAATACAACACTGAAATGAGAACAAGCAAGATGGCCGCCGTTTATATAGCACGTTTATATAGCTTCCTGGCTGCTGATAGGATGCATGTGACCTTCCCATGATAACTTGCCCCAGGGGATATTTCCGGACATGTCCATCCACCATTTTACAATGGCTGTAATTGAAATAAATGGAGTTTAAAGGAAAACTTCAATCGTTCAGAATCAAATTTTTCCTGAAATTCGGAACAAATTCGGGTTCCTCCGGATCGATTCACTCATCCCTACTTATTGGTTTTGAAAATCCTTCAATAAGCTAAAATTCCCCAAAATATTAATGCATCAACGTAGTCAACAGGTAAATTCACATTCAATATATTTAAGATAAATATGTACATTTGGAGTTTAAGGGCACTCGCATACTTCATGTACATACATAGTACAACATTAAAATACATTTGTGGCAAATCATGGCACCTAGCTATTGGCCACATCCAGGAGTTTTAAAGTAATGCACTCCAGGCCGAAGTTTGTTTCTAAAAGAAAAGATACAGACATAGGGAGCAAGCATTTGCATGTCAATATTGGGCAAGTAATACATAGGGCCACATACACACCCTCTCCTGCTTGGTCACATTTGCCACAGGCACAGGTGGAAAGCAGCCATACCTATGCCACATCCACGCCTGTAAGTCAGTGGCCCACCCAAACAATAACCCCCAGTCCAAATCCAAGTCCAGTACAATCTCTGCCAGGGTTCAAGGTATTAGTTTGCCAGGCCAGAATGTCCCCCAATCATGCCTACAAACATGATGAGCCAGAAGCAATTTAATTAGGCCAAAGCCTGCAGCGCAACAGCTAGAGTGGCAGGTTCAGTGAGGCTTGAGTTCAGGCATTGGCTAGTGGGCTATCTTAGCACTCTAATGAGCTATATGGGCGCAAATCCAAAGCATACAAGCAAAGCCATACCAAAAGACTATATTGGTAGCGCTCACTAGACAGGTCAATACAGTGGGGATGTAGAGGAAAGATGTGGAGCAGATACAGGGGAAATTGGTGTTAAAATGGTTGATGCCCATAAAACCCTGGTGGTGGGCCTTGGAGGTGGCCCATCACCTGGGCATGTGTGGCATTCATAATCTGCAACTGTTCCAACATGTTTCTATTGGTTGTTCGAACTTCATCCAGCATGGCACTGAAATTTCTACTTAAGGTGGCTATGTGGGTGTTGCTAGTTCGAACTTCCTCAAGCATGGCTGTGAAATTAGTATATAAGGTGGCCATATGGCTGTTGGTCGACCTAAATTCTGTCAGCATGGTGTTTAATGTATTTTTTAGGGTCTCTAATTGTGCATGAAGCTGCTCTGTGGTTCTTTCAGTTAGTTGGCGAAATAAACGCCTCTCATGGTGCCATGCTGACTCCATGATCGCCACTCGCCTCCCCTGGGAAACTGGGCGACGTAGCTGACTACGCCTCAAAATTCCCCGGGTTGGAGCGCCTGCAGATGATGGACGTCTAGGCCGACCAACAGCCACAGATGTGCTTGGCAAATCCTCTGCTGCAGACCTACCACTGGGGACTGTAGGCTCAGTCTCTGCATGCTGCCCACGATGGGCTGGCAGCATGCGGCCAGCTTCACTCTGCTGCAGAGGATTTGGTGAAGAAACATGTTGAGACAGTTGCAGATTATGTTCCAGGGGGAGCTGTTGTGAATGTCCCATCAAGCTGGCATCCTCCTCCATCTCCTGGATTTCCTCCATCAGTGTGTGGGTCTGTTGGGACATGTGAAAAAAAAGGTTCAGTTTGGGCCCTAAATATATTTGTTATGCAAATTAGTCATGTTAATTCACATGCATCAACAGATTCAGCAAATTGCACTTACCGTATATATCGGGTCCTGGCTCCTAGGCAGCACGGAAGTTGGCGGCGTGGTCCAACTGGATGAGGCTTCCACACTAGCTGAGGGTTGATGCTGGGCTGTATTGTTTAAAAAAGGCATGTTAACACACAACTATGCATTGATGATCTCTCTTACTCCATATGCTTCACTAAAACACGAGGGCAAGCAGGAATGGCAACTCCCCCAACGGTCAAAGTTGTCCTTCACTATGAATGTCATTATCTGTTATATGTATGAGTGACTCTGTACATACACATTGGTCACCTTAAATAAAACAAACATGCATTTACTGCATGTTATGAGGCTTCACACATCCCTAAAGGGCCATTAGGGGCCCACACTCAGCTTGCAAATAGCATTTGCCTTAAGATTATGCTGGTGGGCATTTTACCTATGTAGACCTTTCCCTGACCCCAGATCAAGTATTTGAGACCAAAGCAAAACTCAAACCCAAGTGGCCTAAAGACAAAGAAGTAAGCGTTGGATATGATTGAGTAGAATCACATAACAGGCAGTCCTTAGCTAATATTAAGACTTTAATAGTGACCAGAAATACTGTCAAAGGTCATGTATGGCCAAGCAAATTAGAAAATGAACATTTGAAAGACTTTACACACCCTGTTAAAACTGTACAAGCCACTCCCTAGGGGCATGTGTTCATATATGCTTGTGAGCCTCATTTTACACTTTTAAAACATTTCACATACACACTAACATTACTAACTTGCTGGAATAGTAGGGATGTCCGTGTCATCGCCCCAAGTGTCCCTCTAAGGCCACGGGATGTATCAGGCCCAGCACTATCTCCTCAGCTCTGGTAAATTGTAATTTAGTGGGGAAGCCTCCGCCAGTTTGTAAGCTGAAAAATATAGTTTGGGAAATGTATAAAAATGTTGACAATACAAGAAGCAGACAAATGCACAAAGCATATATGTACCTGTCATTTCGCCTGTCATCTTCCGTGCTGCATACCTCAGGTCTGATATTTTGCGTTGAATCTGCTCAACATCTTTGAGCTCTTCCCTCGCTGCATTGACCTGTCTGGTGAGCTCCTCTAAAATTTCAGCTTTGCGCATTTTGCTTGTTGCTTTGGATTTGCGCCCATATAGTTCATCATAATGTAAGGTCAGCCCACTAGCCAATGCCAGAGTTTGGGCCTCGCCAAACCTGCCACTCAACTAGCCTTGGCACAATCTCCACCCTATTGCTTGATGTTCCGGATCATCAGTGGTTGCAGGCAATTCGGGGGACATTCTGGGCTGGCTGTGTTGGGGAGAAATGTAGGACAGGTGGCTGGCTAAAAATTGTACTGGACTTGGATATGGACTTGGGGTCCTTGGCTGGGTGGCCACTGAACTTGCAGGCGTCGATGTGGCATATGGAGAGTGCTTTGCCACCTGTGCCGGTGGCAAATGTGGTTGAGGAGGAGAGGGTGTGCTTGATGTTGTTGGGCTTCTTGCCCTGTGCCTCTGTGGGCCCTTGAGACTTGTGCTTGCATGCCCCTGGGAGGTAGTTGGACGTGTCTGTGGTGATGCTGAGCTTTGGGGGCTGGGAATTCTGTCCCGGTGGCTTTTGCTCTTCCCATACCCGCTTTTTCCACGTGAATGTGGAGATGGTGACCATTGTGGGCTGGGACTTCTGTCCCGGTGGCTTTTGCTTTTCCCATGCCCGCTCTTTCCTCGTGGGTGTGGAGATGGTGACCTTTGGGGGCTGGGACTTCTGTCCCGGTGGCTTTTGCTCTTCCCATACCCACTTTTTCCACGTGGGTGTGGTGATGCTGAGCTTTGGGGGCTGGGACTTCTGTCCCGGTGGCTTTTCCTCTTGCCATGCCCACTTTTTCCACGTGGGTTTGGTGATGCTGAGCTTTGGGGGCTGGGACTTCTGTCCCGGTGGCTTTTGCTCTTCCCATGCCCGCTTTTTCCACGTGGGTGTGGTGATGTTGAGCTTTGGGGGCTGGGACTTCTGTCCCGGTGGCTTTTCCTCTTCCCATGCAAGCTTTTCCCACGTGGGTGTGGAGATGGTGAGCTTTGGGGGCTTGGGCTTCTCACACTCTTCGTGGGCTTTTTTGTGGCTGTACCTGTCTGCTTGGTGGTCTGGGGCTTCTTCTTCGTCGCTGCTCCTTTGGTTTGCTGGTTGGTGGTGCCTTAGCGGACATTGTTGGTATTGTCGCCTTGGACTGCCCACTGCGGGTTTCCCGCACCTTCGGCCTTGGAATTTTTGAGCGAGTGGTGGGGCCTGAAGAAGCCTCACGCTTCTCTTGCTTTTTGCTGCTGCCCTCCTTGGCTGCTTTTGGCTTTGCAACGGCTTTTTTGGGTGCCATAATGATGAGACTCTGAAAGAGAATGAGCTGTGGGTCCAGGACCCTTTAAATACTAATGCCTGGGTATGACGCTTACGCGTTAGCGTACGTGTGCGTACGGCCATTCGTCCACCTGCGCCGAACCCGGAAACCGCTGGGGCATTACTTATCTGCTGCAGACAAGAAGAAAGATGGTGCCCTCGATCTTCACCCACCAACAAGAAGAGCTAATTATGCTCGTAAGTGTATTTTAATGCCTTTGATTTGCCATCTAAATGCATGCCTAGGCCTTAAGGAAGCGCAGGAAGAAACGGTTTGGTTGAAAAGTGTCTAAAACTTTGTGGCAAACAGAAGTTAGGGCCCACATGTGCGAACCAAGTCACTTCCATCTAGAAGGATAGTTTTAGGCTAGAAATGTGTCTGTTGATGTCATTTAGCCAACTGATTGATTTGTGACAGATATTTGTATGCAGTTTGATCTAAATACTATGTTTTTTGGTGTTTTTTAGACGATGCTTCAGCGCAGGTACGACTACCTGCCCAACTCATTTGAGAAGAGGACCGTCGCCCTGGAGATCGTTTCCAGGATTCAGCACGAGATGGACACCACCTTCACCCACACGCAGATCATGCAGCATTGGTCGGACCTGAAACGGCTCCACATGCCATGGGTGCGGTGATTTTTCGGACTCCATTTCCCAAGTAAGTACATAGCGATTGCATGCTAGATGTAACTAATACACAAGGTAGGCCTTTATTTATAAATGATTTTCTTTTCTAGTGCTGGAAATGAAGTACCGAATCCGAAGCACCCGGAGGTGCACAGGCCGACCAGTGCTGCATGAATCTGCAGCAGGAAGTGAAGGTGATGGATCTCCAGGGTGATGTTCCTACCCCTCCTATGTAGGGGCCTCCGACCAGCCCCTGGACCTTTCTACAGAGGAGGGGCATCACGGCATGGGCAGGGAGTTGTACCCAGTGACGGAGCCGTTAGCCTCTGGTATGTGACTCTTCATGTAACTGCACACACATACATGCTATTTGAAACAAAGCTGATTCCCTTAATCTCTTTTTCTAGATTTTGATGTAGCGGGTGAAGGATCTGTGGAAGAGTCTGCAGCAGATCAGGCCCAGGAGGCACATGGATAAAGGTGGGTGATGTCACACACACATTAAATTTGTCATTTGCTTACTGTTGACTAAGGCATTAGAAGTGACCCTATTTGACATGTCTCTACAGCCTCAACTTCCCAGCAGTGGCAGGGCCCAGAACAGAGGGTTGTCCCCGAGGCACACGTCGACCACCAACGAAGTAAGTTGTAATGTCATTCTTTTGATTATGTGGTAATTGACATGATCACCAAGATACCTAAAGCCATAGTCAATGGCATTAGCATAATGACATATGCCCACTCCCCTAGATTAATTACTGAGCATAATGACATATGCCCACTTCCTTAGATTAATTACTGAGCATAATGACATATGCCCACTTCCTTAGACCAATTACTTAGCATAATGACATATGCCCACTTCCTTAGATTAATTACTTAGCATAATGACATATGTCGTCATGAGTTAGCTTGCCACCTAAAAAAACATTCCATCCACAGGTGAGAAACATGTATTTGTCAAAAAATAATGCTTGTTTCTTTTTTCTCCAGGGACCACATGTGCCAGAGTGGAAGCCATGAGTGAAAGGGTCCTTCAGTTGGTGGCCGACATGCAGGAGCTGCGTGCCATTGTTTTGTATATAGTTTTTATTTTGTTTTAAAATTAGAATCCCCCCCCCCAAAAAAAAAAGTTTGTACATTTTTACAAAAAAAAATTCCAAAAAAATGGCATTTGGTTAAAAACCAAAAACAAAAAAAACTGTTTCTGTGTCATTTCATTTCAAAAATACATTAACACAAAACGAATGGGCAAAGAAATATTTAGAGATGAAGATTCACATGACCGCAAAGTGATTTGGGTAAGTTTTAGGGGTGAAAAATGGAAGAAGAACCTAACCATGAAGTGATTTGGGTAAGTTTTAGGGGTGAAAAATGGAAGAAGAACCTAACCGTGAAGTGATTTGGGTGAGTTTTAGGGGTGAAAAATGGAAGAAAAACCTAACCGCGAAGTGATTTGGGTAAGCTTTAGGGGTGAAAAATGGAAGAACCTAACCGCAAAGTGATTTGGGTAAGCTTTAGGGGTGAAAAATGGAAGAAGAACCTAACCGCGAAGTGATTTGGGTAAGCTTTAGGGGTGAAAAATGGAAGAAGAACCTAACCGCGAAGTGATTTGGGTACGTTTTTAGGGGTGAAAAATGGAAGAAGAACCTAACCGCGAAGTGACTGGGGTGAGTTTTAGGGGTGAAAAATGGAAGAAGAACCTAACCGCGAAGTGATTTGGGTGAGTTTTAGGGGTGAAAAATGGAAGAAGAACCTAAACACGAAGTGATTTGGGTGAGTTTTAGGGGTCATACATGGAAGATGTAGGAAAATGCAAAGTGATTTAGCTAAGCATTGTAGCAGAAGTGAGTGACCCAAATATGTAGGCGAGCACTTTAATGAGTTACGTTTGTAGTGCGCAGGTGTAAGAACGTAAGGATTTTCATCTGGACGATAATTTATGTTAAAAGGTATTCAGAATCTAACGGGAAACGTAAAGGAAAAAGGGCAAAAACGAAAGCCGAAGTTGTAACATGAGAAAATAAAATGGAAAAGTCACGCTGGAAAATGACATTCTCGTACTCGTACTCTGGCATACGAACGGACAAAGACTTTACAGAAGGCTTGCAATGCATGCATAGAATCGCTCGCACACTCATACGAGAGCGGGAAAATTTAACAAAAAAAAACAGATCGACACAAAAACTAAAGTCTTTTTTTGTCTCTCTGAATCAACCCTATTGTGGGAATACGGTCTGGTCGAACGAAGCATAAGGTGGCGGCTTACGCCGACGACCTGATATTTTCTATCTCTAAGCCCAAAACGATTCTTCCCATACTGATCGCTGAACTCCGGAGCATCCAAACAGTGTCAAATTATAAAGTAAATTACCAAAAATCCTGTGCCCTCAATATTAACATCCCCCTGAGAAGGGGTGAAACAAATCTCGGATAATTTCTCATTTGAATGGGAACAGGAGGCAGTGACATATCTGGGAACAAGGATTCCAGTTCACCCCAAAAAAATGTATAGTCTGAACTTCCCCCATTGTTGAGGAGTGTGGAGGAGGACCTACTAAAATAGAACTAAAAAAAGTGCTTTTTCTTGGTTCGGCAGGGCAAACAAAATTAAAATGAATATACTGATGTACCCCGTTCAGGCCCTCCCACATTCTTCAAATGTCTTCCTGGGATATGTTCAAGGTTCATCTGGGCAGGGAGGTCGCACCGCATAGTGGCATCCCTTCTGGCGCTCCTGAAGAGATTGGGGGGCCTAGGTCTCCCAGAGTGGAGGTTGTACAATGCAGTGACACATTTGGTTCAGGTGAGAAATTGGTGCAGGCATTCCTCTCAGAATTCTCCCTGGCACATCTCCCAGGCCTCCCCTGGATCCCGCAGGACCGAGTATCATCAGTAAGGTCTTTCCGAAACCAGATATTTCCCCTTCCCTCTCGCCGATGACCCCGATGCTGGGCCACCCGGACTTCCCGGCGAGCCGGTCTGATGGCACATTTCATTCATGGGTGGAACAAAACTGCTTCAGGATCATGCACATGCATGACGAAAGGGGGTGGCTCGGGGCCGAGGAACTGGTGGCTAGGTTAGCCCTACAGCCTTTCAATACATGGCAGGCATACCAGCTGTTGCTCTACCAGAACGCTATTGCCCTCCCGGCGGATGCTGTTAGACCCTTTAACCCCTTTGAACAAACCTGTGCTGAGATGGGTCACTTTAGAGGAGCCCTGTCATACACTTACTCCCTTCTGATTGGACCTCCGGATTCTTTTGTACACTGCTGCATGGAGGGCTGGGAGAGGGAGCTAAATAGGAGATTTTCAGAGGCGCAGAAGAAAGCCATGTTCCAGTTGGCACACACCTCCTCAATCCAAGATTCCAAGAAACCTCATTCAAAATCCTGACACTGTGGTACTTTGTGCCAACCAAATTGTCTAGGATGTTTCCCTCTTCCTCCCCTCTATGCTGGAGGTGCGCAAGCAATAGGCACTATAGGCTCGATTCAGAGACACATTCGTCTGCACGTCCGTAGCTGTCTGTGAAAGTTTTAGTGGGTGTTTGTCATTTTTTTGCTTTTTTTCGTTCATTTTTCATTTCAAAAATGCGTATATGCGCTTTTGATGAACTAAAGCAAATCGGATCATTTCCGTTAGTTCGGATCATTTTCCAAACAAAATCTGATATTTTTCGTTTGTTCCGATAATTTACGTTGTTGGGATGGGCTTGCGTCTGATTCAGAGAGCTGATTTCCGATGGACCACCACCCTATAAATCCGCGCCTTTAGCACCAAGGCATTGCATGTATCAGCATGGCCGAGGCCATAAATTGTATAGCAATGCATACCTGAATCAAAACATTTCATGTATGCCTTATAGAAGCATTTTAATGCTGACCTTAATTAGTCCTTAGCAAGTAAACATTTATTTTCCCACACATCCATATAATTGCTATATTTTTTTAGACTTATGTCCTTTGTGAATTATATTTGGATTGTTGAACTTGAATCTTAATTTGTTGTAGGAGTTATTGTTTTAGTTGGTTACCTTTGCTTTGTGTAATTATTTTATATTTGGTTGCAGGAACCGCGAGATGTGCCACTCGCACAACATACAAGCAGTGTTTGGTCCAGCTAAGCGATTCCTCAGTGTTCTTGCAGGGCATCCAGGGTCGTCCCATGATGCTTATATATTGCAGAGCTCCGGCTCATTTCGTCAGTTTAAGTCAGGAGAATTATCTGGTGGATGGCTCCTGGGTAAGTTTGCTCACACTCCCGATGCCCGTTCTTTGCCTGCAGAATGCGAGACAGGGGTTCTCTAATCGGGCACTATGCAAAACCCGGGCCGTGGCGGCGAGGGCCCTCTGGCTTTTGAAGTCCAGATTTAGGTGTTTGGACCATACAGGGGGGGGGTGGGCACTGCAGTATGACCCCAATAAGTTTATACCAATAATTTAATTTAAGTTTTTTAACAGGGACCACACGTGCCAGAGTGGCACAACTGAGTGTCAGGGTCCTTCAGTTGGTGGGCGAGATGCAGGAGCTGCATGACTCGTTGGGCACCACAGATGAAGAATAATGTTCTGTGGCCTGCCATTGCTATGTATTTTGTTTTTTTATAGTTGTAAAAATTTGAAATTGAAAAATTGTTTTAAGATTTTATATTTTATGATGGAATAAAAAAACAATGTTTCAGTGTCATTTCATTTACAAAATACATTAACACAAAACTAATGGGCCCAGAAATATTTAAAGATGAATATTCACATGACCGAGAAGTGATTTGGGTAAGTTTTAGGGGGCTAAAATGGAAGAAGAACATAACCGTGAAGTGGTTGGGGTGAGCTTTAAGGGTCCAAAAGGGAAGACGGAGGATAGTGCTAAGTGATTTAGCTAAACATTGTAGTAGAAGTGAGGGTGGCAAATATGTAGGCGAGCACTTTAATGAGTTAAGTTTGTAGTGTGCAGGCGCAAGATCGTAAGGATTTCCGTCTGGACGATTTTTTATTGAAAAAGGGAAACAGAAACTAATGGGAAACGTAAAGGATTCGTGGGAGGATACGATGGGAAAAGGGCAAAAACAAAAGCCTACGTTGTAACATGTGAAAATGAAACGGAAAAGTCTGGATGGAAAATGACATCCTCGTATTCGTAATCTGCCGTACGAACGGACGGAAACTTTACAGAAGGATTGCAATGCATGCATAGAATCGCTCGCACACTCATACGAGAGCGGAAAGATTTAAAAAAAAACAGATCGGTGCTAAAACTAAAGAATTTTTTTGTCTCTCTGAATCAAGCCTATTTTCTGTTTCAGTGATTCTTCAGTAAAAATTTTCAATTTAAAAATAAAACAAAAACAAATGCAAACACACTGTCAGATGGCCTGAAATGGGATGCCTCTGCTTAAAGTGAGTTAAATGCACTAAATAAAGCATTAAAATGTGGTTTTGGTAGGAAAGCAAAAGCAATATAGACAGGTGCTCTTGCTAAAAACAAATGAAAACACACTGTCGGATGGCCTGAATGGGATTCCCCAGGTCAAAGTGAGTTAAATGCACTACAGAAAGCTTTAAAATGTGGTTTTGGTAGAAAGGTAAAAGCAATATAGACAGGTGCTCTTGCTAAAAACAAATGCAAACACACAGCCAGATGGCCTGAAATGGGATGCCCCTGGTCAAAGTGAGGCAAATACACCACAGAAAGAACATAAACATGGTTTTGTTAGAAAAGCAAAATAGGCAGGTGGGTGTGATATGTAACACTAACTAGGCTCACAAGGCCTGGGAATAAAAGCTAATGCAAACACACTGTCAGATGACCTGAAATGGGATGCCCCGGTCAAAGTTAAATGCACTACAGAAAGCTTTAAAATGGGGTTTTGGTAGAAAAGCAAAAACAATATAGACAGGTGCTCTTGCTAAAAACAAATGCAAACACTGCAAGATGGCCTGAAATGGGATGCCACTGGCCAAAGTGAGTTAAATGCACTACAGAAAGGTTTAAAATGTGGTTTTGGTAAAAAAGCTAAATAGGCAGGTGGGTGTGAGTATGCTTGCAAGGCCTGGGCATAAAAACTAATGCAAACACACTGTACACTGTCTCTCTCTGTCACTGTCTCTGCCTCTCTCTCTTTCTCACCCTGTCTTTTTCTTTTACTGTCTTTTTCTCTCCCTGGCTCTAACTCTCCTTGGCTCTAACTCTCCCTGGCTCTAACTCTCCATGACCCATTCTCGCCACAATACACCGCTGAAATGAGTGCCTGCAAGATGGCCGCCACTTATACAGAGCTGTGACATCACCTGGGAGTCTTGCTGCCTATAGGCAGCATGTGATGCCTACCCAGGCTTCTTTGCCCCATGGGACATGTCCTGACATGTGGATCCACCATTTTAGATAGCCTGGCCTGCACTAAATGGAGTTTAAGGAAGCAATTGGCCTAAGAGCCAATCCTTTTTCCCCAGGCCCCAATAAAGTCCAGCAAGTCAATTTCAATTTTTCCCATTATAGCTATTGCTTGGATGTGCTTGTATCCATGTATTTTCTATTAACCTTATTTGATTGTGTCTTTTCCTAATCCTCTGTACAGCAACTCTTGACCCTTTCCTTGCCTGCGCCTTTGTACTGCAACCATGCTTTCTCATGAACATCTATCTTATTAGGAGCTGTGGGGTTCTCACATGACATAGCTAATGGATAATGTACATCTCTGCTGGAATTTTTTTAGCAGAACAGAGAAGCATGGGTTTGGAGGGCAAAGGGATGTGTTGGTATTAAGGATAGGGGGGATTTGCTGTGCCCAAATCACCCGAATAAAATGAGTCTGCTTGACCTGTATTCCACACTGATGGAAAAAAAAAACATTCATTAAATGTTTAGGTTGATTCCATATTGTTATTTGACAACTGCTTGTGACACCATTAGTCATATTTTCATCTATATTTTTTTAGACAGTGAAAACTGCCAGAGATGTCCTGATGAAGAGTGGCCAGATGAGAAGAAAGTTAAATGCATTCCGAAAGCATTTGAGTTCCTGTCATATGAAGAGGACATTTTGGCTTCTGCCATTTCTGTTATCTCACTTTTAGGCGTTGTGATCACAGCAGTTGTATTGAAAGTTTTTCTCTCGTTTTGGGACACTCCAGTAGTTAAAGCCAATAACCGGACTGTGAGCATCATTCTCCTGACCTCCATCTTGCTGAGCTTCCTCTCTGTCTTCTTGTTCCTCGGTCGTCCTGTAGATATAACCTGCATGCTGAGACAAGTGTCATTTGGGATCTTCTTCACCATCTCTGTCTCCTGTGTTCTGGCCAAGACTATCATAGTCTGCATTGCTTTTAGAACAACCAAACCCAGCAGCTACTGGAACAAATGGGTTGGAAATAAACTGGCTAATTATGTTGTTCTTATATGTTCCTCTGTACAAGTCCTGATGTGTGTTATTTGGTTGTCAGTGTCTCGTCCCTATCAAGAGTATGACATGTCCTCTTATGCTGGGAAGATCATCATCCAGTGTAATGAAGGGTCAGTTACTGGCTTCTACTCTGTGTTGGGTTATTTGGGGTTTCTGGCCACTGTGAGCTTTGTTCTGGCTTTCATGGTGAGGACATTACCCGACAATTTTAATGAGGCCAAGTACATCACGTTCAGCATGCTGGTGTTCTGCAGTGTTTGGATTGCCATGATCCCGGCCTATCTGAGCAACAGGGGGAAATACATGGTGGCTGTGGAGATATTCGCCATACTGACATCCAGTGCTGGATTGTTGGGTTGTATATTTTTCCCGAAATTATACATTATTGTCATAAAACCAGGGATGAACACCAGGCTTCATATTAAAGGAAAAATATAGAATAGAAAGCAGACCCTTTTTTTCAAAAATTAGTGATAAGATCGTGTTTTAAAATTAGTTTTGGGTCTGATCTGGCTCAATAGGTCACACAATATGATTTGGTCCAAATAAATTTGTTATATATCACAATTTTTCCTGTTGCCCTGAAATGTCATCTATGATGCTGAGGTCTCCAAGGTCACTATCCAACTAATTCCAAGCTCTTTGTTACAATTGCAACTCTTGTTACAATTTTAACATCAGCTACACACCAAGCTGTCATGTAATACAGCAGGGGCTGACCATTTTTTTACAGTGTAACATCAGGAACTCTGACCTGCTTGTTATATTGTACAGTGCACAGTACAAGTATTAAAACTCCCAGTGTGACTTTTATTACTCTCGGTGCTGTTGCATCTGTAAGAAAGGAGAAATTAACCCTTTAAACATAAAGAATTAAGAATCTACGTGGCTTCTTCTACAACCATTAAACGCCAGTTATTTATTTCCCCCCAGTTTACACCCCCCCCCCCCAAAGAGCTTACTTCTGTCCAGTGTCCACCGTGGGGGTCTCTCTTACCCAGAGGAGCCTCCTATATTGGGGCCAGAGTTGTCAGTGGGGCAGAGAAATTTCTCTTTAATGCAGGGCTCACTTAGGGTGTGTGAGGGCTTAGGAGAGGTAGCTTCCTGTCACCTGTCAGATGGCATATCTGGGTGTATATCTCAAGCATTTACGGCTCCTGCACATGGCTGCAGGTGTTATCTATCCCCCATCGGTTTCATCTCTGCTAGAAATAGGTGAGAGCAAAGATCCCAGGTCTGCTTTAATTATATTAAAGAGAAACTAAAGATAGGCAACATTTACCATTTCCTGATTCCCTTCCCATGTGACTGCTAGTGCTAGGTTTGCTATGTGTGTGTGCACATCAATGCTTGCTGGCATTCAAGTAATTGCAGCATGCTAGAGAATAAGAGGCACGCATTGGCTGATAACTGATATAAATAAAGCAGAGTTCAATTTGTTTCTAAAAGTGAATATCTCTCTAATGCAGGGCTTGCTAATGCTGATTTAGGAAGGTCTAGGTGTACATCTAATGCAATATGGGAGGTGGGGACAGGGAACAACTGTGCACTGCAGTGAAGTATGTGTGAAGTACTATTGTAGATGGTGTATCTCCTACATATGTGTAAAGCTTTTATCTGCCCCTATATTTTCATCTCTGCTACATTCGTTGTTTGTGAGAGGGTAGGTTAGCTTGAATTAGTGTATTCCATAAAACATGTTTTATTTTATCCCCTTTTGGAATGTTTTTGTTGTTCAGCATTATGGTTTTTCTCTTTTGGAATGTAAAATAAACATTTGTGTTAGGATTGTGCCCCCAGACCTGTGATTTACTTATCAGCACGCTGTTCCCATGGTTCTCATATTCCTTCTACTCAGTTTTGCTACATTGGGAGAGGTTTTTATGGCCTTGAGCAAGAACAATGGACTACAAGTCCCACAATTCTTCCAATGTTACACATGGATTTTTTGGCTTAGCACCTTTGGCTAAGTCTAAGCAGCCTAATGACTTATCCAGCTGAGAACCTGGCTATTAACACTTTTGCTACTGGAACACAAGACTGTAATTCTTCCAAACTGAAGAAGTCGAAGCAAGCCAGAGTGAGTAAGTCTAGAACATATATTTGAAATCATCACATTTGTCGCTCATAACTAAGGTAAACACGTTGTTGCTATGGACAACTGTTTTCTTTTACAACATAGAGTTGCAAACAAATAGAAAATTTAAGAAATAACAGATATGCTCAGCACATTGAAGACATTATTTTGCCACACAATAATAGAAACTAAAAATGCCATTGAAAGTGGAATTACACTTCAAGCATATGAAACCCTTTGGTTTCTGAATATGATATGAGTATCGGGACTCCTATAAGGGGCTAGGGGGGTTCGTTCCCAGTCAGGTTAAGCCCCGCTAGAAAAATCTAATGCAGGTTGGGGGTAAAGGAAATGTTTGTACATTTTGGTCACTCTACTGTATGTTAAACTGGGTTCATGTGCTTGCAGTAAATATCTTGGAGAGTCTATATTTTGCATTCATTCACAACAATAGCTTGTAAGAAAACTCCACTTGTTTATGCCAGAATGATTCTCATTTTCCACAGTTCCCTGTCCCCCATACTGCATTAAGGAATACAATTGGCTTTTCCTAGCACAGCTTAACCTTTTTTTCTGTTTTTTTTTTTTTTTTTGCTCTTCGAATGTGGAGATGAGCAAACTTTTGTAAAGTTCACTTCGGTCGTTCGATGAACTTTTCCGAAAAAGTTTAGCTTGGTCCAAACTAGTTCGGAATGAGCTTTCATCTAAACCGCATGAAAAACAATGGCCCTAAAATTCCTTTATTTACACTCTGAAGTCACCCAAGGCTGTATAAAAGCATGTTTTAGTAGATGAAATAGCATTTGAATTAGCCGTGGCTAATTAGCGTACAGCTCACTGTGATCTAATTAGTATTTCAATAGCCAGTGTCTGTCTTTGATAGTTTAAAGCACATAAAAAATGGGGAGAAGCAACAAGGTTTGCATTTCTGCAAAGTGAAAAGAACACTTTTTACGAGCTTTGCAATATATACTCATTTTGGGCATTACAGGGGGTTGACCTGCGGTTGTGTAGACCTGGCAGTAGCGTGCAAACACTCATAAAGTTGTCCCAACAGCCAAATTGGCACCCTTAAATTTTAACTGAAGAGGAAGCAATGGCTATTTTCATGCACTATAAAATGTTTCCATTTTGGCCATCGCATGGTTTAACTGCGGTTGTGTAGGCCTAGTAGCAGAGGGTGGCAGCAGAGGTGCTGTTGATGGTTGCATTAGCAGTACTAAAATACTAGGCAGAGGGTCTGGAGACATGTGGTGGTTGTGTAGGACTGGCAGTAGCGTGCAAGCCAAAAAATGATCCCATTCATAAAGGGTGTGGCAGTGGGATTTGCATCTTGTTAATTTTTTTGAAGAAGACCAAACAATGACTTTTTTTTACAAGCCTTTATAAATGTACCCATTTTGTGCATCATAGCATAGACCTGAGGATGTGTAGGCCTAGTAGTAGTAGAGGGTGGTAGAGGAGGATCTGTCGGTGGTAGTAGACTAGGCAGAGGAACTGGAGACCTGTGGTGGTTGCGTAGGACTGACAGAAGCGGGCAAGCCCTGAAAAAATGATCCAATTTTTACGGCGATAGCAGCGGGATTGGCATCTAGATAATTTAGCTTAAAAGGACCAAGCCTTGAGAAATGTACCCATTTTGTGCATCACAGCTTAGACCTGCATTTTTGTAGGTCTACTATTAGCAGAGGGTGGCAGAAGAGGTGCTGTTAGTGGTAGTAGTGGCATCAGCAGTACTGAAAGACTAGGCAGATGAACAGGAGACCCGTGGTGGTTGTGTAGGGCTGGTGTTAGTAGACAGCAGCAGGGGTGCTGGTGGTGGTAGCATTAGCAGAGGCACAGATTTAAAATACTAGGCCAAATGATCCCATTTTATAGGGGTAGCAACAGGATTGGCTTCCTGGAAATTGAAGAAGGGCATTTCAGTTGTTCCACACAGCTTTGTGATGTCGATACAGGTGCCTATGTAGATCCATAGTTTCTAGGCCTAGATTTGTGCCCTGGCTACTGCTAACTTTCTGCTTGGAGATCTGGCACTGTGCTAGGTTTTGTTCTCCAGGGAATGTACAAACGAATTGCCACATGGCAGCCTACCATAAATAAGAAGTTCTATAATGGCTTTCTCTTCCTTCTCCCTCCCCCTTCCTCTTAATTTTATTATCTCTCTTGCGCCAAGTTGCGCCTATAGTTACTGTTGGCCGAAGCCCCTAAAGGGGGTGAAACGTGTCAGAGCTGACAGCCTCGCCCCCTCCCCACAGTGAGACACTCCTCACCCTGTAATCCAGACACGAGTGATAGAGCGCCAGGATTTTAAGAGTGGACTCGGAAAATTTCCACCAGTTAGCAAACCGCTGAAGGAGACAGGCCAGCATTTGGAGCCCTGCAGAATCGCTCCTGTCATCCACGGGCCTCAACTCCTGATCAGCGGGCTACAATCTCCTAGGTGGGAGATTATTAGAACAGGGGTTGAATTGAGCTGGAACAATATTACAGCGGTCAAGACACGTGAGATGCTTTTCCTGTGTTTGTGTGTCCCTCTTGTCAATTTGCTGATGCGCTCCTTACTTGTCCGAGAAAATTGCATCAGCGCATCTAGAATGGCTTTTTGTGTGGAACATTTACATTGCTTTGCATGATTCATTGATCCATCTTTTTAGGACATAGGTACTTTTCACTCAGAAATCATAGCCCGCTTATTACGTTGCGGATAAGCTACTCATACAGTGTGTGAGGTGTGTGCACTCATGGTGCGACAGACCTGATAGTTTCAACAATGTTTTTGATTTGAGTTTGGGGTAAGGTTTGAGGGTTTTTCTAAAGGGTTATGAAAGTGTACAACTTTTAAAGGAACAGTGCTATTTACAGAATTAAGTTTTTTTCACCTAAAAAATCTCTTTCATCTTTAGCTTCATCTTATACACGTAGGGTTTGTGTCTGTTAGTGGATAGGCACTTAAATTTAGGTAAATGAATATAGCACTCAAGTGGTCTTTGGTGATTCAGCTATGTTTTATTAGATTACCTACAGTGTCCCTGCTAAGCAATGTATCAAGCAGAGATGAATCATTCTCCTACATTATATTATGTGTCAGTGTATACATTGTAATGTGTAGACATTAAGATCATAACATTTCTGTAGTGATTATGATCTCAAGTCAGTGGGATATTCCCAATGTGGGTCATTGCCCCTATAGGGCCCTTTCTGTCCCTGTTTCCCCCTCCTTAGGGTGCTTGTCTGTTGATCCCAATTTGATGGGGGATCACCCAATACAATCCCTCAGCATCTCATCTTTTGATCTCCAAAGGGACCACACATAGCCCCAGCCTTATCCATATGATCATTAGTGGTGTAGGGCTTAAAGTGGACCACACAACACAACAAACAGTGCTCATATGAAACATGCACGTGAAAATTAACTTACCTTTTTCTAACTTCTGCTGTAGTTTTTTTTTTTTTTTTTTTTAAATAAGCTCTGCTGGGCTACCTGTTACTCTGCATTGTCAGTTACCGTATTTTTGTTTTGGCACCACCACTGCCTCTTAGCTTATGCTGACACAAACACCTGAGAGGTAGTAGTGACTGCACTGGAAGTCAGAGCAGGGACAGTTAGCGTCCCTGCTCCGACAACCAGCACCGCCACTGCCTCAGATGTGAGGGTGCGCTGACACTCAAGGGATGGTGGCTGCACCGGAAGGCCGGGGGCACTGTCTATCCCTGCTCTGACTTCTGGTGCCGTAACTGCCTCCTGGGTGTTTCTGACACCAGAGAGGCAGTGGTGGCGCCGGAAGCCAGACCATTAACAGCATTCATGTAAATACACCTTTTTTTTCCTGGGGGGTTGGGGGAATGCCACACTGAATAAGGGGTAAGGGGGAATGCCACACTGCCTATATGGGGAATGGGATGGAGAAATGCCACACTGCCTATGGGAATGGAAGGGGGGATGCCACACTGCTTATGGGTTATGGTAGGGGGTGCCACACTGTCTATGTGAATAGGAGGGGGTGCCACACTGCCCATGGGGAATGGAAGGGGGATGCCACATTGCCTATGGGGAATGGGAAGGGGGTGCCACACTGCCTATGGGGAATGGGAGTGGGATGCCACACTGCCTATGGGGAATGGGAAGGGGGTGCCACACTGCCTATGGGAAACAGACCACACTGCCTATGGTGAATGGTAGGAGGGCATGCCAAACTGCTTATGGGTAGAGGGGGATGCTACACTGGCCATGGGGAATGGGATTGGGGGAATGTCACACTGTCCATGGGGGATGGAATGGGAGAATGCCACACTCCCCATAGGTAATGGGATGGTGGAATGACACACTGCCCATGGGGAATGGAGCAGGGGAATGGCCACACTGTCTATGTGAATAGGAGGGGGGTGCCAAACTGCCCATGGGGAATGGAAGGGGGATTTTTAGAAGGGGGGTGCCACACCGCCTATGGGGAATGGGAGGGGGGTGCCACACTGCCTATGGGAAACAGACCACACTGCCTATGGGGAATGGTAGGAGGGGATACCAAACTGCTTATGGGGAATGAGAGGGGGATGCTACACTGGCCATGGGGAATGAGATTGGGGAAATGCCACACTGCTCATAGGGAATGGGATTGGGGGAATGTCACACTGCCCATGGGGGATGGAATGGGGAAATGCCACACTGCCCATGGGGAATGGAATTCCACACTGTCCATGGAGAATGGGATTGGGGGAATGTCACACTGCCCATGGGGGATGGAATTCCACACTGTCCATGGGGAATGGGATCGGGGAATGTCACACTGCCCATGGGGGATGGAATGGAGGAATGCCACACTGCCCATGGGGAATAAAATTCCACACTGCCCATGGGGAATTGGATGGGAGAATGCCACACTGCCCATGGGTAATGGGATGGGGGAATGACACACTGCCCATGGGGAATGGAGCAGGGGAATGGCCACACTGTCTATGTGAATAGGAGGGGGATTTTTGGAAGGGGGAATGCCACACTGCTTATGGGGAATGGGAGGGGGATGCCACACTGCCTATGGGGAATGGGAGGAGGTGCCACACTGCCTATGGGGAATGGGAGGGGGATGACACACTGCATGGGGAACGGGAGGGGGATGCCACACTGCCTATGGGAAATGGACCACACTGACTATGTGGAATTGTAGGAGGGGATGCCAAACTGCTTATGGGGAATGAGAGGAGGATGCCACACTGGCCATGGGGAATGAGATTGGGGGAATGCCACACTGCCCATAGGGAATGGGATCGGGGGAATGTCACACTGTCCATGGGAATGGAATGGGGGAATGTCACACTGCCCATGGGGGATGGAATTCCACACTATCCATGGGGAATGGGATGGGGGACTGCCACACTGCCCATGGAGAATGGATCAGGAGGAATGCCCCACTGCCTGTAATGGGGTGTTTTAGCTCAACATTTGTTTTAGAATATTTTTTTCTCTTGTTTTTCTCCTCCAAATCCTAGGTGCGTCTTATGGACAGGTGTGTCTCCCATAATGGAAAATACAGTATGTCAGTTGAATTCAGGTAGCAGCATGGCTAAGCAATCTCCAAATTGGCCGCTACCACTAGAAAATCTGTGAGGCAGCATTTCAGCTGGATGCAGGATCAAATGTAAGTTCTGATAATGATTCAGTATAATGCATGACGATGGGGCAAGGAAGTTTTGGTAAATTTTATTTTCCAACTGTGCCAGGCTGTTGGACTGGTTTAAGAATAGTCTGCATGTATATCTTCAGTTTTTACTATGAACATTGGACTATAATACAGTATATGGAAACAAATGACTCCAAGGGAGGCTGCATAGGATATGCAGTCATCTTAAACTGTCTTCTAGTTTAGATCAGTGTTGAGTGATTATTCCTTTTGCTTTTAACATTTTATTAATTGTTTTTAATCTTGTTCGCAGACTACGTACCATATTTTTCGCCCTATAAGACACACACCTTTTTCCCCAAAATTGGGGGGAAAATGTCCAAGCGCGTTATCGGGCGAATGTAAAAGAAAGAAAAAAAAATGTAAAAAAACAAAAAGTAAACTCACCCGTTACCGGTGCTCCCGCATTGCCTGCCACACTTCGGGAGCCCAGAAGAAGACAAAGGAGCGTCGGACTCTGTCCCCGTCGCTGCTATTGCTGTCTTTTCTGGCAGCAACAGCAGTGGCAGGGACAGAGACAGCGCCCGCCGCTCCTCCATCTGCTGCCTCTTCTGGCTGGGGCACACTCGAGCACCCGGGTCAGTGCAGCAGGTGGGATTGACCTGCACGCCCACCTGCTGCCCTGACCTGGGTGTTCGTCCATGCCCAGGGATAGGCAGCAGATGGAGGAGCGGTGGGCGCTGTCTCTGTCCCTGCCGCTGCTATCACTACCGGAAAAGACAGCAATAGCAGCGACGGGGACAGGGACAGAGCCCGCCACTGCTTCTTACTGGCTGGCTCCGTGAATCGGGTGGGTGTCAGCGGAGAGGTGAGTTTTACTTTTTTTTTCTTTTAAATTCTAGGGGGGTGCCACACTGCCTATGGGAAAGAGGGGGGCACACTGCCTGTATGGGGAATGGGAGGGGGGAATGCCACACTGCCTATATGGTGAATGGGGGTTGCCACACTGTCTATATGGGGAATGAGAGGGAGGCACACTGCCTATATGGGGAATGGGTGGGGGGATGCTACACTGCTTATAAGGGGAATGATTGGGCGGGAATGCCACACTACCTATATGGGGAATGAGAGGGGGGCACACTACCTATATGGGGAATGAGAGGGGGGCACACTGCCTATATGGGGAATGGGTGGGGGATGTCACACTGCCTATAAGGGGAATGGCAGGGTGGAATGTCACACTGCCTATATGGGGAATGATTGGGGGGGGGAGCCACACTGCCTATATGGGGAATGGGGGGTGCCACACTGCCTATATGGGGAATGGGGAATGCCACACTGCCTATATGGGGAATGAGAGGGGGGCACACTGTCTATATGGGGAATAGGTGGGGGGGAATGCCCCACTGCTTATATGGGGAATGGGAAGGGGGTGCCACACTGCCTATATGGGGAATGGGAGGGGGAATGCCACACTGACTATATGGGGAATAGGTGGGGGTAATGCCACACTGCTTATATGGGGAATTGGAGGGGAGAATGCCACACTGCTTATATGGGGAATGGGAGGGGGAATGCCACACTGACTATATGGGGAATGGGTGGGGGGGAATGCCACACTGTCTATATGGGGAATGGGAAGGGGGATGCCACACTGCCTATATGGGGAATGGGTGGGGGGATGCCACACTGCTTATATGGGGAATGGGAAGGGGGATGCCACACTGCCTATATGGGGAATGGGAGGGGGAATGTCACACTGCCTATATGGGGAATGGGTGGGGCAAATGCCACAATGCCTACATGGGGAATGGGGGGTGCCACACTGCTTATATGGGGAATGGGTGGGGCAAATGCCACAATGCCTACATGGGGAATGGGGGGTGCCACACTGCTTATATGGGGAATGGGTGGGGCGAATGCCACAATGCCTATATGGGGAATGGGGGGGTGCCACACTGCCTATATGGGGGATGGGTTGGGGGAATGCCACACTGCCTATATGGGGAATGAGAGGGGGATGCCATACTGCTTATATAGGGAATGGGTGGGGGGAATGCCACACTGCCTATATGGGGAATGGGGGGGTGCCACACTGCCTATATGGGGAATGAGAGGGGGGCACACTGCCTATATGGGGAATGGGAGGCGGATGCCATACTGCTTATATGGGGAATGGGTGGGGGGAATGCCACACTGCCTATATGGGGAATGGGGGGGTGCCACACTGCCTATATGGGGAATGAGAGGGGGGCACACTGCCTATATGGGGAATGGGAGGCGGATGCCATACTGCTTATATGGGGAATGGGTGGGGGGAATGCCACACTGCCTATATGGGGAATAGAAGGGGGAATGCCACACTGCCTATATGGGGAATGGGGGGTGCCACACTGCCTATATGGGGAATGGGGGGTGCCACACTGCCTATATGGGGAATGAGAGGGGGGAACACTGCCTATATGGGGAATGAGTGGGGGATGCCATACTGCTTATATAGGGAATGGGTGGGGGGAATGCCACACTGCTAATATGGGGAATGGGGGGGTGCCACACTGCCTATATGGGGAATGGGAGAGGGGAATGCCACACTGCCTATATTGGGAATGGGACACTTCCTATATAGGGGAACGGGGGGTGCAACACTGCCTATATGGGGAATGGGTGGGAGGGAATGCCACACTACCTATATGGGGAATGGGAGGGGGGAGTGGCACTCTGCCTATATGGGGAATGGGATGGGGGATGCCACACTGCCTATGGAAAGGGGGCATCCCACATAGCCTTTGAGAATGGGATGGGGCATGCCACATTGCCCATGAGGAATGGAATAGGGGGAATGCAACACTGTTTGTAATGGTGTGCTTTTGGTTTAAAATTTTTTTTTTTTTTTTCTTATGTTACTCCTCCAAATCCTAGGTGCGTCTTATAGTGAGAAAAATACGGTAATCCACATAAAATGTTCTTGCTGCACCTGCTTCTATAAGTCACTAGGACCAGGAATCTTTTATACCTACACCTATAGACATTTTTTTTTTGTATTTTATATGGTTATTTGCCAACATAGCTTGTTGACCTATACATTTAATCATTTAATGGCTTCTCAGGTGTACCTCAATCCGTTTGCTGGTTGATCAAACCTGAGCAACTTTAGAATCGTGTATCCTTTTCATTCTTTTCTGATTGCTGAGATCACACACCCTGCTTTTCCAGCTTTGTCTCCAGTCACAAGGGAACGGTCAGCTCCTCTAAGATCAAAGTCTGTCCCTCGGTACCCCCGCTCAATTCATTGCAATGGACAGGGTGGGGCAGACTGTGCCTGTGTAGTATATAGAGGTGGCATGCTGAGAAGTGGGCCATTGTCTCATAAATGGAGACCAGCATTGGACATTAGGGGGCACGATCTCAACAATTGGTAGGTTTTTTAAGTACTAGAGCAAGAGCTACAATGGAAAAAAGCTAAGTATACAATTCTTTTTCTTTTATATCTGGAGAGACCCTTTAGCTAATTAACTTTAGACTTGCTGTACCTATAAATGTGATGGTAAACTTTTTTTTAGCATTCTTTATGGTCACAAAATGACTCCAAAGATTACATTTGGTTATAATGGCTTGGAATCAGCAAAAAATGCAGCACTTTTTTGGGGAATAAAAAGTGTCCTCCCCCTTCAATATCAAATTATGGTACAATGAGCATCAGGTGTAGGAAGAGAACTTCTTTATTATTTTTCACCTAAGGTGCATGCTTTACTTCAAAGTGCACTTTCTGCACCTAGTTCTAAATCAGCCGTAATGTCACAACACATAACCACCTTCCCTTTGTACACTGCGGTGTCATTAGTTGGGTAAATAAGAATCAAATCACTAAACATATAGTGAGCTTGTCTAAGTTAAACATTTTTCACATTTAATTCTGGTCTCAGTAAAATAATATAACATTTGGGGTAAAATATACAGCCCAGAATCCCGACAGTGGAGGAGATGATGGCGAATATCTCTACCAGCACGGTGCTCTTTCCTGTAGCGCTCAGATACGCTGGAATAAAGGTGACCCAGACGATGCAGAGCACCAGCATGCTGAAGGTGATGTATTTGGCCTCATTGAAACTGTCGGGTAAGTGTCTGGCCAGGAAAGCCACAATGAAGCTCACAATGGCTAGAAGTCCCATGTAGCCCAGGAGGAGGGCGAATGCTAGCACAGACCCTTCATTACATTGAATGATGATTATGTCTGGATACAGGTTAGTATTATTTTCTGGAAATGGAGGAGAAAGGACTAACCAGAATGAAATAATAAGACCTGTATGAAAAAAACATATGAAGACAAGACAGTTGGTGAGTTTCACCCCTATAAGTTTCCTCCAGGAATTCCCAGGCTTGGTGGCTCAGAAGGCGGAGTAGACCATGAAAGTCTTGGCCAGAATGGAGGAAATGGTGACTAAGGAGGTGATGCCATACAAGGTGTGTCTGGCCATACAAGTGACGTGTCCTGGACGGCCTATAAACAAAAGGACACAAAGGAAGCTCAGCATGATGGAGACCAGCAGAAGGAAGCTCAAGTTCTGATTATTAGCTTTGATGATTGGAGTGTCTCGGTATATGATGAAGATGCTCAAGATGATAGTAGTTTTAACAAAGCACGATAAAGTGACGATAGAGACAGCATTGGAAATTGGGCCATTCTCATAGGAGAGAAAGTCTACCAGTTTTGGAGCACAATGATTAGCATCATTAAGCCATCGTTCTTCTGGACACCTTATGCATAACCATTTTTCTAAAAAAAGTTATTTTTTTTTCCAATTAAAACATTACGCGGGTAATAAGCTATGATTTGAGGGGGCTTCCATCATTTTTATAGCTCATCAAATAAAATAAATCAGGTTAAAGTTTATTTTGCCAGGAATATTTGGAAAATAATTTCTGTTTTTTAAAGGTCTTTGCTCTATTTAACAACTGCAAAATACAAAAAAAAAAATGATTACTTTGTTATAGGAGCTAATAAAGCCCAGTGCAAGGTAGAAATATCATAAGGTCAAAAAATATATATAGCTTAAATTTATAGCATACACAGAATAAGATATAACAATAAACATAACTTGCTAATCTAGGTATCTAGCTATGCATAGTTCATTTGCCATTTATGCATTTGATGCCTAGGATAGTAAAGAAGAACTTTCCAGGGTGGGTGAAGTCACTAGAGTTGAACTTCTTGAAAGTTCGATTCGGGCGATTCGCCGAATTTCCCCAAGAAATTCGGGTTCGCCCGAATCAAACTTTCACGAATCGCTCATCTGAAAAAAAAATGCCCGCATGGTGGGAGCGGGCAGGCCGGCTACGCTGTCAGCGGGCTGTCGCCGGCCCGCTGACAGCGCAGCCGGCCTGCCCGCTCCCACCATGCCGGCATTTTTTTAAAAAGCAAACACTTACCTGCGTGGCTAGCGTAGCCGGCCTGCCCGCTCCCAGCATGCCGGCATTTTTTTTTTTTTATTTCAGGGAAAATTCAATCGGCACGAACCAAAAGAAAAAATGTGGGTTCGTGCCGAATCGAATTTTCCCTGAAATTCGGAGCGAATTCCGGTTCGTCCGAACCGGTTTGCTCATCCCTAGAAGTCACCAATGACCTTAAGGGCCCTAGATTTTGCTCTGCAAGTAAAAAAATCATCTAGAGTTGATAGAGGTGCCCTGATAATCTTCTCTGTTCTAACATAGTAACATAGTAACATAGTATGTAAGACTTTAGTCCATCCAGTTCAGCCTGTTTATCTCCTTTCAGTGGTTTAGTAACCAAAGCTGGAAATGGTATTGCATGCCAGGAAGGCTTTTGAACGTTTTTACTGTATCCTTCATTACTACCTCCTCTGGCAGAGAGTTCCATAGTCTCACTGCTCTTACAGAGAAGAATCCCCTCCTATGTTGGTGGAAAATGCACCTTTCTTCTGTTTTAGTCTATTCAGTTAAAGTTTGTCTTTTTTGTTGGCACTACACCTCCATACCAGACTAGCAGCCCAAATTATTACTAGTGCCAATGAGCGCCACTTTGGCTGCTAATGAGAGGCGTAGATAGCATCCCAGCCGCAAAGGCACTGTTAGTGTTCAGCACTGCAGCCAAAGTGGCGCTGTCCTTTTTTATGTTAGTTTGATAAATGTAATGTCCAACTGGTGCTCAGGAAGCGGAATCAGTGTACCACTATGCCTCATCCTCTGTGGAATGCTGCTTGTTGTTTCTAGTCATTTAGCAGCAGCATTATTTAGCCCAACCCAAGACAATACTTCACAGATCAACAATTATGCTCATCTTTTTTATTTGTTAACAAAGGGAACTATAAGAAAATTACCTGCCTCGGGTGACCTGCTGCGAGTTCTCCAACTGTCTGGAGCAGGGCGCACTTGCCACCCTGCCTGCCTCCCTTGCTTCCCTGCAGTAGCGTGCATGCCCTGCATTTTGACAGAGCGGCTCGTAGGATACGCTGTTCTGTCCAGTAATTATTGTCACCTACACCTGAGCGTCTGAGGGACCGGACTGCCTTATTGGCCAGGGCAGTCCAGCCCCTGGGATCAGTTCTCCAAACCCGTCCAGGATCCTAATAGCACCAATCACTTACCTCTTCCCCTCATTGCTCCGATTGGCCAGCCATCCTTAAAATAGAGTTTAGCTCTGACCTCATTGCCCATGCTCCGGGTGTGCATTTATCTGTGCTATGCCTGAGATTCAACCCGCTTTGTCTGATCATCCCAGCTTGCTGCCTGAACTGACCCTTTTGCCTGCCTGACCTTGATCTTTGTCTTACCCTTTTGGATACCGTGTTACCTCTGACCAAACGGCTTGACCTTCAGCTAGTGTCTGACTACTCTTCTTCCCCATCCCTCTGAGTAGACGCTCTGTTAGACTGATATCCTGTGACAACGACCTTGGCCATAGTAAATACTTGTGTTCCTTCTGTATTCACCATGAGCTGGCATCCTTTGTGCTTTTTAGGATATGAGGGCAACCATGTCTGGCGAATGGGGAATTGGCTATAGGCAGAAGCGGCGGTGATTGGGGGTTGCCAGCTCACTGAAGGTGGAAGACTCACAGGGCATTACAGGAATCAATGGAAATCAAAATCAAAATAAAGAATTGTAATCCTGTGTTTTGAACATCGTTATGATGCCTAGAAGGGAGAAAAACATGTTTGTGTAAACGTTTTCTTTTTTTCTCACTTTCACTGTGACTTGGCTAACTCTCTTTATGGGCAGCTATTGTTTCCTGCTTGCTTGCATTTTTGGAGTGCTGTCTTCACTTTTTAGCTATGCTTAAACAGGGGGTCCAGATCTTCCTCTTACTTACAAAAAATGAAGTAATAATTTTTGCCCACCAGACAAAGTCAGTCTGTGTGTCTCTGCAGGTGTGTCTGAAATTTCAGGCACTAATTGTGTTTCCCTGGGCTCTCCCATGCGACGCAGTATGCAGATCTTGTGTACCACACAGCAAGGCAGGTTGATCTTTGACCCCTTCTCTGGGCTGTAGAGCATCTCCCCTCCTGGATGGGACAAACATAGGAAGCATGCTATGGTTCTTTCAAAAATGCATCTGGTCTTTCAATGTGCTATATTGTAGTGCACATCTGGGCCATGTTTGATTGTTGGCCCTTATATGAATCATAATAGGAGCCCAGAAACCAGACCTCACTGCACGCAGTCGCATCTCATGATCGCACACAAACATCACATTCATGGTATGGAAGCTTGTGGTTGAGGGGAGAGAAGGGGATATGGGTCCTGTCAATGCACCTAAACACATTAGGGATCCCTGTCATGCGGTAAAATGCAAATCGAATGCATTGCACCTCTTCCTCATCAGCCAGAAATCTTATGTAGGTTAGGATTTGGTCACATATGGCCAGGATGATCTCATGAAAGATGCGGCACATGGTGGGCTGGTTTATGCCACTTAAGAGAGCTGAACTGGCCCAAAATCTTCCCCTCACCAGAATGTTCAAGGAGGCACATAGGCCCACCATGCCAGGTACGGCCTGGCTGCGGCCAGTGGTGGGGGTCAATTCTGTGGCAGATTTGTTGGTATAGTGTGTGGTGATGTGACTGATGAAAAGGTTAACAAAGGGTTAATCTCACAGAACCAGGCCAGGAAGTGCGATAAAGGAAGGTGCTTCCTGTCCTATGGTACTGATGAGCCACAGCTGAGGGCTGCTGCTGGACTTGTCGAGTGTTGGAGTTCACTGCGGATGATTGGGCTGAGGAGAGACAGGAAGCTGTGTGGGCTACAGAGTGCAGGTGGCACCGGAGCATTGAAGAGATCTACAGTAAACTGTGTGGGCTACAGGGTGCACACAGCACCAGGAGCAGGGCTGGCTAGAGGCTGCTTTTAAATCAAGTGAGACGTGCAGCCATGTTGACTCCGAAGCATCACTTACTGAGGAGAGGAGAGTGGGATAAAATACAGGGGGGGCAGGTTATAGCTGTGCTTTGCTCAGACAGAGCATAGGTGGGATCAAGAAAAGGCCAGCAATCCCAGAATGCAGAGCAGCACAGTCAGAAGGCACTTCCTGTTTGCAGGCTGCCTGATGTTCCAAGAGCAGCAATCTTGGATGTTTAAAGGCTCATAACTTGTAGCAGATGCAGGTAGGATGATTTTTAATGTGGGCAATCTGTATGTACAGGGTGTGGGAAACATATAAGATAGACTCTTATTCAGAGTGAAGGACTGCTTTAATAAGAAACACAATAGCGCTAGTGCTGGCATTCAGCGGCAGGTGCAATGCAAGAAATAGGTTTAGAAAGAGCTGCAAGCATAAAGACCAAGTGATAACACCTGGAATGACATTAGGGGCAATGAAAAGACATGACACAATAGTCAGCACTGAAAACACAGGTTAGCCAAAGATAAGAAAAGTACAAAAATATAAAAGAAAAAAACACATACAGTACATGCAAGGGAGCCCATGCCAGCTACATCAGGTTAAAAAGAACAAAGTACTCAAAAAAAAGGACAACAGAAAAGGACAATAGAAGAAAAATGGAAGAACAACACTGATATGATGTGGCCCTGCAGAGCACACAGCGGCCACACTCAAAATACACCTGGAGCAAGTGATACAGAACGCTACATGGCATTATGTGAGGCCCTAAACTTTTTTAGCGTCTTAAATATAAATTTCATGTGGTGTTGCTGAAAAAGACTTGCCACTGTGTGGCATTATGTGACACTAGCATTTCTTAACTAAAGCACTGGAAAGTAGAGGAATAAATTTTAATGGAAGCTGTATAAAATATCTTCATTAGCTTTTCCTCAGGTACCCCAGGAAATAGAGTAGGTGTTTTTAGAATCATATCTGCATGCATGCCCCACTTCAGATTGAAGCCCTTATTTAACAAGGGATAGCGCCAGGTAGCGAATGGCGAGCGAACGGTAATGACGCTCACTGCCACGAGAATGCCGGCCCCCCTCCGCAATCACACATTTATGAAGCCGATCCTGCTTAGCGACTGACAGAGCGCCAGATAGCGAATCATTCATCATTATTCCAGCCTCACCCCACAGCGTCAGCGAGCGACCTTGAACAGCGACAGGTATGACCTCTCGCTACCTGGCGCTCTCCAATGCATTTCAATGGAGCAATCTTTAAATATTCATAATTAATTGCTATTAATTATTATTTTTTATTTTTTTTAATGTCAAAAATTCTGTGACCACTTCTGCAATGTTAGATATTTTTTAAGCTTTAAAAAAAAAAAAAAATGTGTGCAGAATTGATATTACAGGTCTGATATTAATGTATTCATATTACAAAATGTTTTGAAAAACAATTTTTTTTTCTTTCTAAAAATATGGTTGTTTGGGGGTTAAAAAACTACTTTTAACCCATCGCCGCCAGCGCTCTGGGGTTTAAACAAGCATTTCACAGCGCGAGAATTTTTGGAGCGTGATTTGTTAATGAATATGGTGGGAGCCGTTCGCTATGGCCGTTCGCTGTCATGCGCTCCCATACAGGGCGGAACCTGTCAAACAGCGACTCATAACCCCGTATTCAACATTACCGCATACCGACTGAGTCGCTGTCAACAGCCGAACAATGGCCAAGCACAGCGAATACTAGCGGGTGCTGTGAAAATAACGCTACTGTCGCTCATCTGTCGCTACCTGGCGCTATTAATGAATCAGCCTGTGAGTGTTATCTGCACATTCGGAGTTGTACAACTCATGCTTCTAATATATGTGTGTTTTAAAAAAGCTCTTCAACACAACAATAAACTGTAAAGAAAACATCTCTGCCTGATTGGATTTTGGGATGGCGTTGTACAGGTTGTGGGGTAACATGGTCTCAATAAATATATTTTTTTTAAACATTTGTAAATACCTAAACACCTATAAACTGAAATATATGTTACGACCTTTTCAATTCCAAAATCTTTTTGGTAGTGCATTGAGAGAGAAGTCCTTACTACTCCCAACACTAAGTCATTGCCAGGAATCACTTTTACCTGTGTCACTGGATATTTCTCCATCTGAGCACTGGACACAATGAAAGCAGCACCTGTGACTTCCTGGCTTAATGGCTCTTCTGTAACCTTCAGGGCACTCTTCAGAACAACGAGAAACAGGAATCTAAAAAAACATAAATCACAAATTCAAAAGGTTTATTGAAAAAATCATTGAACAGCAGAAATTCTATATTAGTGTGATAACGATGGTTTAATAAATAATAGAATTGGAGTGACTGCCAATGTTTTGAAAAGTAAAGACACGACCAAATATATATTTATTTTTCCTGATTCATCCAATTTAATACCAGGGGCTGACCAGCCCCAGAACGAGAGGGCATTGGCTGCCCTTAATTGCCCCGGAGGCTGCGCCGCCTGTTGCGAGCAATACAGCAGCTCCGCAGGGCATAGGACGTGCATGAAGACCCGTTCTCGTGCATGTGTGCCTGCTCCGTAGCAAAGGTGGCAACAAACGTGTCCTGTCTTCCAGGAACCAAGTGACGTGTCCTGTCTTCCAGGAACCCAGACCCCAGCGCTAGGGGAGGATGGTGCAGGCTCGACAGATCAGGTAAGGATCTTATCATGTGACCTTGATTTTACTGCAGGGAAAGTTATGGGGGGTTATTCCAGGAAACCCCTCTCCTCCAGTGACATATTTTTACATATAGGGCAATCCTCAGAGGCTCTACCTCTGACATGTCAGTGCCTTCCTCTCCTGTTTCCAGCCATTTCTTCTGGCTGGGACCTGGATAGAAGCCTGTTCAGACAGATGAAGGCGGGATCTACTTTTGATGCCATCATCACCTTCAGAAGACATCAGAAGATTACATTGATGGACAGGAATACTAAGTGAGGGACCCTGAAGACCCGCTGCAATTGAGGAGCATGCTGCTCAGCAGGGGACAGAAGGAAGACACATATTGTTAAATAAAGAATATTTAAGCTATTTTTTGTGTAGTGTTTCTAATTTAACTACTGCTGCTTAACAGGTAAGTGGTTAGGGGATTCCTACACTAATTTACAGGGTAGGGGGGCAGCCTGTCACCCGTCGGCACTGGTGGAAGACATTTTGGCACTCCCACCTGAGCCGGGCGCTGGGGGTGTGGAAGGGGGGGTGCTTCCCATTGTTATGGGCCCCGTGTTCCTCCAGGAGTGCCCTGTCTTCCAGTGCAATCCCTCATGCATTAGCAGCCTGTTTCATCAAACTGTTGGCTAATGAAAATAGGAAAGTTATACTTTTAGGTTATGTCTGTATTTGAAATGAATATTTAATAGCAATTGCTGGTATGTTTTCTTTTTGTACCACTCTTTTTGAATGATTCTGTATTAGAATAACATGTAAGTTCTTTTAGCATTGTAGTAAGGGATTATAACTTGCAATTGTGGTTGGGCAAGTCAGTGCCCGTCTGCTAGCATAGCAGGTAACTTACCAGGGCTCAAGGTGTGTGGGGGGGGGGGGGGGCGGTTGGGACATTTATTTAGTAAAATATAAAAAGGCAAAACATTTGACCTAGCATTGCTGATATTTGGGTCTGGATGGACTGAACCCTATTTGCATTATTTTGGTCAAATTTACATCTGAAGCTCTGTCTAGAGGTATAGCATAGAATTTTAGTTATTAGTTTAGTTTAGCTTTAGTTTTTAGTGCACAGTCCTTTTACATTTTGGATTGGCAGAGAGGGTGGTAGCAGTGGTTATTAGCCACGATACCATCAAAGACCACAGGTCTGCTGTTACAAGGCACAGGGCCTGTCTGTAACCCAGTGTCTGAGTGTGTTAGGAGAGGGCCTGAACAAGCCACCTAAATTTAAATTCTTTAACTGCTGTTAAGATTTGCTTAAAGCACAAATGGTTGACTCCCAAACATGTTTTCTGATTCTGTATTGGCTCTGGTTTAAGAGCCTTTAAAAAGCCTTTTCATTGTGTATAAATTATATACACCAACAGCCCAAGTTCTTTTAAAGTTTTTCTGAAATAAATATTATTTTTCACTTTTGGTTTCATCACGTTACCACTTACTGTGCCTCATCAATATTTTCTCTCTTGTAATTGAATTGGGATGTAAAAGTTTGGGATCTTACCCTGAATTTTGAGTATGTTCTTAGTGTTTTGCAGAAAGGTAGATGAAGGACGGGTTAATTGTGTTTGGTTGGAAGATCTTGCTTGACATTTGCAAATCAAGCACAGCAGCAAATATTGCTATGGACACTGAGGGCACAGACAATGAGGCCATGCTTTACACCAGTCAAATGTTGGAGATTTATATAGGACTTGCATCTTTAATGCCCCCATGGCAGGACTGTCAATAAAACATGAACATCTAGTATAAACACATGCACAGGAAAATGGTATTTAATAGTTGGAAGTCACTAACCACGCCGGTTTTCCATTTCAGGTAGTTTTTTAACTTCTCGAACTCTACCAATTTAAGACTTAATGTACTGAAGCCTCCAAATGTTATCAATCTGTAAGAGGTTTTACTAAAATCCAAGTGGTATATGCTGTAATCTGAAGGCATGTCTCTCTTTTCTTTAAAGTAGACTTCTTCCCCCATAGGATATTTAAAATTAACTCTTCTTAAAAAGTACTGAAGGAATAAACATATGGCTTATGTATAAGACACCTCACACTATACAAACACATGAAAGAGGTCCAAGCCATGGTAATATGTGGCACCGTGAAGAGGCAGGAAGGAGTTGTGTTCAGAAATTCACTTATGGACAAGCTTTCAAGTATCTCCAGGAGCACCTAACATGAGCTCCTGTTTGTATTGTAGTGCATAAAATGAGCCCAATGTAGGGATGTTACTTTTTATTAGGCCTTATGCTAATTCATGGTCTGGCTATTTAGCTGGGTCCTGAAGAGCTGATCCTCAAACAGGTTTCATAATAGGATGCCATGTGCCCCTATGTTATTATTATTATTATTAATAATAATTTTGTTTATTTATATAGCACCATCATCTTCTGTTGTGATTTACAATGTATAATTACAGACAAGGTAAAACATAGTGTACTGTAAAGGGACCAATACAAACTAGATGTTACAACGTTCAAACCAAATGTTGTGAGCACAGAAGACAATAAGAAAGAGAGCCCTGCCCATGCGAGCTTACAGTCTAAAGCATAGGGGGTGGAGAAAAAAGGCAACCAGATCACAAGTGGTGGAGCTTGACTTGAAGGGGGCAATCATCTTCTGTTGTGATTTACAAGGCGTAATTACAGACAAGGTAAAACATAGTGTATTGCAAAGGGACCAATACAAAATAGATGCTACAAAGGTTAAACCAAATGTTGTGAGCACAGGAGACAATAGGAAAGAGATTCCTGCCCGTGCGAGCTTACGGTCTATGGGATAGGGGATGGAGAAAAAATGCGACCAGATCACAAGTAGTAGAGCTTGACTTTGGTGGCAAGTGCCTGGTGAAGGTTAAACGGGTTGCTAAAAGGGAACAAAACCCAGGATTTCAACTTTCTCGGTTTTGTTCCGTTGCCAGGGGCCCCGCTGTGTGAAACCCCCCCGCCCCCCGTTTCCTCAGTAAAACTCCCCCCTCTTTGGTCCAATGGTGCATGCACTGGTGCTCAACCAATGAGAGCCATTTACTGTGTTTATTTCTTTAGGCGAATGGGTCTCATTAACTTGAATGGGTAGTGCGCTCAGCTGCATCCCCTGAATCCCCAGGCATGGCCACAATCCTACCACAGCCAATCTGCATGGCTGGGGTGGGAGCGCGTGAACGGTGCCGAGGATTCAGTGGATGCGGCATAGCATGCTCCCCTTTCAAACCAATAGAGGTGCTTACCGATTCCCGTAAGCATGGCGGGCGGCTCATATTGGACCAGAGCCCATGCATACGCCATTGGACCAAGCAGAGGTAAGCGCTAATGAGCGACCCAGGGTGGTCTGACACAGAGGGGCATCCTGATTCAGTATGCCATGGAGGGGGCTTGGAATCTTTTAGTTTACAGACCAACCACTGGTGTGTTATGTTGCTCTTTAAGCCAGGTTATATGCTTGTCTGAAGAGGTGGGTTTTGACTGCATTTCTAAGGCTTGGAGCATTGGAGAGTGATAGATTGGGTAGGGGAGTGCATTCCAGAGAAGTGAGGAGGCATGGGAGTAGTCTTGAAGGCAGGAATGTGAGGAAGTGACCGAGGAGGAGGACAGGAGATGTCAGAGGCAGAGTGGAGGTTGCACTTGAGTTGGTATCACTGGATCAGAAATGAAATGTAGGGAGGGGCCTGGCTGGAGAGTCCTTTGTAGTTCAAAGCCATATGAGCAACATGCTGACAGGTAGTTCACTGCTACCCCCATCTGATTACTCACTCCTGCACCAGCCAGGGTGGTGTGGAAGAGCTTGGTGCCTAATGTCATTGAAGGACAAGGAACTGGTAACTTGCCTCTTCTCCTACAATGTTGGGGTCTGCTGACGGTGGAGTAATGACGGAAGCCAGGAAGGGAGGCTAATACAGTTTAGTGAAGGAGCCTCTGGTTTCCCCACATAATCAAATATATCACTTGGGGGGGGGTTAAGGAGAGGTGATTCCTGGGGTTTCCCCCTCCATACTCATCCCCATTCACATGGGGGGATTCCACTGACCCCCAAGCTGGACTATAAGGAATCCCCTGACCCAGCTGACCGGAAAAAAGGATGCTGCCTAGTGGGGGTCCAAGGGACCCCTATGCCAGTTCACAGGGTAGTGGAAGCCAGAGGTAATATATTTGGCATTCTGGAGTACCGGATAGTAGATAGATAGATAGATAGATAGATAGATAGATAGATAGATAGACCTCTTGTTTTGTGTACCTATTGTTTTTGGATCTTAATCCAGATGTTATAAATATATTGGAACCAGTGACTGGATGCAATTACCTTAAAGGTAATTAAAGCCTTCTTTTCCATTTCCTACTGTAGACATGTCACTGGAGAAGTGATCGAGGGGGTGTACATTTCACCTAGGTTACTACGCTGGGTGAGATGGTAAGTCCAGGATTGATTTGTTTCTCAGCAGTGATATGCTGCTGATTTGTTGTTTAATTTTGCCGGGCCTGGATTTATATGGAATGGCAGGGAGGTTTGGTAGAGGGACCTGTCATTCCACACCTCCCCGATCCAGTTTGGGTTTTGGATCAGGTGAGCTCTGATCCTAATTAGCCTGGAAAGGTAAAAGCTCTGCAGAGACTGCAGGCTATTGCTCTCAGCCAGGAATGAACAGCCTGTGTGTGTGTCTGAAGGAAGCTGCGAATGCAGCCACTGCTGGAGCTAAAAACTCACCCTGCGATATCCAGGCTAACGCTGTGTTTTGAAATGGCCAGATAGGTGAGAAGAACCTGTTAGTAAGCGCCCAGACGGGCTAGGTCTTTTATTTTTGTTTATACACAAAAGAAGCACGTGGTTGCTGTATGTTTTGTTTGCTGGACTGTTTATGCCATGAATAAACGCCAAGATCTGCTTTTATAACGTCTGAGTCTGCCGTGAACTGTGTCCAAACACACCATCCCCCGGGAAGATCCCTACAATTGGTGCTGCGGAGCGGGCAAAACGGTTGCTAGGGGCAACGGTGTGGACAGACTTGGCTACAGCTGCTTATGTCTTGGGTGAAAGCTGCAACTACACTCCAAGAACAGTCGGGCAACATGGAGGAGATGCTGAAGCAGTTTATGCAAGTGAGTTTGCAACAGCAACAGGCTCAGATAGAGGCCAATAGACAACTTATTGAACACCTGATTGCAAAACAAGAGGCGCCTGTGGTTGCTAACCCCCACACAGTGGTGCGAGCCGCTCCAGAGACTTTTGATGTGAAAAGAGCTGTGCAGCGAGCGCTGCAAAAGATGACTGCTGAGGATGATGTTGAGGCCTTCCTAACTGGGTTTGAGCGTGCGGCTGAGCGAGAGAAGTTACCAGTCGCTGAGTGGGCAGAGGTAATTGCGCCCTATTTAACAGGAGAACCTCAAAAGGCCTACTATGACCTCAGTGAGCAAGAGGTTAAGGACTATACTCGGCTAAAAGCGGAGATACTTGCCCGACTAGGCGTTACTACTGCAGTCCGTGCCAGGAGGGTACGCAACTGGAGCTACAGTTTGGACAAATCAGCGAGGTCCCAGATGTATGACCTGATCCATTTGGCGAGAAAGTGGTTGGAGCCAGACACTTCTACTCCTGCACAGATCCTAGAGAGGGTTGTGATGGATCGCTACCACCGAGCACTTCCTGCTGACCTGCAACGCTGGGTGGGACAAGGTGACCCTAAGAATGCAAACGAACTTGTCAACCTTGTGGAGAGGTTCCAGGCGACTGAGGACTACCTCCGTGATGTTTCTGCAGCCTCCTCACCTCCCCGGAGTGCCAGATCTGTGCCATCAGCTGGTAAGAGACTTCCATCTATTGGGGGAGTGTGGAGGGGTGCTGAGGGAGGAAAAAGGGCTCAAGTGGTGTCTCAGGGGCAAAAGACTGGGGATGGTCCCGGGTGGCTAAGTGGCCCTAAAAAGGACTCCTTGCCAAGGAGACCAGGCTCTATCCAGTGCTGGAGATGCCATGAGATGGGACACGTGTCTGCCCATTGCCCTCTTACCACTGAGCCCATGGAATGTGAGGCTAATCGGCGTCAGTCGCTATTTGCGGAACCATCTTGTGTTGCAGTTCCTGGACTAGAGACTGAACCGCAAATCTGCAACATTACAATTAATGACTTTCCTGTTAAGGCGTTGCTGGACTCAGGAAGCCTCGTAACCTTGGTGCATGCCAGCCTGGTGGCTGGGGACTTTGAGTGTAAAAAACATATGAGTGTTGTTTGTATACATGGGGATACAAAAGTGTACCCTATAGTGCTGGCTGAAGTCGGGACTGAACAAGGCACCGTACAATATGAAGTAGGTGTGGTTAAAAACCTCATGCATAACGTAATATTGGGGCGTGATTTTCCATTATTCTGGGCTCTCTGGGGAAAAAGAAAATCCCCCGAAAGGAGTGAGGATACTCCTAAGGTTGTTGCATTGCCCCCTGTAAATGATAAAAGTGTGCAGGATGAAAATGATTGTTTTCCTTTGCAGGTCCTGGCTGGAGAGGAGGAGGCTCCTCCCACTGAGCAAAATATACCAGACTTAGAGGTGTCTAGGGATAATTTTGGGACTGCACAGTTACAGGACCCCACTCTCAAAAATGCGAGAGAGCAGGTTGCTGTCATGAATGGGGTACCTCAGGAACCAGATGCTGAGAAAAGATTTCCACATTTTTCTGTGACTAATGATCTTTTCTATAGAGTCACTAAGATTAAGGATGAGATTGTGGAACAGCTTCTGGTGCCTAAGCCGTACCGGCGTCAGGTGCTGGACATGGCACATAACCATGTTCTTGGGGGACACTTGGGGACTGACAAAACGCAGGAGAGGGTTCTCCAGAGGTTCTACTGGCCGGCGATATATGGTGATATTAAAAAGCACTGCGAGTCGTGCCCCACATGTCAGCTTAGTGCCCCAGTGTCACATTTTCGCAGTCCTTTGGTTTCGCTCCCTATTATAGAGGTGCCTTTTGAGCGTATAGCCATGGATTTAGTGGGTCCCATTGTAAAATCCGCTAGAGGACACCAGTATATTCTGGTGGTCATGGATTATGCGACCCGCTATCCTGAAGCTGTGCCCTTAAGAAACACCGCATCTAAAACAATTGCACGTGAGTTGTTTTATATGTTCTCTAGGACTGGAATCCCCAAAGAAATCCTGACTGACCAAGGTACACCCTTTATGTCAAAGGTGATGAAGGAGTTATGCAAACTATTTAAAATCTCACCCATCCGTACCTCTGTATACCACCCCCTGACGGACGGATTGGTGGAGAGATTTAACAAAACTTTGAAACATATGTTGAAAAAAGTGGTGGAAAAAAATGGCCGTGACTGGGATCATTTGTTACCCTACCTCATGTTTGCTATTAGGGAAGTGCCCCAAGCGTCCACAGGGTTCTCACCATTCGAGTTGGTCTATGGTCGTCACCCTAGGGGTCTACTGGACATTGCAAAAGAGACATGGGAGAGTGAGTCCACCCCATACAAGAGTGTTATTGAGCATGTAGCACAAATGCAGGACCGTATAGCCGCTGTAATGCCCCTAGTAAGGGAACACCTCCAGAGGGCGCAAGAGGCCCAAAGTAGAATTTACAACCGGTCTGCAAGAATCAGGACATTTAACCCAGGCGATAGGGTCCTTATACTAGTTCCCACTGTTGAGAGTAAATTCCTGGCGAAGTGGCAAGGTCCCTATGAGATTGTTGAAAAGGTCAGTGAGGTGAACTACAAGGTGCACCAACCAGGTAGAAGGAAGCCTTTCCAAGTTTACCACGTAAACTTGATTAAGCCCTGGAAAGACAGGGAATCCTTGGGGGCGACAAATACTGTTAATAATTTGTCACAACCAATCCCTCCAGTCAAGGTTGGTGATACCCTATCAGTGTCACAGAAACAGGAGGCTCAGGAATTTTTACAGAAAAACAAAGACAAGTTTTCTGACCTTCCAGGCCCAGAAGCAGAGTAAACCTCAAGCCCTATAGGATCCCGGAAGCCCGTAGGGAAGCCGTATCTGCCGAGGTAAAACGTATGCTTGATCTGGGAGTAATTGAGGTGTCACAGAGTGAATGGTCCAGCCCGATTGTATTAATCCCAAAGCCTAATGGAACTTGGAGGTTCTGTAACGACTTCAGAAAGTTGAATGAGATCTCAAAATGCGATGCCTATCCTATGCCCAGGGTAGATGAGTTGATTGAGAAGTTGGGTAATGCCAGGTACATAACTACCCTCGATCTCACAAAGGGCTACTGGCAGATTCCACTTACTGATGAGGCTAAAGAGAAAACTGCATTCTCCACCCCTGATGGGCTATTCCAGTATGTAGTGATGCCGTTCGGGTTACATGGAGCTCCTGCGACTTTCCAGAGGTTGATGGACTTGATTTTGCGACCACATTGTGATTACTCAGCTGCCTACCTCGATGATGTGGTCATTTTTAGCCCTGATTGGGAAAGTCACCTCTGTAAGGTACAGGCCGTATTGGATACCATAAGTGATGCAGGGTTGACCATAAATGCCGAGAAGTGTGCAATAGCCCTAGAAGAGGCCAAGTATCTGGGCTACATTATTGGAAGAGGGTTGATTAAGCCACAGCTAAATAAAATTGAGGCAATACAGAATTGGCCTAGACCTCTGACAAAGAAACAGGTCAGAGCTTTCCTTGGTATTACGGGCTATTACCGTAGATTTGTGCCGAACTTTGCCTCAGTTGCTGCTCCCCTAACTGACTTGACAAAGGGCGGAAAGAGAGCAATGATCACGTGGACTCCAGAGGCCGAGAAGGCTTTCCAAAGCCTTAAATCTGCCTTGTGCCAACAACCTGTGTTAGTTACCCCCGATTTCAGGCGAGAATTTCTGGTCCAGACAGATGCTTCTAACACAGGCTTAGGTGCAGTACTCTCACAAGTAGTAAATGGTGAGGAGCATCCGGTGATGTACTTGAGTAGGAAGCTAACCCCGGCCGAGAAAAATTATGCCATTGTGGAGCGAGAATGTTTGGCGGTGAAGTGGGCCCTCGAATCCCTAAAATATTACTTGCTAGGCAGGAAATTCAAGTTAGTGACAGACCATGCCCCCCTAACATGGATGAAGTTAAACAAGGAGAGAAACGCAAGAGTGACTAGATGGTTTCTGTCCCTACAAAACTTTAATTTCACTGTGGAACACAGGCCAGGGAAATTACAGGCAAATGCTGACGCATTGTCGAGGGTACATTGTCTGTGGGGACAAAATGCTCAGCCCTCCGGTCTGAAGAAGAGGGGGGGGATATGTAGACATGTCACTGGAGAAGTGATCGAGGGGGTGTACATTTCACCTAGGTTACTATGCTGGGTGAGATGGTAAGTCCAGGATTGATTTGTTTCTCAGCAGTGATATGCTGCTGATTTGTTGTTTAATTTTGCCGGGCCTGGATTTATATGGAATGGCAGGTAGGTTTGGTAGAGGGACCTGTCATTCCACACCTCCCCGATCCAGTTTGGGTTTTGGATCAGGTGAGTTCTGATCCTAATTAGCCTGGAAAGGTAAAAGCTCTGCAGAGACTGCAGGCTACTGCTCTCAGCCAGGAATGAACAGCCTGTGTGTGTGTCTGAAGGAAGCTGCGAAAGCAGCCACTGCTGGAGCTAAAAACTCACCCTGCGATATCCAGGCTAACGCTGTGTTTTGAAACGGCCAGATAGGTGAGAAGAACCTGTTAGTAAGCGCCCAGACGGGCTAGGTCTTTTATTTTTGTTTATACACAAAAGAAGCACGTGGTTGCTGGACTGTTTATGCCATGAATAAACGCCAAGATCTGCTTTTATAACGTCTGAGTCTGCCGTGAACTGTGTCCAAACACACCATCCCCCGGGAAGATCCCTACACTACATATACTGTACAAATTTGCCACAATGGCCAAAACAGGTTTCTGCTTGTAGAAATGATCCTTTATACTTGAAGTAGGTTGGTTGTTTTAAGGCATAACTTCAGCAAGGAGCAAACTTGGTCTGGGATTAATGTTCTCTTCATAGGTCCATAAGCCAATGGTAACACATTGTGTTTAAACTATACCCTTATTAAAACATTTATTCACCTATTCAGTTTACCTAATACCATGGGCAGAGATAGCATTCTACAACCAAACATATTCCTTGACTACAATTTTACCTTACTGCTGATGGCCACCTCATGTACCCTGCTTCCGGCCTACTTGAAGAATATTTGGACAGAGGAATGAAACAAATCCTTAGTACTGCAGCTTCTTTATACCGGTTAACCTGGACTTCCTAGCTGGTGGGTGTGATCAGCGCAGGGCTTGCACTCCTTGAATTTGCATAGGGGCGGTATTTTTGTCGGGTTTGGCAAGTTTAGCCGAAATTTTAATAAAAGTTTTGGGGACCCTGAATTAGGGACCCAAACTTTGCGGGGTGACTCTGCTTCTAGGGGCCCCTCTGTGCCCCCCACTCTTCACCCAGCCAGGTAAAGGGGGGGCACCAGCTTCAAATTTCTCCAAATAGCATTTTTATTTTACATTTGGTCCTTAGAGCCTCTGGTCAACATAATTTCCTGGGGTTCAGGTGAGCATTTGCAATCCATACACAGGGATTGTCCCACTGACTGTTTTATAACTAAAGTCATTTTTTGTCATCAAACAGAGGCCTGATGCTCTGAGACACAAGGAATGTGTGAACTTTTTTGAACTAGTTTAAGCAACTTAGAGAAGCTCTAAACTGCATTGACTGGGAACACGTCCTTAAAAGCAAAAGCATGGACAGTAAATAGGATGCTTTCAAAGAAATCCTCATCAATCCTTCATTGTGATGGATATATACCTTACAGGAATAAAATGGTTAGAAACACGTGTAAACTAATGTGGCTAAACAAGAAGGTTAAGGGGTCAATAAACAACAAAAAAAGGCATTTAAACGTTTAAAGCAGGAAGGGACAGCGGAAGCATTAAAAAACTATAAAGAAGAAAATAAACAATGTAAACAACAGATAAGGGCAGCTAAGCTGGAGCCAGAAAGACTGATCACCAAAGAGAGTAAAACTAACCCCAAATTATGTTTTAGCTACATGAACAGTAAAAGATACAAACCTGGGTGACAGACAAACAGATGGGTGAGAAACTGGCCTTATGATCGGAGGGTGGTTATAAATGGTACACACTCTGTTACTAGTGGACTAGCATAAGGGTCAGTTCTGGGACCAATTCTCTTCAATATATATATATAAATGACATTGGGTATGGATTTAAAAGTAAAGTCTCAATCTTTGCAGATGATACTAAGTTGTGTAAAGTAATTAAAACAAAATAGGACAGCAGGCAGCTACAAACAGAGCAGCTACAATACATAGCAGTTGCGATCCAGGAAGTGGGGGGAGAGGGCGATTTCTGCCCTCTTCTCGCCACATAAGAGGCTGTGGGGGCGACCGGAGGCCCCCCCAGTGAAGAGGACACCCTTTGGGAGACAGTGCAGCCTCAGGTAAGCAAATGTCATTTTTATTTTTTTTTCTTTACAGTTAGCAGCTGCTGCTGCCGAAGCGGGGGGGGGCCCTATTCCCACCAAATTAAAGAGGAGACCCAGCTGGATCCAACGAGGGGTTAGGTGAGGATTTTTATTTTTTATTTTTTAACTAGCAGGGGGGGGGGGAAGTCAAGCACATAACACCTACGGGCTTGGCACTTAACGCCCAGCCAAGCCAGCACGTAGGTGTTACGGGCTTGGCAACAAAAGGGTTAAGGACATCAAAATATGACTTTCAGAAGCCCATAACAGATGGCAGAAATTGACAAAGGCAAAAAATATGCCCTCTGCTCGATAAGTAAAACCACAATATTGTTCTGAATGTTCCAGCCTCTTTTAACCACAATGTAGATTCAGATCTGTCGCTTACACCCTCTATAAACTGTGACAGAGCATTCAACCCAATACATTCCCTATAATCTACATTTCGACCTGAAATCTTTTTTCGACCTGAACCCCCTCCAAGTGCTCAAAGGATAATGTCTCCCCAGGCAGCATATACAGGGATTATCCCCTAGCCCAGGGGAAACCAATCACACTGGTAAGGATCCAAAGACCCTCCCATAATACTAGGTCTGGACTTCAGTGGTATGGGTACCATATATCACCAACATCTGACATGTGTAGACAAATAACATGGTACTGCCAGTGGTTGAGGTTCCTAACCCAAGGGCAAAATCAGAGCTTCCTTATTTAAATTTCAAATTTTAAAAACAACACACATTTTGAACTATGAAGATGCTTTTTTAACAGTAGCATTCTCTGACTTAGTGAAAAGAATAAATTATAACTATACTGTAAGGCAAATTAGGGGGAGATAAAACAGTGCATCCAAAAGTTTGATGAAGGTGATAATTATTATGGGAGGCAAAACGAGATATTTGATAATCACAGTGGGATACCACCAGCAGCAGTGGGTCTGAGTCATTGTCGACATAAGGAGCAAACTAAACATTAAGAAACAAAGAGATAGACAGCTCACCAGTTCTTAATTATGTCACCCAAAGAGGATCATGAACCAGAAAGAGCTGACAAAACTCCAGACATCTGCGAGAGCAAAGATTTCAGCTGTGGGGTCTTGTTAAAACTTTGCATTTATTATTTAGAAAAAAAAAGACAGGGAGGGTTCAGAGAATTATATAGAAGGCATAATTTATGTGATAGACAAGCTTGCTTTGCTTGGACATTGAGCATGTGACAGTAACCAGAAAAGGGATTGATAGTAGATGTGACAGACGTTCTGTCTTTTGGATGTCATCACTATTCAGTTGCCCACCGGGTCATTCACTGGCCTTTTCTTAATTAGGTCATTGTATTTTGATACTGTTACAGGCAATGTCATTGTATTTTGACTGCCATTGTGTATTGTTGATTACGTCTCAGTCAATGGCATTGTCCTGATTGATTGTATTACGGCCTGCTATTGTTCTACTGATTGCGTCACCGGCAGAGTTGAGGGATTGTGTGCCCTGCTGCTATTGGTCAGTGTGGTTGTCATTGCATGGAGACTTGTGTATATAAGGCCTAGAGTGGCACTAATAAAGACACTTCACCTTCACCCTCAATACTGAGTTCTGTCTCTTATTGGGGGAAACGCTATATTACAATTCACTAGCCCTTGTAAGGGCTGTTGCTGTTTCCTCACGGACGACTCTGGAATTCCAGCAGCACCTCTTACGATTGGGAAAAGGACGTCTCGGGCGGTGAAGCCCTCCGGCGATAAGGGTTATCGCTACAATTGGTGGCAAGCGGTCGGATGGTCCTTTGTACCCAGAGAGAGTGCTACCCTGATGGAGAGTCAGTAGGACAAGTTGAAAAGGCTGACCCTGAAGAATCTACTCGAGAGCCGGGGAAGGTCAGCTAGCAACCGCCCACGTCGGGAACTGATAGCCGAGCTGATCGAAATGGATCGTGCAGCAGTGAGGACCGAAACCAATATAGAGATCGATGAAGACGCTGCTCTCGTTCAAGCGGTTCGGAACAGATTGTCGGTCTATGGCCCGAATCCATCACAGGAACTGATCGACCGAGTCTTCGCCGCAGCGGAGGCAGAGGCCAGTAAGCGAAGGGAAGATCGGCGACTTTCAACCCAGCAGCCTCTCAGCCTCAGTTACACTGGGGGGAGAAAGATTCCATTTGCAGCATTTAAGTCCTTCCAGGAAAGTGACGACGAGATTGACGGATTTTTGGCCGATTTTGAACAGCAGTGCGCTTTACACCGGGTACCCACGGAGGAATGGGTCACCATATTATCAGGGAAACTATCTGGGAAAGCTTCCGATGCTTTCCGGGCCATCCCTGATGCGGACTTACCACACTACCATCTGGTAAAGGAGGCTTTGTTAGCCCGGTACGCTGTCACCCCAGAAGCCTACAGGCGACGATTTCGGGAATCCCAAAAGAAGGGAGGGGATTCTTACACGGAGTGGGCATGTCGCCTCCATCGTACAGCATCACACTGGGTCACTGGATGCAAAGCCACGACCGCTGAGGATGTACTACAGTTATTTTTACTAGAACATTTTCTCAATGCCCTGCAACCAGAGCTAAGAGAGTGGGTACATGACCGGAGGCCTCTAACGCTACCTGAGGCTGCTCGTCTAGCCGACGAGTACACTGATGCTCGCCGGACAGAACAGTCCGCTCCAAAACCACAACCTCCCATCAAATTTCAAGCACCTGTGGCTTCAGCGCCAGCTCGTGACTCTGGGCCACATAGGCCAGCGCAGCAACCGAACCTCTCCACAGTTCAGTGCCATCGTTGCAAACAATGGGGACATTATCACAGTGATTGCGCCCTAGAGCCTCCCCGAAACACGCGGGGGCAAAAGTAACCTTCCACCTCCCGTACTCCTGTGGCACACTGTGTGGAAGCTGAGAGCAGTTCGGAAGAGTATCTGGGGGTACTGTATGAAGCTGATCCCGTACAAGCGGCCATCCAAGACAACCGACAGCACCATTGCCAGGAGGTACGAGTCAATGGGCGCACCGCGCAAGGATTACGCGACACCGGAGCCACACTTACCTTGCTCCAACCTCATTTGGTCAAGAACAAAGACCGCACCGGACCCACCGTTGCAGTAAGGGTGGCGGGAGGAGCTGTGTTTCGACTCCCCACCGCCCGAGTACATCTTGACTGGGGCGCTGGATCCGGCAGGGTACAGGTGGGACTTATGGACAACTTACCAGCAGAAGTACTATTGGGAAATGATCTAGGACCAATGACTTCTGCCTACGCTACCTCTGGGCCAGCCAGCGTCAACCCTGTTACAACCCAGGCTCCAGCCCGAGCTGCCGACTCCAGCCCACTGGTCGGGGAGACCCAGGGGTTTCGTCTGCATCACGTCATGTCTGTTACACGAAGTCAAGAAGAGGATCAGCCGTCAGGTTACGTCCTTCCAGAAGGGAAACTTATGCCAAACACTATTTTTGTTGGGGGCATTGGCCGTCGGATTAATCAGCCTGAAATTAAGGATGTTTTTTCAAAGTATGGCGCTGTAAAGAATGTCAAAATTATTAGGGATGCCTCTGGCGTTTCTAAGGGTTATGGTTTTGTCTACTTTTACGATGATGTAGATGTGCAGAAAATTGTGGATTCTCCGATCAGCTTCCATGGAAAGAGATTGAAACTTGGGCCAGCTATAAGAAAGCAGAGCACCTGTGCACACATCCAACCAAGGACTTTGGTGCTGAACTCACCAACGCCATAATATCCCAGGGTTTGGACCCCACCCATGACCGATTCCTATGTACAGCCCACGTCAATGTTTAGTCCGGTTACTCACTATGTGCAGACTTGTCCTTACACAGAACTCTGCCCATAACAAGAGTCCGGACAGCCCCACGTTAACCCGAACAGGGTCAATCCGGGTCTGCCGGGTGTTCCACAAAAAGGGGGCATTGTGACAGACGCTCTGTCTTTTGGATGTCATCACTATTCAGTTGCCCACCGGGTCATTCACTGGCCTTTTCTTAATTAGGTCATTGTATTTTGATACTGTTACAGGCAATGTCATTGTATTTTGACTGCCATTGTGTATTGTTGATTACGTCACAGTCAATGGCATTGTCCTGATTGATTGTATTACGGCCTGCTATTGTTCTACTGATTGCGTCACCGGCAGAGTTGAGGGATTGTGTGCCCTGCTGCTATTGGTCAGTGTGGTTGTCATTGCATGGAGACTTGTGTATATAAGGCCTAGAGTGGCACTAATAAAGACACTTCACCTTCACCCTCAATACTGAGTTCTGTCTCTTATTGGGGGAAACGCTATATTACAATTCACTAGCCCTTGTAAGGGCTGTTCCTGTTTCCTCACGGACGACTCTGGAATTCCAGCAGCACCTCTTACGATTGGGAAAAGGACGTCTCGGGCGGTGAAGCCCTCCGGCGATAAGGGTTATCGCTACAGTAGACACCTGCAATAATGCAAAACTAGACGAGGAATCTGAAAATAAGGTATTGAAATTGGGAGACTTTGATATTCTATGGTCCATGTGTTACCTGGGTAGTAAAATGAGGCAGTAAAATGTTTCTAGTGTTCTGGTGCCTCATGCAATGTAATATACCCCTATGAAGTGCCTCACATTTTCCCCTGCGGAAATTATCATCATGTGAGAGGGATCAATGGTCAAGCCCAAAAGGAGTCCCTCACAGAGTAAATACCTTTAAAGGACCCCAAAACAAGGAAAAAGCTAGATGCCAAGTTGGGTTATCCAAAGTATGCATGCCTTAGCAGGGACATGATGCATACACTAAGGGTAGCTGTTTTTAAACATATAATGGACAGGCCGCACTAATACCTTGAGGTAAAAGATAAAGAGATTAACTAAAAACAACTCATACTTGTTCTTTTAGAAGCCATTCCAAACGAGATCCTATTACCAAAGGACAATGACAAAGCAGATGCTACAGCCAAATGAGTTGCATTATCTCCTGTCATAAGTGCAGAGGAAATCATGCATATTTACCATCAAATGTTGAGAAAAATGCAGGAATGCATTTGCACCTAGCAATTTGTTTAGGTATGCTTCTAGTCTGAGAAAATTTTAGATTCAGCAAACCCGCACACCATAAATGAAGCTAATTGTCAATAATGGGTGCAAATCCTAAAAATAAAGATCCCTTCCCCATAGAGATCACAAATCCACATCAAAATTAGATAAAAGGAATGCACACCTCAGAACAGTTGGTTGTGGATTGCAAAAAGAAGTGTATTCAAAATAGTGCACAATAAATATATACACATACAAAAGTTCTTCTAGGAATACAAAGATTACCAATATACATATCTACAACAGTCATATCCTGCAGAAGCCATGTGTCAAATATTACAGCAAACAAAAGGCTCCTTATAATGTGGCACAAAATACTCTATCATTATCTACATAAAACTCCATAGGGAAATATACAAAATGATTTTCATCAGAAGATACAATGCTAAAAATACCGAGTGAGGCCACCAGGTGGAGCTAAAGTACAATATAGTATTCATGCAGTCACACTGGCTAGGCAGAGACTGGCAGATGTAGAAATGATTTATACATACATATGATGCAAACAACACAGCTCAACAGTCTCATAGAACAAGCATCATAGTAGAAAAATACGTTACAGCATAGGCGGAATGAATGTCCCAACGTTTCAGGCCAATATGGCCTTTCCTCAGGGGAGTAAGAGCAGCGAGTTGAAGATTATTTTCACAACCCAGGACCCTTTTCAGCATATATGCAAGGAATTCATAAAACATAACACGCCTGAAGGAAAGAAGTATTCTTTTGTAATCATAGACGCATTCCCCAAATGGATTATGGTTTTTGCCTAGTGCACATCCAGATGCAGTTACAGTAGCTAAGGCATTGGTATAAGAAATAACACCTCGGCAGGGAGAATTTCTACAGTGACCATACCCCCCACCTCTTAAAGTGGCACAAAACCACACAGGGGTGTTCACAAAAAGGGGCCTCCCAATGTTGAATGCCCTGAGGGAAGGCTAGTAGCTGGCTCTTTAGACTCCAGGCCTGGCTACCATGGCTTTTGAGCCAATTTAAATAGTGTAATTAAAGCAAACATGTAATGATGGAACTTGGAACCATTGTGCATACCATCCATAACCTAAAGAATCAACCCCAATATGTAAGCATGTAGATTGCATAAATGATATTTATTGTAATCAACAAACTATCTGAGGGGCTAGCGAAAACTTCTAGAATAAATGACCTATTCTCAAGTCTATTGCAGAGTTGGTTACTGATCAATGTCATCAGTACTAATGTCCATTGCTAACATAGTAAACCATGCCACCATGTAAAAGAGGACTAATCCAGGGTCTTATTCATACCGCATTGACCAGGAACATGACACTAAGTAAAGTCGCTTTCCAGGGGTTATACCCCCTCAGATGATGAGCAAATTACCCAGGGGTTAGACTGGATCCACCTCAGATGACATCTCCGGCAAAAATCATCCAAATGAATTCAAGCATTACTAACCTACTAAGGAGAAATGTTTGAAAGTATGATACATTTTTGAATAAATAGGAGGGAAATGTCAAACATTATTTATATGCTATGCTAGAGATATACTTAACTGCCAAAATGTGTTAAATAATGTAATTAGACAACTGCAAGACTTTTTAAAAAGATCTAAAAAGAATGTATATTGGTCTGCTAAATGTTTCCTGTCAAAGGGTTTTTTCTAGAGAACCTAATTAGAGTAATATCTTCGGAAACTAATTAAAAAATATCCAAAAAGCAACAGGCATTCGTTTATCCTTGAAAGCTTTCTGCCAAAATATAGTTCAATGAGCTATAATAAACTAATATATATTTTAAATATTTCTTTGTATTCATCTCAAATATACTTTTGTATTTATGATAAAATATATCGGATTAACCGGATGCAAGTTCATTCATGTAATATTGCTATGTGAGATCAGTCAATGCCTGCAATGGAATAGCCTTGTGCACTCAAAATAAACCTACCCTACTTCGATCATTTCTGCCTCGTCTTCAGTTTCTTCCAGCAATCTGTTTCTTTTTACTGACATGGTAGAGACACAGCAGGTGAATATTAGTTGATATTGTTTATTATGTTTTCTTTTTAAAGAAGAACATCGGGGGAGGTTAAAATCTCACCGATCTGCTGCCCCCTCCCTCCGTTTTGACCTTGGGTACTATTTACTTGCCTTACCAGGGGATCCATTTTCTGGATCCCTTGGATTCCGGGGGACCATTTGTTGGGCGGCACCATCTTGCATCCCATCAGGTGCTGCATGCGGCACCCGATCTCGCACCTCCGCAATGCCTATGAATGGAATGCAATGGAGCCACCTAAAATCCTGTGAGATTTCGCTGAGTGGCATGGGACTTTGAATAGCATGGCTAAACCGCGCTGTCATTTACAGACGGCTAAGCTGGCAGCGGGGGGGGTAAGGATCAGGCATCAAATCAGCTGGATGTCGCGGCAGCAGGCAGCGCCAACATCCAAAAGGTAATTAGGGGCTGATGGGGGGGATCGGCCCCTTTTTTATTTTTGTTCTGTTGTTCCTCATTAAAGTTTGCTCATCAGAATGGGGCCAGTGTTTCCCCAGGGGAGAAAGCTATCGCACAATTGCACTAAACCTAAACCTCCAATGTGATCATGCAATAGTTTAGTGTGAGTGAAATTAAAGGTTCAGAAACAGTGTTGGAGGTAAGGCGGGGGCACTCAGCACTCTCCACCTACCCCTCCTACTTATACTGTAGTTGTGCTGCTAGCTGGAAATAGCAGCATTCTGCAATGAAAGTTGATTACACTGCATAAAGCACATGATATGAGTTCTTTCCTTTAATGACTGCTTTATCTGTATTTTATTTTTGCTGACTGTAAAATGAGCTGAACATCTACAATCACATCAGATGAGACAGATGATTGTAATAGATGGGCACGCTGATGCATTACCAGCTCCAGCTATCGGCAGATGAGCGTCTATACAGAGGCGCTAAGAGCGACCCCTTGTATACGCTGTGACCGGCTATCGGGCACTCAGTCGCTGTAGTAACCTGGCCAGCATTGATGAATGAGATTTATGTTGGGCAGTCTACTGTGACATTAATACTTTAGTGCCAGACCTGTAATGACAATTCTGCATAAAAAAAATCAAAAAAGTTTTCAAACATGACCCTTTATAGGCCAGGAGAGGTCACACAATTATTTGAGAGAAAAAAAAAATAAAAACAAAAAACCCTGTTTAAACAGAAGAAAAGGAATGTCCATTGAAATGTATGGGAAAGCGACAGGTAGCAACAGATAATACCTGGCGCTATGGAAGCTAGAGTGCCGGCACTATACACTGAGCTGCCTGTAATGATGAATCGTACACTACATGGCGCAGTTAGAGTCGCTCAAAAGAATCACCTTCATAAATGTGGTATTGCATACAGCGCCCGGCATTCACCAGGCGCTGCCTGCCACTACGAGGGGCTACCTGCTGCTATCCCTTGATGAATAAACCCCTAAGTTACCTTATACTTGTGTTTATGGTGTATCACAGAATTACTTCTGGGAATGGAGGACATGAATAGCTGCATTTCATGTAGAGCATGCGTCATACATGGCTTTATACACGTGGTGAGCTGTTCCAAATAAATCACTGAGGTGCAGATAACTGCTCAGATTTCTTAAGTGAGTTGCGTTGCCGCATTCATGTAACCTGTATCTAAGAACTTGTTGCACGACAGAATTTAATTCAAGATTAAATGTTAAGCATTTATTATCTGTTGCCAATGCATTTTCCATAAAAACATCATTAGGATGACTAGCCAGGCTAATACTGTCTATAAATTTTTGCAAATCTGGGATTTCTGTCAATGATGGGGAAAAGAACAGACTTTTAGAAAAAGATCTTATCTGCAAGGCAAGCTCAATGTCAGCTAAAGGCCCTGTAAGCAAGATAAAAGTTTTCTGACTGTGACGAAATTTTGAAAATGTCAAAATCGAACTAGAACAAATGACGACAATTTCTGATGTTGATTTAATGAAAATGTTCATGTTTTCAGGTAAATTGTTTTTTCTTATATCCATATATATGTAGATGACAAACTCAATGCAGATTAAGTAGCGGCCATCTTTATGATTTCCTGTCTATGCTTCTCACCAACATAGTCATCAGTTACAATGACCCCGATCCATGTCCAGTTATATGGGTTGATTCAAAGAAACATGTAACAGCTTGGATTTGGCTCACGATCATCCTATTTTTCACGTCCGCTCGTGCGTTCGTATGAACTTGCGAGTGATTCAATAAGCAAATACGTTTCTATCCTAAAAGATACGTCCGTTCGTATGATATCTCCCGAACTTGCCTCAGTCAGTTGGCAATCGTAAAAATCACGTTCATGTGCTCACCTGTTGCGGCGGCAGCCTGTTTTTTCGGCTGCTTCCATCGTCAACCTCTTCCAATTACTTGCGTTTGCCTCTGGTTTTCATTGGTTTTTGGCCTCTTAGATTCGTGCGTTCGTATGTTTATGAGATCTTGCGCATGCGCACCCTCAACCAGAAACTTACCTAAACCCCGTAGCGCTTGCATCCAACTTCATTTCTCGGTCCCTCAAACTTACCTAAACCCTTTAGCGGCTGCATCCAACTTCATTTCTCGGTCCCTCAAACTTACCTAAACCCTTTAGCGGCTGCATCCAACTTCATTTCTCGGTCCCTCAAACTTACCTAAACCCCGTAGCGGCTGCATCCAACTTCATTTCTCGGTCCCTCAAACTTACCTAAACCCTTTAGCGGCTGCATCCAACTTCATTTCTCGGTCCCTCAAACTTACCTAAACCCCTTAGCGCTTGCATCCAACTTCATTTCTCGGTCCCTCAAACTTACCTAAACCCTTTAGCGGCTGCATCCAACTTCATTTCTCGGCCCCTCAAACTTACCTAAACCCCTTAGCGCTTGCATCCAACTTCATTTCTCGGTCCCTCAAACTTACCTAAACCCCTTAGCGCTTGCATCCAACTTCATTTCTCGGTCCCTCAAACTTACCTAAACCCCGTAGCGCTTGCATCCAACTTCATTTCTCGGTCCCTAAAACGTAAGAAAATCACATAATTTACATATGTCTATATGTTTCTAAGCGTGTTGTTTCTGGTTTGTGTAATTTTTTGGGTGTGTGCATATTAGAAAAGACACATTTAGGAAGGCTTAAAATCTAATTTATTAACATTATTAGCTTGGTTTGGTTGTAAATAATTGTTAAAACCTCTTTTTTTTTTTTGGGTTGTTTTGTTTAATTTTTTTTTTGGTTAATTTTGTCTCGGTAAAACACATCGAAGTTTTTTTTTTTTTAAAACAGTAAAACACATAGATTTTTTTTTTTTTTTCAACAATAAAAAACATTTTTTGTTTGGTTTTACACAAACCTAATTTTTGTTTTTTTTACAAATACATAAAATCCTTTTAAAAATTTGCACATATGTAAAAACAAGTAAAACAAAGGAGCCAGGACCAAGGGCACTATTCATCATCCTCTTCTTCATCTGTTGGCCCCAACGTCGCCTGTATGGCCAGCAGCTCGGCCACCAACTCCTTAATTCTTTTTTTTTTGCCCGCCAAGGTTTGGGGGATCATCCCTGTAACCAATAGAGAAAGAAACATAAATAGGAGTCCCAGACCGGTTTGTATGCTGGAAATAGATTTAGGGTTAATCAAATACATGTAAATGCATGACATATGTCATTCTTCAAAGGGATACAGTTAATGCATTTCCCACAGGTAAGTGTTTAAACTCCTTAAACCGGACCTTCCACATTATTTAATGAAAACCAATAACTATTCACAAATGATTCTGCACCACCTCAAAGTTATTTAGGGTTTTTTGGGGATTACAGCGCCGCCATCTGGACTCTGAAGCATAACACTTAATGAGGAGTGGAGAGTTGGATAAAGTACAGGGGAGTAGGTTACAGTGGTGCGTTGGGAATCCCGAGCATAGCTGGGTTGAGGGAAAGGTCATCACTCACACAATGCATGGCAGCACCTTCCTTTTTTCAATCTGTATCCCATGCTGCCTGTAAATATTGCGCATTCCATATTCCCCAATATTGGTTTTGTTCAGTCTAATAACATGCATTAGATGGATGAAGGGTGTTTTTCCATGGTTCTAATCTGTAGGTACAGTGTGATGGCTAATTCTTTGGTTCTTAATACTAGTTAGGGTCCTCTTTAAGCTAACGAAGTGCCCACATGAAAGTGTGAACTACACATTGGCTACGCCTTTAGTTATGTGTGTGTTATTAGCTAACCAAACATTAATATGAATAATGGCATGGAGACTTACGGAGTTGGTGGCCGACAGATGGCTGGTTGGGGCCAACAGGCTGCCCTTGGTCCTGGCTCTGCTGTGAAGAAGTCCCTGGAGAAACATGTGACATTTGGTTAGTACTTGTAGAGAGTCACTATTCCCAACATATCTGGCTCCCATTCTGGCTGACATCACTCACCTTCGCCAGGATCGACTTCAAGCATCTCTGCTGCCTCCTCCTCCACTATCTCACCCGCTCCAGAAGCTTCTACAAATACATAATAAAGGATAACTTAGTTTTTGGCCTGCCATGTATATCTTTGTGCCTATACATGAAGAGTGACATACCAGAGCCTTCCCCATGCGTGGCCAGGTATGACTCCACGCCCACGCGGCTTGGCCCCTCCTCTGTGGTAAGGTCCAGGGGCTGGTCTGAGGAGGCCACAGAGGAGGGGTAGGTCCGTCGCCCGGGAGATCCACCACCTTCACTCACAGATGCAGAAGCATGCAGCACTGGTCGGCCTGTACGTCTCCGGGTGCGGCGAATTCTGAAATCCATTTCCAACACTACCAAAGAAAAGTCATTATAAATAAAGGCCTAACTTATACATTTGGAACATATACCATGCAATTGCTTTGTACTTACTTGGGAAATGGATCCCAAAAAACCTCCGCACCCGGGGCATGTGCAGACGTTTCAGGTCCGACCAATGCTGCATTATCTGGGTGTGAGTGAAGGTGGTGCTGGTCACACGGTGGATTTCCGCGATGATCTCCCGGGCGATGTCCCTTTTCTCGCACACATTGGGCGCGAAGTCATACCGGCGCTGAAGCATGATCTGAAAAACATAATGGACACAGAGCTTTTACTTTTACACACAGACCCATATGTGTTGCATCACAAGTTGAGAATTTAATGTCATTAACACACACATTTCGAGTGGCAGCCATTTTTGGGGAGTGCCTTAAAGAGGACGTTGACTGTGAATGACAGTCTGGTCTTATGTTATATGTATCACACACCATGTACATACAGATAATAGCCAACATCAAGAATCAGCCCACCTGCATCTATGGCATGTTAGGATGGTTTAAACATCCAAGATGTAGCCTAATGCTTAGGCTTTTGGACCACGTGTGTGGCTTCCCGTTGTGTTTTTATGGCTTAGGAAAACAGTGTTCCTCAAACATCCGCATCAAGGTCCGAGACAGGCCAGGTTTGCCAGCTCGCCCCGCTACTCCACAGGTTAATTAACTGTTGCTAAGCCGGAGCAATTGGCCGAATTAGGACATCAGCATAGACAGTTGAAAACGTGGCCAGGCTCGGCCCTTGAGGATGAAGTGTGAGGAGCCAGTGATTAAACATTAAGAGACCCCAAACTAGTTCCAAACGCATCATTTACATTTAGGCCATCATTGACTATTAGATTAAAATGCACAGGCAGCCACTTACCAGCATGAGGATCTCTTCCTGTTGACGGGTGAAGATAGTGGGCGCCATCTTTATGCTTCTTCAAGGCAGCAGATAAGTGAAACCCCAGCGGTTTCCTGGTTCCGCTCGAACGTACGTTCGTACGAGCGCGTAGTCGTGCGCATAGGCGTCACACGCTGGGCTCATTATTTAAAGGTCCCTGCACCCAAAGCTCATTCTCTTTGAGCATTTGTGTACGATGGCACCGAAAAAGGCTATGAGCAAGCGACCCCAGCAAAGCAAGACCGCGGAGGGCCCAACAACAAGGTCCCAGCAAGGTCGGCGAAAACTGAGAGGCAAGACTCCCACCTCGGCCCCACCAAGGGACCCTGGACCCTCAGGTACCAAAAAAAGGGGCCCCAAGCCCCGTGCCCCTGCAGCCAAAAAGCTGGCAACTGCAGCACCCACCACCTCTGCCCCCAGAAGAGGCAGCACAAGGGAGCCCACACCGGCCATGCCTTCAAGTAGGGCAGTTCGGCAACCCATGCCCCGCAGCAGGGCCCGAAGCCCATCCAGGGCCCGAACCCCATCCAGGGCCCGAACCCCATCCAGGGCCCGAAGCCCAGCCAGAGGCCGAAGAACCCCATCCAGGGCCCGAACCCCATCCAGGGCACGAAGCCCAGCCAGAGGCCGCAGAACCCAATCCAGGGCCCGAACCCCATCCAGGGCCCGAACCCCATCCAGGGCACGAAGCCCAGCCAGAGGCCGCAGAACCCAATCCAGGGCACGAAGCCCAGCCAGAGGCCGCAGAACCCAATCCAGGGCACGAAGCCCAGCCAGAGGCCGCAGAACCCAATCCAGGGCACGAAGCCCAGCCAGAGGCCGCAGAAACCAATCCAGGGCCAGAAGCCCCTACAGGGCCCGCCGAACCCCATCCAGGGCCAGAAGCCCCTACAGGGCCCGCCGAACCCCATCCAGGGCCAGAAGCCCCTACAGGGCCCGCCGAACCCAATCCAGGGCCAGAAGCCCCTACAGGGCCCGAAGAACCCCATCCAGGGCCAGAAGCCCCTACAGGGCCCGAAGAACCCCATCCAGGGCCAGAAGCCCCCGACCTGGCACCAGCCGGGAACAGAGCCCCCGACCTGGCACCAGCCGGGAACCTAGCCCCCCAAGAGGGCCCCGAATTGCAACCATGACCACATCTACACCTGGAAGTTTGGTGGCCAGCCACGCAAGAACACCCAGTCCCTTGGCCAGTCCAGTCCAGTCATTGGGAAGCCACCAATCCGGCCATTCCCCTACCCAGCCCCAGGCCATAATGTCACCACATGTGTCTGCACACATGGAGGAGCAGCCAAGCCAACCATCTGGCCGCACATTGCGCCGCGGCCAGTTGAGTGGGAGATTCTCCCATGACCAAAATATGGCATTGGCTAGTGGCCTTACATTATACTATGACGAGCTATATGGGAGCAAATCCAAACACACCACCAAGCAGCGCAAGATGGAATTGTTTGAAACCATCCTCCGACAAGTAAATGCAGCGGGGGAAGAGAGGAAAGATGTGTCCCAAATTCAGAAGAAAATCTCTGATCTGAAGTATGCTGTACGGCAAAAAGAAATTAAAAGGCATAATTACAGGTAAATAAATGTTTTCGCTAAATATAATGTTTGGGATGTACTGTATGCACCTTTTCTGAGTACCAAACGATTTTCTCTTTTCAGCATGAAAACTGGAGGTGGCTTTCCATCTAAATTGGAGTTTACCCCTGCTGAGGAGATTGTGCTTGGACTTCTCCATCCGGTCGCGGTCGGTGGACATGCTGGTCTAAGGGACACAGACTCACCGACCCGTACCCACGGTGAGTACTCTTAAATCTGCATGTTTGCCTGTTTGCTAAATAATCTACAGTTCACTAGTAACAAGATAACGGGATGCCCCTATGGTTTGCCTTGCTTGGCCTCGCACTACTGTGGCTGTTTGTGTCCTCTTTTGGTCCCTGGGAATCACACATTTAGGCCCACAGCCATTATGGCAAAGATCAAATGTCCAATTGGATTGTTAAAGTCATGAAGTTTCGCAAGATAAGTGATATATTTGGAATCAATCACAAAACACACATCATTATGTATGGGTTGCCTTTTGGTTGTGTGAGTTGTGTTTGAGTTAACAATTTAATTAGCCACCCACAAACATATCTGACCTAGAGCAGCGAGACTCAACGGGCGGCCCGGGGTCCCAATGCGGACCTTGGCACCACATTCAAGGACCCCTGCCCAGACAGCCCTGCACTCAGTTACTTCTGTGTTGACGTGCTCAGAGCTGCCCCCTTGATCGGCGATGTAGTGGTTGGTCTCCTGCCCAATGTCATGGCTCCCTGAAACATAGCATTGCAATATGAAGTACTGCACAGGAAGTGGCATTGCAAGGTACACAGTAACTTGGTAAAACTTTCTCTTGGCACAATTGTGTCCCGCTGCCCCTGCTCTGGCCCATCTGCCACAGTCCCCCCATGCCCCCCCCCCACATAAGCCCCATACATTTGTAACAGATTGGCTCCATCCATCCCATCACCATCAATACGTTAACTCCCCCCTTTAGCCATCCAATCCCTGTCCCCTCAGCTCTGGCCCATCCAGCCCAGCAAGGGCAAGCAGCCTTTATTAGTTGGCACTTTGAAATCTCCAGCCCCTCCACCAGTGTATTTATTTTTAACTAGACACCCCCTGCGTCAGCACCATGGCCAGACATTCACCTCTCACCACATACCTTGAAATGGGCCTTTACAACAATTGTTTGAGTACCACGGACCTAGCGAATGGTAGGCTAAATCCCAAAATGTGCGTTGAAAGTTGTATGCTGACTGGGTACACTTCCTGACTTAGAACTGAGGTCAGTTAGCAGTTTTTGAGAGCCATTGCACCTATGTAAACTTGCGTGTGTTTGAACAAAGGTCACCATTGCTCTAGAGTTGAATAATATTACAAATAGAGCTATATTTGATTACCTATCCAAAAAAAGGTTATGTGTGTGTTTACGTGGTTTGTTTTTCTCTTCTTCAGCCCAGCATGATCCCTCAGCAAGGGTAAACTCACCCCCCAGTTTGGTTATGCCTACCAGGTCCGTACAGCATAGGAGCCCAGATCAGAGATTTCCGGTAAGTTAATTTAGTAGCATAAATACTACCAAGTGCTTAAGAATGTGTTAAACTGTTGAAATCCAAAATTTGGACGCCAACTTACACTTTTTTTTTTATATGTCCCTACAGACCCGCACACTCATGGAAGAGATCCAGGACATGGAGGAAGATGATGATGTCTCCGTGCAGGGCACGTCAGATGAACTCCCCCTGGGTCCCAATTTGGAACTGCTCCATAATGTTTCTCTGGCCAATCCTCAGCAGCAGAGTGAATCTCCATCCATTGTGCTTGCACATGGGGAGACTGACACTACAGTCCCCAGTGTTCACTCTGCTGCTGAGGATTTGCAAAGCAGGCCGGTTGCTGTTGAGGGTACGACACCACGCGGCAGGGCACGCCCAAGAGCCAGGGTAATTGTGCGGCGGACGCCATTACGCCGCCCCACAATTTCCCAGGGGAGGCAGAGTGCCCTGCTTCAATTATGGACCCAACAAAGGGACTCTTATGACGCCCAGCTCGTTACAGAGCGTGAGCAAAGGCATGCCGACATGGTCAACATCCATACCAGTCTACAGGGCATCCTCGCGGAGTTGCGTACCCTCAACAGCAACGTGGCCAATGCAAGTAATGGCATCCAGTCAGCCATGGCTGAGATGACCAATATGCAGAGAAACATTGTGGAGCAGTTTCAAATTCACAATGCTGCCATGGCCCAGGCTAGGTCCCATTCACATGGACCTCCACCTGGACCTCCACCTGGGTATTATGGGCAGCCACCCTATTAAGCCATGGGTGTGTGGGACATCTTTTCTCTTAACCCCCACTGTATTTACTTGTCCTTTGAGGTTTCAAACAATCCATTTTGTGTTGCTCAGGCAGGTTGTGTTTTGTATTTGCTCCCATATAGCTCCTTAGAGTAATGCTTAAGGCCACTAGCCAATGCCATAGGTCTATGTGGAGTGTATCTGGCCACTTATGGCTTAACATATGTATTTGGTTGGTGCTCCTCCTGTTTGCAGACATGTTTGTGTGACATTATGGCCATGCCCAAATATCCCTGGGCACAGGCAATATTAATGACTGGACTAGGCTGGCCTTTGGACTGGGTGTCCTTGTTTGGTTGTGCCACTCACTTCCAGGTGTAGATGTGCTCGATGTTTTTTTGTAATGTTATCCATTTGTAACCACAGATGTATGTGGACTGATTTCTGTGAAGCACTATAATTTTTCCTTTTCAAAGTAAAAAAAAAACTTCACTTACAATACTTGTGGCGTTTTTAGTGGGAAGACATTTTAAACAGCTTGGGCTAAACCAGATAATTTGGGTTTGAAGAGGTGTAACAATGCAAAGCTAAAGCTAAGGAAACTACATGAAATACATTAGGCAACAATTAAGGTCTAAATGTTTTACTTAGAGGTAATGCCACATTACGGCAAAACAACATATGTAACAAAAAGGATAACACAGACACACAGAATGGTGAGACAGGGAAAAAAGTTAAGTAAAATGCTGGCTGATCAGGTTGGCTCGAACAGATTGGCCAGACTCACTGGGGGGCCCCACAAAATTCTCGACTTCATCCTCGACGGCTGAAGAGGGCAGGCTGTCCACATAACGTGGGACACGTTCCATGATGGCAAAATTGTGCAAAACAGCACATGCCATTATAATGTCGATCACTTTCTTGGGATCATATTGCAGGGCCCCCCCAGTATGGTCAAGGCAACGAAAACGTGTCTTCAGCAGACCAAAGGCCCTCTCCACAACAGCCCGGGTCTTGCGATGCGCACGGTTATACGCTTCCTGAGAGGCATCCTGGGGCCGCAGCACAGGCGTCATGAGCCAGGGTAGAAGTGGGTACCCGGAATCACCTTAAACAGAGAATTAAATGTAATCAAAATTAAAAAGGCAACACAACCAACACCAAAAATTTCACAGATATCATAATGATGTAAGGTAAAGTGTTCCCAAAAAAAAACAGGGCACATTAGGGCCCCAAAAAATTCCACTAAGGTATAACCTAAATAAAAATGGCACTTCTATATCCCAATTAATTAACAAACATCTGCACGGCCAAGGGTATTTGGATTTTACATATATTTGTAGTTTTCAGACATGTTACAATTAGGATGCTGCTGAGGGCCTATCCACATTTATCTGGAAACTACAATGTATGCAGTTTAAGTCCACTTTGACATTTAAAGACCAATAGTACAAAAGGAGCCAAAGGTCAAAGATCCTTGGGTATAAACTCCAAACCAATATATTTAGGCACAAGGAACTTACAGACATCCTAACTAAAGGGAAAACATTCTGAAGGCCAAAGCGAGGCAAGCATTTTTTTGGGAAGTTCCTAATATATGAGCCAAGAAAAAGGCAGTTGGACGCTTATGTAAAGAATTCAAAAACAAACATATCAACAAATACAAGATTAATGCCACATTTAATAACACACAAATAGGACACACTTACCAAGCAGCCATGCCCCCGAAAATTCACCTGCCTCAAATCTCCGAAACAACCCAGATCGCCGGAGGATATAGGAGTCGTGGGACGATCCGGGGTAGCCGGCAAGGACACTCATAAACCGCATATCCGGACCAACCACGGCCTGGACATTAAGGGAGTGTCCCATTTTACGATTCCTTAAGGCAAAAACATACAAAAAGGGTAATTGATATTTGACCCAAAATAATAAATTAACCACAAAACATGTCTGCACTCTATTGGGAAAGACTAATGAAAAGCCGAGATAAAGCAGCTACACAAATGAGGGATAAACAAATATGCTGCCGCAAAGGAAAACAGGTTACATGACACGTTGGGCAACATAATAACCAATCTCAATACCTATATATATACTCGTCGGCTGCCCTAGGTACGAGTGCCACATGTGTGCAGTCAATTGCACCAATAACGTTGGGCATGTCGGCCACATTATAAAACCCAAGCTTAATGGCGTTTCTGGCTGCCATATCATCAGGAAAATAAATATATTTTTGAGTTATGGCAGCCATGCCTTCCAAAAATTTAGACAGTGCGCGGCTCAGCGTAGGCTGTGACATCCCCACAGAGAGGGCACCCAGCCTCTGGAACGAGCCGTTCGCCAAAAATTGCAGGCAGCCAAGCATCTTGGTCATACCTGAAATTGCATGCCCCTTCCTTGTGGTGCGGGCTAACCATGGCCGCAGCTCACTATATAATTTATGGAGGGAAGCGCGATTAAGCCTGGTCAGCTCGAACAGCTCAACATCATTCATGCTATCGATGTTCATGCGACGACGCAGGGGCAATCTGCTCTCAGACATCTCGATCAACTCAATGCCAAAAAGCATAAGCCCTTGATGTGCCACAAACTCGCTCCGCTCCATCCTACTCCCGAGGCCAAATAGCTGCCGGCAAACATTTCGTAAAGCAGCTCTTTAATGGGCTTCCAAACAATTAGCAATCACCTCTCTGAATTGGGCGCAAGCCCATGTGAAGGACGTAAAAAATAGGATCGGACGCAAATAATACGATTTGGACGGGAAAAACACACAAACTAACGCAAATTATACGATTCTCGTACGAAATGCGTATGTTCATATACGTCTATGCGCGAACGATCGTGCGAATACGAAATGGCCAAAAAAACAAGAAAAAATGACAAACACCCACCCAAACTTACGATTCTCGATACGAAATCAATTAACTTTGGCTCTTTGAATCGAGGGGATAGTGTTTGAGCAGCTCCATAAGGGCAAGAACCTTGATCTGATCACTGGGGAGAGTGTGAAAGAAGGACGGGAACATCTGCTTGTCATAGAAAATAGGATCTGTCGCGCCGTAGCTGATCTTTACAACATCCAAAGGCAAAAATAAATTTCACTAAATACATTTTAGGGAAAATGTTCAGGAATACAATTCAGAGATGAATGCTTTTATTTTATATTAACCCTTTCACTGACAGCCTACCAATAGATGTTGTCACCTTCTGTTGCCAGATTTTTTTTCTCATTTTTCACTATACATGTGTAAAATTATATTTTTTCAGCAGTTAGGGCTTTAACATGAAGTATCTTGTTTGTAATTTTTTTCTCAATATGCATTCCCGAAGGTGGCGGTGGTTCAGGGCCGGTGGTGGGGGTGGCCTGTACAGGGCCGGCTTCCATTGAAAAACTTCCGACTGGCAGGCTGGAGCCAGCGCTAGCTCGGGATCGTGTGGCAGCGGTGGCAGGTGGCAAAGGAGGTAGTCAAAAGACCTGAGGTGGTGGAGCCATGTGGCGTCAGAAGAGGCAGAAACTTGTGTGGCAGAGGTGGTGTGCACCGATAGTAAGATGAGCGTTTGTGTGTGTATGTTTGTTTGTGTATGTGTCTGACTGTGGGGGTGTCAATGGAGGCAGAGCAGCAGGCTAGCCGCTGGTAAGGTCGGGGAGGGGGGAAATGTTGCATGCTGGGGCATATTACCCCTGGCTTTTATGGGGCATGCAGGCCCTGGCTGATATGGGGCATTCTGGCCCTGGCTGATATGGGACATGCTTTTATAGGGCATGCTGTCCCTGGCTGTTATGGGGCATGCCAGGCCACTGGCTGTAATAAGGCATGCCGGCCACTGGCTGTAATGGGGAGATTGGGAGAATTTTAACATACCATTTGGTTCAGAAATGTTTGTTCCTCCTCTAAACGCAGACTGCGACTTATGGGCGTGTGCCTCTTATGGGGTGAAAATACGGTATTGTCGGTATTATTATTATTATTTCTTCAAACCGATGGAAAGTTTGCAGTATTTTAATATGTCTGTGTTACTTCACTTATGTGTATGTATTTTAAATTATAGAAATAAAGTAATGATTTTTCACATATTTGCATTGTAGAATTCATGCTAAGGCGAGGTTGGTTCCCATTGAGCCCCTTTCAAACCTTTTGAGCAAAGGAGAGGATCCAAAAACTCCCTTGCCCAACTTCCCTAATATTTGGCCAGGGGCCGTTTAACTAACCAGCCCAATCTGTTCTCAACTTACAAAACATTTCAATAGAGCTCAACTAAGTAATTGGTGGGTCGGGCCATCTTGGATGTAATCCTCAGTAGTTTCTATTATCGGTAGCCCCCGTTCCTGCGCAGGAGACCCACCAAAACTGAAATGAGCACTTTATAACATTTACAAATAACATACTACTATCTACAATATAAAGGGATGAATAAAATAAAATAAAATGGTGTGGGATTCCCCTTTTTTAAAATGTTTTAAAAACCTTAAAAATAAAAAATAATGGTGTGGGGTCCCCCTTTCCCAGCATAACCAGCCCGGGCACCAGTTATGGAAGTTGTAGACCAGGATGCAGAGGCCAGCCTCAGGGCTACACGCTCGCACAGCCTTCCTGGCCCCCCAGCTTTGGGGAGACAGGTAATGGGGGCTGGGGGAAATGGCAAGTCACCCACGAGTCACAGGTGACCCCAAGTCTTGTGAACTGATATAGATAACTGATAAAAAGGCAGCAGTGGCACCGATGGGGGAAGCGGGGAGAAAGAGCTTTGTTCCAGGCCCTCTCCTGAAGCTGGAAGAGCCCAGGGGGTAGTGGAGCCCCCCCCCCCCCATTTTTTACAGTGACAGTAGCATTGGACAGATTGATCAAGGGGTAGGATGAAGGCTTTTTGGGCGGTTGCCAGCAGGGGGGTAAGCCAGGCACATATATTTCATGTGGCAGGTCATAGAAGGGTATTTTTTTTTTTTTTTATAATAATTTTAAAATTATTATGAAAGCACAGAAAAAATGAACAAGACATTAATTTTTAAAGCCCCAACTACTCTGCCCCCCCAAAAAAAGAATCACAGTGAAACATAGGGCAAAATGGTGAAAAATGTCAACAGTGGGTGACAAAATTTCAAGTCAGCTGACAGTGAAAATGGTTAAAAGTACCTATAAATCTTGGGTATTGATCTGCTTGGGGGACCTTGCACTTTCAGATATTTGTTTGTTGGTGAGTTTGTGTTTTCGGGGTGTTTAGGAAAACAGAATGGAGCTCTTAAAGGCACTGGGCACCCCCCAAAATAAACATTTTTTAATATTTTGAATACAATTTTACCTATTTTATGATAGGGTATATTTTTTTTTACTTTTATATTTTCTAAAAAAAAATGTAAAAAACATTAACCATCTAAAAAAATATTATAATTACAATTTTAAAAATACATTAAATAATAATAATTAAAAAATTCAATATAAAATAACAATTACACAATAAAAAATTAAGAGGCTTATTTTAGACTAGCGCCACGTATTGCCATTTGAGCATTTATATAGCGGCGCTTAGCGTTCGCTAGGAAATGCTGCAAGCGGGGTGTCTGACGCTGTAACCTAGCATAGCGGCTGGACAAGTAACACTGTAGTATCCACTTTTACATTGATAAATGCGATTTTTTTTTAGGGCGCTGTAGAAGTGCTCTCACTGAATCTATGCAGTGTCTGAGCGTTGCAATGCTGCTATGTTTTCATAACCAATCTGCAGCAGCATTCTTTTCCATCCCCATTACCCAAACACACCTGATATTTTCATTTTTTTTTATTTTATGTTAAATGTGTATCTAGGCAATATATATATATATATATATATATATATATATATATATTTATTTATTTTTTTTTTTTTCTAACACAATTTTTTTTTATTTAATGTTTTATTCTACCCAAGCCATACACCCTCCTCAAGAAGGCCTAAATGATACATTGGGTTAAGAGGATTTAATGTAAAATATGTTAGACTTATATATAGCACTAACTTGTGAGTTTAGGGCAAAATAATTTGACTTCTCACATGAAAACTGGTCTCATGTCATTAATATGTATGTTGTGTCAAATGCTTTTAGCCTAGATTACATGTGTGGACAGGGGTGTAGCTAGGGGGGAGCATGGGGGCAATTGACCCTGGTGCGCCAGGTCAGGGAGTGTCAAGTGGGGCCTGAGAATATAAGGGGGGCGCTATTTGGAATCTTTGCCCCAGGTGCATTAAAACCTACCTACTCCTTTGTGTGTGGACACATACAATACTATGGGAAAACATAAGATAGATTTAGTTGTGAAAAAGTACAAAAACTGTTTAATGAAAATAAAAGGCCAACATGGCCAACAAATAGTGCTGCACACTAGTAACATCATTCTTCTCCCCCACCCTGCATCCTCTGCTGCAGCTCCAGCAGCATATCCCTGGATTTCAGGACAAATTGCCAGAGCCTGTGATGCTCTTGAATGCAAGCTGTGGGAAAGAGAAAACATAATTAAGTCCTAAAGGTCTACACCTAAGGTATTGCTGGGTGATCTATGCTAAACAATGATGTTTGGCAGAAAGTTTAAAAATAATTTGGGGTATTCACAACAGGGTAACCTTTATTAATTAGTGAATTGAAACCCCAATTACCTATGGATGCATGAAACACAATCACTATAGTCTTACATGACAAAGCAAATAACAAAAACAATAAATGGCTACTTGACAAGAGCAAAAAGTTGGTGATTGAAGTGGCGTATACTGGCTGAGGGTAGTTAAACCACAGATTATACAACAGTGATTATGTGACTTATACTAAACAATGGACCATATAACCAATGCAGGGTGACAAATAGACCAGGAATGTAAGAGCAGCAATGAACGTACACAACCAACTGTTGGCTTGATCAGGTTGCATCTTGTTACATTAACAGGGGCAAGAAACGTGCATGCTTTGACCCAAGAATGGTTGAGTATAAAAGTGGCTCTACAGGTATGAGTGGCAACTCTAAACTGGAAGTAACATGGGTACATGGCTATGCTTTAGGAACAAAAAAGAAGAATGCATGGCAAGCATGGCATGCTAAGTAGTTTATAACAGAAGATATTTGGCGCAGCAAGTAATGGGCTAGCAGGGCCCAGGGTATAGGAAACAGTTAAAAAAAAGAGGTACACATATGTGTACAAGCTACCAAAACAAACAGCGTCTGTCTATAGATTTCACAAAAATGAAAATTTTAAGGAATTTAGGGGCTAAATGAAGATAAAAACAGGATTTTTCCAATGGGAACTAGGAGGCTGTCGTTAGAGACTGAAACATTTTGTGCCAAAATACGTAAAAAAAAAACGCTAGAAAAACACTAGGAGACGAGAGTTCCACATCAATGTATACGAGAGCATCGTCTGTGAAATAGGCTTTGTAAGCCGTACTCATAGTGTTCTCGGCGGCTTACACAGCTACGGAAACAATACGAGACGCTGCCGATGGAGGCTGTGAATCATGTGAACACTCCGATACTGAACGAAAGCCATGTGTAACATTCACACTGGGAGACAAAAACGAGATGGAATATAGAAGGCTCTGAATCAACCTTAATATATAAATTTCCTGGGAAATCCCTTCAAAGATCACAGTTAAACATGTATAGCGCAAAATATTGAACAATGGTCTGGCAACAGAGGGTGACAAAAACTTTAGGTAGGCTGGCACTTTAAGGTAGGTAAAAATAAAAAAAAAAAAAATCATTTGATGATTGACTAGAATGGGAACATTGAGATTTAAAGTGGAACAAAACCCAGGATTTTTACTATTCCAAGTTTTGTTCTTTGCCCCTTTGTCAACCCGAGTTGGGATGCCCCACCATGTGAACCCCCCAGTTCTCCCAGTAAAACTCACCTCTCCCAGAGCCATGGTTCAGGCAATCAGGTGTGGTGCGTGGAAGTCGGAACTGGCGGGAGCGTGAGGTTGCAGGTCGATAAAAATCAGAAAGTGGTGCCGGCAGTGGACACCGGTAATGAGAGTGTGTGTGTGAGTGTGTTTGTGTGTTTGTGTGTGTGTGTGTGTGGGGTGCCTGTACATTGCTTGTAATTGGGATGCCTGCAAAATGCCTGTTATTGGGATACCTGCATACTACCTTTAATTGGGATGTCCACACAGTGCCTGTAATGTGAAATACCCCTCACTAGCTATAATTTGGGATGTCCCTCACTGCCTTTAATGTGGGATACTGCTCACTGCCTGTAATGTGGTGTCTGTAATGGTGTGATTACGGGAATTTTGCATACTGTCTATAATAGGGTGGTTGGGAGGGAGGTATTTTAGCACACCATTTGGTTAAAAAAAAGTTTTTTCCTAATTTTTCTACTTTTACAGGGTAAAAAAATATGGTATTGATGTTAGATAAGATAACCTGATTCCACAGGGAACAGCTTTTATAACAGTTTAACTTTAACCAGATAATTTTGGCTACATCTGTATGAACAAAAAGCTTCAAAAACATAATACCTGCAACTGTCCGTATAGATTTAGAATTTGATATATATGTAGAGATCTCTCTGAAGTCTCATCTCCAATAACTCCGGCCAGTTTGCCATGACCACAACAGGAGTAATTGGGAATAATGACAGACAGGATCTGTAGGACACTCTGGATGGCTTTTAACATAGAATTACAGGAATCGTGCACATGGTATCCCAGAGTGACGTTGGGTAAAAGATTTGGGTTCTTGTTGATCTCTTCTATGGCAAAAATGAACGTCCAGATGTATCTATAGTGAGATGCCCGGGGGCTGTGGACAATAAAGCCAATGTTAATGCCCAAGAGGGCTTTTTGGACAAAAGGAGGGAGAACTGACACTAGACTTCTGTGGTCCATGACCGGAACCTGTAGCCACATGATGCATTCAGTCACCAAACAGAAAGTTAATCCAACAGAAAAGCTCAAGTATTGCTACCACTAAGTTGTGTCATTGTCATTGGCTGTATAGCCAGGATCTCCCTCTGTTCTGGTCCTATGCAGTTCGGGTATTTTGATTAGTCTGGTTCTGCACTTGACCCTGAATACTATTCTAGCACAAGGTGAGAACATTTTAGTGATGTTCTTTAATTCCTGGAAAACAACTAAATCAGTCAAATGACTCTAAATTAAATGGGAAGACAGGACCCCTTGTACTACTGCAACTTTAGCTGCATAATGTATTTTTAGAACAAAAGAAGAATCCAACTGTCACGGAGAAATCCCAATTGTAAAAAGTGACCAGAAATTGAGACTGTGAGGCAGAAATGGATATGGGGCAAACCGTGTTTAATAGTGAAAAACCAGTGGTAACTAAAAAACAGTGGTAACTACACATCAAACACACTACAAAAAACAGTGGTAACTAAAAAACAGTGGTAACTACACATCAAACACACTACAATCAAACTGAGTACAAATCACAAAGGGGAACATATATGTGTAAGGGAACTATACATATATACAAGTGACATTAACACGCTCTGGCTGTACATACACAAGATGGAGCAGGCAACAAGATGGAGTCCGGCAACAAGCATGCATAAGGATGAGAGAAAAAGTCCAAATTCCAAGGTGGAAGCACGGCTGGGATAGGGGGAGCAAACACAAGAGCTGAGGCAGGAGTCCTGGGTGCAAGGTTCAGGAGTACCTTGGATCTAGGTACAGCATACTGGGATAATGATGACATAACAAAATGCTAATCCGCTGCCTGAATGGGCTGATCAGCTTATATAGGCTGAGGAGTTACAGGTGCTGGCTGATTGCCAGCAGCTCTGCAGGACAGAGCCATCTCTTGGTGGATAAGCACAATGCAGGGGAAGTTCCAGAGAAAGAGCCAGCCAGCAGTAATGACCAGCAGCACACTCAGAAACCTAAGGAGGAATTCCAACCCTGACATTACCCCCCCTCAAAAAAAGCGGGCACCGAACGCTTTAAATAACACCACTGGAGATGCTTCAATCAGCATACGAGAAAAAATCCAGAAAGGCAGCATGGGATCAGACATATGATCTGGATGGGTAAAATTGGCAAACATCCCATGAGAGGCGGGCCGGACAGGAACCAAGCAGGCAGAAATCCAGACAGTGGCAATGCAGGCAGAAATCCAGACAGGGGCGATGCAGGCAGAAATCCAGACAGGGGCGATGCAGGCAGAAATCCAGACAGGGGCGATGCAGGCAGAAATCCAGACAGGGGCGATGCAGGTGACTCACACCCGGGGAGCTGGCAGGCGGGAAGCTCACACCCGGGGAGCTGGCAGGCGGGAAGCTCACACCCGGGGAGCTGGCAGGCGGGAAGCTCACACCCGGGGAGCTGGCAGGCGGGAAGCTCACACCCGGGGAGCTGGCAGGCGGGAAGCTCACACCCGGGGAGCTGGCAGGCGGGAAGCTCACACCCGGGGAGCTGGCAGGCGGGAAGCTCACACCCAGGGAGCTGGCAGGCGGGAAGCTCACACCCGGGGAGCTGGCAGGCGGGAAGAGGCCCTGAAGCAGGCGAAGACCCAGTAGGTGCGGGCCCCGAAGCAGGCGAAGACCCAGCAGGTGCGGGCCCCGAAGCAGGCGAAGACCCAGCAGGTGCGGGCCCCGAAGCAGGCGACGACTCAGCAGGTGCGGCAGTCCCTCCAGGAACAAAATCAAGAAAGCAATGGCCAGGGGGACCGGGACCTTCACGGCAGCGCCCAGGGGGACCGGGACCTTCACGGCAGCGCCCAGGGGGACCGGGACCTTCACGGCAGCGCCCAGGGGGACCGGGACCTTCACGGCAGCGCCCAGGGGGACCGGGACCTTCACGGCAGCGCCCAGGGGGACCGGGACCTTCACGGCAGCGCCCAGGGGGACCGGGACCTTCACGGCAGCGCCCAGGGGGACCGGGACCTTCACGGCAGCGCCCAGGGGGACCGGGACCTTCACGGCAGCGCCCAGGGGGACCGGGATCTTCACGGCAGCGCCCAGGGGGACCGGGACCTTCACGGCAGCGCCCAGGGGGACCGGGACCTTCATGGCAGCGCCCAGGGGGACCGGGACCTTCACGGCAGCGCCCAGGGGGACCGGGACCTTCACGGCAGCGCCCAGGGGGACCGGGACCTTCACGGCAGCGCCCAGGGGGACCGGGACCTTCACGGCAGCGCCCAGGGGGACCGGGACCTTCACGGCAGCGCCCAGGGGGACCGGGACCTTCAAGATCCAGGTTCTTAAGACAGCAACCTGTGCCCTTGAAACCTTTATCAGTGCCTGGGTAACCAAATTCAGACCTTCCTGTGACTTTAGGAAACCCTTCCAGATCTCCTTGAGCCAGCGGGACATTGAAAAAATCCCCATTTGCAACCCGAGGTGTTTCAAAACCACGAGCATGTGAGGAATCTTCATGGTCTTCTCTAAGATTACCCGAAAGATGGTGATCAGGTTCGGGCTTAGGGCAGATATTACTGGAGCCCTCAGGAGGGCACGCCGGTACGGAGGCAACAACTGGGCACGCCGGTACGGAGACAACAACTGGGCACGCCGGTACGGAGACAACAACTGGGCACGCCGGTACGGAGACAACAACTGGACCGGACAAGGCAGGCACTGGCATAAATGGCTCAGTCAAGGCAGGCACTGGCATCAGAGGCTCGGGCGAGGCAGGCACTGGCATCAGAGGCTCGGGCAAGGCAGGCACTGGCATCAGAGGCTCGGGCAAGGCAGGCACTGGCATCAGAGGCTCGGGCAAGGCAGGCACTGGCATCAGAGGCTCGGGCAAGGCATGCACTGGCATCAGAGGCTCGGGCAAGGCAGGCACTGGCATCAGAGGCTCGGGCAAGGCAGGCACTGGCATCAGAGGCTCGGGCAAGGCAGGAGAACCAACCTCAGGCACTCCTACCTCAGGTGAACTAGGAGAGAACTCGACAGGAGATATAGATTGACAAACAGACATTAAGCCGGGCTTACAAACAGGTACAGGTTCAAACTCATAGGCAGAGAATGTGACAGGCTCAAAGACAGACATTGGGTCAGGGTCACAGACCGATTTAGAAGCAGACACACAGCCAGGTTCAGGCATGGGCTCACAGTGAGGTTCTGGTTTAATCACTAGCGTTACTGGCTCGGGTTGAATTATTGGGGTCACCGGTATGGTTTGATGATAAACATCAGACGGAGGCACCCTAGTGGACTGAACGGAGGACAGAACAGATGGATGGCGGTCATCCTCTGAAACAGATATATCAATCCCGGCATCAGACCCACTGTCATCCTCATCCTCCTCGTTAGACTCAGAGGCAATAGATTTGGCTGAAGTTTCCGATTTCTGGGCTGAACAAAGTGCAGTCAGATTCAGGTCAGCCTCAGGAATACATAAGTAAGATGTGGCAATAAATTTAAGGAACTCTACAAAATTCTCACTGAGGTGTTTACTATGATTTAGCCACGCTTCAGCCCAGAAAAACAAATCATCTTTGAAAAGAAAATAGGCCACTTGACGACTCCAGGTTGTCATAGGAGAGTGCTGGATGTAAGGCTCCTGTATTAACTTTAAAGCAGCCTGGAGAAACTGGGGGAAGGTAGCCAGAGTAAGCTCCTTATAACGAGGAGGAGGAACAAAAACATACCTATCTGTGGGACAGTCAGTGTCAATAGCAATTGCTGTCCTTGTGGACATTTTGGAACTTATACTAGACTTGCGTACGCTAGGAATCTCAATATGGATAGATTGAATCATTCTGACCTACCCAGGCGAGAAACTTCCCTGGGCATGCAGGGTGGTGAACTGACCAAAAACAAATAGACAAGGACAGACAACCCGCCTGTGCCACCAAGGAGGCAAACCGCCGACTACGAGGGGCGTAGGTGATCCGGCACTTGAATAGCCCGTAATCCACCCACTTCTTCGACAGAGCTTCTAAAGGTGAAGTTGCACAGGCCCCAGGTAATCCCGTGGTGGTCACAGACTTGGGGAAGGGAAACACAGGAGAGACATATACAAGACAAACAAAGAACTGGGCCCCAGTACAGACCAAGACGGGGCTGGGCCCCAATACAGACCAAGACGGGGCTGGGCCCCAATACAGACCAAGACGGGGCTGGGCCCCAATACAGACCAAGACGGGGCTGGGCCCCAATACAGACCAGAAGGCTTTAAGCCCAAATTTCCAACGGAGAAATCCCAATTGTAAAAAGTGACCAGAAATTGAGACTGTGAGGCAGAAATGGATATGGGGCAAACCGTGTTTAATAGTGAAAAACCAGTGGTAACTAAAAAACAGTGGTAACTACACATCAAACACACTACAAAAAACAGTGGTAACTAAAAAACAGTGGTAACTACACATCAAACACACTACAATCAAACTGAGTACAAATCACAAAGGGGAACATATATGTGTAAGGGAACTATACATATTGTGGAGATTAGCTCTGGTAGGCGACCGGGTGTCAGCAGTATAGAGGCAGAGGCAAGCAGTTCAAAGTAAAGTCTGTGTTTATTTCACACATAAATCCACAAAAGCATATGTCCAAACAGGTTACATCACCTTTTCAGGAAACAGCAGCATAAATGATTCAATCAGGCAAACAGCTTTTAGTCCTTGAGCAAACGTCCTGTTTACAGTCCAACTAGGCCTCAGGTCCGCATGAAACAGCCTCCACAGGAGATTTCAGCCAGGCTCACAGAGTCTCACTCCCATGTGAGCTCTAGACAAAGGACCCAGCACAGCTGATTCCCCAGGCTATTTAAACAGCCCGCAAAACCCGGACCTGGGTAGTGGGATGGAGTCCCACCCTGCTCTACTCCATCCCAGTAAAGCCGTCCCAGGTTAGCCTTTCGGCTATTCTAAATCATCAGCAGCAAACTGCCACCAGCAGCTGATGCTGGACAAACAAGCTATACGGCTTTACTGCACCAATGCCAGGTACATTGGTGCTACATACCTGCCGTCAATAACGGCCCCTTGCACCTTACCACATACCCCCCCCCTTTGTTCAACCCTGAGGGGGTGGACACATGCCAAACAATGTGTTCTGGACAGGGCATCCGCGTTACCCAACAATCGTCCCGCTCTGTGCTCTACTGTAAACTTAAAGTTTTGTAATGACAAGAACCATCGGGTGACCCTGGCATTCCTGTCCTTAGCCTGGCACATCCACTTGAGGGGAGAGTGGTCCGTAATCAGACGGAACCTTCTCCCCAGCAAGTAGTAGCGAAGAGACTCCAGGGCCCATTTAATGGCCAAACACTCCCTCTCCACTATACTATACCGGGTCTCCGTGGGTGTCAATTTGCGACTCATGTAGACAACGGGGTGCTCCTCCCCGTTGACTTCCTGAGACAGTACAGCACCGAGACCTACCTCGGAGGCATCGGTCTGCACTATGAACTCCCTCTTAAAGTCGGGTGTCACCAACACCGGAGACCCACACAGGGCAGACTTCAAAGCGGAGAACGCTTTTTCGGCCTGTTCATTCCACTTCACCATGACAGACTTGCGTCCCTTTAACAGGTCTGTCAATGGTGCCGCTAGGGTGGCAAAATTGGGAATGAACCGCATATAATATCCCACCAACCCCAGAAATGACTTTACCTGGCGGGTGGTGTTAGGCCGGGGCCAGTTACGGATGGCTTCTAGTTTGTTCACCTGGGGCTTGACCACTCCTCGTCCAATCACATAGCCCAGGTATTTTGTTTCTTCTAGGCCTAAAGCACATTTTTTCGGGTTTGCCGTCAACCCAGCCTTCCTGAGGGAATCCACTACGGCCTGGACTTTGGGTAGGTGACTTTCCCAATCCGTGCTATGGATAATTATATCGTCCAGATATGCCGAAGCATACCGACGGTGTGGCCTGAGGACAATATCCATTAACCTTTGGAACGTAGCGGGAGCGCCGTGTAACCCAAAGGGTAACACCTTGTATTGGAACAGTCCCTCTGGTGCAATAAAGGCTGTTTTCTCCTTGGCAGCCTCAGTCAAGGGCACCTGCCAGTACCCTTTTGTGAGGTCCAAAACCGAAAAGTACCTGGCTTGGCCTAGCTTCTCAATGAGTTCATCTACCCGGGGCATAGGGTAGGCATCAAACTTGGAAACTTCATTAAGTTTGCGGAAATCGTTACAGAACCGCAACGTACCATCGGGCTTGGGAATCAAGACTATGGGGCTGGCCCACTCACTCTTTGATTCTTCAATCACGTCTAACCGGAGCATTTGCTGCACTTCCTCCGCGATAGCTTGTCGCCGGGACTCGGGTACCCGGTAAGGCCTCAACCGGACCTTGACCTGAGGATCCGTGACAACATCATGTTGGATGACTGAAGTGCGCCCAGGGAGTTCTGAAAACACGTCCGTGTTTCTGCTAATAAACTCCCTGGCTTCCTGAGTCTGTTTAGAGGAGAGGTTGTCGCCAGTTTTCACCTCGACTACTACTTCTCTACTAACAGACCGAGGAATGGGAAGCTCCACCCCCACCATACCTGGTCGGGGACTGTCACCCCCAGGGGTCTCCCTGTCTTTCCATAGTTTCAGCAGGTTTACATGGTACACCTGCTCGGGCTTCCTCCGCCCAGGCTGATGTACCTTGTAAGTCACTTCCCCAACTTTTTCAATGACCTCATAGGGACCCTGCCACCTAGCTAGAAATTTACTGTCCACCGTGGGTACCAGAACCACAACTCTGTCACCGGGGTTAAAGTTCCGTACCCTGGCTTGCCGATTATAAACCCTGCTTTGGGCCCGCTGCGCTGCCTCCATGTGTTCTCTGACAAGCGGCAAGACGGTCGCTATCCGTTCCTGTAGCTGAGTCACGTACTCTACCACACTTTTGTGGGGTGTGGGTTGCTGTTCCCAGGCCTCCTTGGCTATATCCAACAGGCCCCGTGGATGTCGACCGTATAAGAGTTCGAAGGGCGAGAACCCCGTAGAGGCCTGGGGCACCTCTCGCACTGCGAACATCAGATAGGGCAGCAGCAAGTCCCAATTCTTCCCATCCTTGGCGACCACCCTTTTTAACATGGTCTTTAAAGTTTGATTAAACCGTTCTACTAGGCCGTCTGTTTGCGGGTGGTAAACGGATGTCCGCAACTGTTTCACCTGCAGCAGTTTACAGAGCTCTTTCATTACTTTTGACATAAACGGGGTACCTTGATCGGTCAGGACCTCTTTAGGCAGACCTACTCTGGAAAACATTTCCATAAGCTCCTTAGCAATGAGCTTGGCAGAGGTGTGACGCAGGGGCACTGCCTCAGGGTACCGCGTGGCATAGTCCAAGATCACCAGAATATGTTGGTGCCCTCTAGCGGATTTTGGCACTGGACCCACTAGATCCATGGCAATCCGCTCAAAGGGTACCTCAATAACTGGGAGAGGAACTAAGGGACCACGGTAATGAGGCTGAGGGCTGGTCATCTGACATGTTGGACAGGACTCACAATATCTCTCCACCTCCTTGTACACACTGGGCCAGTAGAATCGTTGTAAAACGCGGTCCAGTGTTTTCTGCTGGCCTAGGTGTCCACCCAGAACATGTTGGTGGGCCAAATCCAACACCAATTTGCGATATGAATTGGGTACCACCAATTGTTCCACCACCTCTTCACGTACCTTGTTTACTCGGTACAACATTTCCTGGTGAACCACAAAGCGAGGAAACTGTAACTCCGCCCCTGGCTGTTGTGGTTCACCTTCCACCTCAAGAACATTCTCCCAGGCCCGAGACAGGGTCGGGTCCTGGTGTTGAGCGGTACCAAAGTTAGTTGTGGAGACATGGAGATCTGCCAACTCTGGACCTGTTGTCAACTCTTCCACATCTCCAACCATAACATTTAGTGGGGTTGACTCCCCCTCTTCCATTTTAGGGACGGGCACCTCTTCCACGGTGCCTCCTGATTCCGGTTCCCAGGGCACCGGGGTCTCCCCTGAGTAGGGCCAGTCTATTGGGGACACACCCGCCTCGCGGGTTTCCGGAACTGCCAGCTTGGCCCACAGTGACCTGAACCCTGGAAAGTCTCTCCCAATAATCAGTTCATATGGGAGTTTAGCGGCGACAGCGACTTCATGTTTCCAGCTGCCGGAGACGGTGGTGAGAGACACTTGTGCTGTGGCATAGTCTCTCAAGTCCCCATGAATGCACAAAACCCCGGTTTTCCGCCCAGTGTACTCATCGGGCAGTACTAAGGCGGGTCTTGCCAGGGTAACCATACTCCCCGAGTCCAAAAGGGCCACAGCCAGGGTGTCTCCCACTTTCACCTGACAGAGGTGACTTTGCCCCACAAGCTCAGGGATACCGGCAGCACACAGCCTCCTGGCATACATGGAAGGGCGGTAACCAAAGTTTACATCCATGGGCTCCCCCTGGTGGGGACAATTGGCTCTGATATGTCCCGGCTCCTTACATCCCCAACACAACACTTGGGCAGGGACTTTGGGGGGTAGGTCCTGAGAGGGTTTAGGGGACACCACTCGCCTGAGCTGGGGCGGGGACCTCCGGGGTTTCCCCGAATCCCTCCTCATGGAGCCGCTTTGCAAGTTCCTGGTGGCCTCATATCGCTCCACTAGGTCCACCATCCCTAGTGCGTTGTCAGGGGATACCTGGCCAACCCAGTGCTGAAGAGGGTGCGGTAAAGCCCTCCAAAACATGTCCGCCAGCAAGCGGTCCAAAATGGCAGTGGGGCTTAACAACTCCGGCTGCAGCCATTTTTGCAGCAGGTGCAGCAGTTTATAATACTGGGGTCGGGCGGGCTCTGCCGACTGGTAGCTCCACTGATGCACCCGCTGAGCCCGAACCCACACATTCACCCCCAGTCTCGCCAGTATCTCACCCTTCAGAGTCGGGTAGTCAGCGGCTTGGTCCTCTGGGAGATCAAACAACACCTGCTGGGGTCCAGACGCCAGAAATGGAGCGATGACATCAGCCCACTGGTCATGCGGCAACTTCTCCCTTGCAGCCACCTTTTCAAACACCGCCAGGTAAGTCTCCACGTCATCTGAAGGGGTCATTTTTGTGAGCGCCGAGCGGACAGCTTTCCGGGCATCAGGAATACATTTGGGCGCACCTGCAGCTTGCTGCGCCATCATATGTTGCAAAAACAGCTGGTTGGTCTCATGCTGCTGCCTGTTGGCCTCCACGAGCGCTTTCACGACCGCCTCCATTTTGTCTGCAGTCCCAGGTAGCAGCCTGGCAGGTTTAATATAGGACATGCACAACAAAAAACTTTTTCGTCGGTTGCTCCTAGCAACGGCCTCACTGCTATGCCCGCATCCGACACCAAATGTGGAGATTAGCTCTGGTAGGCGACCGGGTGTCAGCAGTATAGAGGCAGAGGCAAGCAGTTCAAAGTAAAGTCTGTGTTTATTTCACACATAAATCCACAAAAGCATATGTCCAAACAGGTTACATCACCTTTTCAGGAAACAGCAGCATAAATGATTCAATCAGGCAAACAGCTTTTAGTCCTTGAGCAAACGTCCTGTTTACAGTCCAACTAGGCCTCAGGTCCGCATGAAACAGCCTCCACAGGAGATTTCAGCCAGGCTCACAGAGTCTCACTCCCATGTGAGCTCTAGACAAAGGACCCAGCACAGCTGATTCCCCAGGCTATTTAAACAGCCCGCAAAACCCGGACCTGGGTAGTGGGATGGAGTCCCACCCTGCTCTACTCCATCCCAGTAAAGCCGTCCCAGGTTAGCCTTTCGGCTATTCTAAATCATCAGCAGCAAACTGCCACCAGCAGCTGATGCTGGACAAACAAGCTATACGGCTTTACTGCACCAATGCCAGGTACATTGGTGCTACATACCTGCCGTCAATAACGGCCCCTTGCACCTTACCACAATATATACAAGTGACATTAACACAGCAACAAGATGGAGTCCGGCAACAAGCATGCATAAGGATGAGAGAAAAAGTCCAAATTCCAAGGTGGAAGCACGGCTGGGATAGGGGGAGCAAACACAAGAGCTGAGGCAGGAGTCCTGGGTGCAAGGTTCAGGAGTACCTTGGATCTAGGTACAGCATACTGGGATAATGATGACATAACAAAATGCTAATCCGCTGCCTGAATGGGCTGATCAGCTTATATAGGCTGAGGAGTTACAGGTGCTGGCTGATTGCCAGCAGCTCTGCAGGACAGAGCCATCTCTTGGTGGATGAGCACAATGCAGGGGAAGTTCCAGAGAAAGAGCCAGCCAGCAGTATTGACCAGCAGCACACTCAGAAGCCTAAGGAGGAACTCCAACCCTGACACCAACCTAGTAATCCATCTGAGTTGATTTTTCTCCCATTTTTTTGAGAAAAGAAGTCTCAAAACAATTATATTATGACTTTTTCCCTGCAATTCAGTGTCATATTTAGCTGTGGAATCTATATATGGTGCTGAATCGCACAGAGGAAAAAAATCATGAGAAAAATTGTTTTCTCACAAAAAAAACATGAGATAAAACAATTCTGTATTACAGTTCTGAAATAGAAACATAGAAACATAGAAGGTTGACGGCAGAAGGAGACCATATGGTCCATCTAGTCTGCCCTTATGTGTATACTGTATGTTCTCTTTATCTTAGGATAGATGTGTGCTTATCCCAGGCATGTTTAAATTCAGTGACTGTTGATTTTTCAACTACCTCCGCTGGAAGTTTGTTCCAAGCATCTACTACTCTTTCTGTAAAATAATATTTTCTAACATTGCTCCTGATCTTCCCCCCGACTAGCTTCAGGTTGTGCCCCCTTGTTCTATCGTTAAGTTTCTTCTTAAAAACAGTTCCCTCCTGAACCTTATTCAATCCTTTCACATATTTAAAGGTCTCAATCATGTCCCCCCTCTCCCTTCTTTCCCCCAGACTGTACAAATTAAGTTATTTAAGTCTCTCCTGATAAGTTTTAAGTTTAAGTCCTTCCACCATTTTCGTTGCCCGCCTTTGGACACGTTCTATTTGAATAATGTCTTTTTGCATGGGAGGCAAATGGGATGGGATGCAATGGGAGGCAAAACCCAAATTAGAATAGAAAAATTAAAAATAGAAAAATGTATTCAATGCTTAAACTATACAACAAGAAGACAAGATACACACTATGGACATTTAAAAACAAGTATATGTCTGGTACTGCTGGGTAGGTGTATGTGAGCAGAGCAGAAGCATGATTATACCATCAAAATCAGAGAAAGACTTTGTGACCTGATTATAACTTGAAGGTAAGACCAGATGAGTTGAAATAGGACAACCACAGTTCCCAGGTGACTTCGAACCCCACAAGGCGATCTTGGGTGATAGTTGTTTTTAGCTTTTCATTTACCATAGTTTCCGAGATTTCCAACAAAATAATATGTTTTTTCCATGATTTGGCGATAGATTGTCTAACGGCTATGTGCTGCGTGCTGGTTGCACATGCAGCTAGGAATGTATTCAAAAGTGTTGAATTAAACCCATAGAAGCACACTTTAGTGATAAAGTGAAAGTGCACCCTTGGGTACCCCCCCAAGCCACCCTCCCTTGGTGCTTCTCTCATCTGGATTCTGTTCTTAGAGAGGGGAAAGCCACTCTGTGCTTTCTGTATAAGATGGTGGCACCCTGGTCCTGGAGCGCTGGGAGAACGGTGCTAGAGCCTGGGCTAGATAAGGATTTTTTTTCTTTGTAACCCCCTGTCAGACCTCACCACCAGGGAAGGGTGGTGGGTTACAAGACATGTTTTAAACTGCTTTAAAAGTATTACATTAATATCCAACCTATTATACTGTGCATGTTAATTTGCACCGCCATATACTAATTACATTGTGCACTTATTTACACAAACAGAAGGAAAACATTGCACGTGAAAGTCACTAATGATCTGCCAACTTTTTGCCAAGGTTTTTACACTGTTCCCCATTTTCTCACCATTCTCACCAATCTCTGCTGCTCAATGTTCTATCTTCTCTTGCAATCTATGACCTTGTGCTTTTCTGGCTTTCATCCTATATCTCTGAATCATTCAGTGTATCCTAATCAAGCACAGTTTGTCCAATGTCTGTTTGTGGACTATAAGGCTCCCTCCTAGGGCCCACTATTTTTTCAGTCTGTACTAATTCCTATACAGATGACACTCAAACCTCTCTAGTCCAAATCTCTATGTTCATAGTCTCCTGCACACTTCCAGTTCTAGCGAGCTCCAAGTGCTGAAGCCCATGGAGGCACCGCAATATCCAAAGAGTCCAAAAAGAGCCAGCACATTGATTGTTTAAAGACATGTACAAATATCCCAAAGAGTGCAGAACATTGTACACACTATATTGCCAGCATTTCAGGGGGTCGCAGCTCCCCTTTATCAAGGCAGCATGTCCACAGGAAAGATTGGCAATATAGTGTGTACCATGTTCTGCACTCTATGGAATATATTTATATAACTTTAAACAATCAATGTGTTGGCTCTTTTTTGGACTCTTTTGTCTTCCCTCCTTCAAAAGCTGGCCTTACTGTCAAACAGCTCTCTCTTTCTTTAGTCTAGCTCCCCCAAAGTGAACATGGGCAAAACAGAATTGGTCATTTTCATCAAACTCCCCTCTCTCTTTAATATGACGCTCTCTGTCAACAACATTACAATAACTTCAACTTCTAAAGCACAGTGCCTAAGTGTCATACTAGACTCTCTGCTGCTTGCTTCATCCATCTCTCTCCTAGCATTTTTAATGCTGCTCCCCTCTGTCAGTCCCCCATTGGCTGACAGTTTCCTGGAGAATTGAGATTAAAATACTCCACTTCTAACTAACCTTTAACCAAGCCATCTCCAGCCAGGCCCCTTAATCTCTAATCCAGCCATACCAGCCCAGACAAAACCTTCACTCTGCTTTTGACCTTCTAATGTCCTCACACCCTGGTTACCTCCTCTCACTTCTACATCCAGGACTTCTCAAAAGCCTTTACCCTTTCCAACACTCCAAACTTTCTTAAGTACTCTGAAACCTATATCTTCAGACAGCATATAACCCGGTATTTGTAACCCTTTCAACCTCCACAGGACACATGCCACCACATTCAGTACTGACCATTTATGATGCTTCCCCATTTGCCCTTATCTTTTAGAACACATATACCCAACATGTAGCCGTCCAAGCCATCTGATGTGGCCCCTGACCTGTTGTGGGGAAAGTGAGAGAGGTAAATTGAACTGGCATGTAAAGGTAGTTAATTTGAAAATTGAGAGGTAAGAATGAGCGTTTGCATGAATAGTGATCGCATTGCCAAATAGGGGTGGCAGTGGTGGCTTTGAGGAACGTGGTGTATGTTTAGCATTGGTAGGCTTTTAGATGGTTTGAGTATGCAGAATACTTCTACAATTTGGGACTGATGGGGGGATGGGCTATAAATATGGGACCCATATATTTGGGGAGGTAAGGCAATCAGCATGTGTATTGTTAGCATGTGGGGATTGTTAATGTGGTGGAGGGAAATTCAATTCTAAAAAGTCAAAGTCAGAGTTTTTGGAGACAGTGGCTATCCTATTTGTTTTAGAAAATCTCTGATATGCTATTCAAAAAAATCAAAAATTCTGAACCAATTGCTTAGGTGACCCACGCTTTTCATAAGGTTGAGCACCTCTGCTTTAGAATGTATGCAGCAGCACATTCCATCCACACATGCAATAATTTTGCTTACAATGGCGCTTAAAGGAAAGGCCATTTCAGAGGTGTACCTGGACTACCTCCTTGTGTTAGGGTGAGTGCTGCTCGCCCATCTCGCAGCACTTCCCTCACCTCCATGTCTGCTCCCAGCCGGCTCCCTCCTCCTTGTGCTGCTTCCTCGCATGGTGTTAGGGCGAGCACTGTGCGCCCATCTTGCAGCACTTCCCTCACCTCCATGACTGATCCCAGCTTCCTCCTCCTCGTGCTGCTTCCTCGCATGGTGAGGTGTGCGCACGTCCCCGTCCACTAGAGGGCACACGCGCCGGATTCCTGAAATTTAAAGGGCCTGTACAGCACTGATTGGTGCCTGGTCATCCAATCCTGCATCCACTTCCCCTATTAAAGGGGCTCTTCCTTTTCCATCAGTGTCGGATCTTGGTCTTCCTTTGCATGCGGAAAGTCTGTTGTTTTCAGGATTGCTCACCCGTGTACCGACCTCTGCCTGTCCCCGACTCTGAACCTTGGCTGCCCATCCCGACCTTGCCTACTTACCTTCAACCTCGAGATTGTGCTGCCAGCCCTGACCTCTGCTTGAACTTTGACATCGCCTTTTGCCTGCCTTCTTTGTTTCACGCATCACCTCGGCTGACTGTGTGGCTGAGCCACTGTTGGGGGGTAGCGATTCTGGGGGTCACTTGCCGCTGCAAGACCAGCCTGCCTTGCGGCGGGCTCTGGTGAATACTGGTGGCCTCTTAGACTCCGCTCCCCTGACACGGCACTCGCTATCAGTAACATAGTCACAGCGGATCCACACCTGTGCAACCACACCCAGCCCGTGACAACTTGTTAATTCAATAACCTGATCCTAATAGCTTCAAATTTCCTAATCTAGGTTGTTCAGTTTTGACTTCCTAGATTCGATTTGAAATAATTGCAAGATGCCATTGTCTGTCCTCTACAGTATCTTTAGTTCAAATTGAATCTAGAAAGGGGACAATGACCTGAACATTCACTAAAACAATCTAAAGCAATGACAAAAGAAAAACATGGTCCTGGGAATGGCCTGCATCTCAATCTCATCCAAGGGGTGTGGAGTGTTTGAACATGCAAGAAACACCTGCGACAGACTTACTGTAAACAGAAAGTTTCATGGCGAGTTTTATTTCTGCTCAGGGAAATGTGTAGACAGTGAACAGTAAATATTCCACCAAGGATCATGTCCCCTTCCTGGAAATAACTCATATTAAATAAAGGAGAATGCTTTAGCCTAAAGAAGCATGGATGTCTTGTATCAAGTTGTTGATTTTGTATCAGGATTAAGATACAGAAACATGCTGCTGTCCTTTGAAATAAAGATTTACCATACATATTGCAGTGCTATTAAATTCAGCTGCTCTCCATAATACGTGTGGTCTGGTCGGTGACGATGTGAGGAGACTCTGGACTCTAACTGGTAGGGATTATCTTAAATGTCTTAGGCTGCTTCTGGAATTTTCTGGGGATCTCATATGTAGATGCAGACGCAGCTGCAGAGTAATTAAAGTTTAGCATTCTCTTTTTGTGTCTAGTAGAAATAAAGTTTAGTTTTGCTTTCTTAAAACGTAACTGAACTTTTAAACATTATTATTATCTAAAGCAGGGGTTTAGTGCTACCTTTCACTAACTATCTTCGACACAACATGCGTGGTTGGTATGGGTTGTCAGTCACGTAAAACTATGATACTTCATAGAACAGCCATTAAATTGCATATCCTGCACAGAAACACATTTCAGATAAATGTGGAGGAGGAGGAGAAAGTCACCAATGCAGCAGGGGCACAAGCACCACCGCAGAAGATAGGGTGAGCATGGCCATGTGCAGCAATCTAAATTGCCCTGGGAAGAGATGCAGTACATAAGGGTCGATGCATGGTCGGTGTGCAAAACCACTCAGGCGTAGCGCAAACTATTCCGCATGTGCCTAGGAGCATGATTTATGGCTGCGTGCGCATGTGCACTAGCTAATCGCACCAAAAAGCAAGTGCATGGGAGAAGTTTAAATAGTGTCTTCAATTTGCACCTTCCGCAAGTAAAATCTGCTGTATTCAAGGGAAAATGGACCTGTCCCATGCGCATTTGGCCGGCTAGGTGCTTAATTGCTCCATATGGTCTCCCATGTTTCGCCTCTTTTCTTTACTGTGTCTCCACAGGGATTTGATCTCTTCTGCTTCTGTGTTTTCTGTAAAGCTCTACCATTTCTCTGGAGAACCTTTGATCACCATTTTGGGGGGGGGATATTCTGGTTCCAGTTAACCCTTAATGTTTTTGGCCCAATGTTTTGTTCCAGATGTTCTCTTTAACCCTACCTCCCCTGTTTGGTTTGCTTGTCAATTTAACTGTAATTTTTGTTATTGTTTGTGTTTTTGTTAAGCTTTGGGGCCCAATATCCACAATTTGTTGTTTTGACCTTAATTTTTGTGATTTTTGACAACTTTTTCTCATTATTAAAAAAAATGGTTCAATCCCTAAAAGGAACTTGCAGCTGACACTTTCATTATTTAAAAATATGCCGTACGCTGCCGGGATGTCTTTTCAGAAGGAAATAAGGCATTTACTCATTGGAATCAGCAGTTTCCTCCACCCATTTGCTGGAGGAAATTCAATCTTCAAATTGCCACATTTGCAGACTCTTTTCTGCCCTACCATAAATCAAGCTCAAAAATGGTGCTAATGGAAAATTTCAGGTGCAAATTGGCGCATTGGCGAACGATAATGCACAAATTGGCGCAAAAAAATGCTCATCCCATGTTAACAACCATGAATCATGTGGAAGCCCAATCACAATTTGGCTCTCCAAATAGCATGCCCAAAGTCACCGGTGAATGAATTGACCCTATAGTGAGCCCAATAAATGGGCCAAAGTGCAAGTGCAAAATTATTATCTAGTTATAACTGCAAAACATAACAGAGAAAAGAGGAGATGAAAGCAGCAAATATACAACAGAATAGAATTTCCCTGAATAAGGATAAGGTGAGTATGCTAAGGTTTAACCTGTATTGATGTGCCCAAGTCAAAGTAATACAACACCGCCATAGGTCCCAGAACTTGTGTAGCCCCGTGTGCGGCGTCCGTCAATGGCACTGACATGTACCCTTGCGACTGACGTACCCTTGCGACTGAAGACAGCATTGTGAAGCCAGGGGACGGCCCGCACTGATGTAGAAAGGGCGAAATGGAAATTGGAATGACGTGGATGACTGGCCATCCAACAAATACAAATGTGCCTATGCACACGGCAACGCGACTGGGAAATGTGTGTGTTTCTAACAAGTATTAACAAAAGATAAATAGTAGCATAGTAGCATTAAAGCATGGCATGAGCATGGGAGGTCAAAGAAAGAAGCCCATTTCATGCAATAGAACAGAACAAATATTAGCAAATATCATGGAGAAAGATGCTGATTCCCTGAGAAAATAACTATAGCACATAGTATATACAGTAAGTATAGCACAAGATATATGTTATGCACTGTGGTAAGTAGATATAATAAATCAGGACAGTAAAAATGGAAAAACTGGCTCGGTTTAATATGCAGACAATAACTGGTAAGTCTAAACGTAGTAAACCACCTATGCTGCTGAAAAATAAAGTGGCCTCGAGCGTTATCCTAAAACCAGAAATGTCCAAAAGGCCAAAGTCAAAAGATGGTTGTTCATTATCACAGTGGATCAGAGTGAAGTACAGAATCAAAGAATAGGGGCATCCCTGGGTTTGTTAATTCCATGTAAGCATCCTCATCCCAAAGCATGATATAGCCAAGGCAATACACAGAACACTTGAGAAGAGGACCATCAGAACAGACACCATTGATGTTTTGCATAGGTGTATTAATCAAGCTGACTCCTAATGGTAAGGAATGTTCCTCTGTATACCGGCTGGCCCCGAAACACTTGCAGTGCTAATTAAGAGGCTCTACAGAGAGATCATAGAATCAAAAAAGGAAATAAAACAATATGTCTGAAGATATATATATATATATATATATATATATATATATATATATATATATTGTGGTAAAGTGTATGGAAAAGTCCTGAATGGTGTGTATTTTTCCCCTGCTATGCTGTATCAGGCATGCCGGGTTTTCAGGACCCAGGTCACATTCCCCAGTCCTTTACAGGTTTGTTCCCTGATCTCAGGCCTTGCACAGGTGATCAGGCTGATTGCAGGGGAAGCCTGAATAAAAGGAACCACTGAGCCTGTCAGTGTGCTGTTGAATAGCCTGGAGGAAGGAACCCAGGCAGTACCTGCTCAAAGTGAAGGAGAGAACTGTATGCAGCGGAAGGATTTTGCTTCTGAGCGATGTCCTGGACATGTGTACGGAGGACATTCTGTGTTTCCCCAACATAATATCTGAATATCAGAATAACTGAATAACAGAAACATGTACTGTAATTTTCACCATATAAGACGCACCAGCCCATAAGACACACTAAGGATTTGGAAAGGAAAATAAGAAAGAAAAAAATATGAATTAACCCTTTAAACGCCAGCCACGTAAAATTTACGTGGCTGCCTCTCCTGCAGTTAACTGCCAGCCACGTAAATTTTACGTGCCTGACTTTCCCCACTAATAGTAAAAAAAGTTTTTAAAAAAGGCACTTACCTGACCCCTCGTTTGATTCAGCCGGGTCTCCTCTTCAAAATGGTGGTCTCCGATCGTTCACCGAACCTCCTCTGGCTGCAGGGGAGGGCCCGGAATAGGGTGCCCCCCCCATTTCAGCTGCCTCCGGCTTTTCCTGTTCCGATGGCGGCCCTTTTGGGGGCGGGGCTAATGACGTCAGTCCGTGCCGGCATCCCCGCTAAGCCCCGCCCCTTTGGGGGCCGGGCTATGACGTCATTCCCAGTCCCGATCACCGGCTACAGCTCTGTTAGCTGTCAGATGCCGGTGATCGGTGCCCTGGAAGGAGGTGACAGGAGATCCTCTGATCTCCTGCCTCCTCCTTCTCTGGATGCCGATCACCGGCATCTGACAGCAGATCAGCGAGGGACACAGGAGCTGACGATCGAAGGTGAGTAAAGAGTAAAATTTTTTTTTTTTAATAAATAAAAATTTTGTGTCCGTGTTTTTTTTTTTTCTGTTAACCCTTTGTGAACTGGTAAGGGGTCCATGAGACCCCTGTACCAGTTCACAAGGCTGGGGTCTGGCAAGTCACCTGCCCTAGCGGGTGACTTGCCATTAACCCCTGCACCCCCAATTACCTGCCTCCCCAAAGCCCAGGGGGGGGCAGAAGAGCCCGGGCCCACATAGACTATGTGGGCTCGTAGGCTGCAGGGTGGGGGGGGCCACAAAAGCTGGCCCCCCCACTCTGTGCCTACAAGCCCCCATAGCTGGTCCCGGGCTGGTTATGACGGGTAGGGGGGACCCTACGTCATTTTTTTTTTAATTTTAAGGGTTAGGGTTAGGGTTAGGGTTAGCCTAACCCTAACCCTAACCCTTAAAATTAAAAAAAAAAATGAGGTCCCCCACCCTGTGAGGGGGGACGCTATGTCATTTTTTTTTTTTTAATTTTAAGGGTTAGGGTTAGGGTTAGGCTAACCCTAACCCTTAAAATTCCAAAAAAAAATGAGGGTCCCTACGTGATTTTTAAAAAAATGTTTAACGGTTAGGGTTAGCCTAACCCTAACCCTTAAAATTCCCCCCAAAAATGGGGTCCCCCCCCTACTTTTTTTTTTTTTTTTTTTAAGTGGACCAACACCCAGGCTGATCGGCCCGGATCAGATCCCTCCCTGCGGGGCATCCGAAATCGGGATGCCCCACTGTGTGAAACCCCCAGGACGCCCCAATCGCCTTATCTTATCCCTGTTCCAACGGTGCATGTGCGGGCCGCATCTCGCGCTTCTCTCTATCAGGGCGCGCACACGTTCCGGTCGTTTGTGAATCGCCGACGCGGGCACGCTCCCTGTTAGAGGGAAGCGCGAGATGCGGCTGCCAGCGCGCTCAGAGCCGCTGTGGTTGTCCGTCCCTTGTCCTTGCATACCACAGCGGCTCTGAGCGCTCTGATTGGACGAGCGCTCGCGCATGCGCCGTAGGAGTGGGCTGAGGTGAGTTTTTTATACCTTTCTCGGGGGTTTTACGCAGCGGGGCACCCCTGCGGAAGTGGATCAAAACCCAGGATAGTGAAAATCCTGGGTGTTGGTCCACTTTACGGGTTAGGGTTAGGCTAACCCTAACCCTTAGAATTCCCCCCAAAAATGGGGTCCCCCCACCCCCTGGGATTAAAAAGAAAAAATTAAAAAAAATTAAAATTTTAAAGAATTAAAATTAAAAAGAAAATGACATAGGGACCCCCTCCCAGGGGGGCCCACTATTTTTTTAATTTTTGGGGTTAGGCTTAGCCAAAAATTCTCAAAAAAAATTGGGGTCCCCCCCCCCCCCGGGAGGGGGTCCCTATGTAATTTTAAATTAACCCCTTATGTTTATAGTGTGGATAGTAGTATTTTATTTGTAAATGTTATAAAATGCTCTTTTCAGTTTGGGGGGTCTCCTGGGCAAGAATGAGGGGCTATTGATACATATGTGGTACCGTTGTAATCGGGAGAAATGGGGCTATCACATGCAATATGGTTTTTATTACTAAAAAATGTTTTATTTAAAATAAAGGAGACAATTGTATATATATATATATATATATATATTATTTTATTTATTTTTTTGTTTTTTTTTACGCAAAAATATTTAAAAAACAATAGAAAAATTACAAACAAGACATTTAATGTTAAAGCCTAAATTCTGCTGCAAAAAAATATATATATATTTTCCAAGAAATTCCGACAAAAATCACGGTTAAACATGCCGCAAAATGGGGAAAAATGACCAACTGAGGGCGACAAAAGTTCAAGTAGGCTGGCAATTAAAAGGGTTAATAGTACCTATGCATGTTGGGTATTGTTCTGCTCGGGGGACCTTGCGCTTTCAGATTTAGCTTGTTTTTTCTTATTTGCATATTGATATTTTAGGAAAAGGTGTTTTTTATTCTGCTTTTTTATAATTTTTTTTGTGAAACCCTGTGCAACCTAAGAATTCTTCAAGGGATTACTTCCAGAAAGATGAGCCCACGACAACAAGCTGGGTACGCTTAGAAAGCTTAAAATGTGTACTTTCAGGGAATATATGGTTTATGGGGGATATTCTAAATGTAAAGGGTTGTTTTGGTAGAAAAAGCACAAGGTGCGCACTTTGTATGCAGAGCTGAAATTTTGAAGTAAAATTACCGTTACGCACATGCTTTACTTTGGTGTGTTTGGCAACTCTTCCCTTGACAGTAGCTATGCATGCTGGGTATTGTTCTGTTCGGGGCATGTTGCTTTTTCAGATTTTCAGTTTTTTTCTTGTTTGCATATAGGTTTTTTTAGGAAAATGTGGTTTTGATTCTGCTTTTTTATACTTTTTTAGAGAAACCCTGTGCAACCAAAGAATATATTGAGGGATTACTTCCAGAAAACTGCACCCATGTCAACAAGCCTGGTACGCCTAGAAAGCCTGAGGTGTGTACTTCCAGAGAATATATAGTTTGTGGGGGTATTTCAAATGTAAAGGGTTGTTTTTCTGGAAAAACTGCAAGGTGCGCTTAGCACGTAGCATAGTTGTATTTTATCTGAAAATCTCCTAAAGAGTTGTTTCAGTTTGGGGGAGTCTCCTGGGCAGGAAAGGGTGTCTACCTATACATATGTGGTATTACTGTAACCGGGAGAAATTGGGGTTTCACGTGCAATAAGATTTTATTGACAAACTTACATTTTTTATTACAAAAAACACTACAAATTGTAAAAAATTGTTTTTTGTGGTTTTTTTTGCACATATTTCATCCAAAAATATTGAGAATACACCTAAAAAATGACAAACAAGACATTTCATGTTAAAGCTTAGACTCTGCTGAAAAAAACAATATATCACTTTTCTGGGAAATCCCTGGAAATCCCTTCAAAAATCACAGTTGAACAAGGGGAGCGCAAAATAGTGCAAAATGGTTTGGCAACAAAGGGTGACAAAATCTCAAGGTAGGCTGGCGGTTAAAGGGTTAAATGTTGTGCTCAAACACCCCCCAAAAAACAAATGATAGGCAAGGTACAGAAAACCCCACTAAAAGGCAGAATGGCATTCTCCCCTGCACACTCCCCATAGGCAGTGTAGCATTCCCGCTCCCATTCACCATACAGGCAGTGTAGCATTCCCACTCCCATTCCCCATATAGGCAGTGTGGCATTTCCCCCTCCCATCCCCCTTAGGCAGTGTGGATTTTCCTCCTCTCATTCCCATAGCAGTGTAGCTTACTCCCTTTCCATTCCCCATATAGGCAGTGTGACACCCCCCCTTCCCCATATAGGCAGTGTGGATTTTCCTCCTCTCATTCCCATAGCAGTGTAGCCTACTCCCCTCCCATTCCCATAGGCAGGGTGGCACCCCCCTCCCATTGCCATAGGCAAAAGAAAAAAAAAGTAAACTCTCATATATATTGCTCCCACACTGCTGGTTGGGAAGGGGAGGCCAGAAGATGGAGGATTGGCAGGCGGACGGGCATGGCAGGGAAGCAGCGGCAGGGACAGCATGGATCGTTGATGGCAGGGACAGTGCTGAAGGAGGGGACAGCGGGCAGGGTCCAGACGCTCTGCCCTCCATCTGCTGCATCATCTGGCCTCTTGTGTCTGTGGCAGCATGGCCACCGGAGAGCAGCAGAGATATATATGCGAGTTCACTCACATTTTCTCAGTTTTTTTCTTTTTTATACATTTGCCTGATAAGACTCACTGACATCCCCCACACACACACACACACTTTTGGGGGCAAATAATTGCATCTTATACAGGGCAAAATGGGGTAACTAGATACACTACACCTTTGGTCTTTTTAAATTGTCCAATAAATTATTCTTCTTGAGTCCAGAAGTCAGTGACTGCTTGTGTTTTTACAACACATGGGCAAACTTAGCATGTTGCACAGGTATAACCCCCACAAGTGTTAATATTAGAGAGACAAGTGCCTGGGGACACATAGTGACTATGGCAGACCCTGTCTCAATGGCTGTCACATGGGGGCCCTTGTGCACCCAGGGAATTATTGCAGGATCAGTTTTCAAGATATGCCATTGTCTCTTTAGGATCAATTGTAGATCCTTCCACTGGTCATTATACCGGGAACAATATTGACCTATTCAGACACTGGCCATTTACTTACCTGAAGAAGTTCTTCATGGTTGGTATCCTGTGCTCTTGAGAAAGCCCGTTCCAAAAGGTGCTCAGGATATCCACGGCTGGCATATCATCTTGTCAGATTATTAGCATATTTCAGGAATTCTTTATTCTCATTACAGTTGCTCCTCACATGAAGGTATTGGCCCACCGAAATACCCGCCTTTTGTGCTCCTGTGTCAAAACTTCCATAATATCAGAATATCAGAATATCTACAAAATCAGAATATCATCAATATTACGGTACCACCTGCACGCCACCTGCCAGTGCTAGCAGGTGACCTGCGGACAACAACTACCTGTGCACTGGTATAGAAGTTCCTTGGACCCCCTACCAATTTACAAACAGTTTAAAAAATACAGTTTTAAAATAAAAAAAAGAACTCACTTCTTCCTGCATCCTTGCTGGGTGGCATCTGTGTGTAGGTATGGGGGGCAGGGGCTTTCTGCTGCTCTGGGGTGATCTTCATGCCACGTAGTTGTGGTCGGCATGCCACCTGCTAGCAAAAATGACCTACAATTCCATAGCACTAATCCAACTTATAACACAATCCTATTATACTATTCTGCTATTCTTTGCTCTAATGATATTTTTTATGTGTGTTCTTAGCCCTGTATTACATAGGAAGCGATATTGAAGCAGACAGTATTTTTTCAGCAGATCATACCCATACCTTCCAACTTATCAGTGTGGGAAAGAGGAACAATTGTTACATTAAGCCACACCCCCTGGACCGGAGATTGAATGTAACAGCTACAACAATATACAGATTTTGAATAGGCTAATTAATAATTTGTTGATGCATATCTGCATATTAAACCTCAAAGAAGGACAGAGAATAACGAGGGACATGGGGACATTTTAAAGAGGTACAGTCTCTCCAAATCAGGGACAGCTGGAAGGTATGCATACCTTTCCGACACCTATTTAATCGATATTTATCCCCAATACAAGCTACATGCAAACCGTATTCTGTGTTATTTCCCTATACATTGTAATTCAGCCTTTTATGCTGCAGTGGCCTGCTAGCAAATTGTAGCTATCATGCATTGTCAGAGTGTGACTGTGGAGTGGCTATAGGTGCAGGATGTGTGTGGCAATCTAGCCCTCTTTGGTCATTTGTGATGTCACAGTGACATTATACCTGTTGTCTGCTTGCTGAAATAGACAGCATTACAGGAGAAGGAGGAAGGGATAATGATCTCCCAACTTCAATGGCAGCAATTACCACTAGCAAAAACTAGGAGGAGGGGCAACTAGAACTGATGGAAAAGGACAACTATAATAAATCTTTGGGTACAAGATGGCATGTCTGCCATGCCCGTCTGCCTCTGTTATAGGGCCTAGCTAATTCTGAAATATGGGAACCCTGAAAAGTGGTTGGCCTTTGCAATCTCCAAAACATAATTGTAAAAATATTTTAGTGGCCAGGGTTTGGCTGCAACATTCCTTTTTCTGTAATTTCTGGCCTGGATAATATTTGGATTGGGAGAACCCTAGAAACGCCTTATCCTTTGCAGTCTTAACAAATGTAAAAAAAAAAGTTTTAGTGAATAATTTGTGGGATCCTCCAGTTCTTGATGACTCTATACCATTGATCATCTGATGGCAATTGCCACCTTTTGTGCTGCTACCTCTGAGGGTGTGGTCTATTTTAAATAACAAGGGAAACAGAAACAAAGTAGATCTAATTTTACCTCCTACTCCTACCTCTACCTCCTTCAACCCTTACTGTGGTAAAATGTTTATGAGCATTTATGAGCCAACAGACACTGGAGTGTTGGAGGGCTGGATATTGCTCTCAGTGAGTTGGCTGTGCTGTGCCAGCCTGCAAACAGAGTGGCAGAGTGTGCTAGAGGGCTCACAGTCGGTGGTGCCCAGGATAGGCGGAGTATTTGGAACTGTGTCTGGGTCCAAAGGTCACATCCTGAGTCCACGTTGGCACTAAGAGGTGCTTGGGCAAAGGCGCCCACAAAGATTGAAGCAAAGAGCTCCAAAGAGCAGGGGCCAGGAGGTTATCTTCCTAGATAACTTTGTTTAGGTACTCAAAAAGAGACAGTAGATGAAAAGAGGAGGGTTTGTAGAAGGGATACAGGTTGTGCCACGATTTACTGGTTCACAGAGTTACAGGATATGTTCCCAGGGACCCCTTTGAGGCCCCTCATCACCAAGACCTGAAGCTTTTTTGTGGCATTCCTAGAGACACAGAGACAATACATTTTGACATGTTTATTTGTTTAATTCTTTATTTAAGCTATTGCTAAAGCATACAATAAATATGAAATAGAATTTATATATTCTGAATCAGCGTTTGGTGCATTAGAATATTTGATACATTCAATAAAGATAGAGTGCAGGGTTCACATATGTAAAAAGGAGAGGCCTAGTATGTGGACCAACGGGGACCAATGTTTGATTTTGAAGTGGATGAAGTAGAAGGAGAGAGGTAAGGGGGGGGGAGGAAAAAAACAGAGTGGAGGGTGTGAGGGAGGAAAACTAGAATTTGTAGGAACAAATGCTGCTGTACAGAATAAAAATACCATATTTATTTATTTTTATTTTTTATACTTTTCACCTCAGCTTATAAATTGTAAATGATAGTACACAGAGTGTACAGATGTAGCCGCCATTACTGTTTCCCATGTCTTAACACAACTGGTTAAGTGAAACTAGTGAAGATATCTTATCTAGCTATTGTGTTGAAATTCAGTATCCTGGCAGGGTGCTACTCAGTGTCGTGGACACCAGGAGCAACATAGCTACTCCACTGGTCTCTATTCAGTAACAGTTGAAAGATCTTAGATAACCCCTAGACTTGAAAACGTCACCAAATAATTTTTATGTCAACGTGATATTATATCATACAAACTGTTACTCAATAAAAAGCAACATCTATTGCCCCATGGTCTCAAAACCCCGGTAATGTGTTTTTAAACAGGTTTTTCTATCATCATTGATTTACTTATAGAGATTTATGTTGCTTTAACGTTGACATAACTAAGGCTGATTTTTGTAAAAGAGCTTGGAATTAGTTGGATAGTGACCTCAGCGTTATAGATGACATTTCAGGGCAACAGGAAAAATTGTGATTCATAACAAATTGATTTGGACCAAATCATATTGTGTGACCTATTCAGCCAGATCAGACCCAAAACTATTAATAAAATAAAAATCTTATCACTCACTTTTGAACAAAAGAGTCAGCTTTCTCTTCTATATTTTTCCTTTAATATGAAGCCTGGTGTTCATCTCTGGTTTTATGACAATGAAGTATACTTTAGGGAAAAATATACAACCCAATAATCCAGCACACGATGTCAGTATGGCGAATATCTCCACAGCCACCATGTATTTCCCCCTGTTGCTCAGATAGGCCGGGATCATGGCAATCCAGACACTGCAGAACACCAGCATGCTGAATGTGATGTACTTTGCCTCATTAAAACTGTCCGGTAATGTCCTCACCATGAAAGCCAGAACAAAGCTCACAGCGGCCAGAAACCCCAAATAACCCAACATCGTGTAGAAGCAAGTAACTGACCCTTCATTACATTGGATGATGATCTTCCCAGCATAAGTGATCATGTCATACTCTTGATACGGACGAGACACTGACAGCCAAATAAGGGAACTCAGGACTTGTACAGAGGAGCATATGAGAACAACATAATTAGCCAGTTTATTTCCAACCCATTTGTTCCAGTAGCTGTCGGGTTTGGTGATTCTAAAGGCAATGCAGACTATGATAGTCTTGGCCAGAACACAGGAGACAGAGATGGTGAAGAAGATCCCAAATGACACTTGTCTCAGCATGCAGGTTATATCTACAGGACGACCGAGGAACAAGAAGACACAGAGGAAGCTCAGCAAGATGGAGGTCAGGAGAATGATGCTCACAGTCCGGTTATTGGCTTTAACTACTGGAGTGTCCCAAAATGAGATAAACACTTTCAGTACAACTGCTGTGATCACAACACCTAAAAGTGAAATAACTGCAATGGCCGAAGCCAAAATGTCCTCTTGATATGACAGGAACTCAAATGTTTTTGGAATGCATTTAACTTTCTTCTCATCTGGCCACTCTTCATTAGGACATCTCTGGCAGTTTTCACTGTCTAAAAAATATAGATTTAAATATGACTAATGGTGTCACAAGCAGTTGTCAAATATCAATATGGAATCAGCCTAGACATTTAATGAATGTGTTTTTTTCATCAGTGTGGTATACAGGTCAAGCAGACTCATTTTATTCGGGTGATTTGGGCACAGCAAATTCCCCTCTCCTAAATACCAACACATCCCTTTGCCCTCCAAATCCATCCACTAAAAGAAAAAAAAACTCTCAGAAGTGCCCTAAGGAAAATAAGAGTAGCGCTACTAAAAAAAAGGCTCCCTGACAGGGTGTTCAGTGTTCTGTCTAAAACTTTTGTTCCTTCTTCTCTGTCACGTAGAAGTATAAGTTTATTTGTTTGTGTTAGATTGTTCTGTGTGAAGGTGAGCATGCTGAATATTACTGTATTCTCTTTGTTTTTACATTAATGACTTGTGTGAAGGTTAACATGCAAGCGCCTGGTGTATTTTAACATAGGACAAAGACAAAGCAAAACCTATCCTCCGCCGGAGGTAGGTGAAACATGTAAATGTTATGTGATTAGAGTTACAGGATTAGCTAACTTAGTAGATCTCTGGGTAGACAATCTGGTGGGATGGACAGAGGCCATTAGCAGTACTAGTCCATTTCTGGGGATGAGGATAATGATGAGTTTTACATAGATATGGTTAAAGGATTATGTTTAGGGGATCAGAAGCTGCGGGATGGCTTTGATCTCCGTAGATTAACCCCTATGCTGAAGAGGGAAATAAATAACCCTGGAGCCTCTGCACCACAGTCAGTCAGCTCTCCCCAGCATGATGTCAGATGCTCTGCTTAGCTGGCAGTAGCAGCAAAAGCAATGGGGATAAATGGGATACTGACCAAGACCTACAAAACACAGCCCTTACTCATTTCTGACTTCTCCAGGCAAAATGGGGAATCAGACATCATTTCAGACTTATTCCAGTGTGTCCTATTAGCCTCCTGGGCAGAGACATGCTGGCCAGAGACAAAACTTAACAGGAAAGAGGGGTTGTATGCAGACTTGCCAGATGACATAGACATCCACAGCTGTGGGCTGAGGACCCACTGGATGTGGGATTTATCCCTTGCATGCCCTTACAAAGCCACATTGAAACCAGGGGATTTGTCTTAAATCTCTGGTCCATAAATCATATAGTGATACTAATTGCCCCAATAGTGCCTGACGTTTCATCTCTTGTCACCTCAATTCTTTATAGGGCTGATATAGCATCATTGATTTAAGAAACTATTTTTTCAGCACCCCAGTGGACAGGGAGACACAATGAACCTTTTGTTTCAGACCTGGACACCCAGTCTTGGTTCCGTCCTGCTGCAGACAGCTTTCTCCTCTGCAGTTTTGATCTGGAAACCACCCTGGAGGATGGGAGAGATCTTTTAAATTGTCTTTTTGAAAGTGGTCAAAAAGAGTCTAAAGAAAAGTTGCAATGGTGTCAGGAAAAGGTTGAATACCTGGTTTTTATGCTTTTACAGGGAATAAGAGAAGTGAGCCATGAGAGAGTAGCTGCTGTTGTGTGTCTACCCCGCCTACTGTCCAAGAAAGACATGCTCACCTTTCTTAGCATGTTTGGTTACTGCTACCAATGGATACCAGATTTCTCTTACTATGACTATCTCCTGAGACAAGCCACAGGTGTAGACATGTAAATTTGTGTTAAATCATCCAATGAAATGTGTAATGTTTTCGTGTATTTGAAAAATTCTAAGGTGACAGCCCCAGGGTTAGGTTTTCCCAATGATGGCAAGATGTTCCATTAATTTGCCAGGAACAAACTGTAAAACCATGGTGGGTGTCCTAGCACAAGAGCACGGAGGCAATGAGGCCTTGATATTTTTTTTTTCTCAAAGGTGGTTCCTAGGCAGGTACAGGGCATGCCTATATGTTTCAGAGCCCTGGTCTCATGTGTAGTGGTGGTGGAAATGGACGCACCCTTAACTTTGGGACATGATACAACTTGCAAATGTCCTGCTAACACCAGAAATACCTCCATGACCATACTTTGACTGATCTGATCTACAAAAACATGCTAGCACAGAAGACAAGAAGGATTGAGGAAAGGCAGGCGTGCACCAGAATGGACCTTTGCTGCTACCTAGAGTAGAGGAAAATCATGAAAATTATGACCAATGCAGGGGATCTAGGGTGCCCAATTACTATAATGTAATAAAGGAATAAAGGGCTGAAGTGGCCAGATTACAGGATGAAGTAAAGAATATTGCCAGAGATTGGAGTCCCTTCTGTGGACTTAGCTGGGATTTCACAGACATACTTAAATGGGTTAAGAATATGCTTATCACAGTATTAGTTGTACTTTTAATGCTTCTGCTTTTATGTTTGCTGTTTAAAAATTGTATGTGAATTTTTCACAATTGTATTGCTTCCACACCTGGTGCCAAATATGAAGCGTATCTGATGTAGATACATAAGGAAGTAGTTGTGTGATCATCCTGTGATGGTCAAAGAGGGGATTGAAGGGATATGCTTTACATTTGTGCAGCCATCTCGGAATTTACATCGATTTTGTGAAGTTGGTAAAGAGTTCTTTACCAATGACTGTGAGATTTGTTATTTTCTGTAGTAGAAACCACAAGGCCTGGGCAATGTTCAAGATTATTTACTCACTATGCTTAGTATATGATCTCAATCAGCTGCTGATGGAACACTGAAAGACCTTGGGAGAGGGAGACCGAACAACCCTTAGAGACCCCATCAACTACAAGGGCTAATAGCCATGCACTATTCCTAGGGGTCATTGGCTTGTTTGAATTATGCTCTGCTGGAAGTCATTGGTAGCACACATTTGCCGAAGAGGAGGAACCCTGATGCCACTGGGAGCAGTCATAAATGCTTAATCCGGTACCCAAGGAGGGGAGAAAATGCGGCCGGACATAGCAAAACAGGTGCACCATTTATTTTCAGTGCTTTTCACCATCTTTCCCCAACTGGCATAAAACAGTGTAATAAGCTAAAATAGTTTATTCCATTACTAAAGTATGCTATTTATTTTGTGTCTGGAAACCAAAGAAAATAACTCTTAAAGATTTGAAGCATAGTCCCCTGGTGCTGTGCTTAACTTGTTCCAAAAAAGCCCCACATTTTTACTGTTATGGTTTTTTAACATATGTTTAACATATGTTTCAAAATGGTTTTACTGAATTGTTATATAATTACTTTATTTAAACCGAGCATGTTCACTCAGTAGCTTGCCATCTCAAGCCATTATAGTCTACACACCAGAACCAAAGTGCTAGACTTTAGGAAGACAAACTTCAAGGAAATGGCGGATTATGTAGAAAGAAAATTAGGTGAGTGGAACAGAGTAGCAGAAGTGAGTGCCCAGTGGTCACTATTAAAAATGGCCATCTTAAAGGCAACTAAGCAATATGTGAAACAAACTAGCAAGAATAAAAGGAAGAAGAAACCATTATGGTTTACTAGGGAAGTCAGCACTATCATAAAAGAAAAGAAGTCTGCCTATAAGAAGTATAAAGTAAGTGGAAGTGTAGCTGACAGAGAGGCATATAAAATTAAACAGAGGGAAGCAAAACTGATTATAAGGACTGCTAAAGGGCAAAAAGAGGAAGAAATGGCCAAATCTATGAAGAGGGGAGATAAAACCTTTTCTGATATATTGGTGACAGAAAGAAGAAAAACAATGCAGTCTCAAAAATTAGAAATAGGGAAAATAAATATATTGACGGAGATAAGGCTGTGGCTGACCATCTGAATAGCTACTTTTGTTCGGTATTTTCAGATAGTAGCAGGCATGGTCATAGCAGAACATCCAGCTGGGAGGGTACAGCTCCGGAGTTTCTGGAGGCTGATGTCTTAGCCGAGCTGGCACATCTAAAGCTAAGTAAGGCAATGGGTCCAGATGGAATCCATCCCAGAGTTCTAAGGGAACTTAGGTTTGTGATTGCAGCCCCTCTAACTGATTTACTTAACCATTCCCTTTCAACTGGCGAGGTTCTAGATGATTGGAGAATGGCCAATGTCGTACCAATCCATAAAAAGGGGAGTAGAGAAGAAGCCAGTAATTACAGGCCCGTTAGTTTAACATCTATAGTGGTCAAATTAATGGAAACACTCTTAAAAAAACAGATCATTTCCCATCTAAAAATTAATGACCTATTGGACCCAAAACAGCACGGCTTTACTGAGGGAAGATCATGTCAGACCAATCTTATTGATTTCTTTGACAATGTCACTAAAGTGTTAGATGAAGGTAGTGCTGTGGATATCGCCTATCTGGATTTTAGCAAAGCCTTTGACACTGTACCACATAAGGAGCTCATAGATAAGTTATTGAAGGTAGGACTCAATCCCTGGATAGTTCAATGGATTTTCAGTTGGCTGAGGGATCGGTATCAGAGCGTTGTTGTAAATGGTGTGCAATCTGAACAAAGGCGAGTTACAAGTGGTGTGCCACAAGGCTCTGTCCTGGGCCCCATTCTTTTTAATATATTTGTAAGTGACATAGGAGAAGGCTTGGTAGGAAATGTTTGTCTGTTTGCTGATGAACTGTGGAAACTAGAGTTTAATGTCTCTAAATGTAAAATCATGCACTTGGGTAGAAGGAATCCCTGCTCTGAGTACCGTATGGGCAGTACTGTGTTAGCCAGGACCTCGGAGGAGAGAGATATAGGGGTACTGATTACTGATAGCTGCAAGATGAGTGGACAGTGTAGCCAGGCAGTGGGAAGAGCAAGCAGGATGCTCGGCTGCATAGCTCGAGGCATCACCAGTAGGAAGAGGGAGGTTGTGATGCCGCTGTATAGAGCCCTGGTGAGGCCACAGCTAGAATACTGTGTGCAGTTCTGGAGACCTTACCTGCAAAAAGACATTATTCAAATAGAACGTGTTCAAAGGCGGGCAACGAAAATGGTGGAAGGACTTAAACTTAAAACTTATCAGGAGAGACTTAAAGAACTTAATTTGTACAGTCTGGAGGAAAGAAGGGAGAGGGGGGACATGATTGAGACCTTTAAATATGTGAAAGAATTGAATAAGGTTCAGGAGGGAAGTGTTTTTAAGAGGAAACTTAACGATAGAACAAGGGGGCACAACCTGAAGCTAGTCGGGGGGAAGATCAGGAGCAATGTTAGAAAATATTATTTTACAGAAAGAGTAGTAGATGCTTGGAACAAACTTCCAGCAGAGGTAGTTGAAAATCAACAGTCACTGAATTTAAACATGCCTGGGATAAGCACACATCTATCCTAAGATAAAGAGTACATACAGTATACACATAAGGGCAGACTAGATGGACCGTATGGTCTCCTTCTGCCGTCAACCTTCTATGTTTCTATGTTTCTCCGTACAAACTACTGACCCTTAGTCTTGCCCTTTTTATATACGGGATACAGATCTCTGATCAGAGAAGCAGCTACACCCAAGCAACAGAGAGTGTTACTTCTTCTTTATGTCTGCCATGATAATTTAAGACCCAATCCTATGGGTCTGCAAGCTCCCAAGGTCTAAAGAGATCAGTAAGCAGCAATGCAATCTCTTTTAGCAAAGCTAGAGGTGGGGTAGGTAAAGTGAAAGCTTCCTTTGCTGGAAGGGAAGTAAAATACATAAACAGAGAGAAGACTCTGCTTGAAGCTGAAAGGGCCAGCCAGGCTGCAGCCAAGAGGACCCACTGGGCTGCACAATATGTGAAGGAAAGGGCCAGTTGGGAGGCTGAAATTCACACTGCTACAACATGCCAAGCCAGATGACTACCTGCATCCAGTCCCAAAAGCAGGGCTAGCCCTTGTTGACTGGTTAGAGCAAAGTCCTGTCACACAGTATTCAGCATGGGTTGACCAAACCCACTACTTCAAGCAAGAGGGTAGTTCCTACTACAATCAATCCACAGAGCAACCTGTACCTAACCCTGCACAATTGTACAGCCCAATCATCCATTTCAAGGTGAGAGAACTAGAGGGTGGTTAACACAATCCATTCATCAACCAGAATAGCCCCCCGGCCCTCCACACAACAGTGCATTACTAGACCACTCACACAGGGACCAAGGGATTTCAGACTTTCTCAAATTTTGGGTCATGGGGAAGACTGCCCCGACAAATGCAGATTGCAGGATATCTGGGCTCCTTGGATGAATGGTGGTAGTGGAATACATGGACTTCTGAGCATTGGCTCAATGACCAACATCTTTTATGGACCAAATATTCCTGGAGCATGTGACCCATGATCAAACCACATGCTAAACCACATCCCTACCACACCCATCACTGACAAACTGGTTTAAACTATCCCACTTGGATAAACTGACAAAAATAGTCAGTTTAAGACATGGCACATTGTGTTCTCTGCTGCTTATCTTCTGGCCTTCATATAGTTGGAAATAGCAGCACCCTGTGGGTGATCCAGAAACATTTTAGAGGCTTCTCCAACTTAAATTGTAATTCCAATGCATCCATGACTGCAGAGGTAATATAAATAGCAGCAAACTTCTAAAAAATCTCAATAAAAGATTATAATTATTATTATTATTATTATTAATAAAAACAATAAAAGTATTATTATTGTTTAATCATAAGCAAATTGTGAATTGTATGGGGAAAGGCATTCCAGTCCTGGACATGAGAGTAGAAGGAGGGGATCAGGGATGAGGGCAAGAATAGACTGCATTTGTGTTGGTATCTTTGGACTAGCAATAAAATATAGGAAGAGGCGTGGCCATTTAGGGCCAAACCTCTTCCACTGGCACCCAGTGTAGGAAGTGACAGAGGGGCAGCTCTGAAAGGAACCAATTAAAACCTATTTACCTGTTTGATTGGCTATTTCCCCTTCAGAACATGGGACACAGTCATAGCAGCAATTATGAATATGATTGGTAGAGGCTTTTCTGGATCCAGGAGGACAGTGTGCTGAGCACCGAGACACAGGGACCTAAAATAACATGTGAAACGATTAAGCAGAAGACAATATATGTTGTTTTTTTGTTTTTTAATAGCAAATCAGAGGTCCTAATATTGGACCATTTACATTGTTTCCAGGCTCGGACTGGCTCACCAGAGATTCAGAGGATCCTCCAATAGGCCCTAGCAGATCTAAGTGTTATGTGGGCCCCAGCTTCGACTCAAGTACTGCAGTAGGGAGTCAGTTTACAGGGAGACCAGTTACAGGGTGATGGCCATTGCAGGGGTGGGCTTTAGGGGCATAGACTTCTGAAGGCCAACATGACAATTTGCAGGTATACAAGGGTCTTAAATCCATAATTCTTACATAGTAATTCTGACCATACTCTTCACTATTACGGTAACTGACACAAAAAAACAAAGCAAACTCTCATTGTCATTAATTGAAGCCACCATACACAAAATATCCTTGTGTATGGAGGCATCTGTTGAAACCAATAGGAGCGCTCGGTACTGATGCCACACAAACCCTGACAAATCTAGCTAAGTAGACACTTAGAAGAAGTCAGCAGAGAGGGGCAGGATGGCCAGCCAATAATTTAGTGGTCTCCACTAGCTAATAGTGCATGTGCTGGAGATGACAGTTAGCCAAACAGCGAGTAGAAGGAAGAAATTCATGATTTGCAGGGGGATTTCATGGTGTCACAGGGTGACTGGGTGAGGGGGGGTCATAACAGGGTGACTCCTGGATAACAGGATGACTTGGCCTCTCCGCCTTTACAGCACATCCAACGTGATCATTGAGGGTTTATAAAGTACCCTGGACACTCTTCTATCCTAAAAGCATTTTGCTATGTAGTGTGGTCTGATTGCAGGGATAGTGCACGCAGGGTTTTTTTGGCTTTTTTACTTTGGCATTCAGACTTCTTCTTTCTGTATTTACACGTTATTCATATTTTTTTGCTCACATGCTGTTAGGCAATCTCACAATTCAAAGCAGACCTAGACTTGGGATTTTGTTCCTGCCCCTTCCCAGGTTTTGGTTCACTTTGCATTCTCACACGTTTTCTGCTTTTTAAGCGTAACTTGTGCTCAGTTCAGGCACGAGGGAGTGTTCTTGTTTTAAGTTTTCAGCATGCAAACATTCTCGCAAATGAGGTCGCTGTTGCATGATTCAGAAACCACAATTCATCTTTGAGACATGATTTGTTGTGTTTTTGTCGCCTTTTTGGATAAATTGAGCCTTTTGATGAATAATTTGTTGAGAGATTGAGGAATCCTGACAGTCTTTTTTTTTCAATTAAATCTAGTGGGATATTTTAATTTTCCCAATTTTAACTATGTTTTAATGTTTTTACTGTATTTTATATTATTTATATTAAATAGTAATATATTATTAGATTAGAGTATTGGAGTCAAGTTATAACATACATGTTAGGCATGAAAACTAAAATACGTAAAACAATATTACATTTCAACAAATCTGTATGGGGAGCAAATAATGTCCAATGTATGGTAGGCGGGAAAAGGGAGGGACAGTGAGCTGAACCTTTGTAGCTGTATTTCTGATTAATATTTCTTAACTTCCAACTCCACAACTCTGCTGAACAATACACACAAATGACCCAGACTCGAGCTAGACAGTGTACATAGGGCCTTCACTAGAAGATTCCACCAATTGCCCTCTTGATCTGGCAAAAAACACTATCCTGCAAAGAATGGAACTAAAAGGAACCTGCAGAAATAAAATGTTTATGATCTTAAATATTAATACATTTTTATTAAATTACTAACTAATTACTGATATATAGGTAACTTGGATGAGTGTGGAAGCTGTGTGTAAGAAACGTACCTGTGCCGGGGGGTCAGCGGCGAGAGTCTTCTGGGCATCGTGGCACTCCCCAGTTGACTGTTAAAGATGGAGCACACGGCAAGCTTTCCTGGTTGCCTCTGTACTCCAGTTGTGCGGGTGTCAGCTCGCGCATGCACCCAGTTATTTAAAAAGTTTTCTTCAAGGAGGCTCTGCGCTGCTAGTGGCAGACAGCGCAGCCTGCTCCACACCTTAACAGTATCAGGGGCTGGTCTGCCCTACAGGACAGAGCTGACCACCCCCTGGGATATGGAGCTAATCCTGTTAGGGATCCCAGGTCACCCAATGACCAGTTGTCTGACCACCGACAGCTCCTAATTGGCCTATGTCCCCTTAAATAGGAACTGAGCCCAGATCTCAATGCCTGTTATAGCTTTCCGTGCTTAGGGTGGGCTGTATTCTGTCTTGTACATCAGTTGCTGACTGACCATCCCTTTCTGCTGCCTGAACTGACCTCTGATTGTCTGACCATCCCAGTTTGCTGCCCGAACCAACCTCTGCCTGCCTTTGGATACGCTACATCTGACCCCCTGGCTCGACTCCTTGGCATATCCCATCCATTCTCCTGCTGCATCCCAGTGTTTGATGCATCTTTGGTCTGTTTACTCGTGTATAACCTTGGCTGTCTGTCTAACCTCCTGGTTCATCTGTCTTCACCATAAGCTGACTTGCACCATATAAGACCTGACATGTTGTTTCTGTTTAAAACCCAAACCCTACCCAAAAACAAAATAAAATTATAATTTTCCTGGAAATCCCCAAAAATCACAGTTAAAGAATACATTATGCAAAATTGTGAAAAATTGCCTAGCAGCAAAGGGTGACAAAATCTCTAGGTAAGCCGGCATGGTGTAGCACAGCACCGGAGACAAAGTCAGAATCAATGGGCGTTATATAGAACTTGAGAGTTTACACACCAGTGAATAAACACCATATCCCAGGGAACAATTGGGGACTAGGTGCAAACGCAGGCATGTGTACTCACTAGCATGATGGTGTCCGGCTGGTCATGGGTCAACAGGGAGGGTGCTATTTTCCAGCTCCGGTCATCTGACCTCAGTGGATCCCGTAAGTTGGCAAACCTCTGAACTTAACGTCAAAGCTAACGCCTTTATAGGAATAGACACATATTGGTATGTTGAGATGGACTGTAGTGTCCACACCTGTAGTATTCAGTGTGAGATAGGTAAGTATGTGAGGAAAAAAGTACACATACACATGCAGGACAGCTGAACCAAGCAATGGCCTGCTGGCAGTTCACAACAGCCCCCTTTCAGGCCCACGCCAGCACACAGTCAGCACCGCCTCAGCCAAAGATAGAGCAGTGCCAGGCAAAGTGCTAGGCCACACCAGTTCCAGCCATAGTGCTCGGGCAAGCCAGAGCAGTGGCAAATAAAGTGCTAGGGCAAGCTCGAGCAGTGGCAGGCTATGGCAAGCCACACCAATTTAGCCAAAGTGCTAGGCCAAGACAGAACAGTGCCAGAAAAAGTGCAAGGCCAAGACAGAGCAGCCCCCATACCTCTCTACCAATGGAACTCACACCCCTACTTCTTACCATGTCTAGGCCAGCAGCAGGCCAGATCCAATATGGATACCCCCTCTCCCCAGCAGCCTCCACTTTAAATTCATCATAGCTGACCCCGGGCTTGACACACAGCCCCCAAGGCAGCCCTGCCCAGTCACCAGCCAGTCAGAAACATAGCCTCTCAGGATCCAGCTCACCACCCATAATGCAGATGTCCCCTATCCCCCCCCAATACATAGGGAAATGATGGGCAATCCTATGTTGGCTGCCCCCTGCGACAGGGCACCCTAAGCGGCAAGTTTAATGATGACCAATGTATGGCTTTAGTGAATGCAATGTCAGACCATTTTGATCAGCTCTATGGACGCAGGTTTCTAGCCACACCCAAAGCTGTCAAATCTGATCTGTGGGATGCGATCACCAGGCAGGATAATAGTGTGGGCCCAGAGCTAAAGATCATCATGTGCAAAAGAGGTTTGCTGACATGAACTATTCTGTAAGGAAAGAAAATCAACAAACGAAGGCAGCAAGGGTAAGGAACTGTGTGCTATTAGTGATGTTGATGTGGGCCCTGGCCTTTGTATGGCTACATAATTTCTGTATGTTTTAAGATTGAAAACCAGAGGTGGAATAGCATCCAAACTGCATTTTAATGCAGCAAAAGAACTGCTGTATAGGCTGTTGAAGCCATCAACACTCCAGGGTTTTCCGGGGAGCATAGACTCAGACATGCATGCTGCTGCTGTAATAAGTAAGTAAATGGCCAAGTTTGTGACGCCACAGGGCCTAAGTGTTGTAGCTGGACCATGAAAGGCCAATTTTGTTATAGTTCAACATGCAACCTCAAAGCCAATTACTGACTTTTTAATGCATGTGTATGTGTCACACCTTGTTTACTTTTAAAAGATGGAAGCAGATGGGTTAACCATTGCTTAGCCACACAAGGTATGGAGCTTGACTAAGCGTATTCCCTATTCAGGAAAAAAAGCAGCAAATAAACATGGCTACCCAAGCACACCAAACAAGTACTGGGGCTACATCACCAAGGACCGCGTCTTCAAGGAGAGCACCAATGGAAGACTTGGATCTGGTAAGTGTCATGTGGCCAAAGTGGAGACCCCTGAATTCCCAAGCAGCCCTATGTTTGTACTGCTGTGTACTGCTTGTGTATCAAACAGCAGAGAGCTAATTGACTGGCCTACAGACACTCTGGTCCTACAGACACCCCTGTTACTGGTTGTCATACAAAATCTGGAGGAGGAGGATCCACTGCATCTGCCTCTTCAACAACAGCAGCATCACTACCCTCTGCTACACCAGTCGCCTTCCCACCACCCTTAGACAAAACATCTGCCTCAACAGCTGCCACTGCAGCAGTGGTTGCCTCTACAGCTATGGATCCGAGTCCCCTGCCCCTCCAACCTCTCTACACTGATCACTGGAATCTCTTGGCGCCGGGAGTGAGATGACATAAACCTCCCCACCCATATAGAGGCCTGCAGCAAATTTGAAAGTAGGGGGGGCTGCTCTTAGCCCCCTACTAAAGATTGAAGAGTCCAGGAGGGGGGATCAGAGGCTCCCTGGTTAATGAGAAGAATTGACAGAAGGTGTGTAAATGTTAATGCTTAACATTTATGACCTTACCTTTCCTTGCTTCCAGATTATTCTATGTAGATGCGATTCAACTATGTTGTTTTCCTCTAAAGTTTGACCAAATTCAGCGATTAAGGTTTGAGTAATTTTCCGATGTTTTGTTGCAATTGCCCATTTTCCATTGTCCCATTGTTGGGATAACGAATGATAGAATTCTCGTGCCATATTGTAGCCTTTTCCTCGTGTCCTTTTTTTGAAATATAGACTTCTGATGTATTTCTGCAGCTAGTAAATGTAATACATGCAAAAGTTATACATTTTATTAATCAAAATGTACTTGATTTAAAAGTGGAGAATTAAAGTGGATTGAAATCTAAAAGATTTCAGAGCCACTAGATTCCCTCCCTCCTTGTCCCCTGGTCACCCGGAAACTCACCTTCTTTCACTGACCAACGGCACATGCCCAAGCATCGGCTTTATCCCCGCTATCCCTTTAGTGAGGCACCTGCCCGCACCATGCATGTGAATGGCAGGCGCAGGCACGCTCCCTTTTAGATTGTAGCAGGGGATGCAGCCGCCAACACGTTCGGATCGGCTCGCCTTTGACGAAAGGACAAGAGCAGATCCAAGCATGCTGATTGGACAAGAAGCTGCACATGCGCTGTAGAACTAGGGAAGGTAAGTCAGATTGGGGGACCTGGGTGTTTCACACAGTGGGGTATCCCCACAAATCCAATGACTAATAGCTAATAAAAACCAATAATTAGTGCTCGCTGTTTACTGAGCACCCAGCAGCTTCCACCGGGTCACTGTTTGATTGAGGGGAGTGGTGGGATGCTCAAAGCGACGGGAGCACCATTCTCTGAAAGCAGGAGGTTTAAAAGCATTGGTCCAGCCCAGGTTATCTGTGCAGGAGTGAGGGTAAGTGTAACGCCCACCACTGTATGAAGCTGGGTGCGTGTGCTGGCGCCATAGAGAAGAAATGCCGGGACAGTGTGACTGGCAGAGGCATCTGTATCTGCCGCTCGCAGTGACCCTGCCACTTCTTCACGATGCTAGCACACACAGACACCTGGCTTCATACAGCATGGCTGATGATCGAGTACCGGTCATGCCCTCCACTGTACCGAGCCAGGTGACTGTGTTTGTGTGGGCGGTGGCCACAGATACAGCAAAGATGGCGGGGACATCAGGGGGGATTTTTTTACTTTTGCCTATAGGGAATGGGGGGGGGAGGAATTACACACTGCCTATATGGGAATGGGAGGGGTGGAAATGCCACACTGCCTTTATAGGGAATGGGAGGGGGGAATGCCATATTGGCCAGGGGGTGTTGGAGAATGCCACTCTACCTGTAATGGGGGGGGGTTCTGGAGCTTGCATATTATTGGTCTCTTGGGAGGGTGGTATTTAGCACAACAGTTGGTTCAGAATGTTTATTTTCTTATTTTCCTCCTCCAAATCCCAGGTGCATCTTACAGGGCGAAAGATATGTGACTTCTATTGTAAAGGTACTTACCAACAGTTTCTCTAATATTTATCTAAGGTGCGCACCTATGGCCATACTATTTTCTTTACAAATTACTTTGAATCACGCCCAAGGACCCCTACAACTTTTATTTGTTTTCTGTTAATGTTTTTAGAGAATATATATATATATATATATATATATATATATATATATATCATATTTTTCGCCCTGTAAGACGCACCTGCCCAAAGGACGCAACTAGGATTTGGAGCAGGAAAATAAAAAAATAAATATTCTGAACCAAATGTTGTCTCTAGCCCATTTTGTGCTGGGCAATTGCCCTTGTGGTCCCCCCTCTACCCCTTCCTATTTTACAGTAATTTTCAAGTCTCCATTGACGTCTACGTTCTACGTTACGGTTGAGGACGGAGAACCAAACTGAACTTTTGCGGAGATGTCCACAAAGAAATTGTTGCAGAAAGATTATCAGGAAAATCTATGACACTGACAGTAAAAAAAATCTATATTGACTAAATGGCATATCCTGCAGCTTACCCTCACTTTCTTGGATAGTGGGCAGGCTTCCATTGTAACTGGCAGGAGTGAGTAGATCACTCCAAGCCCTGAAACCTGGCCAGAGAAACACTATCCAGCTGGCATGTTTAAGTGTGCTCATTGTACATTTTGCCAGTACATGATACAAGCTAATATTTTATAGGGGCAAAATCAGCAAAGGTGTACAAAACTGATTTTCATCAACTGTCATACACAAGCGGTCATTTATCAGCTTGTTTGCCTCTGTGGCCTGAAATATGTTGGCAATATCCACAGAGCCATAAACATATGAATATCAGAACATGTTAGGGTCGTCAGATCAAAGAACGCTACCAGTCTGGCTGTCTTGCACTTGTATGGATCACCATGAGAGTTCACCAAGTGGACCAAAAGAATGTGGTATCATATATGTTAAACCAAGAATATGTGGGGGTGATTGGGACCTGGATCTTTTACAGTGTGCGAGCAGTTGGATCTTTCAGCTGGCAACACTGTACCTAAAAGGCTTCAACACAGATGCTGGCATTAGAGCATTCACTCAAAGTAAAGAGAATAAAATGTTTCTTTTTCCCTCAGAGAAACTCCTTTAAATGCCACATGTAGTCAAGCAAATCCCTGCTACAATAATAAAGAAATATTGTATCTTAATGAAGATATATCAAAGATATATCGATATTGTGCAGCGCGAGGAAGGAGCAGGAGGCTCTCCTTTGAGAAACCTAAATGAGCCGATGAATAACGCTGTTCAGTGCAGCCTGCATTTCAAATCCAAAAGCTTGACCCGCCGACGGACAATAATGCTCAGCCGGACCGCTGTGGTGAAACAACAAGTGATCAGCCAACTCTATTGAGCCCACAGAGGTGCTGTTTGGGATAGCAGCAGTGCTGAAAACTGGTAGTAACCATACTGCAGCCGCGTTCCCTTATGTTGTGCTTTGGAGTCTGGCGTCTTGTATTATATATCCATGATTACTTGAATATTGACTATGGAACCCTGCTGAACAATTCCATGTTTGAGGCTGATTGTAAATAGCTTGCCCTGATAATCTCTAATTACAGCTAACTGGTTGATTCTAATCTGAAACTCTCAATATTCATTTCAGTTTAGCTTAAAAAGCCAGTTGTACACATGGTGGTGAGTATGCTGTGTAGCTGTGTATTACTGGGCCCCAACACTGGTGCTTTTTTTCAAATCTGACAGGCCTGCCTGTTTTTAGCCATTGTATTTTTTTAGATCTGTTTTTTAATAAAATCTGTTTTTTTTTTTTCAAACTTGAGCTGGTGTTTAGCTGTGTTTCCTTATAGAATAGGGTTTGGGGTTCCTGCAGTGTATTTGTAGCCTCATGCCTGAGACAAAACGGATTTAAAATGTTGATATCATTATCTTCCGGCCACTTTTTTGATGATACTGTACCTTATATCTGTATCCATGAGATCTGAGTTTTTCCAGACTCAGCATTACATTAAAAGAATTAACCAGGATGTGCACTGCTGTGAGCACGTAATAGTAACTTGGATAGTCAATATCCATCAATAAGTGACCTAATTTATAAGAGTCGGAACATTCTTTTTCTGGAAAGTTGTAGAATTTTTGCAAATGTGCTTTTATAGAAGGGTCTATATTAGTACAACCAAAATTAAAATAGAAGATATACTGAAGTGTAATATCATTCTTGCTGTCATTCATGGTTATGTTATATAAAGAATTTAACAGCCAAGAAATTTTCGGAGTAACAGATCGCAGAATTAAACTGCCATTTAGTACGTCCCTGAATGGCTTTTTTAAAATAAAGTTGTGCATCCAAGATTCATGAACTATTATTGTTATATTTTGCAGAATTACGTCTAGGTCAACCAATTGCTCATATTCTATTAAAAATTTTCCAAAGACTAGAATCACTGTGGCTGTAGATCTCTGAATTAGATTTAGTTGGGCCTGATTGGTTTTCGGATCATTGGTGAGTTTAATCACATAGGCGATGCAGATCTCATGAGTGGTAAACAATTGTTGTAGTTCCTGTAGTTTTAATTCTGTATTGTCATCAGATGACATCATGATCCCGATCCAGTTCCAATCAAATAATTTCATTAAGTAAATAACAGCGTTTAGTTCACTATCGCTGTGAGCAACATTGAAATAGGACTTTCTGTTATGAACATTTGAGGCCGGATCAGTGGTTCTATAGCTGATCTAGAAGAAATAATGTTGTATTTAAACAGCACCCAACACAAGGAATTATACATTTACCCATCACTCCTTGCAGCCGGTTCTTTCCTAGAAATGAAAGTATTGGAATGTAATCCACTAGGGGTCACCCTCACCCTTTACTACATGGTGATAGAATGCATTGTAATTATATGATTTGAACAATGTCAGAGTGCAATCATAATCTGTCTATGTTAGTTTATAGCAAAAAGCATTCAAAGTTAGTTGCAAGAATTGGTCTTATAGCCTAGTCAGTTCTGTAGCAACAATTCTTGAGATTTTTCTTCATCTCCCTCTGAGGAAGTGCCCGGTTGGTGCCAAAGTTGAGGAATTGAGACTTTAAAGTCTCATGTGAGACTTTACTCTGCATTATATATTAGATATCAGATTCTTGTTCACAGGTGTCCATGTTCTTGTGCTTACTATGGACTTTACAAATAGGACCACCCTTCAAATACCACTGTGTATGAGTATTCAGCTACTTGTGTTTACAGTTGTCCAGGGTCTGTTCCTGGTACTACCAACTACTGGCCATATCTTGCTGCCATTTACATGTGTAAGCTTATTTTACTTTGAAATGAGCTGATTCATTGTATTCGATTTATGTAGGATACACTGACACTGCTTCTCGCTTCTAATCCTTTTTTTGTGGGGGGGGGGGGGCATAGATGGCCATTACATGATTGCACACACATAGGAATTCTTTCTCCACATTTAACCCATCTAGGCAGTGAGTGTGCACATGCCCGGATTATGACTGACTCCTAGTGGATTCCATAGATATCACACTTTGCTATTTTTATCTACTGTTGCAAAGTCTCACTGCTGTGTTGATCATCTAAATACATTTTTTTCAATATGGCATAGCAAATACCGGTGTATCAGCTGTTTACTTTATTTCTTTGGGATTTGCTTAACCGCCACAGGCTTGGTGGCAAACTGTCAGAACCCGGTGACTTCTATTGTAAAGGTACTTACCAACAGTTTTTTTTTTACTTTTACTTGTGCAGGTGTGCACCTATGGGCATACTATTTTCTTAACAAATTACTCTGAATCACACCCACATACCTCACTCCTTTCTATGCAGACACTTACTGCTTTTCAGTAATGGAAAGAGACTTTCATCAATTCAGGGAAGAGTTTCTTAAAATCCAAAGGGCCATAAATACCAGTGTCCAGTTAAAGGAACAAGTAACCAGGCTGACATGTGAGCACAGTGCAGCCTTGCATGATATCCAGTCATTTTCTCAAACAAGAAAATGGTCAGCTCAGAGAGGCGGTAACCAAACTGAAAAAATTCATCTGCCCCAAAATCTGGAGGGAGACCCACACAATGCAGGAACCATCAATATTAATGTGCAGGCACATGCCATAATGAACAATACATGCCCCACAAAGAACTCAACGGAGACCAGTGACAGACACAGGGACTCCACTCCCAATCACAGTGATAATATATATAAAAAAGAAAAAAAACGGTGAAAAAAAGACTTTCGTTTTTGTTCCGATCTGTTTTTTTTATTTTTTTTATTTTCCCGCTCTCGTATGAGTGTGCAAGCGATTCTATGCATGCATTGCAAGCCTTCTGTAAATTTTTCATCCGTTCGTATGCCAGAGTACGAGTACGAGGCTGTCATTTTCCAGCGTGACTTTTCCGTTTCATTTTCTCATGTTACAAAGTCGGCTTTTGTTTTTGCCGTTTTTCCATCGTCTCCTCCCACGAATCCTGTACGTTTCCCGTTAGATTCTGTTTCCCTTTTTCAATAAATAATCGTCCGGACGTAAATCCTTACGATCTTGCGCCTGCGCACTACAAACTTAACTCATTAAAGTGCTCGCCTACATATTTGGGTCACTCACTTCGCGCTTTCCTACATCTTCCATGTTTCACCCCTAAAACTGACCCAAACCACTTCTCGGTCATGTGAATATTCATCTCTAAATATTTCTGGGCCCATTAGTTTTGTGTTAATGTATTTTGTAAATGAAATGACACTGAAAGTTTTATTAATTTTTTTTTTTTGAATGCCAAATGCCATTTTTGTTTGCCCTTTTTTTGAAAATGTTTTTTTTTTTTAATTTAACATTTTCTTTCTTCATAAAATATAAAATATTAAAATATTTTAAAAAAGGCTCTGAACCAAGGCCATTGTCTTGCTTCTATCTTACCTGTGGGTAGCTAAACATCCAGATTAACTCCGCCATGGCGATGTCACTGCCCACAAACCCGATCACTTCAGCCTGATCGCAGTTATAGTTTGGAACATCCATCTTGTATCCAGATGAAATATGCAGAATACTACTTACAGAGTTCGATGTATCTCCACAGTTGTCACATATGAAATATCCCAGAGAAATGTTGGGTAGAAGGTTCTCTTTGTTAATAAAGCCAATTGCCATAATTAAACTCACAAGCTCAGCATAAAGATTTACAATTGGACTGAAAAAAAAGATGACAGTTGTTACATCTGGATCTATCTATCTATCTATCTATCTATCTATCTATCTATCTACTTACCTACCTATCTACCTACCTATCTATCTGGAATCTATCTATCTATCTATCTGGAATCTATCTGGAATCTATCTGGAATCTATCTGGAATCTATCTATCTATCTATCTATCTATCTGTAATCCACGTGTCCCCAGTGGAGATCAAGAAACATTCTGCCACTGCACATGAGCCCAAATTGTAATCTTCAGATTCTCAGATAGAGGCAGGGGAGGTAGTCACTGCACATCCACTCAGGTTTCTTTATAAACCAGAGGATAACTTTATTCCACAACAGTTCGTCAGTGTGCCTCCTTCTCTGGGCATACATGAAACCTGTGGAAAGAGTTGCACAAAGTCTTTCTGTGTACCTGCACAGTGTGGGCCATCCCATTGTAATGACACTACTGCGAGCAATCTTTCTTACTTCTATGGTTTCCCCTCCAGAATGACTGGCACAAGGTCCCCTTGCACATTATTAGCACATTATTATAAGCACTTCGGATGCAGAAGACATCCTGATGAATGATGTTTGGAATGTCTGGAAGCCTACATGGACCCTTCTTTGCAATCTTTCTTAATTCCACGAGCCAGACTCTCACTGGCCAGAATGTAGCTATGAGGAGCACTGTTACCTCTTCTTGTGCAATCTTCTGGCCCACTTGAGGCAGAATTCTGAAAGGTGGAAAGGCATAGGCAAGATGAAATCTCCATGGCTGAGCAAGAGCATCTATTGCTAGCGCATCTTCTTCCCTTGTCAGAGAAAAAAAATGCCCTGCATTTCGTATTTCTGGCAGTAGATAACAAGTCTATCCACGGGAGACCCCAAAAACTGACCTTGTCTGAACATACTGCTAGCCAAAACTGATTAAGTGCCAACTTGACCACCAGGAGTTATCTGAAATTCGAGGCCCCGGCTGCCAAGTCTTTTGGCCACTTTCCCTGCACCTGTTGGCTTCCCAAATAGGCTCCCCAACCCTAATTGCTTGCGTCTGTTGTGATTACTACTAGGTTGGACTGTATCCACTCTCTTCTTTTCCCTAGAATTTCTGGGTGTAGCCACTATTGGAGATCTTCTAGCAGCTTTGGACTTAACTGGATTAGCTTGTCTAGTGAATTCTGCTGCCTGTCCCACTGTTGCAGCAGGAACCCTTGTAATATTCTTGTATGTAGCTGAGTCCAAGACACTGCCGGGATTGCTGAGGTCATGAGACCCAGTACCTTCTTAACTTTTCTTAGGGAGAACAGAGGGACTGAAAGTAATCTTAGTACCTCTGCCGCAATCTTGCCTATCTTTTCTGTGGAAGAAATGACTTTTGCTGAGTGCTGTCTATGTTGAACCCCAGGAATTTGCACTGTTGACTAAGCATTAGGCTGGACTTTTCTACATGTCTTCAACATGGACAAGGTCCTTTCCAGATCTGCTAGCAATGCTGGATCTGTTTAACAACAGAAGGTCATCCAGATGGGGGATCACAGTGATTCCCTGTTGCCTTAAGTAAGACATTGGTTCTGCTAGGATCTTTGTAAAGATCCTCGGGGATGAGGTCAGGCCGAATAGTAGTGCTTTGTACTGGTAGTGAAAAACTTCCTGATTTACCTGAACTGTAAATAATAGAGATATTTGAATCAGAATGGGAATATGCAGATAGATGTGTTATATGTCTAGGTTCAGCATCAGGGCATTTTCTATCAGAATGTTTCTGACCGAATAAATTGACTCATCTCTTCCTACATCTCTTGTATTGAATGAATGTGTTTAATCTACAATACTTATACAATACTTTCCTGATGGCTTCTGAGTCTACAAAACGTGAGAGTAGAACCCTTCTTTCAAGGAGTTTGGGGGGACCACTTCTATTACATTCTTCTGTGGAAGCTTCTGTAGAAGTAGATGGAACGCTTCTCTCTTCTTTAGGTCTTTTGGGAGTCTGGTAACTAAAAAGGAAGATTTGGGGAGGGATCCCCACACACCGGAAAGTCTTTGTGAGGATTGCGGCTTAGGCCCCTCCGAAGGTTTGTTAACTAAGGTATACCTCTTTTGGGGCCTAGGCTGAACCCAACGTATTTTGGGGTAATTTTGTTTAGACTTGGTTAAGCGGACCTACCTCTATTACTAAGGTATGGATTAAAATTCCTCTTTCTGGTAGGGAATCTTTTACCAGCTCCATTTGACCTGGCCAGAAGAACATCTAAATCTTCCTCAAAAGGAGGTTACCATGGAAGGGGATTTCTCAAAGTTTAGTCTTGGACACACTGTCTCTCAACCAAGTTTTCAACCAAATAGCTCTACGTTCATATGGGATTAAATCGGATGTTTTAGCGGTGACCTTGATAAGCTCATCTGAAGCATTAGTAAGGAAAGAAATGGCTCTATTAAGGCTTGGCAAAGTCATTGCTAGGTCCTCTGAGGGGACCTTTTTAAGTATTCATCCTTCTTGACATGCTTCTGAGGATCACATCAGCTGCTAGTGCTGGCCTAAACATGAAGATTACAGTGTCCCAAGATTCATTTAATAAATGTTCACCTCTACCATCCATTGGATCGCGCAATGCTCCTATGTCCTCAAAATTTAAATCCACCTTTCTGGACATCTGACCCAGTGGTGTATCCAATTTTGGACATTTGCTCCATAGTTCCATTTCCTGCTCGAAGAACAGGACTTTTCATTTTAGGGAGTTAGGCATAAATAACTTTCTCTGGGAACTCCCACTCATCCTTAATGATGTTCTTAAGTGCTGAATAGATGGGAAAAGCCTTAGCCGCTTTTTATCCAGAATTTTTTTCTACATTTAATCCTGTACTGATAGGGGTTAATCCTCCAACTTTTCTAGTTCTTCTGAACCCCTTCTCTCTCATCCAGAGAATCCTGAGAGGAACTATCTTCTTCCACTAATTCACCTGACTCAGGTATTACTGCAATCTCTATAGGGATGGAAGTCAAAGTACTGGGAGCAGTGCTAATTAAATATAACTCGTCTTTCCACCAAGAGAGCATTGAGACAGAGTAACAAAATCTTTTTGGGCATTCCAAATAGAGACTGCCTCATAACCCAGATTTCCTTTAATACGCCACTGAGTCTGCCTCTTTTTTTTCCATATTTTAGCCATATCACACCACAGGCACAGAATCATCTGCCAAGTGTCCCGGAGCATAACGCTCCAAACTAAGCAACGCTTGGCAGTTTGTGATGCTTATGCTAAGTTTTCTGTCTTCAGATTTAGATCGGGCTTTAACTTTAACCTCCGGCTAAAAAAGTATAACAACAATATAATATTACCTGAACCCTGGTCTCCCTGATCTATGCACTAAACAAGTCAAAAAAGATCGTAGGTTGCGCTCCATTGAGAGCAGCTTCCGTATCAAAGTGGTCAACTTTGCTGCTGACATCGCTGCAAGGTCCTCTTTACCAGCCAGGCCGCCAAACACTGCCCCTGCCTCCATCTGTCCGGGCGACTCGCCACCCCTATTGCCGCTGCCACTCACTTCCGTCGCTGCCTAAAGGCACCATTGCGTAAAAGTCCCCAAGCTCCCTTCAGGGTTTGGGAATTCTCATCTCTTTATCCGGCCTGCACGCTGGCCAGGGAGAAAATGACGCCTTTCCATTTCCAGGTTTCGGCTTACTGGTGAAAACGGAAATGTCGTCAGCACGCCAGATCACTAAGGGAAACTATGTCCCCAAATGTAACATTTTGGAGGGAAACCAGTTACAATAGAAACATAATGACAAACAAATAGATATTTCACCCCTTGATTCAGCGCCTGTTGGTGAGGATCTTTGTCAAGAACTTGTAATTTAAGTTAAAGTGTTTGGCAAGTCAAAAGTTAAAAAATAAATATCAGCAGGTTGCCTTTCACCTTTTTACAGGGGCGTCAGTGCTGTCCATCTTCTGCCTGACTCCTTAGTGATGAAAATAATTTCCTCATTTAGCTTTCAGTCCCTGGCACCACTCATATGGTCCCTTAATCAACCTTTGGTAGACCAAGAATGGAAACATCCCCCACCCCCTGCCCAGATGTTCTGTTTGGCTGCCTCTCTGCAGCTTTGAAAACCCACTAGCTTCTCCTCTCTCTCTTGTCTCACACTCATTACAGTGTGCTTACATCACATGGCTGTTGCCACACCCACTGTTCCTCTTCACTTTTGTTACATATCTCCAATGCTCTAATACTTTTAAAGATTTAGGAACTACAGATTGAAGTTTGGGACAATGCAACATGTAGCTCAAGGACAACAATCAGGCTTGTCTTTAAGCAAAGATATTGGCCTATAATATGTGTGTGGAATACCTGCCTGGTTTGGGTAAGAGGGCAGTAATCACCTGGTTGAAGCAGACAAGTGGGTATAGAGATTAGAGATAAGCGAACTTTTGAAAAATTCGATTCGGCAGCTTCGCCGAATTTTCCGGAAAAAATTGTCTCGGTCCGAATTTATTTGCGACAAAATGCAAATGAAAAAAATGAAAAACAGCTATTTCTGGGCTTCTGAGAGCCTCCATAGGGTTGCAGAAACGTTTTGCTTGGCTGTAACATGCATAAGATGCATGCTGGGTTAGTGAAATAATATTGTAAAGAAGTATGACATGCAGATCAGAGGCGTCGCTATTAGATTCGCTGTCGCAGAGTGGCACAATTAGAGAGCCTTAAGGTGGCATCAGCATGATGAGCCCATATATTGCCTGAAAAACACACCCTGAATTTAGCAGCAGCATAGGAAGCCCATATATTGCCTGAAAGACACATTGAAGTTGGCAGCAGCATTAGGAGCCCATATATTGCCAGAAAAACACACCCTGGAGTTGGCAGCAGCATAGGGAGCCCATATATTGCCTGAAAAACACATTGGAGCTGGCAGCAGCATAAGGAACCCATATATTGCCTGAAAGACACAACCAGGAGTTGGCAGCAGCATTAGGAGCCCATATATTGCCTGAAAACACACATTGGAGTTGGCAGCAGTATTAGGAGCTCATATATTGCCTGAAAAAACACATTGGAGTTGGCAGCAGCATTAGGAGCCCATATATTGCCTGAAAAACACATTGGAGTTGGCAGCAGTATTAGGAGCTCATATATTGCCTGAAAGACACACCCTGGAGTTGGCAGCAGCATAAGGAGCCCATATATTGCCTGAAAGAGACACTGGAGTTGCCAGTAGCATTAGGAGCCCATATATTGCCTGAAAGACACACCCAGTAGTTGGCAGCAGCATTAGGAGCCCATATATTGCCTGAAAAACACACCCTGAAGTTGGCAGCAGCATAGGGAGCCCATATATTGCCCAAAAAACACATTGGAGTTGGCAGTAGCATAAGGAACCCATATATTGCCTAAAAGACACACACAGGAGTTGGCAGTAGCATTAGGAGCCCATATATTGCCTGAAAAACACACCCTGGAGTTGGCAGCAGCATAGGGAGCCAATATATTGCCTAAAAAAACACATTGGTGTTGGCAGCAGTATTAAGAGCTCATATATTATTATTATTATTATTATTATTGTTTATTTATATAGTGCCATCATCTTCCGTAGCGCTTTACAAAGTAGTAATTACAGACAGGGTAGAAACATACGGTACATATACTATTTCATATTACACATACTATTACATATATATTGCCTGAAAGACACACCCAGGAGTTGACAGCAGCATTAGGAGCCCATATATTTCCTGAAAGACACACACTGGAGTTGGCACCAGCAGCATTAGGAGCCCATATATTGCCTGAAAGACACACCCAGGAGTTTGCAGCAGCATAGGGGCCCATATAATGCCTGAAAAACACACCCTGGAGTTGGCAGCAGCATAGGGAGCAAATATATTGCCTAAAAAAGACATTGGTGCTGGCAGCAGTATTAGGAGCTCATATATTGCCTGAAAAAGACATTGGAGTTGACAGCAGCATTAGGAGCCCATATATTGCCTGAAAAACACACCCTGGAGTTGGCAGCAGCATAGGGAGCTCATATATTGCCTGAAAAACACATTGGAGTTGGCAGCAGTATTAGGAGCTCATATATTGCCTGAAAAACACACCCAGGAGTTGACAGTAGCATTAGGAGCCCATATATTGCCTGAGAGACACCCTGGAGTCGGCAGCAGCCGCATAAGCAGCATTAGGAGCCCATATATTGCATGAAAGACACACCCAGGAGTTGGCAGCAGCATTAGGAGCTCATAGATTGCCTGAAAGACACCCAGGAGTTTGCAGCAGCAGAAGGAGCTACAATGCATCAGCTACTCGCATGCATCAGCTATTGGTGGGTGGAAATCCTGGCTGATCCATGCCTGATTCATCTTCACAATGGTGAGTCTCTCCACATTTTTCGTGGACAGACAAGTTCTCCTTGGCATTACTATGGCCCCCGCAGCACTAAAGACCCGCTCAGATGGCACACTACTGGCCGGGCAGGACAGCTTTCCCAGTGCAAACTCTACCAGTTGCAGCCACAAGTCAAGTTTGGCTGCCCAGAAGTCCAGCGGATCCTCAAGGTATGTTGGCATGGTCATTTCAAGGTATGACACGACCTGCTGGTTCAGGCCCTGCTCCAGGTCTTCCTGCTGCTCATGAGTAGCCTCACTATGCGGCTGTAGAAAGCTACTCATTAGCGACTGAAGACTGAGGCTGCTGCTGATGGAGCATCTGCTGCTGCTCCTGCCACCCCCTCGGCATCCATGGCAGTGGAAGGTGAGCGCAGAGGTCCCCCCGAGTCAGACCTGCGAGAGTATGGACCATGGCGCAGATAGGCATTGGCCAACTGACTACGTAGAATGTCTTTGTAGTAGGTCAGTTTGTCCTCCCTCTCAGTGGGTGTAAAAAATGCCCCCATTTTGTGCCAGTAGCGAGAGTCCAATAAGGTGGAGAGCCAGAAGTTATCCCGCTGAAAAATAGAGACAATTCTGCGGTCACTACGCAAGCACGTGAGCATGCATCGTGCCATTTGTGCAAGTTACTCGGAGGGACTACCTGTCTCCATCTCCACTGCATACTGCCACGGTGTGTCCGGGTCCTCTGTGTCGCCTTCCTCACAACCCTCTAGCTTCACTGGCTGCTCCTGCTCCTCCTCTCCTGTCAGATGACTAGATAAACCGCCCATTTTGCCAAAACTAAACTGTGCTTCACTGTGCTCCTCCTCCTCCTCAGCTCCCACGGGGTTTATGTGGCCGTGAAATGTATGCGCCATGTCTCCAGTGCCCTGACCAGCCATCATTTTCAACATGTGTTGTATTACATGAAGCAGCGGAATCACGTTGATCATGCCGTAATCCTGGCGACTGACAAATAAAGTGGCTTCCTCAAAGGGCCTGAGCAAACGGCAGGTGTCATGTATGAGCTGCCACTGGTTCACATTAAAGTTACACAGGGAAGTCCCCCTATCTGCTCGGATCATCAAGAAATCATTGATGGCTTTTCTCTGTTCGTATAGTCAATCTAACATATGTAGGGTGGAATTCCAATTTGTGGGAACATCGCAAATCAGACTATGTTGGGGGATACCGTTCTGACGCTGTAGCTCAAGAAGGGTGTGCTTGGCGGGGTAGGAGTGGCTGAAGTGCATACAAGGTTTCCTTCCCGTTGTTAGGATGTCTTGCAGATGGGAGGAAGACTTCAGAAAACGCTTGACAACTAGGTTGAACATGTGTGCCATACAGGGTGTATGGCTCAGCCTTCCTTGTCGCAGCGCAGACAAGATGTTACTCCCATTGTCAGTCACCATGGTTCCTATTTCCAATTTCCATGGAGAAAGCCATGTTTTGATTTCTTGATGACTGAATTTCAGGAGCTCCTCCCCTGTGTGACTCCGATTGCCAAGGCAAACCATGTGAAGCACAGCGTGACATCGCCGTGCCCTGCACACATGGTAGGCTGAAGGGGCATTGAGAATTGACCCCTCATTGGAGGCTGAGGAGACGGCGGTGTCGCACACTGACAGGCAAAACGACCTGGGAGTGTGGAGGCCAAAGAGCTGTGACCTGTCCAAGTTGCTGTGCAGGAACCACATTTACCCAGTGGGCTGTAAAGGACATGTGTTTTGTATGTCTGTCTATCTGTCCCTCTCTCTCTCCCTGCCTGATCTGCTCTGGCCGCAATACAGTGTCAGAATGATCTTCCGCAAAATGGCCGCTGTTTATATGGGGCTGTGACATCATGGGTAAGCCTGTCTGCTGATAGGTAGCATGTGACACCTACCCAGGATCCCTTGCCCCATGGGACATGTCCTTACATGTGGATCCACCATTTTAGATGGACTGTATAGCAGTAAATGGAGTTTTAAGGAAGCAATTCGAGCGATCGAATATCGGCGATATTCGGAATCGTAACAAATCAAATTTTTCCTGAAATTCGTACCGATTTCGGGTTCGTCAGAATCGATTCGCTCATCTCTAATAGATTTCAACAATATGTATAGAATTTTATAAAAGTCAGCCAAGGACCCATCAGAGTTTTGTTAGAGTGAGAAGTTCTATTGGCATTGTGTACTTCAGTTACTGTTTTCAGGGTGATAAGGAGGTCTTCCTGAGAAGAAGATAAGCTAGGCAAGTTTAGTGGGGACAAAAGCGTGTCGAAGTCAAGGCCATCGGTCGAGCTGAATATTAGTTGTTATAATTGTCTTCGAATATCCTGTAGAGATCCTGCATCTTTGTGTGGCGTGGGCCAGTAGCTGGGTTGACAATAGATAAGATGTTACATTTGGGGCCCCTAGGATTGGCTAATCTTGCAAGCAGGGAACCCACCTTGTTTCCCCATCTAAAGAATATTTGTTTAGCAAAATTGACTTTCAGTTGCGCTTGTTTTAGTATGGAAGTTTAGGACAAAAAATGTGTTTTGCCATGCCTGTCAGTCCTTGCCTGACTTAGAACCCAAGAAACTTCTGTATGTTTAGATTACCACCCTCTGAAGGGCAAGTAGGTCTTGTTTTGCCTTATATTTTTTTCCTGCTACATAAGAAATTATTTTGCCCTGCATCACTGACTTCCTGGGTTTCCCACATTAAAACCGGCTCCTCCTGGTGTTGTACAAACATTATTGCCAGATTTTAGATAGTCAATGAAGGGTTGATTACTTCCCAGATAGGTGGGAAATATCTAGCCCTGTGGGTTAACTTTTAAAACTATACAGGTCTTCTATGAATGGCAATTTTCCACATCAGAGACTGTGAAAGGTAGGCAATTAGGCAGTTAGATAGGTACACAGGGAGTGTTGTCAGTTAAATGTCCTAACCTCAGTCTAAGGTAGTGATACTGTGGGTTAACTTTTAAAACTTTAAAGCTCTTCTATGAATGACCACCCTAGAGACTGTGAGAGATAGGTAGGTGACCCCTTTAAAAAAAACCTGGGATACTCAGAATGTACTCCCCGAAACAAATGCACACAGCCGAGATATTTCCAAGGGCCCCCTTCGGAGTAGCACTGGCAGAGGCTGGTGACCTGTGTAAACAAAAATGGGTTAACTCCTTACACTATCTCTGTCCCTAACAATCACACAATTTCCTTTCTCTTACTGAGCCCCAATTTGCTCGTAGATCCCGGGAGCTATTTGGGATGCTCCACAAAGAGGTAGACCACTGCCCCAAGGGTCTTATAGGCACAAAGGGGGGTGGTAGTTCCTCTTTGATGGTAAACAATTTTTAGGGATTGTGTGTAATTTTCATAGAAATGTAACTTGAACAAAACTTACTAATGACAATAATACTGTGACTCAAAATCTTTAAATTTGGTAAGTACACGATTGGGATAGTGCACACTGAACAATCCTCCGATAACAACACCTGTTTTATGGCGATAGTAGTAATAGCTGTTTTGGATGGCATCCAGGCGGCATGGTGATGATAAGCTGAGTGTAATTCCGTAGGATGGAGGCAGCAGGACGATCAGACAGAGAACAGCAGAGATCACAATGGTGGCAATGTGCTGTGCTGGCACCTCCATGGTTCAGGGATGGAGGTTTAAGCCATGATGGCTGTGCACCTCTCCCCAACACCAGTGTCAGTGTGTTGTTTAGCTACTGAAACTGGCAGTTTTTAAAGCCGAGCTGTGTAATATTTTGCATTCACCTTGGAGAACTGAGAAATTATTCTTGAATCTGCAGATCTTTTTTCTGCAGTTCATATTTTTATTCTACACAGAAAGAAAAGTTTACAAAAAGTTTAGAGCAGTATTTAGAGATAGAGTTTGATGAAAAGAATGAAAGAAATACTATGATAAGTTAGGACCCAGACCTATTGTTAGTGTTCAGATCATTTTGAAGAGGAGCAATGACCCCCCCCTTGAGTCTTGGGATACCCCACTGTGCGATCGCCCAATCCACGCACCTCTTCTACAAGCCCTTGCCGTACCCTGTGCCATGGCAGCATCCCTGCTGTACCTCTAGACAGGGGGGCACCTGTGTCATGCCTCTCTGAATATATGGCGAGGGGAATGCCCACAGCTAGAAGTGGGGGCCAAGACTTCTCACTCACTACTTTCAGATTTCCTTTAAAATCTCCTCTGATGATTTGTGGTAATGGGGAAAAGGTGAGCTTATCAGTGATCCCATGGGGCATCCCAAATGTTGCATGTCTTCCTGAAAAAGGGACCCTTTGTGACCTGCATGCCCATACATGCATAAGCCAGCCACATTATATAGTAGGTATATAAACATGCATGTGCAATGTTCAATGATTTGGGGTCACCCCAGGCCCTTTTTCCAAGAAACATGAAAAAGTCTTGATAACAAGTGTCCTGCATGACTCCGAAATGTTGTACTTTAGTCATTTACCTTGGGCTGCCGGCAATTTTGGTAACTTCAGATCATTTTCAGGAGCTAAAGAGTCCAAGCATTTTGCAACACTCTGCCGACACCTCCCTTCTGCCGCGCTAAGCCTAATTTGTGAAAAAACAAAAAAAAATAATCATTAGGGGAACAGCCAATCTGCATGAAAGCAAAAGCTTAACCTTGACCTTCAGTCATCTAATCCTATCCAGCAGAGTGAATATACTGGTTTGTCACTCAAGTCAAAATGTAACCCAAGTCTATGGCTGTCACTAAAGCCATGCCCCTCAATGCCAGAGGAGAATTTGGGGCATCAGGTGAGTTATTAGCTGGAATAGAGGCCTGGACTGACCCACAGGTGAACAGGGAAACATTCCAGCCCGCTTAATTCTTTATGGCACCACATCCCCCAAGAAGCATCCTACCTTGGGTGCTCTGTTTCCTGTGGTGGTAAAAGCCCCCCACTCTTGAGCTCTGGAAAACAGCACAAAACCCCAATATGACGCTGCAGACATTGAAATGCATATTTTAAGCTGGGAACCACATTTTGGTCTTAATGTAACTAAATGCAGACTAAAAGAGTGATATATTGATGAGAGAGTACAAAAGCACTTTGGTAGACGCACCACTTGCAGAGTTCCCAGCTGATGTTGAGGGCTTAGTGGTAGCTTGAGGCCATGGAGGAGGAGGAATTTGCCAATGCAGCAGAGGCACCAGCACCACCTCACAAGGGAGGGTGAGCATGGGCACAGTGTGGAACACCTTCATCGATTCTCCACCTCATCCACCACCACCCGATATGGCCCATAGTACCAGGAGGCAGACTTTGACTCACATAGTATATTACATTATTATTATCTGTCGATTTTTCTCCTGGAACTTTGTGATGGGTCCTTCCCATTCAATTTCTGGGTCGGTAACTTGGACATGTAGCCAAAGCTTGCCCTCTATGCCTTGAAGGTGCTGGCCTGCCCTGCAGCAAGTGTCCTATCAGAGTGTGTGTTCAACACTGCAGGGGGTGTCATCACCAAGAGGATCCACCTATGCTCAGCCAACGGGGACATCCTTACATTCCTTAAGATGAACAAGGCATGGATCCCAGGGGCCTTGCCAGTGCCAGCATCTGAGTGAGTGATTTTAGTGTTGGCTATCTCCTTCTCCTCCTCTGCCTCTTTCACCTACACAACCAAACCCACATTGACTTCAATGGCACTCGAGTTTGGGTTGAGTTCATGGATCCAAACCGAATGTTTGTCACAAGATTGGCTGAACCTGCCAAACCTGAACTTCTGTGGGTTCGTGCTTCACTACTTATAAGTCCATTTTAAGCCTTGAAGGAATTTCAAGAGATATGTTAGGTGTAGTACATTCTATCTGTTTAAGTTGTAGTCCTCTACCTTCTCCATATTGTCCTCACCCTCCCATCTGTGAAGACCTTGGTCTAGCTCCATACCACCAATGCCAGACCCGTCATTGTCACGCGGTCTGCACCTGGTGAGCCTGGGTGAAGGCAGCCAGATCGGCTAGGAACAGCTCAGCTGAAGACACCAGGAAATCTCCTGGGCATCAGAAGCATCATTTCTAACAATGGGAGGAACATTGTTTTGGTTATGCAGCAGGGAGAGCGGTGCCATGCAGGATGCATGATGCATGTTTCTAATTTGATTATAAATAGCTTCCTATCATCTTTTAGTGGACTGAAGCAGCAGCAAAAAATGTACACGTACTTTAACCACTCATATCATGCTAGGAATGCTCTCCTCAACCTGCAAAGACAACATTAAGGTTGATTCATGCCATAGGGAAGATATTTGTGCACACTATTCATGGGTAAAAATGGTTTACTCAAGTTTTTTTCTTCCTCATGATTTATCTTTTTTTTTCACACCTATTGTTGGGCACAAACTTACACATGAAGTAATATTTTATGTGATAATATTTTATGTGATAATCTGCTCCCAGAGTCTATTAGTGTGTGCTTCACGGATTGCTTTGAGGGGTGAAAAGTGTGTGCAAATGACATGCTCATTGATTTATAAAAAAGTGTTGGCAATAACCGGCATGTTTTTTATGAATGAAAGTGTCATATGGCAGGTTTTTCATCTATGATTAACTTTTTTTACATTTTTAGAAATTAAAACAGTATAAATACATTTTTAAAAGATTATAAATGTTATATTGTTTAATCCTTTAACTGTCAGACCACTTAGAGGTTTTGTCACCCTCTATTCACTATTTTGTGCTATGCGTTCAACAGCAATTTACTTTCTGGAAGTAAGCCTTCAAATTCTTTGGTTGCTCAGTGTTTCCCTAAAAAATGTATTTAAAAAAAAACATTTAATTTTCTGAAAAAAACATATTTTACATGAAAGCCCCATTTACTCCCATTACAATAGTTCCATATATGTATCAGTGGCCCCCATTTCTGTCCATGAGACTCCACAAACTGAAAAGAGCACTTTATAAATGTACAAAAAAAAACTACTATCCATGCTTATTTTAAATAAAAAAGTTACTTGGGCCCCCTCTTTCCAGAATAACCAGCATGGGGACCAGCTATGCCAGGCTTGAAGAACAGGGCATAGGTGCCAGATTCAGTGGCCCCAGGCACTTAAAGCTACAATCTCGCATTGCCTTCATGGCCCCCAGGCTGCCACCTGGGCTTTGAGGAGGCAGGTAATGGGGGCTGGGGGCTAATGGCAAGTCACTTGCTAGCTTCAGGTGACTTGCCAGACCCCACACCTTGTGAACTGGTATAGGGGTCTCATGGATCCCTTACCAGTTCACTATGGGTTAACAGTAGACAGCCAGAGAAAAGTTCACTCTATTCCCTCACCAGTCCTCCACCAATTTCCAATGGCCGATGTCAGTAAACAATGGAGGGCTGGGTAGCCAGGGGATCAGAGTCCCCTATCCCTCCAACCTCTCTCTGCTGATCACCGGCATGACTTAGGATCACCAGGAGCGGGATGACATCATTGGATGATGTCATCCTCCCTGCCCACAAAAGGCTGGGCTAGCAGCAGTGACAGGTGAGTAAAGGTAATTGTGAAAAACAACACTGTAGGTCAAATGGAATTAGGATATCACCCAATAAAACATTACACATAAACACTAGGAGAACACACACCACAAGGGAAACACTACAATCTGAAGATATATTTTCACCTCTAACACAGTAGCTGAAGAGAAAAAATCGCCACTGCTATGCATTAAAGATGGGGAAGTAACGTGGGGGGCCACAGGGATCATTGACTTACTTTGTCTGCACAATGCACATAGAGGACACTTTCCACAAAAATAGTGCACCATTTCACGCACAATGTGAAAGTTTGCTCCTGAATCACCATTTCCCAAACACACTTCACACATGCTTTTTGGTGTGATCTGCATGTGTGTGAACCAGGTGCATGGTGCCATGAACCGTGCATGCGGAAGCACTGCATATGTTTTGTGTATGCTTGGTGCATGAGCATGAATCAACATTGTCTGCCACTAAATTTACAATTTGCCTACCCATTAGAATTCCTACTTTCTTATGTTGGACTGGCTGTAAGAGCAGAGAATGGTGATTCATGACTACCTTATGTTACAGATGGACAGCTTTATACCTCAGTGCAGTTACCAACTGAGCCACTGGCAAATGATGTGTGATGCCTGCCAATTGCTGAAACCTTTCAAGGAAGACACTCGTGTTTGTCAGCTGGAAAGACAATGGTCTTAATAATGTGATTCTGATGCTCCATGTACTGGAGAGTGTCCTGCATTTAAATTTGAATCCAGCTTTTTCCAATAAATCACTGGAACCGCCACGGAGAGCGCAGTAGCTCCATCTTTCGCAAATTTATTTATGGGCTACTTAAAGAGAAATTACGACACATCTATACAGGGAAATGGTGTCCTTTTGGGGGTGCTATATTGATATTGTCATGATTTGGAATGGTGACACTGATTCAGCCACACAATTTGTGGCTATGATTAATTCTGTTTTCCCTAGCATCGTGTTCAACCCTGAAATATCTAAAGACTATGTGACTTTCTTAGACATAACACTACAAAAAGATGCGGATGGTGTGATCACCACAGATTTTTACAAAACCCACTGATCGAAATACCTTGCTCAGGTATGAAAGTACACACCTGGAACACCTGGTTGCCAATCTCCCCACTTCCCAATTCTTACGTGTTCTGAGAATCCATTCTGATAGAACTACTGAGGAAACACAACTAGATCTCATGCATAAGAAATTTAGAGATCAGGGATACCCCGAAGACATTTTGGCCATAGCAAGGGGTAAGGCCACTGACATTTTTAATGAGGAAAGACCGAAAAAAAAGATTGAGGAATGGGTTCCATTTATCCAGACCTTCTGCCACACCTCAGCGGGTATAGAACGCGTCACCCCTAAACACCAGGGAATATTGGACTTTACAATAGAGGACGCAACCTATGGGACTTATTAATCAGAGCGGATCCAGTTGAGAAATACACGGCACACAAACAAACATTTTCCACGAAGACAGGTTGTTATAAGTGCTTTAATTGTAATGTTTGTAACTCGCTCATCACCGGACCGAAGTTCACATCCACATACTGGGGCCCAGATCCCAATACGTGGTTATTTGAACTGCAACACGGACTATTGTGACTACATTCTAAAATACCCCTGCAGCTTAGTCTATGTGGGCAAAACTATTGGACCCTTCAAAAAGCGATTCCAGAAACACAAAAGTGATATTAGAGTTCAGCAAGGTAAAGTAAAAATGGTGAACAAGAAGACTATGATAAACCAGTGGCAGTACACTTCTCCAAGATGGGCCATCTCCCGCAAGATCTGAAAGGCATGGTTATTGAACATGTACCCTGATTGAATAGAGGCGGCGATAAGAACAACCGCCTCCTCCAACGCGAGACGTTCTGGATTCACCGGCTGGATACTGTGCAACCCCGAGGCTTGAATACCTCATTTGGTTATAACTGCTTTATTGAGAGGAGATAGTTTTTTTTGTTTCTGGCCCAGTATATTTATAATTTTTAGTCTTCAGCTTCTGGAATGGTTCATCTGTAACTTTTTTGCAACCTTTCTGCTGTGTAGTTGTTCCGTGGTTTATGTTGGTTCTGGTGCCTAATTCCTTCTCAATCCCCCCCCTTTCCCCCTCGCTCCCTCTCCTTCCCCCTCCCCACCGAGTTGTCCCTCTTTTGTTCTCATACCTCTGTTGTCCCTCTTTCTCCTTTGCTCCTTCCTTTCTGGTCCCTTCCTTCTTTGGATAATTGTCCCTTTCCCTCCTTCTTGGCCCCATGAACTTTGTGGTGGTTGTCACTCCTTTTTTCTCTTTTTCCTCTTCCCCTTGTCCCCCCTTTTTTCCTACAGGGTTGCCCCCTCTTTTTTCTCTCTGCCTCTCTTCCCCTTGTCCCGTCTTATTGAGCTGTCTTTCTCTCTCCCCCTTTCTTCTCCCTCTTTTGTCGTTACAGTCTTTATGGTCTTTATGGTCCTTCTTGTGTTGTCCCTCTTTTAACCTTGTCATGTCTCTTGGTCTTTCACTTTTTTTGTGGAGTTTTCCCAATCTTTCTCCTTTTTCCATTTTTCTCCTCCTTTGTCTGGTGCCCCTTTTTCCCCCTGGTGGTCCTCTTTCATCCTCTGTACCTGCTGCCATCTTCTCCCCCTCTCTTCCTTATACAGTTCCCCCTCTATGTTCCCCGTTCTCTCTGCTCCTTTTTTTTCCTCCAATGTGTTGTCCATCCTTTCCATGTCGTTCTGTCCCCGCTTTTATTTTATTTCCTTCCCGTTTGTGTCCCATTTCCTGTTTTGGCCATTCCTCCCGCCCCTCAGTTCCCTAGGCAGTCCTTTAGGTGTCCTTGCTAAACCCTGCCAGTGGGCGCGTTGACAATGTCAACACCACCGCACTAGGCTCGGGCAGCTGCTGGCACGCTCTCTGCGTTGTGTCACATGTTGCTGGGCAGGCCTGCCCGGACATATGTGATTGTGCCCGTTCCCCCTATCAAGGGAAAAGCATCGGGGGTGATTAGCAACCCCCCGCTGGCCAAGCGGCGAGTCCCGGCGTGTGGGGAATCCCTTCCTGCACGAACAGGAGCACCCTGGACAGGGTGAGTATGACACCCGCATCTTTATTATTTTCATTACATTGTATTGCTTTATTGTATAAATGCTAATATGCACATATTTATTATAGTGTCGATGACGTAATCAATCACATCAGGTGCGAAATCTGCACTTTCTGGGGCATTTCTGGCCCCATAGTGCTATTTAAAGACACAGGCTTGTAATTTCTGATGTTTGATCTTGTGTGATGACTTGCTTTTATGACAATTGGTTGATCCTGAAGAAGGGGGGCCTCCATGCACCCCGAAACGTTGACCTACAACCTTTTTGACTTTTTCTGCATAATTTGTATCCCGACTGCTATATGGATTTACAAAATATATATTTCTGATGAAATTCTCGTCTGGAGTGCTGGTTCTTCGCATGAACTCCACACCCAGGCACTTCACACCACTGGGTTGCTAATTTGGTGAAGAGGACTTACAGGAGCAGGATGACGAAAATGTGAGGATGAGGAGGACCCCAGCACCCCCTGGCAGTGTTCTGTGGAACGTGAGAGTACCTCATGTTTCTCTATTTCCACTACCATGACTGCTAGAGAAGGGCAACAGCAGCAGCTGAGCTATCCATTTAAGCCTGAAGTCTCTGATTAGCAGTTTCATGCAGACACCCGCTGAACAAAAGCGCCAGAACCAATGCCTCCACCCAGCAGCAGCTAAATTACCATGTGGTGGCATATCTCAAATCACCCCTCTCAAATGCCAACATGGACCCCATGGAGTTATGGCAGGAAAACTAAACATCTGCCCACAACTGGCAGAGTTAGCCATTTCCATGCTGTCATGCCCAGTCAGCAGGAAACTGAAAGGCTATTTAGTGAGGCTGGGGTTATTGTGACCCCATGGAGAACATAGCTTTCATGCCAAAATATGGAGATCCTCAAACTCAAAAATATGAATCAGGCCTGGATAACTTGAGCTTTCACCACTCCTGTGCTTGTTGCTACTGACTAGAACATTGATCCCCAAGGATGGGAACAGCCCTAAAGACTGTTGCTGGTTCTGCTGCTGTTACCCTCTCCACTGGCTGTCACCGGCTTTTAGGGTCTTAATGAGACTGCTGCTACCCCCCTACACTGGCTTTTACAGGCCTTAGAGGCTCAGATAGACTGTTGAGGCTGCTGCTACCCCTTCACTAGCTGCCACAGGTTTTCAGATGCTCAATAAGAATGCCGCTGTTATCTCCCTCCAATGGATGCCATTGGCCTTTAGGGACTCAGTGAGACTGCTACTGCTACTGTTACCCTCCTCCATTGGCTTTTACAGGCCTTAGGGGCTCAGAGAGACTGCTGCTGCTGCTACCCCTCTCCACTGGCTGTCACAGTTCTTATGGGGAGCAAAAAGTATGGTGCTACTACCCCGTTTAGTGGCTTACTGCTTATAGATACTGCTGATGCTGCTACCTCCCCCTGCCATGGGTCTTAGAGGCTCATAGAAACTGTAGATGCTCCTGATACCACCTTCAGTGGCTTTCACAGACCGTAGGGGCTCTATGAGATTGCTGCTGCTTCCCCCTGGTACTGGCTATCACAAGTCCTAGGGACTCTATGAGACTGATGTTGCTGTTAGGGGCTCAGCCAGTTTCCTGCTGCTGATGTTATCTTCCTTCACCTTCCTTCACTGGTTATCACAGGTTTAAGGACTCTGAGACTGCTTCTGCTTTTACCCTCCTCCTCTGGCTTTCACAGGTCTTAGGGTCTCAGGTATACTGATGTTGCTGCTTCTGCTGCTGCTTATACATTCCTCCACTGGCTGTCTCAAGCCTTTAGTGACTCAATTAGACTGATTCTGCTGTTACCTTCCTCCACTGGCTTTCACGGACTTAGATACTTAAAGCGACTCTTGCTGCTACCCATCTCAGAGAGAAGGGTAATTGCATTACCTTGTAGCTTATGTCTCCAGGAGACGAGATTCTCAACCACGAGCTCCCCAAGATAACTAAACCCGCAATACCCTACTTTCTTTCTAGGCTGCCACACAGAAAAGTACTGGGGTTTCGCTATTTCATAATGTCCTATTTAAATGAGAGACTCAGCCGACCCAACGGGCTGGTACCTAATTGTGATAGGAAGCTTTAATGATAGCATTAGCTGCTTAGATTGGCCTATGCTGTCACTGTGTGTGGTTATATGGGCTGGGGCACACAAAAGCAATCCTTGTGACAGCCTTTTGATGTTATTAAGCTCTGAATGATGCAACTGGCTGCGTGCTGGGATCCATCTTCTGATTGGACTCAGCTTGGCAAGACCAGCTGAGCAACTCTCTCCCGCCCCCTTCATTCCGATTGGTGGCTGCAGGCAGAGGGGCGTGCACATTATGCATGGGAATGCTGTTCCTTATTGCTCTCTATGTGATTACATTGTGTGCGCGTCATGTGACATGCATATCACGTGACTGATGAGTCACCTGCCTTCCTGTTTAAATACCGGCTTTTGGCTCCAATCTTGTTTCCCAGCTGAAGCTGCTACGGCGGTGAAACGTACGTAGGATAAGGACAAAGGCTGCGCCTTTTGTTTACTTCAAGGAACCCTGGCGGTGAGAACTGTTGGCTTCTGTTGTATTTGAGATACGCTGTTTTTAATCTTATATTTGTGAGTGCATTTCTTATTAAATATTAGTCTTTATTTGAATGAGCGCTCTGCACTAGATGGTTTTATTTATCTCCCACATGGTTAATCACACGACCGGATGGTCTTTGGTGCATACCTGAGGATATTAAAGCGTTGCAAAACTGCATCTGGGCATTGGAAGCTATACCCCCTCAGTGTGGAGCTGTGGAAGTTTGAGTCTAATTGCTGATCCTTATATACCCATTGTCATCATTCATTTGGTAAGAGGCCAGCTTTATTGGTGACTTCACGGTGAAGGTGCATGCGCTGTGGGACTGTTGAATCTTGATTTGAGTTATCACCTACTACCAGCTCTGTGTTTTACTACAGTTTTGGACTACTTTTGAGACGAAGGACTTGCTACACGTTGAGCTTTTTTACTTGGACTGCTGAGCGCGGTATTTTGTCTTTTAAATGCCAAATAATGACACCGCCCTGATCTGACCCGGTGCCCCATGCTTTCCCTCAAGACTCGGCATCCAAATTCTTTGACTCAGTCTCACTTCCCAAACTACCAGAAAACCATAAAGAGCATCTGAAAGCTGAAATCACAGTAGCAGAGATAATAAGAGTGATCAAAAGAATTAATACTTCTAGGGCACCATGGCCTGACAACTACTACTTTATACTACAATAAATACGCTACAGAGCTGGCCCCTCACCTATTAAGAATGTTTAATTCTCTTAAAGAACAGGGCGTGTTGGGTCAAACCTCCCTGGAAGCGTTCATAAGCATAGTCCCAAAGCCAGACAAAGATTACTCAAACACACAAAATTACAGACCCATTTCACTGCTCAATGTTGACCTCAAAATCTTGGGGAAGGTCCTGGTCTCTATAATTAATGAGTTTTTGGGCGCATTAGTGAGCAAGGACCAGGTGGGGTTTATTCCCCACAGACAAGCCTCGGACAATATCCGCAGGTTGCTCCATCTAATTGAGCTAGCCCAAAAGAGAGATATCCATAGCTTCCTTCTATCGTTACATATGCAAAAAGCATTTGACTCACTTTCATGGGACTATATGATCTATGCCCTCCAAAGATGGAGTTTTGGGGATAACTTTCTCACATGGATACACTCTATATACTCCTCCCCCTCGGCCAGGGTACAATATGGCAGTTTCCTCTCCAACCCGTTCACGAATAGTAGGGGCATCCGGCAAGGATGCCCTCTTTCCCCAATACTGTTTGTACTGGCCTCGTAGCCTCCAGCTATAGCTATCCGAACTAAGCCAAATATAAAGGGAGTGAAGCTGGCAGGGTACCACCATAAAGGGTCCCTATTGGCTGATGACATTATATTAATCCTCTCGCAGCCCCATTTCTCGCTACCTAATGCACTGCAAATGGAAGACTTCTCTAGGATATCAGGCCTCAAAATCAACAAAGAGAAGTTGCTAGGAATAAACTTAAACACCCCCCCCCCCAGGCCCTAGGAGCTCTCTAGTCTAATTTCCCTTTCCACTGGGAACCAGGGGCATTGTCATATCTAGGAGTTACTATTACACCTCACTACCACTCGATGTACCAGGCTAACTACCCCCCTCTTCCGCTCCCTAAAATCTATGCTGGAACCATGGCGAGGGCATGAGATCTCATGGATAGGGAGGATAGATACAACAATGATGACCCTGCTGCCCAAGTTGGTAGAGCTCCCAGTTTATATCCCTCCGCACCAGACAAAAACATACAGAATAGCATCATGAAATTTATCTGAGGAAACACCAGACTGAGGGTAGTCAAGACAACCAAGTTTAGGCACAGAAGAGAGGAAGGCCTGGGAGTTCCATCAAAAAGTACTATCTGGCAGCGCAGATTGCACAACTTTATAGTCTGCATCTGAAGACGGAGATTCCGCTATGGGTGTCTATGGAGACCCTCGCATGTGATCCCGGCCCTATACATAGTTTAATATGGACTCTACTAGAGATGGCAATTTTTTTGAAAAATTAGATTAGTCCGATTCTACGAATTTTCCGGAAAAAATTGTTGCGGTCCGAATTTATTCGCAGCGACTCACTATTAAAAACAGCTATTTCTGGCCTTCCGAGGGCCTCAATAGGGTTTCCTTCCTGTTTTTAGGATGTCTCACAGATGGGGGGAAGACTTCAGAAAATGCTTGACAACTAGGTTGAACGCATGTGCCATACAGGGCATGTACAGTTATGTACAGTAATAGACAAGCCGTTATTTCTAATATTTGTGGATTCCATAACTACAGGGTTTGTTCCGATGGATTGGCGCTTGGCAAATGTGGTGCCAATATTCAAAAAGGGATCTAGGGGGGAACCTGGGAACTACAGACCGGTAAGCTTAACATCTGTGGTGGGCAAGCTGTTTGAAGGTTTCTTAAGGGATACTATCCTGGAGCACCTTGGGGAAAATGGCCTTATTACTCCATATCAGCATGGAGGAATCGCTCCTGCCAGACAAACCTGATCAGCTTTTATGAGGAGGTAAGTTCAAGATTGGATCAGGGGGAGTCATTGGATATCATATATCTTGACTTTTCTAAAGCATTTGATACTGTGCCACATAAAAGGCTGGTACAAAAGATGAGAATGCTTGGACTGGGGGAAAACGTGTGCAGATGGGTGGGAAATTGGCTTAGTGATCGGAAGCAGAGGGTGGTTATCAATGGTACACACTCAGATTGGGTCACTGTTACTAGTGGAGTACCACAAGGGTCAGTTCTGGGACCAATTCTCTTCAATATATATATAAATGACATTGGGTATGGATTAAACAGTAAAGTCTCAATCTTTGCAGATGATACTAAGCTGAGTAAAGTAATTAATACAAAGGAGGACAACAGGCAACTTCAAACAGATTTAGATAAATTGGAAGCATGGACAGTTAAATGGCAAATGAAGTTTAACACAGATAAATGTAAGGTTATGCACATGGGAAGGAGAAATCTGTGTCATGATTACACACTAAATAAAGAAACACTTGGTAAAACAACAATGGAAAAGGACCTAGGGGTTTTAGTTGACAATAAGCTCAACTGTAGTAATCAATGCCAGGCAGCTGCTGCCAAGGCAAACAGGATCATGGGGTGCATCAGGAGGGGCATAGGTGCTCATGACCAGAACATCATTTTACCCCTGTACAAGTCACTGGTCAGACCCCATATGGAATACTGTGTACAGTTCTGGGCACCTGTGCTTAAAAAGGACATATCAGAACTGGAGCGCGTTCAAAGAAGGGCAACAAAGTTAATAAAAGGAGTGCGGGGGCTAGAGTACCCGGAAAGATTGTCCAAGTTAGGCTTATTTAGTCTAGAAAAAAGACGATTGAGGGGTGATCTAATAACTATGTATAAATATATTCGGGGTCAATACAAGGATCTGTCCCACAATCTATTTATACCCCGGAGTGTAACCATAACCTGGGGGCATCCACTAAGGTTAGAGGAAAGGTGCTTTCTCCACCGACATAGGAGGGGATTCTTCTCTGTAAGAGCAGTGAGACTATGGAACTCGCTGCCAGAGGAGGTAGTAATGAGGGATACATTAAAAATGTTCAAAAGTGGCCTTGATGCCTTCCTGGCATGTAATAACATTTCCGGCTATGGCTACTAGACCACTGGAAGGAGTTAAACAGGCTGAACTGGATGGACTAAAGTCTTTATTCAGCCTTACATACTATGTTACTACTATGTTACTATGGCTTCGCTGATGGATTGCTGGCTGGATGACTGACTTGTAGGAGGAGCAGGAGCATATGGAGTGACAGAGGATGGGTATGATGCACAGCTACCTTCGGCTGAGGTGCTGAAGCCTTGGCTGGCTGAAATTGGGAGCGGTGTGCCACTGGGTGACACAGCAGGCTGGACCACCACTTTGGTGCCTTGGTTCTCCCCGGCTGCTTTATGGTGATGCTGCATATGTAGCTGCAGGGCTATGGTGCCAACATTGGGGCCCTGGACACACTTCACCTTCTGCCTACACATCTTGCATGTGGCCAGGTTACCCTCCTGCGGATGCTTGATGAAAGACTGCCACACTACCGAGTAGCTAATTTTCCCACCAACAGTCCACTACTACTGCCAATGACTCCAGGAACCCCTGCTCCACTACCTCCCAGGAAGGTAGCCTGCTGCGCAGCAGGTGGTCTTCCCCGCCCCGAGCACGTTTGGCTCCAGATAACCCAATTCTGCCACCATTCTGACTGCCAACCATACTACCACCTTGCTGCCTCAGCTGCTGACTCAGGGGCAACCTGGGACCCTCTTCTCCTGATAATGATGAAGACCCTTTTGCACCTGGCTCCCAAATGCGATCAACTTCATCATCATCATCATCGCGTTGTGTTTGCTCCCACCCCCCTTTATTCATTTATATTGCCATTAGCACAAGCAGGGAGGAATTCAGTCAATATGGATCTCTCCCTGTGAAGTGTTCTAAAGGGAGGCTGGCAGCTTCCCAGGTGAGTAGCTCTCAGATATTTGTCTGCATTGCATGTCCCAATGTTGGGGACTCAAAATTAGGAGTAGGGACCCACTAAACACAGAGTGCCTTGTCGGGGCAGTGTGGCTTCCACATGTATCTGCAGATATATGCAATCAAATCTCTGTCTTTCCACATAGCTAGACATGTTTGTTGCTTGATATTTAGATGATGAGAGGGTTAAACTGGGTGGTAAATTAAATCCCAGGCCCTGAATAATAATAATAATTTTGTATAAATAATAGTGATTGAGCTGCTCCCACCCCCCTTACTCTTAAAAGATAAATGGTAGCATTCGGGATGCCCCCCAATGAAAGTGAATTACTGCTGAAAATTTTACAACGTGACTTTTGTTGCAAAATGCAAAAGGTAAGTAGCCAGGTACTCTTAAAAGATAAATGGTAGCATTCGGGATGCCCCCAATGAAAGGCAATGACTGCTGGAAACTTTACAACGTGACTTTTGTTACAAAATGTAAAAGGTAAAGATGCAGGTACTCTTAAAAGATAAATGGTAGCATTCGGGATGCCCCCAATGAAAGTGAGTTACTGCTGGAAATTTTACAACATTTTGTTACAAAAAGCAAAAGGTATGTAGCCAGGTACTCTTAAAAGATAAATGCTAGCACGCGTTTTAAAGAATGACACCAGGAAAAGGAAAAGCTTAATAGGCAGGTGTGTTATTAACACTAAATAGGCTTGAAAGCTAATGCAAACACTGTAAACTGTCCCTGTCTCTCTCTGTCACTGTCACTGCCTCTCTCCTTCTCTCCCTGGCTCTATCTGCCCCTCGTTCTATCTTCCTCTCCCTCTATCTATCTATCTATCTATCTATCTATCTATCTATCTATCTCTCGCTCTGTCTCTGCATGACCCGTTCTTGCCGCAATACACTGCTGAAATGAGCTTCCGCAAGATGGCCGCCGCTTATATAGGGCTGTGACATCATTGGGAAGCCTAGCTGCTGATAGGCAGCATTTGATGCCTACCCAGGATTCTTTGCCCCATGGGACATGTCCTGACATGTGGATCCACCATTTTAGATGGCCTGGACTGCAGTAAATTTTTAAGTTTTAAGTATGAGTTTTAAGGAAGCGATTCGAGCGATCGTATCGCGGCGATATTCTAATTAGTTTAGAATCGAAGTTTTCCTGAAATTCGTTACTAATTTGGATTTGTCAGATTCGATTCGCTCATCTCTAATATCTACTATCACTAACAGGTATTCTTGCTTTTTCCCAATTTAGGCATGTGAGTGAAGTAAATTTACAAATGCGTAAATGGTGAAGTTGGATAGACCAGGTGTTCATGTGTAGCTTTTCTAGGGCAGTTGGAATTACTCCTGATGCATGTAATGCACCTGGACACATATTGTTTGATCAGCTTTTTTGCTCCTGTGATGCAAAAATAATTTTTAAGTGCTTTTCCATTTTCCAGCCTGTGTGGCCTACCCCATGGTACTGAGCAGTAAAAAGTGGGGCACTGCCTTACATGGTTTCCCCTCTTTGCACAGAAGACCAGTACGGTTCTTCTGGGCACCTATTTTCTCCTATTCTTCTAGATCTTCCCAACTGGCCACATCTTGTAGAGTACTAAACATGTTATCAAGTGAACATGGACATTTGGATTTGAAACATGTTAACAGTGAACATGGACATTTGGATTTTTGGTTGTGAGTGGACTTTGTAGTTCTTGCTCTTTAGCTATTGTCTCAGAAAATGAATTTCTTCTGGCTTCCTTGGTTTGGGTTCTAGTGTGTGCTCTGCCATGTATCACAGCAACCTTTCTTGGCAAGGTAAGAACAAACAAAGAATTGCTGACCAAATCTGAGTTTGAGATCTGTTGCTACCACCTGCTGCTAAAAAATCCCCTCCTACTCCATATGACCCCACAGTCAAAAACACAGCATACACATAACATGCATCAGAGTGTATATTTACAACTTTGAAAAGGTCACTTTCTCTAGTTAGGGCAATAAGTTCAGCTGCCTGGGCTGCCTGGTAAGGAATTGGACTTGACTCACAATGTCTGGCAAGTGAACAATGGCATGTCCTGCTTGGTACATGTGGTAATTGGGCCTAAAACAGGAGTCAGCTACAAAAACATCTATGGCCACTGGATCTTCAAGTGGTGTTGACTGTAATTCAGCACAGGGGGAAGTTGTTGGACAATTTGTACGCAATCAAGTTGTGGCACTAGTTCATCTAGCTCCCCTTTAAGACCTAGCAGTGCATTTGGAATTGGTGCAGGGCCTTAATTGATGGAGCTGTGTTTGAATTCTAGCTGTGGGTCACACAGTAGAATGACCTCATACCCATATGCTGTGTGTGTATGTTTTTCAACAAAAAGGAAACCTTGTCTGGTGTGTGTGACACAATCTTACTGCTCCTGGGTTAGGACTCCTGCCATGGTTTTACAATATTTAGGTGAAAACCTATGAAACACTTTTCAATAATCTGGGAGGCCAAGACCAGGAGTCATAACTAAGGGATTTTTTTTAAATACACAGGCATTACACATTTTATCAGACCATTTAATGGTGTTTAGTTTATCGACATGCATTTTGGCTCTCAAAATGCTGTCATATTAGGAGCAGTATGGAATCCATTGGCGGCAGTAACCAATCACATCAAGAAAGGTTAGCATGTCCTTCTTGGTAATTGGGCAGGGAAGACCCACGACAGCAGCTATTCTCTTATGGCTTATCTCTCTTTGTCCCTGGAAAAGCACAAAACCCAAGCATTCAACCTTTTCCTGACACCACTGCATTTTCTCTTTAGACACTTTAAAACCACATGCACATAGGGTTTGCATCAACTCAATACCATCTATCTGGGCAGCCTCCCTATTTTATTGCACAGCAGCAAGGCACCTGCATAGAGCACTATCACTGAACCACAGCTGGGTGTCCAGGCCCTGACTGTTTACCCGAGAACAATGGCAAAAACTATGGGTGAATCAACAAATTCTTGTGAGAGCTTAGCTCACGTTAAGGTCTCACCTGTGTTATTATTTGCAAGCTGGGTGGGGAACACATCACAGTGAAACAGTGATGAGGTAGGCAATACCATTAATGCGGAGGGCAACGAGGAGTGTAATTGTGATTTGGTAGTCTACATACCAGACATAGACAAGATGGAGGCAAATACACTCTCCAGGACATCGCTGGATTTCAAGCAGTGGTGAATAAAGAATGAAGTGTTTATACCATTGATGGACAAGAGGGGGGAATGAAAGTAGACCTGTTCACGACCCAGAATAACATGAAGGTACCACATTTCTTCTACTGGGAAGCATCTAGTAAGGGGGTATGCACTGAGCCAATTATGGAATTACAATGTTGTATCTGTTTTTGCTAGCATTCCTTTACACATTCCTACAGAAATTGGAAATATCACCAGTGCAGACCATTGCAATCCTGTCCTTTTGGTTATGTAGACCAGGTTTCCTTAGTGGCTAATGATGGCATATGAGCCGGTTACCTCCATTAGATACCAGATATTATGCAAATGTTAGGGATTCATCTGCATCCAACTACACTAGCCGCATGGGTGGTCAAGACCATAAAAAGGCACATTGGCAAATGTCGAAAGAACTCATGAGTGCAGCACATTCTACCCAAGCAGAGGCAACTTTGTGGGTTGCAATTGGAGAAGTGTCATTAGACATTATCAAATTGAGTTTGACAGCATTCTTGTTGAAAGTGAAAGAATACAATTGCAGGTCTGTACAGATAAGGCTGAAACCTTGCTGAGGGCAATAACGAGTTAAACTAACAAAACATACTTTTATATTTGGAAATAATTTATGCAGCACTTGCAAAGCGCAGCAGTTGCAAAGCAAGATTGCATAGTTAATGATGTACTAAAATTCCTGCAAGCAGGACTGAATGCAAGCTTAGGCTTGAGAATATTAAAAGTCCATATCTCTGCAATCTCTGCACTGAGTGAGATATTGTAAGCAACTCACCCCTCATAGTAAAGTTCACCAGGGTGGTGATGAAAGTTAGACCTCCAAAAGCACAAACCTCCCTTCAGTGGAACTTGTCAGTGGTCCTGCATTTCTGCTGTGGTAACTGTTTTGTTTTGCTAGAGCAAGGGTGCTCAATATTATTGGGCTAAGGGCCATATTGTCTCATATCAAGGGGCCAGGATAAAATGTAAAAAGACAGTTTAATTAAGATAAGCTTTAACTTTACAACATTGCATAGGCTTTTTTGTACCGATGTAGCCACCTTTAGTCTTTCTCATGGCTTACAACAAATAGTTACTAGTTGAAATATCTTGTCTGGATCAGATCATGAATGTAAAAGTTCCTTACTTTTTTAGAAGTAAAAAGTGCCATTGACTTTTATTGGTTTCCTAACAGGTGATTCAGTAAAAGTGACATTCCCAGACATTCTTAACCTAAAGTGAATTTTTTATAACTGATAATGAATTGAAGCCACTTCTTTTTGTAATTCCTTCACGACTGTAATCCAATAAGAGGCTTTGAATTATTACTTCAGTTAGTAATATGTATGCTTTATGAATGTATTTTGCACTATATGCAATCTGTTGCTATTGGCAGCCATACATCATGTCTGTACACCAACATTTGAGCGCTTTCTATTAGATTCATATAGGAATCCTTAATCCATTAATCTAACAGAAATGTAGTCAGTGTCATCTGGAGCAGAGGAGTGTCACCAGCACTGAAAACCCAAATCAATCTAATAGAAATGCCATGGGTGTCACCAGGAGCAAAGGGTGTCACCAGAACAGGAGCCCCCAAATGTATCGATCAGGAATGCCATGGGTGTCAACGGGAGCAAATGGGGTGTCACCAGCACAGGGGTCCCATATTAATCAAACAGAAATACCTTTGGTGTCTGTAGGAGCAGGAGAGGTGGCACTCTGACCAGGACCAGACAAAAGATGAGTGTACTGGGTGACCTTGGAGTATCAAACATCACAAATTTGCAATGCCCCATAAAGATTGAAACCACTGCCTTAGAGTCTATATAGGGAGGTGGTTACCGCAATGTAATGAATGGCAAGGAGCTTCAGTCAGGGTTTAGGTCTGCTTGTAAAAGAGGTTACATTAAAAACAAATCATTGATTGCATGGAATGGGAACATTATGATGTGACAGCAGTTGACAGATGTGACCCCCCCCAAAAAAAAAAAAAATTGTGCGAAATGTTGAATGTGTTTACCAGTGTTTATGCATTTGCAATTGAAGGAAACATTTTTAGTACCCCCCCCCCCCCTTTAGTGGTTGCAATGTGAAAAGCAGCTATAACTGTAATAAGATAACCTAAACCAAATAAGCCAGAGTAAACATATTTTGACAAAAAGCTTAATTAAAGCCATATGGGGATATGTTAAGTTTGGCTATATCTGTATATGCGAAGATAAGCAGATGTGAGGCAGGAAATGGGGGGTGAACAGGGAAGAGGTGAACTTATCAAAGGTTCAGATAAAGATTCAGGCTGCAAACAGGTTATGATCATATATAGATCTGTCCCCTTTTGTTACCGATAACCATGTTTTGAATAGCTTGCTAGATTTGTAAAAGGTTTATCCTAAATATTTTCAGGAGCAATATTACAGTCACCCATAGATTACTGATTACTAGCAATAATAAATGGAAGAAGAAACCGCTATGGTTTACTAGGGAAGTCAGCACTATAGTAAAAGAAAAGAAGTCTGCCTACAAGAATTGTGAAGAAAGTGGAAGTGTAGCTGACAGAGGCGTATAAAATTAAACAGCAGGAAATAAAACTGATTATAAATGCTGCTAAAGGGCAAAAGGAGGAATAAATGGCCAAATCTATGAAGAGGGGAGATAAAACCTTTTTCCAATATATTGGTGACAGAAAGAAGAAAAACAATGCAGTCTCAGAAATTAGAAACAGAAAATAATTATATTAATGGAGATAAGGCTGTGTCTTACCATCTGAATAGCCACTTTTGTTCAGTATTTTTTGATAGTGGCTTTCAAACCCATGGCAGGTATGGCCATAGCACAGCATCTAGCTGGGAGAGCCAAGCCCCAGAGTTTTTGGAGGCTGACGTCTTAGCCAAGTTGACACATCTAAAGGTAAATGAGGCAATGGGTCCAGATGGAAATCACCCCAGAGTTCTAAGGGAAAAAAGAGTTGTGATTGCCGCCCTGACTGATTTACTAAACCATTCCCTTTTAACTGGTGAGGTTCCAGATGATTGGAGAATGGCAAATGTCGTACCAATCAAACGATTGAGTAGGGAGGAAGCCAGTAATTACAGGCCAGTTAGTTTAATATCTATAGAGGTCAAACTAATGGAAACTCTCCTAAAAAAACTAAAGTAAAAAAGTAATTCCCCATCCAAAAATTAGCAACCTGCTGGACCCAAAAACAACACGGCTTCACTGAGGGAAGATCATGTCAGACTAATATTATTGATTTCTTTGACAATGTCACTAAAGTGTTAGATGACGGTGGTGTTGTGGATATCGCCTATCTGGCAAAGCAAAGCCTTTGACACTGTACCACATAAAGAGCTCATAGGTCAGTTAATTGAAGTTGTTTTGTATATATATATATATATATATATATATATATATATATATATATATATCACACTTCCATTCATGTCATGAATGCTCTCCTTACAACAAACAAAACAATTAAAAGAATAATCATAATGATTATAATACAGTACAAACATTTACAGATGAATCGACAGATATGGAATAGATGGTCCCCAGTAGTGGTGGAGAGTCTTTCCAGTGGGAGCTCTGCCTCTGGCTGTATATTTTTGATCAGTAAGTTACTAAGTCAGTGGAAATGGAGATTGGCAATGGGTTGTATTTGGTAGCGTGTTATTCACATGTTACCAGCCAAGAGTGATGGTTGGAAAAGCAATACAGGGTGTTGATGGGTTGTTAAGAATAGAGGTGGTGACACATTGGGAGTGGGCTTTAATTGGACCAAAACCCACTAAACTTGTGAAATGCATTTGCCCAAAGCCCCTGCCATACTCCCTTGTTAGGTTGTAGAACTAGAAATAGATAGTTTTACTTTTAAATGGTCCTGGAATACTGGATCCATCAGTCACAGGGGTCAGGCCTCAGTACACCCCTTCATTGTAATGAATTAAGAGAGCATGGTAGAGTTCTTGTGACTGATGGCATGTTTCAAGGCAAACACACCATCAATCAAGACTCCATATTTGAGCTCCATGTGGTGGGGGATTTGTGCATTTTTGTTGTTTTTTAGGGTGGTCAATCTCTTTAAAGTGAAACTATAGTCAAAAATCACCATAGTTCTGCATTACTGTATAGCAGTGGGGCAGCAAGACCCAGGCTGCCCCGCTGCTCATCGCTGACACTAAAACAAGAAACCAGGCACCTGGATACTCAAAGCTTCTGGGCCTCTTCTGCAGCCTATCAGCATCGTGGCCAGTGCTGATAGGCTCACCCGCTGGCTGTACTGATAGGCTGCTGATGTTCCCACCGCGAGCAGCCTATCTGCACTGCCAGCAGGCGAGTCTATCAGTATTGGCCACAATGTTCATAGGCTGCCACGGAAGAGGCCCCGAAGCTGGACACGTGGTTTCTTGTTTTAACAGCCTGGGTCGTGCTGTCCCGCTGTTAACTAGTACTTCAAAACTACGGTCATTTTTGTCTATAATTCTGCTTTAAGTTGAAGTAGAGAAGTATCATTCGGATGTGGTGGTTGTCAAGGGTGGTGTGTTGAGGGGGGGTAGAACCAATGGCAAGCACACGGGAGAAGTGCAAATAGCGTCTTCTTGCACCTATTTGCGCCTTCTATAAAGGAGATCTGCTGTATTCAAGCAGAAATAGACCTGCCCCATGTGCATTTGGCCAGCTAACTGCTTAACTGCTTCAGTTGGTCCACCATGTTTCTCCTATTTACTGTTATCCCCATAGCAATTTGATCTCTCCAGCTGTGTTTTCTGTGAAGCTCTATTCACCACTTCGAAGTGTATTCTCTGGAGAACCTGTCTCCTGCATTTTTTGAGGGGATATTCTGATTCCAGTTAACTCTTAAAGTTTTTTTTTTGTTTGGCCCAATGTTTTGTTCCAGATGTTTTCTTTTAACTGTCATTGTTTTATTGTTTGTGTTTTATGCTAAACTTTGGGGCCCAATAACCACATTTTTCCAACAAAAACAAAAAAAGATGGAAGAGGATGAGGTGAGTATGCTAAGATCTAACCTGTATTTATGTGCCCAAGTCAAAGTAATCCAACACTGACCTAGCTCCTAGCGCATGTGTAGCCACGAGTGTGGCGCCCGTCAATGGTGCTGTCACGTACTGGTGCTGGTGCGGCTCAAGACGGCAGCGTGAAGTCAGAAGATGGCCAACACTGCCAACAAATATGTGTGCCTACGCACCTGGCAGTGTGGCTGGGAACACAAATATAGATGGTATAACAAAAAATTGTGTTCCTAAAAAGAATTAACAAAAAATAAATAGTAGCATTAGAGGATGGCATGAGTATAGGAGGGCTAAAAAAGGCTATTTCATGTAACTAAGAAGAAATATTAGCAAATATATCATGAAGAAAGATCCTGATTCCTGGAAAAGAGTATAGCACAAAATATGTTAGGAACTGTGCTAAATAGATATTAAAGCAGGACAGTAAAAATGGAATAACTGGCCCGATTTAGTATGCAGACAATTATTGGTAAGTCCAAACATAGTAAACCACAAATACAGCTGATAAATAAAGGGGTCTTGAGCGCTCTCCCAAACCCAGAAATGTCCAAAATGCCAAAGTCAAAAGATGGTTGCTCGTCATCACAGTAGCCCAGAGTAAAGTACAATATCAAAGAATAGGGGCATACCTGGGTGTGTTTCTTCCATGTAAGCATCCTAATGCATGAAGTGAGTATCCAAAGCTGCACAATATGAAGGGAAGAGAGTAGGATGCTGGCCAAGAAGGTGATTCAGATCCTCATCCAGAAGCATAATGCAGACAAGGCAATACACATAAAACTTGAGTAGAGGACCATCAGATCGGACACCATTGATGCTTTGCATAGGCATAACGATCAAGTTGATTCCTAATGGTAAGGAATGTTCCTCTGTATATGTGTATCTACCATCCATCTCCCATGATATAATCTTGGGGAAATTGCACATTTGCTTTACATATCAATTTTAAATCATTTGTTCCCTCTCTGATGTTTATAGATTTATAGAAAGAGAAATATTAATCTCTGGGATTATTTGATCTGTAATCATAATCATAAAATCCCAGCGCTCCCTTTTCTTGATGGTTTATTTGTAAATTACTTTGATCTAGGAAAGTCAAATAATTTTTGGCCTTAAACCAGATGTCTGTTTCAGAACAGCCATTTTTGGCAGTATTAATCTGTTCCAAACCAATATTTCCTGATCATTTATCTGGACCCTCTCCCTTTATTGCAATACTCCAAAACCATATATTTTCTATTGCACATGCACATGAATCTGTTCTATTGTTATGAATAAAGGTTGCCTGTAAATGCGAAAATGTAGTTTTCGTGTCTATACGAGCTTGGATCTTTATGTCATTATTGTATACAAATGTTATTTCAACACCCATAAGTATAACCATATCCTATACAGATGTTGCCCAAAATATCAATTGTGCCATCAAGAGGAGAATTTTTCCATTCTGTTACATCCCATCTTCTTTTCCTATAAAATGAAACATTCTGTTCTGGTGTTAATACAGTCTCTAAGACCCTTATTCATCAAGCGATAGCGCCAGGTAGTGTCTGACGAGCGCCAGGTAGCGGCAGCTAACGGCGACTACCGACTCAAGTACGCCCGGCGGCGGTCACAATGACGCATTTATCAAGCTAAATGAGGCTAGCGCCGGCGAGAGCGACGGCTAGCGCGGCATTCATCATGAAGCCGCCTGGACCGAACAGCGCCGCTGCAAATTCCTTCACAGCGACACGTATTACCTGGCGCTACCTGCCGCTCTCCCATACATTTCAATGGCAGACGCTGCAATGATTGTTTTTAGTGGTTTTTGTGGTTTTTTCTTTGGTCCCAAATTCAACACATGTTTATATTGATATGTTTTAATAATCTGGCTGGTTATTTTTATGTATTTGAAGTTTTTATTATTTTTCACAATGTAATGTTGTGAGTGACATGGGTATTGCATCTCCTCCACCCAAACTCATTGGCATCAAAATCGCTTGTTTTCAACACAAACGGGGCTTGTAAAGCTATTTTGTAGCCTGTCAGGTTGGGCGGTCACGTTCGCTCTTCGAAATTGTCAGCGCCCAAGCTATTCGGCAGCCCTGTCTTTGATGAATCTGTGTTGGTCAGTGTTTGTGCAGTCGCTGTTTTAATTCGCTATGTGGCGGCGCGAGCGTGGCTGTGCCTCGCTGCGCTGCGTTGTGCGGCGCTGTGCTGTTCATACATGTGCCCTTCTGCCATTTGCAAGGAATTCACTTCCCGCGACCCCAGTCGTTGTTAATGAATACACTGTAGTTGTGAGCGTGGCTGCCCACAGATTGCAGGATTAACATTCAGTCGTACCAGCTCATAACAACCCGTTATGCATTCTCATGTGTGCCACATTTTCAGGTAGTTGTCTACTTTGATTGTGTGATGACTTTTTGATTGATTCAGATTTGTATATGTAAGGCCCACGGTGTATGCTTTAGAAGGACCTATGCATTACAGTATGTAGAATCCCCTGCTAAATCAAGCTAAGAATTCTTGGCGTCTTTGGCCCTAGCTTGTTTTGCAGCGTCATTTTAATGTATTTCCGCCACTTAGCGTGTACATAGCTGATATTAGCTTGTCCCTGTTGCGCGCATGTTTGCTTTTGAATTTGGAAGCACAGTTGCTTGCGTCATATCCGGTTCCGGGATCCTCCTTTGCGTTTCAACGCCACCTTAAGGTAAAACTGTCTAGCGCTTATGCCAATAGCTTGTTTTTCTGCGTCATTTTAATGTATTTCCGCCACTTAGCTTGCACATAGCTGACATTAGCTTGGCCCTGTTGCGCGCATGTTTGTGTTTGAATTTTGAAGCACAGTTGCTAGCGTCATATCCGGTTCCGGGCTCCTCCTTTGCGTTTCAACGCCACCTTAAGGTAAAACTGTCTAGCGCTTATGCCAATAGCTTGTTTTCAAGCGTCATTTTAGTTTTTCCGCCACTTAGCTTGCACATAGCTGCGAATAGCTTGTTGCTGGTGCGCGGAGCGTTTTTTTTTTTTAAACTTTTTCCCAATGTCGCTTGGGTCATTTCCGGTTCCTGTTTCCTCCTTAGCGTTTCCAATATGATGCCCAGAAGGCGAGTCATGCGCCTCCCCAGCTCCTCCTCAGACTCCGACCCCACCACCCCTCTCCCACCTCCCCAACCTACCTCACCTTCCTCAAGCACCACCCCTCCCACCCCTTCCCCTCCTGGGCCTATTAAGGCCAAGCGCACCCGGGTGGATAGTCGAGTCAATGGCCAGGTGGTAAAAGTGAGTATTTTTTTGTTTGTCTTTTTAGCTGAAAAGTTTCAGAACACACAGGGGGGATTGGTTATGACAAATTTTGCTTTTAATAACACATTTGAGCAATCCCCGTGGGGCATCCCCATTGTGGATGTCCTGCTGGGATGCCCCCCCTGGAGGGCCCTAAATATTACCTCAGTCCCGTCCCATCTGTGCATGCGTTAGCTGCGGATGCCTATTGCGCTTACCTCTAGCAGGGTGTACCCCTGCGGCAGACATATTGTAATTTTGGGTGCAGGCGCACTCCCTGTTAGAGTCAAACGCCACATACCAACTTTGCCGTGCATACCCAGCTGAGCTGGTATGCACGTCCCAACGGCCTTGTATGCGCATGCCACAGCGGCGCAGAGCCCTGTGTTTTGCTGGGGGAGTGACGTGGGAGTGGCCTCAGTGGTGTATTTGTGGCCTTCCAAGGGGGTTGCAGACAGCGGACCACCCACAATTGGTGTGGCCCACCAAAGTGCACACAAACCCAGAATAGTCATAATCCTGGGTGTGGGTCCACTTTGATGTGGTCTATGTATAACTGTTTATGACTGTTTTCTGATGTCATGTATTTATGTTATTTTGTTTGTTGTTTTTTCATAGGACTTCTGCCTCGCCGAATATGACTATGCCCGTGGAGGAAAGAAACGCATAGCCATGGAGGTGAAGGCCACAGTGTCCCGACGCTTCCAGACCGAGCTCACAATCCGCTCGATCCAACAAAAGTGGTCCGATTTCAAGCGCCGGGACCCTGAAGGCGTGTACCGCCTATATGATGCCTACGCATCAGGTAAGTTAAAGCTTATGTTATGTTTTGCCTTTGTGCAGAATCATCTGCTAAGCTCTGTCCATTTGTGCTCTTTAGATTAATTATTTTCTTTCACCCCCTCCACACAGATAAGCGTCCTCCCCTGGGGAAACGTGGGAAGGGATTCCTCCCCCGAACCAGGCAGGCGGACTCGGGGGAGTCATCGGGGGAGGGTCCCTCCCGCGGGTCCTATTTAGAGGACCCAGGGGAGGAAGGGGATGACGCCCCAGAGGAGTGTGCTGCTGGGGGGCTGGCTGGATCAAGCCTCAGCTCCTCACACTCTGAGTGTGAGGAATCTCACCAGGCCAGGTGCCACTCTCAAGCAGGGAGTGAGAGGGAGGAGGGTGGCCCTTTGCCTGGTGGATCTTCCGACCAGAGTGTGAGGAGCCAAGGCTCCCTGCCTCCTCCTCAGAGCCCTCCCTGGGCTTCAAGTGGCGCTTCATCCCCTGGTGAGTGTACATTTTTTAATTGTTAGTCTGTGACAGGTTTCATCTTGCAATGTGTCCTTAGCCCTTGCCATTCCTCTCTAATTTGCAGGGCATCATATAGGCGGCACCTCCATGGCATTTTGGCGTAGGATTCTCCACGGGCATAGTCATGGTAAGTGTTATTGGTTACCCATCACATTCCCAATGTTATTACATTCATTCAAGTGCACCCAAAAACATTGATGGTGCTCGGTTTCTGTAAGCTTCCAGGACCAATCACATCCCTCACCCAGGGCCCCCCACACCCAAAAAAAACCACAAAACTCCTTACCTCTTTGGGGGTTGGCAAAGCCACCGTCCAAGCCTCCTGTGTGACACTGTAGATGTGTGTGCGCCTGCGCTCTTTTTCAAAATGGCCTGCGCGTCCGCACACACTCGAGGAGTGATGTGTTGAAGGCAGCGGGCGCGGAGTAAGTTGGCTCATGCAAATTGTGTGGCTCGGCCAAAGTGGACCCAAACCAAGATTAGCAGCAATCCTGTGTATAGGCCCACTTGTAACAGACACATGTTTCCTGGTCCATTGTCACAGCTGGTTTGATAAGGTACCCTAACCTCACAAACCCCACTACAGTGCTAGCCAACTGTCAACCACCCCTATGTTTCTGCCAACACCATGATGGGTGTTTGCATTTCTTTTCTTGGGTTAAGTTGTTCCCGCTCCAACATGTGGCCCACTATTAACATTAGCCAAACAACTGCAAAAGATTCCTTTAAATAGCACTGTCTATGTTATTTGCACATTCTCTTTAGGGATACATGTGTGAAGCCTTACAAATTGACATTAACTCATGGTCCAGGAAATATGCTAATTTAGGTCAACCTGTATGTAACCATGCAAGCCTTTGCATTTTCAGACTCAATAACCAGATGGATGTCAAATAGTCATGTGTCATTTGCCCACTAATTGTGTTTTTGCCTTTTGCTTTATGTTAACAGATGTTGCGACGCAGACGGAGCCAGAGACCCTCCTCCCCACCCCAGCTCCAGGGACGGCCAGCAGCATGGGCCCCCGCCACAGCTGCGATGGTGAGTACATCCCACTTCATATGCCTAAAGACTTGTGAAACCTATGTCTTCTAGTCACATCAGCAGCCAATTTAAATTTACCTATGTGTTAATTTCACACACATCTCTATTCAATGTGTTGGCACAATAATCCAACATGCCTGTTTGCATGCTTGATTGTTGGCTCACATCCTTCATTAGGCCCCATAGAGACTATTTTTGCGTTAGACACAACCAAATGGGCCCGATTAGGTCTGGACCTGTCACATTATAGGGTAAACTCGTGGACTCGTTCGGACTTAGGCCCTGATGTTTGGCTGTTACTAAACACAAAAATGGACACACAGGGAATTAGACCTTCTTTGCTTCCCAAGAGTTAAACTGGAACAACAACCAGGATTTTGACTTTCCTGGGTGTTGTTCCACTACGGTGGGGCACCCCTGATCGGCACCGCTGTGTGACAACCCCCTGAACTCACTTTGACTCCAACAAATGTACAAGCCATTGCAAATTGCCTCCTCCTCCGCCTCCCCCGCGCCCCTTTTTACGGGGGCGTGCCTGCGCCGGCAATTCACAGACGGCCGGCGCAGGCACGCACACGTCTAGAGGGGCACCAGGGAGGGCCCAGCGGCACTGCCACACAGAAACTGAGGTAGGTATTTTGGGGTTTGGGGGGGGTTTCACACCCAGGGACATCCCGATCTTGGATGTCCCGCAGGGAGGGAGGTGATGGGGCAGGGAATCTGATAGATTCCCGGGCCGATCACCCGTGGGTGTTGGTACACTTTAAGCTAAAATGTATGCTTGGGATGTGTTGTTCACATTCCTGCCAGTCAATAGTACTCATATAATGTTAACCAATAAGCACACAGTGGTCAACAATGTTAATGTGAGTGTCACCTAATTGGACACACTGACATTACATTGCTACATCTGTGTCTGTTGAGGTCACTGCCAAATTATTAATAAATTGTTGTTTCTACATTTCTACAGCTTGTGAAAACCAGCATCGCAGACTGTGGCGGGAGATCCGGCTCCTGAAGCTGATGCTGCTGGCCAGGAAGAGGCGCCGACGGCGTCGTTAGGGTGGGGGGAAGGCTGGTCTCTTGATGGCCGTTGTTGGCCAAGGTTGGCCGTGTTGGCCATGGTTTTGATTAAAAAATTTTTGATTCACATCATTACAGTGTGTTGCATTGCAAACCATAGTTTAACTGTCTCCCAAAACATTTGTGGGTCAATGTAGCCATACCTTTTGAGCCATTTCAGGTGTTAACCATAGTAAGCTATGGGCTCCAATGTGTGGGCTAAATTGACCAATACATTGACATATGTAGATCCAGATACTCATCCCTGACTGTGTTATTAGCGAGGTCTTAGGAAACACACAATTTAGAGGTGGGTGAAGCAAATATATTTACATAACCAAAAAGATACAAAATTAATATTCTTGGCTGGGTGGCCGGGGAGGTTGGGAGTCATTGCTAGGGGCGGTGTTGGGGGACAACAGTGCAGTAAAAAATATAGACTGCTGTTGTATGAGCTGTTGTAGCAACAACAAAGTTTGGTCCTGCCGCTGTATTGCTTCTTCCTGGCGCTGTACAGATTGCTCAATTACATTTGCCAGCCGACCAAGTTCCTGGTTCTGTAGTTGGTTTTGGCGTAACTGGTCCACCTGGCGCTGCAGGGCCTCATTTTGTTGCTGACACATCAGCACCTGATTTTCCAACGCCGCAATGCGCTCATTAGTTCCATCACGCGGCTGTTGGCGACTGTAGTCCTCCAGCATCCGGACCCCTAGCTCGTAGAAATCGGCACTGGTTGGTGCCACACCTCCTCTTGCTGTGGTTTGAGGCTAAACAAATAGTAAACCACATTTTAGTCAAACAGAACCAATGCAGTTATGCCCCTCAAAATAATTCCCATAAACAGTCACTATACAACTTACCCTTGTCTGAGCCTCGGAAGCTTGGCCACATGGGACTTGGGAAGAGGTCCCAGCTTGGGGTTCTGGTTCCGCCTCCTGCCAAAACAACAATGAAAGGAAATGTGACATGTTGCTTCTTCCACTACCCACGAAGATGCCAATGTGGTTCTAGGTCGTCTACATCAGCCATGTTACCTGCGTGTCCTCCGGCACAGGTAGGCTCGAGGTTTCGCTGCCAGAGAGTGGCAATTCAACATCCGAGATGTCCGGCAAGTTGGCATATGCTAAACAGGAAAATCAGGTTAGTAGGTCTGTGGGCCAAACTCAAATGTAACCTGGTTAGGCTATCGAGGCCATACCTCTAAAAAGTTCAAAAATACACACTAGACCAAAGGTCTCTGTTAAACTCAGATTGTTAACATGTATGTTACAGGACTAAGACGCACTAATTTCTGCTAATCACATCAGAAACATTGCTTAAATTACACATACCCGCAATCTCCCAGATGTCTGGAGTGGGGTCCTCACTCGAGCTTGGACCTTGAAAATACATGTGGACACACAAGTTGCCAGAAGCAAGTGCATCAAAAGTAGAGCCAAAATACAGACTAGAGCAAGGCCAAACCACTTACCCTCATCTCTGGCAGCCGGAACTTGAGGGGCCCTTTCTGGACAGCCACTTCCGATATTCGGGTCAACTAAAAAAAAAAAGGAATGTCTCTAAATAATCAGCAAACTACTACAGGGAATGTTTGGCTAAAAAGATGACCGCAAAAATACATTGCTATCACTCCAATAACTATTAGACTGACCCTGGGGAGGGAATAAGCACTCCCAAGAGGCATCTTCAAGTTTACCAAGCAAACATGTAGCTTAGTAGACTAACCAAATTGAACCAGTGTAACATAAACAGCATAAAGGATACATTATGTATTGCTCTACACACCAACAGGGTCCTGTTGACCGGCAACATCGGAAGTGGGGTCCAAAGATGAACCAGTCACTTGGCCTACCAAGAAAAAAGAGGAATGAGACACATGCACTTGAGTAAAAGTGGATCAAGCAAGGTGAACACATGCACTTACCGACATCCAAAGAGTAGGTCGGATCCGGAGGAGATGCTGGGGCCAAGGGCATGGGTGCTAGGCCAAAAGAAACCCAACATTGAGCCATAGTTAATGTGCGTGCCAAAATACAACATGCATTAAGGTGTGTGAGCAGCTCTTTCACTAATATTCACTAATCAAGCCCAGTGTGGCTCCCACATTGATATGCCGATATATGGCTACACATCTCTGGCGTCCTACATATCTACACATGTTAGGGCCTTGTTAGTTAGTTGCTGTGAGTGTTACAGTGGTCGTGCAATTAGGGCGCAGGCACATATTATTAATACTCAACAGGGCAAAACTTGATTGTTTGAGCTGCTCCCACACCCATTTGTTAACAAAACAACCAGCAACCAAATTATGGGTAAATACCTTCAATGGCAGACTGGGGTAGCCTTGAGGTTGCTGGAAGGGCAGGAGCTTGGGTGTCCTGAGGCACATCCCGGACAGCAGCATGTGCACCTATGCATAAAGCAACAGACAGAAAAGTTACAAATGTTTGAGCTGTAATGTAATACTTCACAGGTCCTACTGTTAGTTGTTCAGAATGTAAAAATGCAAATCACATACATTAACATTAGGTTATTATAAAAGCCAGAAAATATGTACCTTCAGTCCAACCGGTGGTGTCATCCCCAGGATCCACACCCTGCAGCCGAGCCAGTGGGATTTTGGCCTTCAGCATCTCCTCATACGGCCTGTAGGTACTCTTTGGAGCCTGGATGAACCCACTGTCCACATCAAGATCGTGATTCATCTTTTTCATAAGGGCCCCTCGCAAAGTGTAGAAGCGTTTCCTGCAGGATGGGCCACTACGTGGGTGTTGAGCTGTGCTACTAAGCTCCACACCAATGGCATCCCACAGTTTGCTTCTTTCTTGTTTGCCTATGGACTTGCTTTGGGAGCCAAATAGCAGCTCCCATTTAGCAAGTGTAAGGCGCACAAGATGATTATTCTCAGCCAAATTAAATTCAGGCTCCCTCTTGGCACCTGGGCGCTTAGCCTGGGGTGCTGCCCCACCTTCAGGCTGTGCCCTTTTCCGTAAGGGAGGTCTGCGCACAGCACCCACCAAACTCCTACTCGGGCCTGCTGTGGCCGGCAGATGTCCTGAATTTGGCTCCATCCTGTAGCTGCACACACACACAAATACACACCCAACAAGCACGCATGCAGACTACAGAATGGCATCGCAATCTGTTAGGCTTGGGCAGGTTTTATGTGCTCTAACAGCCAATCCAAAAGCAGCCCACTTAATTGATTCACACATACAGCCCAGTTCCTTCTAGGCACACCTCCACTGCACTGACAGAAGCATGTGTGTTAGCCAATTAACTCATTACAGACCTCATTAAACAAATAACACACACCCAAATCCAACAATGGACTAATGTATCTCAAACCCTTGTGACATGTGGTTAGGCTAACGGCTATTTAAAAAAACATCAGCTTCCCTTTCATTGGTCCACCCCTGATTTTTGGGCCATGTCCGTTAATGCACGCAAGTTACGGCTCAAGTACGCTAGTAGCGCTACTAGCGTGCGCGTGCGCACTCTGTTTTACGCACACCTGGGTCGGCTAATTGGCGCCCGGAAATAGCAGAGCGACGCAAAAGGCGGCAAAGCGGACCTGTCACTTTAGAAAATGAAGTATAAAAGGAAGGAATGTTCTAGCTTCTGCTATTCTTACACTGTGGCAAAGGATGTGGTGTGGTGCTGTGCTCGCTTCCCTTAGCTCATTTGAGCCTCTGTCTGGTTTCTGTCCTCACTCTCTGTGGCTTGTTGGGTGATTTCTGACATCAGTGCTGTTTCTTTAGGAGCTTGGTTTTGGTGGCATCTGCAAATATTGTGTAGCATACAGCAAGTGAGGCTTGATTTTGGGGCCTTTTGTGGGCTGTGCAGCAACTCCCCTCTTGGTTGTGCCTAACTTAGAAAGCTGGTTTTCAGCAGGCTGGTGGTTTGGACCACTATAGTTCTGGTTTTGTGGTGAGCTGCATTGTAGCGGGTGTGTGTGGAGTGTGATTGTTTGTGTGTGTGTTGTGTGTTAGTGGTTTTTTTTGTTTATTTTTGTTTTTGTATATATCTTTAGTGTGTGTGATGGATAAGAGGGTGATGTATGGTGTCTGGGTGGATGGATGTATGTGTATGCTGAAAGAGCAGGAGGAAAGGGAGCGGGGTGTTGTGAGGCTTAGGGCACCCCGCTCCTTTGCAATCCGCCTTTCAGTATGGGACTTAAGTGACGAGCAGATCAGGAGCCGCTTCCGTCTGAATCGTGCTGCACTACAGTCCCTATATGATCAGATTAAGACCAAAATCGAGCCATCCACCAAACGCACTCATTCCATTCCAGGCATAGTACGCCTGTGTGCCACTCTGAATATTTTGGCACGAGGGACCTTCCAGGCAACCTCAGCCCTCCTCAGCGGGATAAGCCAGGCTACTATGAGCCGCATACTAATCCAGGTAGTTCTGGCAATTTGTGATTTAATCCCAATTTACATCAGGTTTCCTGAGGATGAGGAAGAGGTTGCCAAAATAAAACATGCTTTCTATCTGATGGGAGGGATCCCGAATGTGCTAGGGTGCGTTGATGGTACACATATCCCTTTCCGCCCTCCCCGTGCACAGGAGCTGTCCTACAGAAACCGGAAACAATTCCATTCAATTAATGTGATGGTGGTCTGTGACCCAGACATGAGGCTGCGGGCGGTGAGATCGGGGTTCCCCGGCTCATGCCACGATTCTTACGTCTTGCAGCGGACAGTCCTGTGCCGGAAGTTTGATAACAACGAAATGCCAGCTGGCTGGCTACTGGGTAATAAATTAACCATGTCAATGTATTTTGCTAATATGTGGCCTAGTAAGCCAATTTTAACCAAACTACCACCAAAAAACATGTACTAGTACTAATTGCTGTCTCTCTCCTTGTGTTTTTTCTACAGCGGACAAGGGATATGGGCAGAGAACGTGGGTCATGACTCCGGTCAGGAACCCACGGACCTCTGCCCATGAACGCTACAATGCAGCGCATCGCAAGACCAGAAGCATTGTGGAAAGAACCATCGGCCTGCTGAAAGCACGCTTTCTCTGTTTGGCACGGCCAGGAGGAGAGATGCTCTACAGCCCACAGAAGGTTTCCAAGATCATCCTTGCCTGCTGTGTGCTACACAACATTTGCATTTGTCACCGAATCCAAGCCCCCGAGGAGACAGCACTGGTGCCAGAAATCCCCAACATGCCCGCAGCAAGAAGTGAGGACACCCAGACTGGCGATGAGCTAAGGGAAAGGATGATCACTTCTTTTTTTGCGGTAAGCTAACTACCCTTCACTCTAATGCAAGTACTGCACTACTGGTTAAATGTATTTGACCTCCCATCAAAATGAGCACAAAAACACACTAAGGGGGGTGTAAGATGACCAAAACCCCTCTAAAGGGGGTGTAAGATGACCCAAACCACTCTAAGGGGGGTGTAAGATGACCAAAACCACTCTAAAGGGGGTGTAAGATGACCCAAACCACTCTAAGGGGGGTGTAAGATGACCAAAACCATTCTAAGGGGGGTGTAAGATGACCCAAACCATTGTAAGGGGGGGTGTAAGATGACCCAAACCACTCTAAGGGGGGTGTAAGATGACCCAAACCACTCTACGGGGGATGTAAGATGACCAAAACCACTCTAAGGGGGGTGTAAGATGACCCAAACCACTCTAAGGGGGGTGTAAGATGACCAAAACCATTCTAAGGGGGGTGTAAGATGACCCAAACCATTGTAAGGGGGGGTGTAAGATGACCCAAACCACTCTAAGGGGGTGTGTAACATGACCCAAACCACTCTAAGGGGGGTGTAAGATGACCCAAACAACTCTAAGGGGGGTGTAAGATGACCCAAACCACTCTACGGGGGATGTAAGATGACCAAAACCACTCTAAGGGGGGTGTAAGATGACCCAAACCACTCTAAGGGGGGTGTAAGATGACCCAAACCACTCTAAGGGGGGTGTAAGATGACCAAAACCACTCAAAGGGGGGGTGTAAGACGCCAATGTTGGTTATCAAGTAATGCATTTTTGTATTTGCTACAACTATACTACTTTAAAGATCTATACTAACTGCACTTTTCTTATTTTTTCAGGCACAAACACGGGCACCGTGATCAATATTTCGGACTTTCCCAACTTTATTTTACTTTACTTTGCTTTTTCCTTTCTGTTTTAATTTTACTTTACCATTTCTCTTGTGTTCATTTTTAATTTTAGGTAGATTTGAATAAAAAATCTACTATATATAGATACATGTGGCTATGTGTTTAATTCTGGTGAACGTTTCCTTGGCATTCTACTTCCTATTGTAATTATATTTTTCTGGCTGATTTATGTTTTTATTTCCCTTTTCCATTTTCCTTTTATTTCTCTGTTCTGTTTTTTATTTCTTTTTCTATTTTCCTTTCTCATTTCTGTTTTTCTTTTCTTTTTCTATTTTCCTTTCTCATTTCTGTTTTTCTTTTTTCTATTTTCCTTTCTCATTTCTGTTTTTCTTTTTTCTATTTTCCTTTCTCATTTCTGTTTTTCTTTTTTCTATTTTCCTTTCTCATTTCTGTTTTTATTTTCTTTTTCTATTTTCCTTTCTCATTTCTGTTTTTCTTTTTTCTATTTTCCTTTCTCATTTCTGTTTTTATTTTCTTTTTCTATTTTCCTTTCTCATTTCTGTTTTTCTTTTTTCTATTTTCCTTTCTCATTTCTGTTTTTATTTTCTTTTTCTATTTTCCTTTCTCATTTCTGTTTTTCTTTTTTCTATTTTCCTTTCTCATTTCTGTTTTTCTTTTCTTTTTCTATTTTCCTTTCTCATTTCTGTTTTTCTTTTTTCTATTTTCCTTTCTCATTTCTGTTTTTATTTTCTTTTTCTATTTTCCTTTCTCATTTCTGTTTTTCTTTTCTTTTTCTATTTTCCTTTCTCATTTCTGTTTTTCTTTTTTCTATTTTGCTTTCTCATTTCTGTTTTTCTTTTTTCTATTTTCCTTTCTCATTTCTGTTTTTCTTTTCTTTTTCTATTTTCCTTTCTCATTTCTGTTTTTCTTTTCTTTTTCTATTTTCCTTTCTCATTTCTGTTTTTCTTTTTTCTATTTTGCTTTCTCATTTCTGTTTTTCTTTTTTCTATTTTGCTTTCTCATTTCTGTTTTTCTTTTTCTATTTTGCTTTCTCATTTCTGTTTTTCTTTTTTCTATTTTCCTTTCTCATTTCTGTTTTTCTTTTCTTTTTCGATTTTCCATTTTTCTCTGTTCTGTTTTTATTTTCATTTTCTTTCTCATTGGTGGTTTAATTGTATTTCCTTTTTTTTTAACAAATAAAAAAAAAAAAAAAAATGTGGCTATGTGTTTAATTATGTTTTATTTTGCATTTATATTCGAATATCTGGTTGAATTTAATTTCCTTTTCAACACAAAATAAAAACTCTTTACATTTTTAACAAATGTGGCAATGTGTTTTATTCAGAAGGTACTGGATGGCCAGGACACAGCAAAGCTAACAGGCGCTGTGTAGAATAGCGTGGTCGCACTGACTGACAGCGCCTACAAAGCTGAGGGCCAACATCATATTCAGCAATGTAGGCGTTGTTCGCAACAACGCCAGGTAGCGACTGAGGAGGCCTGCTATAGCGAATCGCTACCGCCCGCGGCTGACGCTAGCGGCGCTCTTAGCGCCATACTTCAGTCGCTCATCTGTCGCTACCTGGCGCTATTGATGAATCGGCCTCCCCGTCTTCCTCAGGAATTTTATGAATGTTTATTGCAACACCTCTATTTAATTGACTTCCTTTTATCCACTGAGGATGTAAATGAGTCCTAAGACAAAAATACTCTCCATAGATGTTATTGCATCCTTTAAATTCAATGTCTGCATGGTTTCCATCTCCTCCTGTAAGATAGAGATGCAGCATCAGTCATTTTGGCAAAAATATACATTGATCTGTATGTACCCACATTCTGTGTTGTCACCTCACATTTTTATTTAATTTAGAGAACTTGGATCATTACTTGTCCCAAAGCATCAGTTTTTCACAAGGACCTCCCAATTGCTCTGCCAAGAGAAATGTTTTTCCATAATCATGGCTCCCTTCACAAATTTTGATCGATGTGGAGGAACCATTTTTTGCATGCGCCTGGCTGCATGTGGAAGAATATTTTTCAAATGCTCCTGAAGCAACTGCAACCATTGAGACTTTGATATTGCAATGTTATGTGGTGTTGAAACAATGTGGGAATGTTATGTTTTTGTCCCGTCAAATGGTAATTCAAATGGTGAAAACTTACTACTGGACGAAGATGTACCCCTTGCACTCTTCAAAATAAATGACAATGCATCTACCCAGGTGTTCCCCTTGCTCATAAGCATTTTAGATATTCTTGTTTTTATAGTCTGGTTCATTTCCTCAACAATGCCAGCTGCCTGTGGATGATAAGCCAAAGAAATTATTGTTCAGCCCCCAAAATACCACACAATTTCTGCATGATTTTGACAGTAAAAGATATGATTCACCAAAGCCTTGGCTGTGCTAATTGCATCATCTTTCCTTACCGGTATAATTTCAACCCATCATACCTAAAGCCATGCCTCCCTGTGGGCAAGGGTCCCATGTAGTCTATTTGTACAGTGTTCCATCAGCTGGTGCAATTTCTAATAATAATGGCTTTTGTCCTTTTGGCCTGGTATTTATTTGTGCACAAATTAAACAAGAATGCACTACTTCCTGCACTGTTTTTTTTCAAATTTTCCCAGTACAATTTTTCTTTAAGAATTTCTAGCAACTTTTTCCAACCAATGTGACCTAAACTCTCATGGTTTTATTTTGTAAATTTTACCTGAAAATGATTTGGTATAACCGGTAGTAAAATTCATTTGAATTGTGGCATAATACTAATATGCCTCCCCCTGTACTGCTGCTTCCTTAGCTAAGCTATCAGCTGTTCTGTTCCCATTGCTCATGTCGCTATTGTATTTTTGATTTTCAATAACTTTTATGGCTACAGTAATTCTTAGATGCAATTTCAAAAAAGTTTCTAAGGTTTTCTTGTGGGCAAGTTCTAGAGGAATAAACAAACCCTCTTCTTTTCCAGATCTGAAGGTAATCTATGAGTGATCTTACAGAGTAAGATCACTATAGATTGCCAATGGTATATGATTTTCTTGATCTTTAATGATAAAAAGCATTTTCAATGCCTCCAATTCTGCTCTCTGTGCTGAATGGTGTCCCTCTAATTTATACTGTATTGCATAGCTTCTGAAAAGAGGTGCTATTAAATCTAGGCTTTCAATTGAACACTCATGAGGTTCCCCTTTGCATCAGTTGCGGATGCCTTATGATCAATATCAATTTTCTTAGAGGACAGCAGCAGTAACCATTAGGCAAATATTTGGTTCGAAACTCCAGGAAGATTGTGGGGTTTGCAATGTGATTTTGTTAAAACCAATTACATGCTCAGTGGCTTTCACTGCTAAATATACTCCTAGCAAGCTCCTGATACACATGTCAACTCTATTTTCTACTGGTGTCAATAACCTGGAGTAATAACCTAGTATTCCTCATGTGACACCTTGTAATTGCAACAACACAGCTGATATGGCTTTGTCTGAGACTGATACTTGAATTGCAAATGGCCTATTCTTTTCAACTGTAGCAAGGGTTGGGGCAGACTGAAGGTCTCTCTTTAGGGTCTCAAAGGCTGCCTGCTGTTCATCTTTCCACATTTCAACAATCTCACCTGCATCCTTAGTTAACAATTGTACAAAGGAGAAACCTTGTAAGCAAAATTCTCAATAAATTCCCCTGAAAAGTTTAACAATCCTAAAAATTATCCTAACACTTTGAGATTTGTTGGGGCAGGAAGATATGCAATAGCCTACACTCATTCAGAGGCGATATCTTGCCATGATTAATAATAAATCCTAGAAATTTTACCTCACCTTTCATGAGCTACACTTTCTTTGTGTTTACCTTCAGGCCTGCATCCTGCAACAGCTGGAACATCTCAGCTAACCGAGACAGATGTTCCCCTCTGTCTTTGAGCTAATCAAAATGTCTACAAATTGGTGGACACAATCTGGTCAGAAAATTTTGATAAAATATTTGCTGAAGATTGATGAAATATTTATGGGAATAAATGCAACCCCATGGGCAAGAGATTTAAAAGACAGTGCATGCCTAAAAATACAAATAAAAACTTATATTGACAACTTTTGGCCAAGGGAATGGAAAAGAAACTGTTGGAGATGTCCAGAACTGAAAAAATATTTGATCTGCATTTAAATTTGATAATATATCTGGTGTTTCTGACATAATGCAAGTTGTAGTGGGTGTGTATTTATTTAACCTTATCAGATCCATCAAGAATCTACAGCAATTATAAGGTTTCTTTACACACCAGCAGGGATTATTGATCACTGAATTTTCTCTCCTAATCACCCCTTGCTTAAGGAACTCCTATATAATCGTTTTCATTAGATCATAGCCTAAAATTGATTCCTAATTGTCACAATGCCAAATGTCAATATCATTTTTTAAATAACCAGAAATTTCTAATGGTACCAGTTTACACTACGTAGCAATGGCACTTCCTTTTTTATTAAAACCAGCATCTGTGTGTGTTTCCGAATTTGCCTTCAATGGTAATTTTGCACCTGTTACTGAAAGTTGTACATCGGTGTCTAAAAAAATATAATAAAATATAATAATTTTTTACCATTTAATTCTGCCTTTACAAAGGGTCTTCAAGCACTAGGGGTGCTACAAATTCTAAATGAGTTGGTTTTGGTATGGCAAAATCGCTCTCTAAGTTGTGACTGGGGTTCCTGAGACCCAAATACCATTTTTCTTTCCTAAATTCTTCTTATTTTTTTATAATTCTTTAAATGTTCCTTTTGTTCATACATTTTACACAGTTGTATTTTATATTACCTGGCTTGTTACAGTAGAAACAGTTTTTTTCTCTTAGTTTCACCTGTCCTCCCTTTTCATTCCTGAGGGGGGCAGCAGATAGTTCTTTAAATCTATAACTCTCCTCTGCGGATCCATTCCATCCCTGAATTACTGAAATTTTAGCCTTCACATTATTCAACATGTCAACATCTGAAGAATCTCCACATATGAATACTATGAGCCCTTGTACTGTGAACTAACTCTCCTTCTATGTATTAGTTTGGGGTGACCTCTACACCCCCTGCCAAAAAGCCCAACAGAGACTCACTATTGCACTCAAACAATCAATTTATAAATCCATTTTATTGTATTCTCCTTCTAGATTGACTGGAGAAGGCTCAACATGTCTGGACATATGTGATGGAATCCAGATTCTGATTAATGTATTCTTTTGTTCATCAGTGAGGTTGTACTTATCTGTAGCAGATTCAAAGATGTCGGCATTATGAAACGGAGCAGCATTTTTGGCAGGATATCCTTTAATGTTTTCATCAGTTGCTCATGAATCTTAACATTAACTCTGACTGATTTATCTAAAAGTTTTTTCTTCGTAAATTCTGCATTATCTTCTTCCAAATCCTCCAAATGTACAGAAACTGGATCAGGAATATAAGATAACTTTGTTATGCTTATCTTTATTCCTCCTTAAGATGAACCAGGCTGCTCCGCTTCCTTATCAGCTATCTTAGTGTTTGCTGTTATAATTTTAATTTCCTTTTAAAGTCTCTCTCTACATATATATATAAGTTCCATTGTAGTTGATTAATTTTCTAAATTTTCTATATGTGCTACCAATAAAGGGCAATTTTCACAATCAAAATACATTTCTGATGCTCCCTGCATTTTCTATATGCACAGCTGTCTGCACAGCTGACTTGCAGGGGTCCCTTCTCATGACAACCATTCCCTGAATTAGCATCAATACAGGGCATGGTGGCTTTAATTACTTGGTGGTCATTCATACAAGCTTCCATTGGATCTACTAATATCATTTCATTAAATTCGTTGAACATTTTGATTATATTCTGGATTTTCTTTTGGACTTATTAACCATAAATCTAGAGTTATAAATCTCGAATTTGAGTTAATGAGCTGAGAATGCATTAATCTCCAAAGCTCTCCATCACTCTTCTAATAAATCATATCATTTAATTCTAGGCTGCTCTTATCTGCTATATTATCAATAAAATCCATTACTCACCATAACCTCAGACTTTTTCCTCACACTTAAAAAACCCTTCATCCTCAGAACATGAACTTCCATCAACCACTGACAATTAGATCAGACTCTCCTAGGCTCTGCTGGATGAAGTTTGTATAAAATCTTGATTTCTTCCCCCTGATCAAACTTAGGTGGATCAGCAGATAAATCTTAATGTGTCCAGATAGGGAGACTCGCCATTGAAGAATATAATTCCTTAGTTTAATCCCTTACAAGGTATATAGAGATATATGTAAGTAATTTCAGCAACAGAATTCACAAAAACAAGCGTATCTAAAAAAAAAAGCCAAAAAATGATGACCGTATTTAAACCAGACCTTCACCATGATTTATCGAAAAGCCCAAACCCTTAAAAAAATGATTCCCCAGCATCTAAAGTTAATACATTTTAAGTTTTTAGTCACTTACTTATTATTCTTTCCCCCACTGGGCTGCAACTCTGTTCAGGACTTTAGGATACGGGCTGCCGCCATCTTGACTCAGAGGCATCACACTTACTGAGGAGAGGAGAGCGGGATAAAGTAGAGGGGGCAGGTTATAGCTGTGCATTGCTCAAACAGAGCAGAGCTGGGGTCAGGAAAAGAACAGCAATCCCAGAATGCAGAGCAGCACAGTCAGAAGACACTTCCTGTTTGCAGGCTGCCTGATGTTCCATGAGTCGCCATCTTGGATGTTTAAAGGCTCAAAACATGCAGTAGATGCAGGTAGGATGAATTTTATTGTGAGCAATCTGTATGTACAAGGTGGGAGAAACATATAAGAAAGACTCTTATTCAGAGTGAAGGACCGCTTTAATGATTCTTGAAAATAATAGATAAGGTAGATAGCCAGAGGCTTGCGTTACCTAAGATATAGAACAGAATTTTGTAGTTGAATAAAGTTCAATTTAATGGTTCAAAATAGTAAGCAAGTCTTTAGTTGTTCTGGAGGGAGAGTGGCAGCAAAACTTCCTTGGAAGGACTTGAGCTGCCTTTTGTCTTGATGACCAGCCTTGCTCCTTTCACTGCTTGGGGGATGGTAGGCTGAGGTGTGTGTGTCTTGTGTATGTGAGAAGTGTGTGTGTGTGAGGAATCAGCCCAGATGTCTTCCCATTCAGCTCAAATTCCACCTTAGAAATCTGCACGCCCTCCTCCATTCTGACATTTATTAATGTCAAAAGGGGCCCCCATGAAATATAATCTTCGACTCAACTTACATACAACAGATGTTACAAGTTAATTGTCTGAAGTCCATTCATCACATAATCACAAAAAAAACCAGACATTATTATCCTTAAGTCTCAATTTTGCATCCTTGCATGGGGTTGGATAACTCAGCTTTCAAGGACAGAACAATTTTTTAGATGACATTCCAAAGCAGGCCTTTACACACATACAATTTAGTAAATCGAAAATTGTGGTGGCAAATGATTTTTTATATTTAGAAATAAAACATTCCAAATCTAACAGACCTTTCATGAATGAAGCACTATTAAGGAAAGGACTAAATGATACTTCCTCAGGTCAAACAGGGCCTGTGTGTTCAACCAAAAAAATCCAGCGACATTCCAGCTGTAAAAGAAGTCTTTTAAGGTCCCCACCCCTGCCCACCAGTTTAACACACTCCAGGCTAGTTACTTTCAAAACACTGGGGTCTCTAAGGAAATGTCTGGCTTCTGGTGAGATGATTTTCCCTTGTTTAGCATCCCGGGCCACCAATTTAATATTTCATTAATGGGCCTGGACACATTTACGGAGGACATTCTGTGTTTCCCCAACTTAATACCTCAGACAGAAACATGTACCATAGTTTTCACTCGGCTCATAAGACGCACCTAGTATTTGGAAGAGAAAAAAAAAGAAAAATCAAAACTAAATGTTGAAATGTTGTACACCACTCAAAATAAATAATAGGCAAGGTGCAGAATACCACGCTTTAAGGCAGAGTGGCAACCCCCCCCCCATTCCCCATAGGCAGTGTGGCATAGAGTGTAGGGTTTAACAACAGATATATGTAAAAAGGAGAGGCCTAGTATGTTGATTAATGGTACAAATAATTTTGTAAAATGTTTGATTTTGAAGTGGGGGAGAGGTAGAACTAGAGAAGTAAGTGGGGAGAGGAAAAAAGAGGGTGGAGGGAGGAAAAGTAGGAACTAGAATCTATTCATATAGCAATAAAATCTGTCATTAATACCAGATTTCACCATAGTCCTCCTTTAATGACGACATCACCCAGTCTTCTATCTGCACACATAGTTGTGATTTTAGAAAGGTGTCCAATCAGAGGGGCAAAAATTGCTAAGGCATGTTAGGAAAAGCCAATTGTATTCCTTAATGCAATATGGGGGAAAGGCAACTTTGGAAAATGAGCATCATTCTGGTATAAGTAGGTGGAGTTCAGATTTTATACAGACTATTGCTGTGAATGTATGCAGAATATAGAATCTCCAATATATATTCTGCAAGCACATGAACCCAGTGTAACATACAGAAGACTGACCTATATGTAAAACCATTTCCTGTACCCCCAAACTGCATTAGGTTTTGGCTGCAAGGCTTAATCTGACTGGACACAGGAAACTAACCCACCTAACCCCTTATACTCATATCATATCCAGAAACCAAAGGGTTTCATATGCCTAAAGTGTAATTCCACTTTTTTTAGTTTCCATTATTGTGTGGCAAAATAAAATCTTCAATGTGCTGAGCTTATCTGTTATTTTTTAATTTTCCTATTTGTTTGCCACTCTGTGTTATAATTATGAACAGTTGTCTATAGCAACACTGTGTTTTCCTTAGCTATGAACATCAAAGTGATGCTTTCAAGTACATATCCTAAACTTCCTCACTCTAGCTTGCTAATCATCTGATTGGCTAAGGCATGGTTGATCTAACCTATTCTGCTAAAATTCAGCTTCTTCATTTAATTCACAATCACAGTCTTGTGTTCCAATAGCCAGGGTTAATAGCCAGTTTCTCAGCTGTATAAGTCATTAGGATGCTTAGACTTAGCAAAGGGGGTGGGAGTAGCTCCATCACTATTATTTATACAAAATTATCATCATTATTATTCAGGGCCTGGGAACCAATTTACCGCCCAGTTTAACCCTCTCATCATCCAAGAATTAAGCACCAAACATGTCCAGCTATGTGGAAAGACAGAGATTTGGTTACATATATCTGCAGATACATGTGGAAGCCACACTGCCCCGGCAAGGTTTGATAAGAGGGTTAAACTGGGCAGTAAATTAGTTCCCAGGCCCTGAATAATAATAATAATAATAATTTTGTATAAATAATAGTGATTGAGCTGCTCCCACCCCCTTTATTCATTTGAATTGCCATGAGCACAAGCAGGGAGGAATTCAGTCAATATGGATTTCTCCCTGTGAAGTGTTCTAAAGGGAGGCTGGCAGCTTCCCAGGTGAGTAGCTCTCAGATATTTGTCTGCATTGCATGTCCCAACTTTGGGGACTCAGAATTAAGAGTAGGGACCACACTAAACACAGAGTGCCTTGCCGGGGCAGTGTGGCTTCCACATGTATCTGCAGATATATGCAACCAAATCTCTGTCTTTCCACATAGCTAGACATGTTTGTTGCTTGATATTTAGTTGATGAGAGGGTTAAACTGGGCGGTAAATTAGTTCCCAGGCCCTGAATAATAATAATAATAATAATAATAATAATAATTTTATAAATAATAGTGATTGAGCTGCTCCCGCCCCCCTTTATTCATGCTTAGACTTAGCCAATGCTGTTAAAGAGTTTCCTTGTTACATTGGAAGAATTGTGGGATTTGTAGTCCATTGTTCTTACTCAAGGCCATGAAAACCACTCGCACTGTAGCAAAACAGAGTCGCAGGAATATGTGAATCATGAAGACAGTGTGCTGATAAGTAAATCACAGGTCTGGGGGCACAAGCCTAACACACATGTTTATTTTACATTCCAGAAGAGGAAAAAATAAGGTAGAACACCAAAAACATGCCAAAAAGGGATAAAATAAAACATTTTTTATTGCAGACACTAAATCAAGCTAACCCATCCTCTCACATACAACATATGTAGCAGAGATGAAACCATCCAGTCAGATGATAGCTTTAAACATATGCAGGAGATGCATCTACAACAGATAGGATATACTTCACTGCAGTGCACAACTGTTCCCTGCCCCCCATATAGCATTAGATATACACATAGATCCCTTGAGATCAGCCATCAGCAAGTCCTGTATTACAGAAATATTCACTTTTATTGTATAACAAGAAACAAATTGATCTCTGCTTTATTTATATTAAAGTTGAACTAAAGTCAAGTCAGCCAATGCTTGCCACTTAGTCCATCAGTATGGTGCCAGTACAGTCAGGAAATGTTTATGTTTAATATAATTAAAGCAGACCTGGGATCGCTGCTTTCACCTATTCCTAGCAGAGAGGAAACCGATGCGGAAAACACCTGCAGACATGTGAAGGAGCTGTACATCCTCCATTAGGAGGGATACTTCAATGCAGTTTACAGCTGTTCCCCATTTTGCGTGAGATAACCACCCAGCTTTTCCTAGCGGAGTTCCATCTGACAGCAGGCAAGAACCTACCCCTTCTAACCCCTCACATCCTAAGTGAGCCCTGCATTAGAGAGATGTTCTCTGCCCCACTGAAGACCCCGGTCCCTATATCGGAGGCCCCTCTGGGTAAGGGGAGACCCCTAGCACTGAATCCTGGACAGAAGTGAGATTTTATGGGAGGGTGTAAACTGGGGGATCTACATAGCTGGTGTTTAATGGTTGGAGAAGAAGCTACAAAGATGTTCATTCTTTTGTTTAATGGGTTAATTTCCCCTACCCTACAGATGCAGCAGTACGGAGAGTAATAAAACTCTCACTGGGAGTTTTAAATCTTGGACTGCTTACTGTACAATGTAACAAGAAAGTTCCTGATGATATATTGTAAGAAGTTTGTCTGACCCCTGCTGTTTTACCCTATGATAGCTTGGTATGTAGCTGTTAAAATTGTAACAAGATCAGCACCATGCTGGGTTATATTGTATAGCAGGCACACTCCTCACTCACAGCTTCCCCACTATTGTTTTGTTGCCATAGAAAGATCATTCTGAAGAATGCTGCTTCTGTAGCTTGCTTGTATATACACAAAAATACATCTGTCCTTAATAGAAATTGTCTTTGGACCTTCTTTTATTCTAAAGTGAGCCAAAACCAGGGATTTTGCCACAAGTTTTGGTCCCTGCCCGTGGTCAAAAAAACCCCAGGAATGTGTTTGTAAACAGGTTTTTCCATCACCATTGCTTTACTCATAAAGATTTATGTTGCTATATCGTTGATGTAACTAAGGCTGATTTTCTGTAAAAGACCTCGGAATTTGTTATATAGTGACCTTGGAGTCCTCAGCATCATAGATGACATTTCAGGAAAAAGTGTGATTCATAACAAATTAATTCGTATCAAATCTTATTGTGTGACATATTGTGTGTAATATTATCTTATCACTGATATCTCTTCTATATTTTTCCTTTAATATGAAGCCTATTGTTAATCTCTGGTTTTATGACAATAATGTATAATTTAGGGAAAAATATACAACCCAACAATCCAGCACAGGATGTCAGTATGGCAAATATCTCCACAGCCACCATGTATTTCCCCCTGTTGCTCAGATATGCCGGGATCATGGCAATCCAGACACTGCAGAACACCAGCATGCTGAACGTGATGTACTTGGCCTCATTAAAAATGTCCGGTAAATTCCTCACCATGAAAGCTAGAACAAAGCTCACAGCGGCCAAAAACCCCATAAAACCCAACATTGTGTAAAAGCAAGTAACTGACCCTTCATTACACTGGATGATGATCTTCCCAGCATAAGAGATCATGTCATACTCTTGATAGGGACGAGACACTGACAGCCAAATAACACAACCCAGGGCTTGTATAGAGGAGCATATTAGAACAACATAATTAGCCAGTTTATTTCCAAACCATTTGTTCCAGAAGCTGCCAGGTTTGGTGGTTTTAAAGGCAATGCAGACGATGATAGTCTTGGCCAGAACACAGGAGACTGAGATGGTGAAGAAGATTCCAAATGACACTTGTCTCAGCATGCAGGTTATATCTACAGGACGGCCGAGGAACAAGAAAACACAGAGGAAGCTCAGCAAGATGGAGGTCAGGAGAACGATGCTCACAGTCCGGTTATTGGCTTTAACTACTGGAGTGTCCCAAAATGAGATAAACACTTTTAATACAACTGTTGTGATCACAACACCTAAAAGTGAGATAACAGCAATGACAGGAGCCAAAATGTCCTCTTGATATGAGAGGAACTCAAATGTTTTTGGAATGCATTTAACTTTCTTCTCATCTGGCCACTCTTCATCAGGACATCTCTGGCAGTTTTCACTGTCTAAAAAATAGAGATGTTTAAGATGGTGTCACAAGCAGTTGCCAAATAACAACATGGAATCAACCTAGAAGTTTAATGAATGTTTTTATTTATCAGTGTGGTATACAGGTCAAGCAGACTCAATTTGTGGGTGATTTGAGCACAGTAAAATCCCCCCCTCCCTCGAATACCAACACATGCCTCTGGCCTCCAAATCCATGCTTCTCTGTTCTGCTAAAAAACCTATGTACATTATCCATTAGCAATGCAGTACAAAGGTGCAGGCAAGGACAGGGCCAAAAGTCACCATACAGAGGATCAGGAAAAGACAGCATCAAATAAGGATAATAAAAAATACATGGATACAAGGACACCCAAGCAACAGTTACAATGAGAAAGATTGTCAGTAAGTCAGTAAGTTGTTGTACCGTGTAATATTACAAAGGAAGAACAAATGGCCATCAGCACCTTAAAGGAGAGTAAGGACATTATAATAAAACCAGCTGACAAAGGTGGTGCTATAGTCATTATGAATACCAGTGACCACAAATAGGAGGCATACAGACAGCTGTCTAACACCTTACACTATGCCAAACTACAGGAGGATCCCACAGACATCTACACAAAGGAACTCCTAAAACTACTTAAAGGCCTTACCTCTAGAATCAGGGATTCTGTAATGCAACTGGTACCAGAAGACCCAAAGGTGGCCTGCTTTTATATGCTCCCAAAAGTTCATAAACCAGGAAATCCGGGAAGACCTATACTTTCTGGTTTTGGGACTTTGCCCGAAAACCTGTCAGGCTGGGTGGAACATATCCCAAAACCTCTGGTCCGAGAGACACCAAGTTTTATTCAGGACACAACACATCTTCTTAATAGACTATCTGCAATTGGACCTTTACCAGAGGGAACCATCTTGGCCACTATGGATGTAGAGTCACTTTATACCAACATCCCACATGATGACGGTTTAGCTGCTTGTGCAAGGTACCTGCAGGAACACAACCTACCTGCAGATGAGATCACCGAAATAATACATTTCATCCTGACCCACAATTACTTCTGTTTTGGCCAAGATCTATACCTGCAGCAGATGGGTGTGGCAATGGGCTCAAGATTTGCACCACAATATGCAAATGTTTTCATGGCAAAACTGGAAGAGGAGTTCCTATCACAATGCACCATGAGATCAATAGCCTATTTTCGCTACATTGATGACATCCTAATCATCTGGTCTGCAAGCCAGGAAGACCTCATTGACTTCTACACAAATTTCAACGACTTCCATCTCACAATACGTTTGAAACTCACCCATTCACCAACAGAAATCAATTTCCTTGACACCACCATACGTGTTAAGGGAAAGGCCCTACAAACATCCATCTACCGGAAACCCACAGACCGACCTACATACCTTAACCATAACAGCTTCCACCCAAACCCCACCAAGAGGTCCATCGTATTCAGCCAGGGAATCAGATACAACAGAATCTGTTCTGATACCATGGACAGAAACGCACATATGGACAATCTAAAAAGGGACTTTATTAGGCAGGGCTACAAACCATCAGAAACAAAGGCCCAGTTACAGAAAGCACTCCACATCCCCAGACACAGACTCCTGCAGTACAAAGAATCCCAAAAGAAGAACCATGTCCTCTAGTTGTCACATACAATCCACGTCTGGAGATTCTAAGGAAAATTGCGAAGGAGCTCCAACCCCTTTTACACAGGAATGAGAGACTTTCTGAGATTTTCCCAGATCCTCCTCTGTTGGCATACAGACAACCTCCCAACCTCAGAAAACTCATTGTGAGTAGCTCCCTAAGTGACCCAGCACAAAATGGGACATGGCCTTGCCTGCAGAAAAGGTGTGAAACCTGCACACACATCTACACCACCGACAGAATAAAGACACCAGGTATGCAACATGATTACAAAGTACAGGGTAATTTCACATGCAAATCCCCTAATGTAGTGACCTGATCATGTGTGTGCAGTGCCCCTCAGCATGTTACATCAGGCAGACAGGACAAGCGCTAAGAAAGCGACTAAATCTGCACAGGTTCACAATCAAAAATAATAAAACTGATGTGCCTGTTGCAGCCCATTTCTGCAGACCAGGCCATGGCCTATGTGATCTCAAACTCACAGTGCTCAAGGGGGTTTCCGCTCACAAAAGGAGAGATTGGAATGGGAGTGCAAATACGTCCAAATCTTTAAATCGATGGACTGTGGGCTAAACAGGGACAATAATTTTATGTGTCATTATGACATGGATTGAATAGACAAGACTCATCACAAGGTCTGATATTAAACAGACTGTCTGGCCTGGTGTGAGAGCAATAAAAATTCCACACACTTTCTCTCCCCCTCTCATTCTTATCAGTCCATCATTAATTGTTATAATCCCCCTGATTCTTATCTCACAGTACGATTTTACGACTTAGCTATTTTTCATGTGTGTCAGTGTAAAAACAATTGTCACTTCTTTGTAGTGTTTTGTATAAATGTGTGTCTAAGTTACAGATCTGTATTATGCCTGAAGAAGAAGCTTGAACAGCTTCGAAAGCTTATTGAGTTAGCCAATAAATGGTATTACCTTAACCTTGGATTCCAATGAGAAAGATTGAAATTGACCTGCTGGTTAGCCCCAAATGACTAAGGGTTAATAGCCCTGCACTAATCCAGGGGCTCATTGACCTGTTTGAATTCTACTCTGGATGCTGTGCTGAATGTCATTGGTAGCACACATTTGCTGGAGAGGAGGCACCCTGTTGCCACTGGGAGCAAAGGATATAATCAATTTGGTGACCAAGGAGGGGAAAAAATGTGGCTGGACATTGAAAATCAGGTGCTGTAAAATGCTGCAGGATTGAGGTGCAGGTCAGTGGATCTCCCTGACAGTATCTCGCTTTCTAGCACCAGGCGATGGCCATCATTCGTCATTCATGATGTCAATGTAAGTGATGGGGGCAGTAAGGGCTTCCCAACTCAGTTCATTAGCGAGGTCAGGTGGTGGTCAGGCTAGCAGGACATTGCCCGACGCTAGATAGCGAGGATGCAGTTGAGTTTTCTCTACTATTTCAGGGAAAAATTTAATCTACATGAATCCTACAAGGTTTGGCTTTGTGTCAAATTGGTATTTCCCTGAAAGTCAGATCAAATTTTAAATCACCAGAATCAGATCACTCATCTCAGTATTCTATTGTCGTTACGAAGTGACATGCTATTCTAGTGCTAGAACTAATCGGTCACGTGGCCTGTGACCCCAGCAATGTGCATTTTATTATGCTGATGCCATGCTGTGCAATGTAACAAGTTGAGCAGCAGATGATGTGAGGGATGCCAGGCTACCAGGGAGGGAGTCTTTTATACTACAGAGGTGGAACCTCTGTGAAATCTCCCCCATTTGGCTAATTACATTCCTGAGGTATGACCCTCCATGCCCCTCCATCCAATGATGTGATTAGTCTCATGGGCGATATTGTACAGAAGACGAGCCTCTGTAGTATAAAAGGTTCCCTCACTTCCTGTTATTGGCGGGATCCCAAGGAAGAAGGAGGGAGGACCTGTGTCCTTCTTTACTACAGATTACACTGGATGGACCATAACCCACCCTCTCACTGATCATGGGGGTATAGAAGGGCCTGGTGACCCTGGTAAACATTAGAGATAGGGGACAACATTGGGCCTTCAGCTTGATGCATCAGGTTGGTAAACCTTTGCAGGGGCACACTTTTAACCCTTTCAGTGCCAAGCACGTAGAATCTACGTGCCTGACTTTCCCCCTCTGCTACAGCAAGACTAAAGTAAAAAAACACTCAACTTATCCCTCGGTCGATCTGGCCGGGTCTCCTCTTCATCCAGGGGGGCTTCAATCCCCCACCAAGGCCCCCTCGGCTGCAGGGGAATAGCCACCCCCCTCTGCCGGAATTACATGTAAAAAAAAAAAAAATAAATAAAAATGACATTTACTCACCTCCGTGTCCGATCGCTCCTGCCGGGTCTCCTTTTCACCATGGAAGCCTCTGATCACCCCCCCGGCTCTTCAGCTTCAGGAGAGAGCCTGACAGGCCCTCTCCCGATGGCCGCCGCCATCTTGCCGATAAGCCCCGCCCCTTTGGGAGCAGAGCTTATGACATCACTCCCGGGTATCGTACTGGCTCCCGGCTGTTGTTCTTTCACTTGTCATTGCTGGCCACAGGAGGGGGAAGGCAGGCGATGATCTGATCACCTGCCTCCCCCCTCCAATGGCCAGCGATGACCCCATCTGCAATTGGAGCTGCAAGGGACACAGGAGCTGATGATCGGAGGCGAGTAAAGTAAAAAAAAAAAGTTTTTATTTTTTAATAAAGTCATTTTCAATTATGTGTGTGGTGTGTTTTTTTTTTTTACTGTTAACCCTTTGTAAACTGCTAAGGGCTCCATAAGACCCCTATACCAGTTCACAAGGCTCTGGGTCTGGCAAGTCACCTGCAGCTAGCGGGTGACTTGCCATTAACTCTGAGCCCCCCATTACCTGCCTCCCCAAAAAGGGGGGGCAGAAGAGCACATGGCCATAGGCTATGCCAGCTTGTAGCCTGGAGGGCCAGGGGCCACCAAAGCTGGCCCCTGCACCTTGTGCAAGCCCCCATAGCTGGTTCCAGGGCTGATTATGCTGGGTAGGGGGACCTCACGCCATTTTTTTGGGGGGGGGGATTTTTAGACCCCCAAAAATTGTCCCCCTTCCCCGGGAAGGTGCACCCTGCAACAATTTTTTCAAATGTAACCCTTTATAGTGTGGACAGTAGTTGTATTTTATTTTTAAATGCTATAAATTGCTCTTTTTAGCTTGGGGGGTCTCCTGGACAGAAACAGGGGGGCTACCGGTACATATGTGGTACCGTTGTAATCAAGAAAAATGGGGCTTTCACATGCAATATCATTTCTCGTAGTAAAATAAATTGTTTATTTAATATAAATAGGACAATTTAAAAGAAATTATATTTTTTAATTTTTTTTCTGTTTTTACTTAAAAATATTTATAAAAACAGTAAAAAAATTACAAACACATTTCATGGTAAAGCCTAAAGCCTCAAAAATATACATTTTCCTGGAAATTCCTGCAAAAATCACGGATAAATATAGCACAAAATGATGAAAAATTACCTGTCAACAGAGGGTGACAAAATTTCAGGTAGGCTGGCAATTAAAAGGGTTATTAGTAGCTATGCATGTTGGGTATCCTGTTCAGGGGATCTTGCGCTTTCAGACTGTGATACGTGTGTGATAAGAATGATGTCTGGATGACATTTTTAGACATCTTTTTTTTTGATAAGAATATGTGGTGAATGAGAATCATAGGCCTAAAAAACCTGAGAACCATATCCTTTGGATGAACTGCAAACGTAAACAGTTTGCAAAACATGTTTTTCCCAACCTGTTGTCCACCAAAAGGACAAATGACGCATGTTGATCATGCATTGTGCACGAGGGGTGGAGTGGTATCCCATTGGGTGACGGGAGGAGGTCAAGATTGGGAGAGAGAGAGAGACAGGCTTTGGAGATGCAGCAAGCCGCTCTGGTAGATGTACCGATAGCGTGATGAATAGAACCGGTGATTCCTCCAAGTCGATCTCGCTCTCCTGATCTAATGGAGTGATGCTACAAAACCGATAAGCTACATTTTGATGCTTAAACTCTATGATTCATAAGTAAAGTTTTGCTATAACGATTTTATTAAGATTATATTACTAAAAGCATTTAATAAACTATTTGAAGGATTTTAAGTGTTGTGTCTAATCAGCCTAATGTGTACATTGGTGAGGCACTGTTAGTTATTTTTGAGAGATATCAACACACAGACTTAGCTTGTTTTTTCTTGTTTGCATATTGATATTTTAGGAAAAGGTGTTTTTTATTCTGCTTTTTTATAAATTTTTTAGGGAACATAGAATTTTTTGACGGATTACTTCCAGAGCCCACTACAACAAGCTGGGTACACTTAGAAAGCTTAACATGTGTACTTTCAGGGAATATATGGTTTCTGGGGGTGTATTCTAATTGTAAAGGGTTGTTCTGGTAGAAAACGCGCAAGGTGCGCACTGTGTCTGCAGAGCTGAAATTTTCAAGTAAAATTACAGTTACGCACATGCTTTACTTTTGGGTGTTTGGCAACTCTTCCCTTGACAGTACCCATGCGTGTTGGGTATTGTTCTGTTCGGGGGACCTTGCTTTTTCAGATTGAACTTGTTTTTTCTTGTTTGCATATTGTTTTTTAGAAAAATGTGACTTTGGTTTTGTTTTTTTATTCTTTTTTTAGGGAAACCCTGTGCAACCAAATAATTAATTGAAGGATTACTTCCAGAAAACTGCACCCATGTCAACAAGCCTGGTACGCCTAAAAAGCTTGAGGTATGTACTTCCAGAGAATATATAGTTTGTTGGGGGTGTTTCAAAAGGGCTGTTTTTCTTGAAAAACTGCAATGTTTCGCATAGCGCATAGCATAGTTGTGTTTCAGTTTGGGGGAGTCTCCTGGGCAGGAAAGGGTGTCTACCAATACACATGTGGTACCATTGTAGCTGGGAGAAATGGGGCCTTTTACACGCAATAAGATTTTATTGACAAACTTACATTTTTTAGTGCAACAGAAAATTACAAACAAGACATTTCATGTTAAAGCCCAGACTCTGCTGAAAAAAACTATATAATTTCCCTGGGAAATCCCTGGAAACCCCTTCAAAAATCACAGTTGAACATGTGGAGCACAAAATAGTGCAAAATGGTCTGGCAACAAGGGTGACAAAATCTCCAGATAGGCTGGCAGCGAAAGGGTTAAGATTCACTGTAGGCTAGGGGAATGGACAGGGTACCCAATGCCCCTCCTCCCCAATTATGTTTCAGTATATTCTGCTTCTCAAAAAACAATTCTTCTGGCTGCACAAGGCATAGGGGAAGGGTTTTGCAGAGCCAGCTGTGCATATCTGCTCTAGATTGATGCTGGGAATCAATCGGCAACTTTAAGCAAGAAAGCTTTCAGTGACTTAAAGCAGGAGCCATGACTAAAGGAAGCCTGAGAAGACTTCGACCAGTTAAAGCCATATTCTGGTCAGAACTGTGAGCCATGAGGTTTAAAGCATGGACCCCAGGTATTCTATATGTTGTATAGGTCTTTGGGAGAGAGATGATTCAGGATCACGGAGGCAGTGGCAGAAACGTTGGTGCCACTGCACGCTACTACTATGCCATGAGATAATGAAGAAACAATGGGGAGTTAAAAACAAGTGATTTTCTATGTAATAAGGGTGGAAATAGGAGGAGAAACAGCATAAAAGGGTTAAGAATGGGAAAAATCTGATGGCATCATGATGTACTGGTGAAACATGCATTAGTTTTATTGTTATGTAGTTTGAAAAAATAAAGAGAATCTGGCATTAATCACGATAGTTGTTTCTAAACATCTAGCGTGGTGCGTAACGCTCTACCTAAACTCCAGCAGCAAGAAGGGAAGAAGTGGCGAGTGACAGCATGCATGCAGCAACTGCCTGAGAACACCAAAAAGGAATGGCGAGGCAGGTCGAGGGCCCCAGAAGCAGATCAGCTGGAGTGACTGCTCAGTAATAGAGATGAGCGAACCGGTTCGGACGAACCGGAATTCGCACCGAATTTCAGGAAATATTCGATTCGGCACGAACCCGAATATTTTGTGGTTCGTGCCGATCGAATTTTTCCTGAAATTTAAAAAAAAAAAATGCCGGCATGGTGGGAGCGGGCTGGCCGGTTCCGCTGTCAGCGGAGCCGGCCGGCGGGCCGGTAAAGCCGGACGGCCCGCTCCCACCATGCCGGCATTTAAAAAAAAAAAAAAAAGCATTTTTGCCGGCATGGTGGGAGCGGGCCGGCCGGCTTCGGCTGTCAGGCGCCCTCTGATGACGCGCCCTCAGATGACAGCTGAGAGCGGCGCCGGCCTCCATGCTCCGGACCTGCAGGTAAGTGTTTGCTTTTTTTTTAAATGCCGGCATTGTGGGAGCGGGCCGGCCGGTTCCGCTGTCAGCGGAACCGGCCGGCCCGCTCCCACCATGCCGGCATTTATGATGGGGAACTTCGTAAAAGTTCGATTCGGCCGAACCCGAATTTCTTTGTGAAATTCGGCGAATCGGCCGAATCGAACTTTTCAAAAGTTCGCTCATCTCTACTCAGTAATCTCAAGGTATGAAGACTTACTGTGGTTCCCAGGCTCATTGTGACCTGGGCCGCAATGGTGAGTGTGTGCATATCAATATATAATGCTGACACTGCATAGAACATAAAAGAGGACAAGAAGATAAGTGTCTAGAAACTGATTTAGTGCTGATATATTTTTCAAACATGACTTTTGCCATGTGTGACAGTACATTTCCTATAAAACTCAGCTAAATGGATTGTGGAGAGCTGCAGCTTAATTTACCAAACTTTTATTGAATTGTATGTAATTAAACCACAAAAATGTCATATACTACACCCAGTATAGGGAGTGACAGGGGGGCAGCTCTGAAAGGAACCAATTAAAACTATCTTACCTGTTTGATTGGCTATTTCCCCCTCAGAGCATGGCACACAGGCATAGCAGCAGTTATTAATATGATTGGTAGAGGCTTTTCTATACCCAGGAGGACAGTGTGCCGAGCACCGTGATACAGGGACCTAGAATAAATCATCAACATGAACATGTGAAACAATTGAGTAGAAGACAATGAGCAAAAGCAAAATATGGTAATATAGTAATTCTGCCTGTACTCGTCACTATTATGGCAACTGACACAAAAAAAGAAGCTCTCATTGTCATAAATTGGAGACTCCATACACAAAATTTCCTCGTGGATGGAGGCGCCTGTTGAAACCAATAGGAGCGCTCCGTAATGAGGCCACACAAACCCTGACCTATCTAGCTAGGCAGACACTTAGAAGAATTCAGCGGAAGCTAATACAAAGGGGCAGGATGGCCGGCTAATCATTTAGTAGTCTCTGCTAGCTAACAGTGCATGGGTTGGAGATGTCAGTCAGCCAAACAGAGAGGAGGAGGAAGAAATTCATTTTTTTGCAGGGTGATTTCATGGTGTTGCAGAGTGACTGGGTGACGGGGGGGTCATAACAGGGTGACTTCCTGGATAACAGGATGACTTGGCATCTTTACTTTTACAGCACATCCAACGTGATGCTTCAGGGTTTATTAAGTACTCTGGACACTCTTCTATACTAAAAGCATGTCTGATTGCAGGGATCCCCAGGGGGCTGTTTGGCTTTTTTGGCTTTGGCATTCAGAATTTTTTTCTGTATTTACACTTCGAAACACCAAAGAAACAACAAGGAATTCCAAATAAAGTGGGCACTCCACTAGACTATATGAAAGCTATTTTATTAAGTAACACTATTTCATCATTAAAACTACAAACAACATAGAATCACAGGACAATTAAAAACAATTTGTGGCCACTGAAAACTTATATTATATTATCGCAATCAAATATATACAGGTACAAAACCTAAACTTATCAAACAAGTCTAAATATCTAAGAATATATAATACAAAGACTGAAATACGGGCGGGAATCTATTGTTACTAAAAATAGGTAATATAAATATAGATACAATCAATGTGCAAATTAACCTCTACTACACCCCCTAAACAGCTGATTACAATCCTTAAAGTGAATATAAAGCACCAAATAAATATATAATAAATATATAACAACCCCTAAAGGGCAAGGATATGTTAATAAGACCAACGGCCTTATTTATCAAGGGCTAGCGCCAGGTAGTGTCTGACGAGCGCCAGGTACCGCCAGCTAACGGCGGCTACCGAATCAAGTACGCCCGGCGGCGGTCACAATGACGCATTTATCACGCTAAATGAGGCTAGCGCCGGCGAGAGCGTCAGCTAGCGCGGGATTCATCATGTAGCGGACTGCAACGAACAGCGCCGCTACTAATCCCATCACAGCGCCAGGTATGACCTCTCGCTACCTGGCGCTCTCCAATGCATTTCAATGGAGCAATCTTTAAATAATCATAATTAATTGCTATTACTGTTTTTTTTTTTTTTTTATGTCAAAAATTCTGTGACCACTTCTGCAATGTTAGGATTATTGTGCAGAATTGATATTACAGGTCTGATATTCATGTATTCATATTACAAAATGTTTAGAAAAACTTGTATAATTTTTACATATAAAAAAAAAAAGGTTGTTTGGGGGTTAAAAACTACTTTACACACATCGCCGCCAGCGCTCTGGGGTTTAAACAAGGAATTCACAGCGCGATAAATTTTTGAGCGTGATTTTTTAATGAATCTGCAGCAAGCCGTTCGCTCTGGCCATTCGCTGTCAGGCGCACCCATACAACGCTGAACCTGTGAAACAGCGACCCCCCAGCCCGTATTCAACATTACCGCACACCGACTGAGTCGCTGTCAACAAGCAAACCCCGGCCAAGCACAGCGAATACTAGCTGGCGCTGTGAAAATCACGCTACTGGCGCTCATCTGTCGCTACCTGGCGCTATTAATGAATCGGCCTCCAAATCTAATAATTAATAAGGACTAAAGTGTCTAGTGCAAAACGTGCCAACAACTAACACTAAGCAATTAACTCTAATGAATATCAGCACCCGGAGTCTGTAATATAAGAAAGTAGAGACCAAAAACTTGCAAAACAATTACACATGTGAATCATACTTCAAGATAAATAAAAAAATGAACTACCGCCATGTATTGTCTCATCAGTGGTCACTTACACTTCATTCATATTTATTTTGCTCACATGCTATCAGGCAATCTCACCATTCAAAGCAGACCCAGAACTGGGATTTTGTTCCCTTTCTAGGCTTTGGTCAACTTTGCATTCTCATATGGTTTTCTGCTGTTTAAGCATAATTTGTGCACATTCCAGGCACGAGGGAGTGTTCTCGTTTTAAGTTTTCAGCGTGTAAGAATTCTCACAAATGAGGTCGCTGTTGCATGATTCAGGAACCACAATTTACATTCGAGACAGGATTTGTTGTGTTTCTGTCACCGTTTTGGAGAAATTGAGCCTTTTGATAAATAGTTTGTTGAGAGATTGAGGAATCCTGACTGTCTTTATTTTCCATTAAATCTAGTGGGATATTTTATTTTATAATTTTCTCGATTTTAACTATGTTTTAGTGTTTTACTGTATTTCATATTATTTATAGTAAATAGTAATATATGATTAAGTTAGAATATTAGAGTCAAGTTATAACATACATGTTAGGCTTGAATACTGTAATACAGAAAACAATATTACATTTCTGTAACAAATCTGTATGGGGAACAAATAATCTCCATTGTATGGTAGGCAGGAAAAAGGAGGGACAGCCTTTGTAGCTGCACAAGTCATGAGAGCACACTTTGTAACGCATAAGATTGCTTTCATTTCTCGCTTAAATTGGGCAAGGTGGGAGAGATCTTTAATGGCCTTCTTCACTGCATTTGTACTTTCAAAATTGTATAGCATGTGCCCCATCTTCATACTAACCAATGAAAGAACTTCATCCTCTATCATCGGGAAGACATGGCGACACCCATCTATATGGCTTTATGTAACTCCGTTTGTTGCATAAGAAGGGGCATGCTGATGTGAGGAGTGCTGAACCTGCCTTGTCATGTCCACTCCATTGGAATGACTGGAGTAGCCATGTAGGGGCAACAAGACTTCATGGATGCCACCAAGAGAGACCCCCAATGCAGAAAGACAGAATCTCTGTTTCTGTGCCATTAGTGAGTATAAATATCCTTGGGCTGGATAGGGGAGCTCTGGGGTAACACTAGACCTGCATGGAGGACCTGTGAGGGACAACGTATAGACTTATTTTTATTTCTGCCTGGACAATCACTTTAAATTCCTGTAAGTTTCAGCCATTGTAACTAAGGGCCTTGGGGCAGCATGAAGATATAAAGTATGAGACTGGGGAGATTGGAAAACTCATTATAACAGCAGTAGAACACGATGCTGCTGCTTTTCACAGATTTTTATAAATAAGGGTCTTATATTGATAGAACATAATAAAGTTCCCAAAGGGGAATAAAATGCGTTGGAAGTTGGGGGGCTTTTGGTTCGAGCAGACACTTATAGACTAGAGTCCCAGCTTGACGACCACAAGCAAGGTGAGAGTGTGGAACCAAGCTGGATGCTCTCTATACGCACTTTTCAAGTGGATTTAATGTGAGCTTGGAATACTATGAGGTGAATGGTATCGGATATTGACCAGGAAGAATTCACATTAAGGTGGAACCAAAGTGAAACATTAAAGGGGAGCCAAGGAGGAAAATATTGGCTTATTGTCTTTTGGCCTATTTGAAATTGGATATCTGGTGAGCAGGAAATCAGTGTCATATGTGGAGGAGGGTTATTTATATAGTGATTAGAAGATGGAGGAACGTTATTTAAATCTTAATCTTCAAAATTACGCTCTTTATCGCTTATTTTAACATTAGTGAAAAATTGTCTTTAATATTCACTTTTAAGTTTTAATATGTGCATGTCACTCTAGAGGAAAATGAGCACAATTTCCACACAGTGGTTTATTTTATATAATTTATATATTTAATGGTACATGAATTAAGTAGCTCCAACTCCACAATTCCGAACCAGCTCTGCTGAACACTACAGTCAAATGAACATTGCAGCCAGATCACCAGGAGGATCAGTAAAATAGATCCTCTGCAGAGTAAAAAGAAGTAAAATGTTTATGATCTCAAATATTAATACATTTCTAACTAATTACTGATATATTGGTAACTTGATGTATGTGGAAGATGTGTGTAAGAAATGTACCTGTGTCAGGGGGCCCATGGTGTGAGTCTTCTGTGCATAGCATCACTCCCTAGCTGACTGATGCAGGGAGCTCATGGTGCTCCAAGAAATCCTCCAGTTGTGTGGGTGTGTGCCCATGCATGAACTCCTATATCTGAAGACTTCTCTTCAAGGAGGTGCTGCCAGTGGCAGACAGCGCAGCCTCCTCCACACCTGAACAGTATCAGGGTCTGGTAGGCCTTACTGTACAGAGCTGACCACCCCTGGAATATGGAGCCAATCCTGTCAGGCATCCCAAGTCACCCAATCACAAGTTGTCTGACCATGGACAGCTCCCGATTGGCCTATGTCCCTTTAAATAGGAACTGAGCCCAGACCACAATGCCTGTTATAGCTTTCCATGCTAAGGGTGTGCTGTATTCCCTCTTGTACATCAGTTGCCAACTCTGCTCGCTGATCATCTGACCATTCCAGTTTGCTGCCCAAACAACCTCTGCATGCCTGACCATGAATCTGTTTGCTCCTTTGGATACTTCCCTACCTCTGACCCCCGGCTCGACCCCTTGGCACCCCCCAACCACTCTACTGTGGCAACCCAGTGTTTGATGCATCTTTGAACCTTGGCCCTCTGACTGACCTCCTGGTTCATCTGTCTTCACCATAAGTTTACATCCCTTGCACCATATAAGACCTGGGGTGACCCATGTCCAGTAAGGCATATCTAGCGTCCTATTCAAAGGAAGTAAATACATTATTATAAGTATTAGACACTATAATATATCCATTATATGTAATAAAATATATAGGTTTTCTTCCTGTATTTCAGGAAGGCTTCTATTGTTCTGTTGGGGGTAGTCTTTGCATTTGGTAGCTGAGGTATTTAAACCGGACCTTCAGCGTGATTTAATGAAAAGCCCAAACTCTTAAAAAACGGTTCCCCAGCATCTAAAATTAATATATTTTAAGTTTTTAGTCACTAACTTATTATTCTTTCCCCCACTGGGCTGCAACTCTGTTCAGGAATTTAGGATACCGGCGCCGCCATTTTGACTCAGAAGCATCACACTTACTGAGGAGAGGAGAGTGGGATAAGGTACAGGGGGGCGGGTTATAGCCGTGCTTTGCTCAGACAGAGCAGAGCTGGGGTCAGGTAAAGGTCAGCAATCCCAGAATGCAGAGCAGCACGGTCAGGAGGCACTTCCTTTTTGCAGGCTGCCTGAGAAGATGGCGGCTTCCATAAGCCGCCATCTTGAAAGTTTAAAGGCTGATAACATGCAGTAGATGCAGGTAGGATGATTTTTAATGTGAGTAATCTGTATGTACATGGTGTGGGAAACATATAAGATAGACTCTTATTCAGAGTGAAGGTCCGCTTTAAGAAAGAGAGCTTGGGGGATGGTTCTTCCTCCTGAACCACACACAGACATAGACATGAGGAAAAAAGTTCTACACAGGCAGGTTAACCAACCCCTAGTGGGGAGTGAGCAGAAGACAAAGGCCCTGTTTGAATTAGAAGTTTGCCGCCTTTTTCATTCAAAATATTCTGCTTACGTCTGGACATTTGCAAATTAATATCACAACCACCTTTAAATTGTTTCATTTTAATTATTTTTATGTGACACAACTGGCTCTGTTTTTAGTTAAATCGACTCATCCATATTTGGTTTTGGTCTAACATTTTATTTGTGAATTATGATAGCTGAGATTGCACATCAATGCCTCGATATTCCTTGTAAAATAGAAAAACAAGGAACTAACGTTTTTAACTTATGAACAAATTCTACAATCTGAGAGGATAACATATCATTGGGGATTCCCCTTTAAAATCATTGTCTTTAGACACTGGCAATTGGACAATAAAATCCATGGCAATGATAGACCAAGGACGCCTTGGAACAGGAAGAGGCTGTTGGACACGGGAACAGATCAAAGCATTACATGAGTGAACACAGGAGCAGCACGGCATGTGCATACCAGCGTATTGGTCACCTACGTGTTTGCGCATGTTCTGGCAATGTACAGCCCAAACAGAGACCTGAGGGGCGTGACCGAGCACACGCACACTCAGGGGGATGAGCGTGCATCCGCTGATGCATGTGAGGAGGACCATGTCAGCAAAGAAATGTTTGGAAAGTGCAGGTGGAAAAACCTCCTGACCCGGGGCTTCTTTTTCCTTTTCAGGTCCGACCAATGCTGAATGACCTAGGTAAACATGTTAGTGGTGTTGCTCTCCTCCGCCAGCTTTGCAACAATCTCATTTGCCAATGGCCATTTTGCATAGATGTCGGGCAGGACAAGTCATACTGGAGGGTCATCATTATCTAAAATGTGGAGAAAAGGCAGAGAAATGTCAAGCTAAGCAGGTTGTTAACAACGCCCACCCCACCACCACTTAATCTGTGCATGAATCTATCTGTGCAGCCTTATTTAGAGATCTTTGCAGCTGATGTTAGTACCACCTGGGCTGCCCCCATAGTATCTGGCTGCCACACCCAGCTAGGCCTCAAATGATCCACTTGGACCCAAGCAGTCCTGGTATGTTGCCCATGAGCGAGACAGCTTTTGCCTGTGTTAGGCTACAAATGGCTGCCTTCCTATCCACTTGCACCCTCAAATTGCTATACACGATTGCTATGACTGGTTATACACTTGTGACCCTGAATAACACATACCTATTCCTATTAATGTACAAACGCATGCATGTGTACTCACGAGCATGATGGTGTCCTGTTGGTCACTGGAGAACAGGGAGGAAGTTGGCATACTTCTGAACTTCGCATCAGATCTAACGCCTTTATAGGAATACGCAATTACTTAGCAGCGAAGCATAAATTCAACAAGACACACTGACATGTTAGGAAGGCAACACTCCATGACTGTAGTTTCCAGTGTGAGCTAGGTCGGGATGGGAGGAAAAAAGTGCACATACACAGGCAGGACAGCTGAACCAAGCCATGCTCTCCTGGATGTTCACTACAGCCCCCCTTCAAGTACATGCCATCACACAGACAGCCAAAGCCAGCACCACCACAGCCAAAGTCAGAGCAGTGCCAGGCAAAGTGCTAGGGCAAGCCCCACCAGTTCCAGCCATAGTGCTAGGGCAAGCCCGAGCATTGGCAGATAAAGTGCTAGGGCAAGCCCGAGCAGTGGCAGGCAAAGTGCAAGGCCAAGACAGAGCATCCCCCCTCTCCCAATGAAGCTCACACTCCTGCTTCCTAGCATGTCACATGCAGCAGGGGTCTAGGGCAGCAGCTGGCCAGCTCCAATCTGGATACCCTCCTTTCCTCAGCAGCCTCCACTCCTTGCTCATCGTGGCCAACCCAGGGCCAGACACCCTGTCTAGTCCCCACCCAGTCAGCAATATAGCCCCTCAGGATCCGGACATAGTGCAGATGTCCCCTACTCCCCCAATACATGTTGGCTGCCACCTGCCACAGGGCACCCTGAGTGGTAGGTTTAATGATGCCCAGTGTATGGCTTTAGTGAATGAGGTGTCAAGTAATTTTGATCAGCTCTATGGACACTGATCAAAGCTGTCAAGTCTGACATCTGGGAAGCCAGCACCAGGCAGGTTAATGGTACGGGCCCAGAGCTAAGGATCATCAAGTGCAAAAGAAGTTTGCTGACATGAACTATTCTGTGAGGAAAAAAAATCAACAAACGAAGGCAGCAAGGGTAAGGAACTGTTTGCTATTGGTGATGTTGATGTGGGCAGTGACCTTTGCATGGCTACATTCTTTCTGTGTTTTTTTCTGATGCAAACCGGAGGCGGGATAGCTCCCAATCTGGATTTTAATGCAGCAGAAGAACTGCTGTATGGGCTGTTAAACCCAGCAACGCTCCAGGTTTTGCCGGGGAGCATCGACTCAGACATGCATGCTGCTGCTGGAATAAGTAAGTTGTGGCATAGTTGAGGAGCTGTGTTAATTAATAATGTGTCTGCCTCAAGTTCATGACACCAGCAATTCCTAAATGTTGTAAAGCCAATCTTGGAATAGTGCCACATGCCACCTCAAAGCCAATTACTGACCTTTTAATACATGTGTATGTGCCACACCTTATTTACTTTTAAAACAAGGAAGTAGAAGTTAGCCATTGTTTAGCCACACAAGGTTTGGAGCTTGACTAAGCTTATGTTCTATTCATATTACAGGAAAAAGCAGTAAATACACATGGCCACCCAAGCACACCAACAAACAAGTACTGGGGCTACATAATCAGGGACCACGTCTTCAAGGACAGCACCAGTGGAAGACTTAGATCTAGTAAATCTCATGTGGCCAAACTGGGGACTCCTGAATCCATATGTAGCTTTTTTTGTAGTGCTGTCAACTACTTGTGTATCAAACAGCAGAGAGCTACTCTTGGCGAGGGCGAGTTTTCATGGTTAGGGAGAATACATGCAGTAAAAATGACCTTGTTGCCCAAGATGCTATACCACTTCAGAACACTCCCAGTATATATCCCTCAATATCAGTTCAAAAGTAAAACAGGATCATGAAGTTTATTTAGGGGAATATTAGGCAAAGGGTAGCCAGAAAAAAACTTGTTTAGGAACAGGAAAGAGGGGAGGATTGGGGGTCCCGTGTATCAGTAGATATTTTCAGGTGGCACAGATAGCGCAACTTCATAATTTGTGTAGTCAGGTGGAAATCCCACTATGAGTGTCGCTAGTGGCCCCTGCATGCGAACCGATTCCTGTCGATAGTTTAATATGGATACCGCCACAACATAGACCATATATCTCATGTCCAATCCTGAACCACTTGGTCCGAACCTGGGACAAAGTCAAGTACTCGGGAAACTTAATCTCACCTCACCTCGGGAGAGTTTGGCTGGTGGAACTGAGTGGGTATCAGTAAACTCTATCACTTGGTAGTTAGAGATGAGGTGATTTCCTGGCCCACACTAGTGAAGAAGGAAAGCACTCCTATAACCGAGCAACTCAGATACCTTCAAATCCATCTTATGCTCATCCGCCTGCTCAAGAACAAAACCATTGGAGCCGACCATTTGCGCAAGGGAGAAACCTACTTTGGACCTTATATCCACAATCTACTCACACCTCACTGCACTCCCCCTTGAATCAAAACAAGGATTCATGATCAAAGGGAAGCAAACCTAAATCTAGTGAGAGACAGGAAGGACTGGGTAGAGATTTATATTACTAATACTACTACTTTAGAATTGGCATATAAAATGATCACCAGATCATACTTGGTGCCGTTGCACATAGAAAAACGATCCCGGGCTATTCAGCGAATTGCTTTAGAGGCTGCGCTGCAGAGGGTATGGTCCTACATATTTGGTGGGAATACTCCAAGGTCAAAAGGTTCTGGTCACAGGTCTTCGGCCTATTGCACTATGCACTCCCATGCATGCTAACATACAAGACCCTTGGGTGACCTTGTGCTGGATTTTGGTGATGCCCTCTGGTTCACATGTAATATTTTTGTAAGTCATACCGGCGGCAAAATTAGTAATCGTAAGCTCTTGGAAAGGAGTCCGTGTTCCCTTTCAATCCGTAAAAGAGACTGAACGGGATCTTTGTCAATGAGAAGTTGACAGTCATTCTGTAAGATTCTCATTTGAATTTTTGAACAGACAAAAAAGGGGAATGGGACGGCACCAACCAATATCAAATGGGTGTGGTGCACTTCTCTGGTGGGGGCTCACTCTATCCAAGCAACCATCTAAATGGGGGAGCCCAAATTCCCAAACAAAGCCCTAGCCAGAGACTTAGGATTGCACTCACTTGTAATTTTTTATGCAAAGTTTATGAAATCACTATAATACATAACATTGATTATAAAAAAGACCATTTAAAAACATACAAGACAAAAAAGTTTACACAATCTGCCATGGGGGGGGGGGGGGTGCTGTTGTTAAGAGGGGCCAGAAAAATCATTATAAATAAATCCTAAATGCCCTAATTTCAAAAGAATAAAGTGCCAAGTGCTTCCAAAAAAGTGCATCAAATCACAATACAGCTTCAATGTACATGTGTAAAAAACGCAAGATGTATACATATGAGGTAGGTGAAAAGCATATGAAAAATAATTAATTTTCTTACATATCCATAGTATCCAACAGACTGGCCACCACACATCCCCCCAGGAACAAACCAACGCGTTTCGTGACGTATTGTCACCATTTAAAGGCAGAATACGTACCAGTAAGCCCTATGTAAGGTAATTAACTATATATTCTCTGAAATTACACACCTCAAGCTTTCTAGGAGTACCAGGCTTGTTGACATGAGCACAGTTTTGTGCTTTTTGATGAATTCTTTGGTTGCAAAGGGTTTCCCTAAAAAAAGAATAAAAAAGCAGAATCAAAGCCACATTTTCCGAAAAAAACAATATGCAAACCAGAAAAAAACAAGCTAAATTTGAAAGCGCAAGGTCCCCTGACCAGAACAATACCCAACATATATAAGTACTTTTAACCCTTTTAATTGTCAGCCTACTTGAGATTTTGTCACCCTCCGTATACGGGTAATTTTTCACCATTTTGCATAATGTTAAACTATGATTTCTGCAGGAATTACCAGAAAAACTATATTTTGGGGTTTTTCGGCGGAGTTTGAGCTTTACCATGAAATGTCTTGCTTTTCCACTTTTTTTTATATTTTTGAGTGAAAAATGTAAAAAAAAAATAAATAAATATGTTTTTTAAACTTGTCTAATTTATTTTAAATAAAACATTTATTTTATTCAAGATGGTCACTTGCCAGTCCCTCAAGCCTTGTGAACAGGTATAGGGGTCGCATGAATCCCTTAGCAGTCCACAAAGGGTTAAATTTAAAAAAGGCACAGACACAACGCAAGAAAAAATATGTTATTTATTTATTAATTTTTGTAATACTTACCTCTGAAATAATCCCAAGTGCTGTGTCCCATGCCAAGTACTCTGGCTTTTGTTCTCTTGCTGCTGTAGGAAGCCTTTTATACCTGCTGTGTAACAGGGCATAAAGTGTTCATTTAAAAAGGATTTTCTTTCATTTTAAATTTTTTGCGTCCCAGTATAATGTAGACCAGGGTGGGGAGGCCAGCCTCAGTGGCCCCCGCGCCGTGAAGGCTAAAAACCTGCATAGCCTTCGTGGGCTGCAGGCCTTTCTGCCTCCCCCCCCCCAGGCTTAGGAGGGGCAGGTAATGGGGGTTTGGGGTTAACAGCAAGTCACGCACTTGCTGCAGGTGACTTCCCAGCCACCCCAAGCCTTGTGAACTGGTGTAGGGGGTCTTATAGATCCCTTACCAGGTCACAAAGGGTTAAATGTAAAAAACACACACTGACACAGCCAGAGCAAATGTCACTTATTTAAAAAGTTCACAATGTCCCTGTCACAATTCCCTAGCGTTGTAGTGGGTGCTGTGGCCGGCGGTGGCGCCGCAAACACACAAGAAAGACGATCAGCCAGCACTCCAAAAGATATTGTATTCAAATCCAACAGGTCAATATCACAGCAAAGACCAAAAAGATCCAACAAAATCCAACGTTTCGGGGCGTCTAGCGCCCCTTCATCAGGGAGCAAAAACAAGCAAGCAGAGATTCCCATCCACTGAGGATTAAATGTCCTCAGAGAGCCCGGGATTGCCACCTGATGTCAGTGGGTGTGTCCCACGTGACATCAGAGCTGATGCAGCCAATCAGAACAACACCAGCCAAACAAATGCAATTACAAACCATATACATAATACAATCATGTGAAACAAGTAAAATAAGTAAAATAAACACGGCAGAGACCTGATGCGGTCGCTCAACAGGGGCTAAGGTGGGTAGGTCGCACCCCACAGCACCACTGCTGGCACGTGGTGCTATGGGGTGCGACCTACCCACCTTAGCCCCTGTTGAGCGACCGCATCAGTGGAGGGGAATCTCTGCTTGCTTGTTTTTGCTCCCTGATGAAGGGGCGCTAGACGCCCCGAAACGTTGGATTTTGTTGGATCTTTTTGGTCTTTGCTGTGATATTGACCTGTTGGATTTGAATACAATATCTTTTGGAGTGCTGGCTGATCGTCTTTCTTATTTAAAAAGTTATTTTTTTATTTTCCCCACCTCTGATTCTGCATCCTTTGCTAATTAATGTCCCCCGAAGATTACCGTTATCAGATACAGGTGATCGGTGGAGAGGGGGTGGGGGAGGCAGGGGATTGGAGTCCCCTGCTCCTCCAACCTACACAGATTACTGGCATCAGAGAATTTTAAGGAGTAGTCAGCAAGGATGCACTTTATCTCCACTTCTATTTGCTCTGGCCAACCTGTTAGACAGGATCCGAATATCTCTGGTATTAGGCATCAATGAGCTCTAAATATGCCTCTTTGCTGATAATATTTTGCTCTTTACAACTATTCCTTATTATTTCACCTTATTTCAATATTGCGCCCTAGTCTACAAGCTCCCATAGATGGTGCCCTGGGTGGTTATGCTGGGAAGGGGGAACCCACGCCACGCCACAAAGTGAAGTGCAGCACCCAATATTTTTTTTATAACTCTTAATAGTGTGGATAGTAGTTGTATTTTATCTGAAAATGTTATAAAGTGCTCATTTCAGTTTGGGGGCTCTCCTGGGCAGGAAAGGAGAGCTACCGATACATATGTGGTACCATTGTAATAAGGAGAAATGGGGCTTTCACATGCAATATGGTTATCTTATATAAAATACTGTTTAAATTAAAATAAACTAGACCTTTTTTAACTCAAAGATATAAAAAAAAAAAAACTGAAAAATTCTGACATATCATGCTAAAATCTCTGCCCAAAGAATTTCCTGGAAATTCCTGTAAAACTTACATTTAAACATAGCAGAAAATGGTTAAAAATTAACTGTTAACAGAGGGTGACAAAATATCAAGTAGGCTGACAGTTAAAGGTACCTCTGCATGTTGGGTGTTGTTCTGTTCAGGGAACCTTGCGCTTTCAGATTCAGCTTGTTTTTTCTTGTTTGCATATTGCTATTTTAGGAATATGCAAACCCCTGTGGAGCCAAAAGTTCTTCGAGGGATTACTTTCAGAAAGATGAGACAGTTACAACAAGCTGGGTACACCAAGAAAACTTAATGTGTGTACTTTCAGGGAATATATGATTTGTTATGGGTATCTGAAATATAAATAGTTGTTTGGTTGAAAAATCGCAAGGTGTGCAATCACCTTGGTAAAATTACACTTAGGTTCATTATTTACTTTGGGGTGTTTGGCAACTCTTCCCTTGACAGTTGTTCTCTTTGGGGGACCTTGCTTTTTTCCAATTTTTTTTCTTGTTTGCATATTGTTTTTTTTTAGGAAAACATTTTTTTATTCTGCTTTTTTATTTTTGAGGGAAACCCTGTGCAAGCAATGAATTCATTTGTTTTTTGGACTTTGCTTCTTATGCTGCGCTCGCATACCTGGAGCTTCACCCATCTCTCACTACCTGTCAGAATTCCACCTTTTCCAGGTAGAAACCGGGAGACTTGACAGTAAAACACAGCCAAAATATGAGCCCCGGTGGGGAACCCAGTCCCTTTGATATTTTTGTGCAACAAATCTCCTCCCTCTCTCATGTAGTCTAGGAATTACAGGGTGGCTTCCTGAATCAGATACAGGAAGAGATGACGCCCATTCCCCACTCTTTTCTGGGCTATGTCCACAGCAGCACATGCCATTGCAGCTTCTTCCACCACACAGGAGTCAGCTCCCAGGATCCCCATGTTCCACTCCTGGAATTTTTCTCAGGAAATCACCAGTTTCATGCCTTCTGGAACAGCGTGTCAGCTGTTGTTTTCTCTTCAACCACAAACCTTTGTTGCTGAAGAGGTCCAGGTCAAAATCATTATTTCTCTCCTGCAAGGGCCTCCTCAAACATGGGCCCATAGTCTTCGGGACCATAATCATCCTTGTCTGGCCTCTGATGAACTTTACTTCACTCCCTTGGCAGCCATCTATGATGATCCGGGACATATTGCTTCTGCAGAGGCAGTTCTTCGCAATCTGCGCCTGGGTCGCCGTCCTGTTGCAGATTACATTGTCTTTCCAAATTTAAAAGCCAGTTGAACGAGCTGGCTTTAAATTGTCAGTTCTGCTTGGGGCTCTCCAAACAGATTAAGGATGAACTGGTCCACTTTGATACCCTTGAAATCGCTGGCTGCAGGAACACCATGGAGAACGTTCAGTCTGTACCCAATGGTTTACTCCACAGACCCCGTCTGCAGCACTGAACTCTCTGCTGATCGATCCTGGGGGTTACAGACTCAATGCAATTAGAAACCATTCTGGCTGCTTTATTCCAGGAGCAAAGACTGCGCAGGAGGCAACTAAACCATTGCATGTACTGCGGGAACTCAAGACACTTTCGGGTAAACTGCCCCATTAAACCAGCGGGTATGAACAGATCGGCACCCCTAGTTAAAAGCACCCCACTTCCCTTGCTCTGTTCTCTCAGCTCTTTGCATCTTATTTTACAGTTCCATGAAGGAACGATTATAACCAGAGCCATGACCTACTCCAGGACTTGCAGTTGTTTCATGGACTTAGAATTTGCACAAATTCACAATGTTCCATGTGAAGTTCACCCTACCCCCCTGCTTCTCATTCTGGCTGAGGGAACCACTGCCAAGTCTGGACCGGAATCCCATGTTTCGGTACTATCTTGATACTTTTCATCATCTATCTGGACGATATTTTTAATTGTATTCAAAACTGGAGAAGTGTCAGTTTGAACAGCCCTCTATTCAGTTTCTGGCTGCTGGTTGCATTTTGTAAAGAGAGTCAATTTTCCACTGTAAAAGCAGACAGCCTATGTATTTGAAGAGGGGGCATCCCAAATACTAGCATAAATATTTGAAGAGTACCTGTCTGCTAACTGGTTGCATTTTGTAAAGAAAGTCACGTTGTCAAATTGCCAGCAGCCATTGCCTTTAACCGGGGGGGGGCATACCAAATATGCAAGCATGTGTCTTTTAAGAGTTCACACATTGGAGTTGGCAGCAGCGGCAGCATTTAGAGCTCATATATTTTCTGAAAGATACACATTGGAGCTGGCAGCAGCAGCATAGGGAGCCCATATATTGCCTGAAAGACACACCCTGGAGTTGGCAGCAGCATAAGGATCTACCATGCATCAGCTACTACCATGGATTAGCCATTGGCGGCTGGAAATCCTGGCTGATCCATGCCTGATTCATCTTCACAAAGGTGAGTCTCTCCACATTTTTCATGGACAGATGAGTTCTTCTTGGCATGACTTTGGCCCCCACCTCGCTAAGCACCCGCTCAGATGGCACACTACTCGCCGGGCAGGTCAGCTTTACCAGGGCAAACTCTGCCAGTTGTGGCCACAAGTCAAGTTTGGCTGCTCAGAAGTCCAGCGGGTCCTCAAGGTGCGTTGGCATGGTCATGTCAAGGTATGACACTACCTGCTGGTTCAGGGCTTGCTCCAGGTCTTTCTGCTGCTCATGATTAGCCTCACTATGCAGGTGAAGAAAGCTACTCATTAGCGACTTAAGACTCAGGCTGCTGCTGATGGAGCTGCTGCTGCTGCTTCTGCCAACCCCCCCAGCAGCCATGGCAGTGGAAGGTGAGCGCAGAGGTCCCCCCAAGTCAGACCTGCGAGAGTATGGACCATGGAGCAGATAGGCATCGGCCAACTGGCTACGTAGAATGTCTCTGTAGTAGGTCAGTTTGTCCTCGCTCTCAGTGGGTGTAAAAAAATGACCCCATTTTGTGCCGGTAGCGAGGGTCCAAAGAGGTGGAGAGCCAGAATTCATCCCGCTGACAAATGGAGACAATTCTACGGTCACTACACAAGCATGTGAGCATGCATCGTGTCATTTGTACAAGTGACTCGGAGGGACTACCTGGCTCCATCTCCACTGCATACTGCCAAGGTGTGTCTGGGTCCTCTGTCTTGCCTTTCTCACAACCCTCTAGCTCCTCTGGCTGCTCCTCCTCTCCTGTCAGATGACTAGATAAAATGGCCATTTTGTCAAACCTAAATTGTGCTCCGCTATGCCCCACCCCCTCCTCCTCCTCCACTTCAGCTCCCACAGGCTTCATGTGGCCGTGAAATGTAGGCGCCATGTCTCCAGTGCCCTGACCAGCCATGGTTTCCAACATGTGTTGTAGTACATGAAGCAGTGGAATCACATTGTTCATCCCGTAGTCCTGGCGACTGACTAATAATTGGCTTCCTCAAAGGGCCTGAGCAAACGACAGGTGTCACGTATGAGCTGCTACTGGTTTACTTTAAAGTTACACAGGCGAGTCTCCCTATCTGCTTGGATTATCAAGAAATCAGTGATGGCTTTTCTCTGTTCGTATAGTTGATCCAACATATGGAGGGTGGAATTCCAATGGGTGGAAACATTGCAAATCAGACTATGTTGGGGGATACCGTTCTGACGCTGTAGCTCAAGAAGGGTGTGCTTGGCGGTGTAGGAGTGGCTGAAGTGCATGGAAAGTTTCCTTCCCGTTGTTAGGATGTCTTGCAGATGGGGGGAAGACTTCAGAAAACGCTTGACAACTAGGTTGAACACGTGTGACATGGCAGGACACATGGCTCAGGCTTCCTTGTCTTCCCATTGTCAGTCACCATGGTTGCCATTTGCAGTTTTCGTGGAGTAAGTCAGGATTTCATGTATTGAGTTCTCATTTTTAGCAGTTCCTCCCATGTGTGGCTCTGTGGCTCAAGGCAAACCATGTGAAGAACATGTGAAGAACAGTATGAAACCGCCTTGTTCTGCACACATTGTAGGCTGGAAGGACACTGAAAAAAATAAATAAATAAATAAAAATACCGAAATAAAATATTCAGAAAAAAAAAAAAAAAAAAAAAAAAAATATATATATATATATATATATATATATATATATATATATATATACATTTGATACATTTTATATGTTATTATTATTATGTTATGTGTTATTGTTATTTTGTTATATGTTATTGTTATTATGTTATTATTATAAATGTGTTCGAATAAGATAAATGTTAACAATTAATATGTAATTGACAATTAGGCACTTTTTTTCTGTGACACCATTGCTAAGTGCAAGTGCGCTGTCACAGGCACAAAGGCCTAGGAGCGTAGAGGCCACAGCAGAGGGACCTGTCCAAGTTGCTGTTGTGGTTGTGCAGGAACCACAATCACCCAGTGGGCCTTAAAGGATATGTATTGTCCCTGACCGTAGTTACAGCTCCAGACGTAGGCACTGCCGTGCAATTTGGTACACACTGACAGGCTAAAGGACTGGCCCACCTTCTGTTCAACAAAATTGTACAGAGCTGGTACTGCCTTCTTCACAAAGAAATGACAGCATGGGACTCTCCACTTCGGCTCGGCACAAGCCATCAGTTCTCTGAAAGGTCCACTGCAGCACCAGTAACTTACACAGGAGCACATTTAGCTTCAGCGCGTTGGATGAGTGGGCACATACTGTTGTCTCTTGGACATGGCTTGGCCAATGGATTGCTGGCGGAATGACTGACTCGGATTAAGAGGAGGAGGAGCATCTGGAGCGACAGAGGATGGGTATGACACACAGGAGGTGGTGGAGCCTTGGCTGGCTGGAACAGGGAGCGGCGTGCCACTGGGAAATGCAGCAGGCTGGACCACCACTTTGGAGCCAACTCTCCCTGACCACTTTATGGTGACGCTGCAAATGTTGACTCAGGGCTGTGGGCCCAACATTGGGACCCTGGCCACACTTCGCCTTCTGCCTACACATCTTTCATATAGCCATGTTAACCTCCTGCGGATGCTTGATGAAAAACTGCCACATCTCAGAGTAGCTGATTTCCCTACCAACAGTTCACACAAATTCACTGCTGCCGCCGCCGATGGCTCCAGGGCCCCTCTTACATTACCTCCTGGGAAGGTAGCCTGCCGCGCAGCAAGTGGTCTACCCTGAGCACATTTGCCTCCATACTTTCCCCTTCTGCCACCATGCTGGCCGCTAAATCTGTCACTCTCCATCACTCCAAACTTTTAAAAGTGCCCTCAAAACTCACTGATGTCCTCCTCAGGTTCCTCAACAGTGTCTGCTTAAGAAGCCAAAACGCTTGCAACACCACTTCCCACGCAACTCTCCTCATCACTACTTGCCCGCCTAGTGGAAAAAGCGGCGAGTGTCTCCTCCACTTCTTGGCTGGGCAGTAGCTGATGATTTTTCAGATTATCAGATCATCCTCACTGAATGGTGGAGCTGAACCCAAAGCATAAGATATAACTGACAGGTGACTGGGGGTGTCAGATGTCACTTGTGATGAACTGGATGATCATGTTAACCAATCGATGACAGCAGATGGGTTGCTGGTCGGGACATGACCGCTAGCTCATACCAGTAGATCGAGCCTCTCACTGAGACTCCTGCTGCCACTCACCCCTAGTCTGCTGCGACCTCTGCTTCATGAATTTAGGCCTCTGCCACTCCTCTGTGCCTATCCTAGCACCTCTCTGCCTGACATACTTAGTGCCTATATGAGGGGAGGACAAAAACCCTACACTATGCTTAAAACAGGATTTGTCGATAACAGCAGCAGGTGTGTAACTATCTATGGCCTTTCACTAAGTAGTAACTAGGCCCTGAAGACTTTAACAGGAACAAAGTGATAAAACTCTTAGATGTGCGTATGTGATGCTCTGATGAGGGCAATTCAATGTGCTCCAGTACGCTTGAAAAATGTTTTTTTGAGAGACTGGCCTGCATGAAAATTAATCGGGCATCAGCCAAGATTTCCACCCACCATCATGGTGCCAGACCAACACTAAAGAAATATGGATATTGCAAAACAGATTTAAGGTGCTGCTCTCCAGTTACAGACATTCCTCCGCATCAGACCATAAGTAATTATTGAGGAAATGCTTTACGTTAATCTTAATTTTTTTAATATTCTTAGAATAAGATATATGTGCCGGAAATCTGTATATGTTCTCTTCATGCTGCTGCCAACTCCAGAGATGTGTCTTTCAGGCAATATATGGGCTCCTAATGCTGCTGCCAAATACAGGGTGTGTCTTTCAGGCAATATATGGGCTCCTTAGGCTGCTGCTAACTCCAATGTGTTTTTCAGGCAATATATGGGCATCTTATGCTGCTGCCAACTCCAGGGTGTGTTTTTCATGCAATATGTGGGCTCCTATTGCTGCTGCCAACTCCAGGGTGTGTTTTTCAAGCAATATATGGGCTTCTAATGCTGCTGCCAAATTCAGGGCGTGTTTTCAGGCAATATATGGGCTCCCTATGCTGATGCCAAGTCCAGAGTGTCTCTTTCAGGCAATATATGGGCTCCTAATGCTGCTGCCAACTCCAGGGTGTGTCTTTCAGGCAATATATGGGCTCCCTATGCTGCTGCCAAATCCAGGGTGTGTATTTCAGGCAATATATGGGCTCCTTAGGTTGCTGCCACCTCCAATGTGTTTTTCAGGCAACATATGGGCTCCTAATGCTGCTGATGCTGCCAACTCCTAGGTGTGTCTTTCAGGCAATATATGGGCTCCGTATGCTGATGCCAAATCCAGGGTGTTTCTTTCAGGCAATATATGGGCTCCCTATGCTGCTGCCAAATTCAGGGTGTGTTTTTTCAGGCAATATATGGGCTCCTTATGCTGCTGCCAAATTCAGGGTGTGTTGTTCAGGCAATATATGGGCTCATGCTGAAGCCACCTCAAGTCTCTCTAATTGTGCAGCCCGCGACAGCGAATCTAATAGCGACACCTCTGATCTGCATGTCATACTTCTTTACAAAATTATTTAACAAACCCAGCATGCATCCTATGCATGTTACAGCCAGGCAAAGCGTTCTGCAACCCTATGGAGGCTCTCGGAAGCCCAGAAATAGCCGTTTTTAATACAGATTCGTCGTGAATAAATTCGGACCGAAACAATTTTTTCCGGAAAATTCGGCGAATCGGCCAAAACAAATTTGTCAAAAGTTCGCTCATTTCTAGCCACAACCTACAAATCACAAAGAAGTACAGCATTTCATTGGCTTCACCAATTTCTACAGAAGTTTTTTTTAAAGATTTCTCAGGGATAGTTCGCTCTATCACCTGAAAGAGTTCACTCTGTTCACTGCGAGTTATGCCAAAACCTTGTCTGATATCTGCATTCCAGTGAACGTACCGGCAGCCGCGGGCTTGGAAGGTCATCTAACTGCCACCCAAAAGATGATCCAAACAACCCAATGAGTAAAACTGGAATGTTACAAATGGTCAGCAGACGTCCATTGGTCCTCTTCAACCAATTTTGCGGTAGGAGATCAAGCCTTCTCTCTTTCATCTAAGTCTTCACCTTTTCCAAAAAAGTAGGGTCCTAAATTAATTTGACCCTTTAAAATCAAGCGAGCAATTAACAAAGTTGCTTTGGAGCTAGAAATACCTACCTGTCTGAAGCAACATACAGTTTTTCATGTGTTCCTTTTAAAGAAGGGAATTTTTAGAGACCCACTGGATAAACCAACTGCCCCAATTCTCATGGTTGGGGGTAATGAATACGAGGTTGAAGAGATCCTCCATTCATGGAAGCAAGGCTACTCAGTCAGTATCTTGTTCAGTGGAAATATTATGGGCCAGAGGAGGATTCAACCACTCCTGAGGGGTGCACCACTTATCACTATAATATATTGTGCTCACTCTAAACAATTCCAACAGTTCCAATGGGAGTGGCCATGTAATCCACACACCTCCCTCCCTGTGATCATATGTAGACAGCACTTAGCACTTTAGTTTCACAGTTTTGTGGTATTGCACTTAGCACTTTATTTAAAGATATTGCACAGCGTTCTTGTTTAATAATTGTATCTTGAGTATAGAAATAATTGTTTATTATTTTTGTTTATTTTCATATTTAACAAATATATATTTTACATCTTTTATATATTGGCATTTGTATATCGGGGATAGGATTGTATAAGTTAACAGAGACCCTCGATTTGGTCTTTAGCGTGCCGGCACAGGTATCGGGATAAGTGGGTGTAGGGGTAGTTTACCTCTGCAAACACAGACCCCGATACTATATATAGGGGTATTCCTATTGTCCACTATTGAACATATACATTGGAGTTTTGTTTGCAGCACAATATATATGATATGAGATTCCCCAGGATTAGGGTTTATGGATTTTTCTAGATAAGTAGATGAATTGGGACCCAATAATTGGTTTTAAATTGTCGTGTGTTATGTGTGTATATATGTTTTTATCAATTTATATGCTACAATAAACTTTGTATATTAAGATTTGGCAGATTTTTTGGTGCTCCTTGCAGGGAGGGAGGTGTGTGGATTACATGGCCACTCCCATTGGAACGGCCAGAGGAGGATTCCTGTGGACCGTCTGGTAACCTCAATGCCCAACAATTGATCAGATCTTTTCAGCAAATACTTTTTTGATCTGCCAGTTGGAGGTGTCCGTTAAAGGGAGGCCCTGTCGGACTCCTCACTTTCCTTGCTTCTTTGGCAGATGCGGTGTTGCCATGTCTCTGACACTGTCTGTGTATAGTTGCACATGACCAGGCTCCTCGTCCTCTCCACTGCTCAACAGTGCCAGCTGGTGTCCAGCGCGATACAAGCACGACCATGGTTGCACGAAGCCTAGAGTGTAAGCTTTTGGGCTTAAATATACTTTCAGTTTTCTCAGGCCCCTTGGACGGGAAGTGACATCACTCCTACTCTGAGACGTTCCTCCCAGCCCTATTTTAAAAGGACAGCTGACATTGCTGTGTTTTCAGCTAAGTTCCCGGATCCTGTTTATTCCTGTTCTCTGTGATTTTTGACTGATTTCTCGGATTGACCTGGTTTCCCTCTTGTATTGTCTCTCAGACAAATTATTTGGTTTGACCATGGATTTGTTTTTGGAATTTGCTGCTTGCTGTCAGCCCCTGAACTCAGTTTTGCTTATTGGACTTTGCTTCTTATGCTGTGTCCCAACACCTGGAGCTCTGCCCATCTCTCACTTCCTGTCAGAATTACACCGTCTCAAGGTAGCAGTATCCAAATGCCTGGATTCTAGTTTCTAGCTTTCATGGCGGCGATGCACAGTGGGGTAGCCAATGTCATGCTGCCCCATAGCTAACTAGCAGTGCGGATCTATAGTCAATTTTGACTGTAGTTCAACTTTGAATGGTTAAAGGTAACTTAACCCAAAAAATAAGAAAACTCTTTATTTACTTACCATTCACAGACACAATTCCTGGAATTTGTGTGGGTTGAATTGAGCCTGTTCCTTTTCTCTGGTGCTAAAAGTACCCTCCCAATCACCTTTTTCATGTCTTTGTTGGTCCACCTCTTGACTAAAAACTAGGACATGCACCAAAATCAGCACTAGAGATGACAGTACAAGCCCAGGGGCCATTCAGTCCACATGACTTTTTTTGACCAATGATGAATTCCAAAATATACCGCACACACAGTGTCTTGTACTTAACACTATTCTGCTATTCATCTGGGCCAGTTATTGTTTATGATCGATATTGCGTGAAAGCTGGGTGAAAAAAAACAGAGCATACACTAATACACAAAGAACTATTTGGTGGAAAAAAAATAAAAAAGAGGTGTAAGTTGTAGAATTGCATGGCAAGTATATGTCATATTCATGTGCAACTCTGCTGATGACCAGCATACCAGCAATTTAAAACACGTCACCCGGAAGTTTAAAATTAAAGACCTTACCTTCCCCTGCTTCCAGATTATCCTATGTAGATGCGATTCAACTAGGATGTCTTCCTCTAAAGATGGACAAAATCGAGCGATTAAGGTTTGAGTAATTTTCCGATGTCCTGTTGAAAATGCCCATTTTCCATTGTCCCATTGTTGGGATATCGAGTGACAGAATTCAGGTTCCATTTTGTAGCCTTTTCCTCTTGTGCTTTTTTTGAAATGAAGACTTCTGATGTATTTCTGCAACTAGCAAATTTTATACATGGAAAAGTCATACATTTCATTGATCAAAATATACTTGATTTACAAGTGGAGAATTAAAGTAGATCAAAACCCAGGTGCCTGAGGGCCCTGGAATCTTATAGGTCAAAATCCTGGGTTTTGGTCCACTTGAAAGAAAACCTGTGCTAGGGTATACTTGTATTAGAGGGACTGTCCAGGAACAGGAATAACAAATGCAGCAAGCAGATCACATGATTTCTGTCTCATGTGCCTCACACCTTCATTTTCTGCAGCACCAGGTAGAAGTCATAGCAGAGGCCAGAATTTTTCCTTCTTTCAGTTTCATTCCTTCAGGACCAGAAAAAAAGTGGTTTAATAGCCACCCGGTACTTTGGAGCTCTCAGCAAAAGAGAGCATGGATAGCCTCAGTGGTCCCACAGCTTGCTTTGACTAAAGAAGAGTGCTGGCATGACTGCACCTGAGGGATTTCCTCACAGTGGTGTCCTGCTTAGTGCTCTTCTCTCTTCAACCGATCCCCTGCTTCTTCTCCCAATGCTCAGCTACAGGCAACCTGCATAGCATATGCTGGATATATAATACACGTCATCTCAGCCCAGCTGTGTTGCATTGACTGACTATATAATTCAAGTCATCTGTGCCAGTCTGCATTGCATTGATTGGGTATATCCCTTTCAGTGGCAAGCACGTAGATTCTACGTGCTCGCTTCCACTCCACTTAAGTGCCAAGCACGTAGAATCTACGTGCTTGACTTTCCCCCCTGCTAGTAAAAAAAATAAAAATCAAAAATACTCACCTGACCCCTCGTTGGATCCGGCCGGGTCTCCCCTTTAATTTGGTGCCATCCGATCCCCGTGGGGGGTCGGATGGCTCCAGGAGAGCCCCCGGAATAGGGCCCCCCCCCGCTTCGGCAGCAGCAGCTGCTAACTGTAAAAAAAAAAATGACATTTACCTACCTGAGGCCGCGCTGTCTCCCGATGGGTGTCCTCTTCACTGGGGGGCCTCCGATCGCGCCCCCAGCCTCTTCGGTGGCGAGGAGAGGGCAGAAATTGCCCCCCCCACTTCCTGGAACGGGGGTGACATCATTGTGATGTCATCAGCAGCCCTCTTAATGCTGGCACTGTGAGACAGACAATCAGTCTGCTCGTGTGCCTGGAGGAGGGCAGATGGGGAGGAGGAGAGGGCTGAGATCGCCCCCCTTCCCAGGCTCTCTCCTTCGAACACACGAGCAGACTGACAGCTGTCATCGCAGATCGCCGGGGGACACAGGAGAGGTGAGTAAAGTAAAAAAAAAAAAAATAAAGATCTTTTTTTTCTTATGTGTCTGTGTCTTTTCATTTAACATTTAACCCCTTGTGAACTGGTAAGGGGTCCATGAGACCCCTTATACCAGTTCACAAGGCTGGGGGATGGCAAGTCACCAGCTTGCTGCAGCGGGTGACTTGCCATTAACCCCCGGCACCCCCAATTAACTGCTTCCCCAAAGGGGGGGCAGAAGAGCCCGGGCCCACACAGGCTATGTGGGCTCGTAGGCTGCAGGGTGGGGGGGCCACAAAAGCTAGCCCCCCCCACTCTGTGCCTACAAGCCCCCATAGCTGGTCCCGGGCTGGTAATGCTGGGTAAGGGGGACCCCATTTCATTTTTTTTTTAATAAACCCTTTGTGTTCTGTCATCCAGCAGCTATAAAAGGCTTCCAGCAGGTGAGCAGAAGCCAGTGATCGCCGAGGGACACAGTGCTCCAGGATGGATGGGAGGTAAGTATATATAAAAAAAATAATAATAATAAAATATTTTTTTCTCTTTGTGTGTCTGTGTTTTTTTTACATTTAACCCCTTGTGAACTGGTAAGGGGTCCATGACCCCTATACCAGTTCACAAGGCTGGGGGGGTGGCAAGTCATCTGCGACTAGCGTGTGATTGCCATTAACCCCCGGCACCCCCATTACCTGCCTCCCCAAAGCCCAGGGGGGGCAGAATAGCCCGGGCCCACGGGCTATGCGGGCTTGTAGCCTGCAGGGCCAGGGGCCACAAAAGCTGGCCCCTGCGCCCTGTTCCTACAAGCCCTGCATAGCTGGTCCCAGGCTGGTTACTTTGGGTAAGGGGGACCCCATGTCAATTTTTTGGGGGATTTTTAAGGGTTTTTAACCCTTAAAAATCCCCCCAAAAAAATGAGGTCCCCCCCCCCCAACCCTTTGTAGTGTGGATGGTAGTTGTATTGTATTTGTAAATGTTATAAAGTACTTGTTTCAGTTAGGGGGGTCTCCAGGGCAGGAACGGGGGGCTACCGATAAATATGTGGTACTGTTCTAATCGGTAGAAATAGGGCTTTCACGTGCAATATGGTTTTCCTTAATAAAATACATTTTTTATTTAAAATAAAGGAGTCAATTTTCTAAAAAAAATGTTAATTTATTTATTTATTTTTTACTTAATAATATTGTAAAAAACAAAATAACATGTACAAACAAGACATTTCATGTTAAAGCCTAAACTCTGCTGCTGCAAAAAAAAATATATATCATTTTCCTGAAAATTCCAGCAAAAATGGCGCAAAACATGGCGCAAAATGGGGAAAAATGACCTGTCAACAGAGGGTGACAAAATCTCAAGTAGGCTGGCAATTAAAATGGTTAAAGTAGCTATGCATGTTGGGTATTGTTCTGTTCAGGGGACCTTGCGCTTTCAGACTTAGCTTGTTTTTTTCTGGTTTGCATATTTATATTTTAGGAAAAGGTGTTTTTTATTCTGCTTTTTTATACATTTTTTAGGGAAACCCTGCGCAACCAAAGAATTCTTTGAGGGATTAATTCCAGAAAGATGAGCCCACTACAACAAGTTGGGTACGCTTAGAAAGCTTAACATGTGTACTTTCAGGGAATATATGGTTTATGGGGGATATTCCAAATGTAAAGGGTTGTTTTGGTTGAAAAATCACAAGGTGCGCACTTTGTCTGCAGAGCTGAAATTTTCAATTAAAATCACTGTTACGCACATGCTTTACTTTGGGGTGTTTGGCAACTCTTCCCTAGACAGTAGCTATGCATGTTGGGTATCGTTCTGTTCGGGGGATGTTGCTTTTTCAGATTAAACTTGTTTTTTCTTGTTTGAACATAGTTTTTTTTTAGCTAAATGTGGCTTTGATTCTGCTTTTTTATCCTTTTTTTTAGGTAAACTCTTTGCAACTAAAGAATACATTGAGGGATTACTTCCAGAAAACTATGGGCACATCAACAAGCCTGGTACGCCTAGAAAGCTTGAGGTGTGTACTTCCAGAGAATATATAGTTTGCTGGGGGTATTTCAAATATAAAGGGTTGTATTTCTTGAAAAACTTCAAGGTGCGCATATTGCAAAACATAGTTGTATTTTATCTGAAAATCCCCTAAAGCGCTGTTTCAGTTTGGGGGAGTCTCCTGGGCAGGAAAGGGTGTCTACCTATACATATGTGGTACCGCTGTAACCGGGAGAAATTGGGATTTCACACGCAATAAGATTTTATTGACAAACTTACATTTTTTATTACAAAAAAAACTACAAATTGTAAAAAAATATATATTTTTATTTTTTTTTTCACATATTTCACCCAAAAATATTGAGAATACACCTAAAAAATTACAAACAAGACATTTCATGTTAAAACCCAGACTCTGCTGAAAAAAAAACAATTTATAATTTTCCTGGGAAATCCCTGGAAATCCCTTCAAAAATCACATTTGAACATGGGGAGCGCAAAATAGTGCAAAATGGTCTGGCACCAAGGGTGACAAAAACTCCAGGTAGTCTGGCAGTGAAAGGGATATAATACAAGTCATCCCCACCCAGATGAATTGCATATACAGGGTATATAATACAAGTCATCCCCGCCCAGATGAATTGCATATACAGGGTATATAGGGTACATAATACAAGTCATCTGTGCCCAGCTGTATTGCATTCACTGGGTATATAATACAAGTCATATGTGCCCATCTGTATTGCATTTACAGGGTTTATAATACAAGTCATATATGCTACTATGCATTGCATTTACAGGGTATATAATACAAGTAATCTGCGCCCAGCTGTATTGCATTGACCGCCGATATAATACAAGGCATCTCTACCTAGCTGTATTGTATTGATTGGGTATATAATACAAGTAATCTCTGTCGAGCTGTATTGCCATTACTAGGTATATGATACTAGTCATCTCTGCCCAGCTGTATTGCAGTGACTGGCTATATAATACAAGTCAACTGTGCCAATCTACATTGCATTGACTAGGTACACAATACAACTCATCATCTTCATAGCATTTACTGGGTATATACTACAACTGATCTGTGCCCATCTGGTAGCATTCACTGGGTATTTAAAGCAAGTCATTTGTGCCCATCTGCATAGCATTTACTGAATATCTAATACAATTCAGCTGTACCCATCTGCATAGCTGATATATAATACAATTCAGCTGTGCCCAGCTATGCCCATCTGTATAACATGTACTGGGTATATAACACAACTCATATGTGCCTAGCTGCATAACATTCACTGGGTATATAATACAATTCAGCTGTGCCCAGCTGTGCCCATCTGTATAACATGTACTGGGTATATAACACAATTCATGTGCCTAGCTGCATAACATTCGCTGGGTATATAATACAAATCAGCTGTGCCCATCTGCCTAGCATTTACTGGGTATTTAATACAACTACTCACCTCTGCCCATCTACATTGCACTTACTGGGTATTTTAAACATTTACTCACCCTCAGCCCATCCGCATTGCACTTACTAGGTATGTAATACAACTATGCACCTTTGCCCATCTGCATTGCATTTAGTGAGTATTGTATACAACTACTCACTTTTGCCCATCTGCATTGCATTTACTGGGTATTTTAAACATTTACTCACCCTTGGCCCATCCGCATTGCACTTACTGGGTATTTAATAAAACGACTTACCTCTGCCCATCTGCATTACACTTACTGGTTATTTTATACCACTTCTTACTTCTAACCATCTGCATTGCACTTACTGGGTATTCTTTCCTGCTCACCCTCTGTCCATCTGCATTGCATTTACTGGGCATTTTATACAACAACTTATCTGTGCCCTATTTAATTGCAGCCAGTCGACATAGACAACATTCTGCTCTTTGTCCATTTAATTACACGTCCAGGGCTTGCCAGCCATAGGCACACTCAACCCTTAACCCTAGTGTTTTTGTCACCCTCTGTTTTCATTATTTTGTGCTACACACTACACATGTCTTGTTTGTCAATTTTTAGGTGTATTCTCAATTTAATTGGGTGAAAAAGGTAAGTTACAAAACACCCCAAACTAAAGCATGTGCATAAGTGTCATTTTACTTGAAAATGTCAGCTCTGCAGACAAAGTGAGCAACTTGCACTTTTTCAACCAAAACAACCCTTTACATTTGGAATCCCCCACCCCACAAGCCATATATTCCCTGAATGTACACACATTAAACTTTCTAAGTGTACCCAGCTTGTTGTAGTGGGCTCATCTTTCTGGAAGCAATCTCTCAAAGAATTTTTGGGTTGCACAGAGTTTCCTTTAAAAAAAAAATATAAAAAAAGGAGAATAAAAAAATGTTTTCCTAAAATATAAATATGCAAACAAGGAAAAACAAGCTAAATCTGAAAGCACAAGGTCCCCCCGACCATGCTCCCCCCCCCCTTCTGAGGTGGTGATGCTGCCCCTGCTGCATTGGCATCTTCCTCCTCAGTTTAGGGGGGTGGGGGGTTAGCCTTACTGTGCGTGTCAGACCACGTTGTATTTGTCCATACTCCCTGGAAAAATATAGTATTCAGGGAGGAGGTACATTGTACCTGTTTGGGAGTATTTCTGGGGACCTTAGTAATGAACTTTATATGAAACGATATGCATTCAGTGTGCGGGTTTAATTTAACATACTGCACATACATTGAATATTCATCATGGTGCAAAAATATATACACAAGTGTTATGTACAAGGCATTCCGTGTCAGAAGACACAAAACCTGGCTGCAGCGGCTGTAATTTAGCTTTTACCCTTTAAGTGCCAGCCTACCTGAAGTTTTTGTCACCCTTTGTTGCCAGGCCATTTATCACTATTTTGCACTACGCTTGTTCAAATGTGATTTTTGAAGGGATTTCCAAGGAAAATGATATATTGCTTTTTTCCGCATAGTCTGGGCTTTAACATGAAATGTCATTTTTTAGGTGTATTCTCAATATTTTTGGGTGAAATATGTGCAAATAAAAAAAAATCTATTTTTTACAATTTGAAGTGTTTTTTTGTAATAAAAAATGTAAGTTTGTCAATAAAACCTTATTGTGTGTGAAATCCCGATTTCTCCCAGTCACAGCGTTACCACATATGTATTGGTAGACACCCTTTCCTGCCCAGGAGACTCCCCCAAACTGCAACAGCGCTTTAGGGGATTTTAAATTAAAGTACAACTATGCTATGCGCTATGCGCACCTTGCAGTTTTTGAATAAAAACAACTCTTTACATTTGAAATACCCCCAACAAACTATATATTCTCTGGAAGTACACACCTCGAGCTTTCTAGGTGTACCAGGCTTTTTGATGTGGCCACGGTTTTCTGGAAGTAATCCCTCAATGTATTCTTTGGTTGCAAAGAGTTTCCCTTAAAAAAGGATATAAAAGCAGAATCAAAGCCACATTTTACTAAAAAAAACTATATGCAAACAAGAAATAAACAAGTTTAATCTGAAAAAGCAACATCCCCCAAACAGAACGATACCCAACATGCATTGCTACTGTCAAGGGAAGAGTTGCCAAACACCCCAAAGTAAAGCATGTGCGTAACGGTAATTTTACTTGAAAATTTCAGCTCTGCAGGCAAAGTTCGCACCTTGTGATTTTTCAACCAAAACAACCCTTTACATTTGGAATATCCCCCATAAACCATATATTCCCTGAAAGGACACATGTTAAGCTTTCTAAGCGTACCCATCTTGCTGTAGTGGGCTCATCTTTCTGGAAGTAATCTCTCAAAGAATTCTTTGGTTGCGCAGGGTTTCCCTAAAAAATGTATAAAAAAGCAGAATAAAAAACACCTTTTTCTAAAATATAAATATGCAAACCAGAAAAAACAAGCTAAGTCTGAAAGCGCAAGTCTGAAAGCGAACAACAGAACAATACCCAACATGCATAGCTACTTTTAACCCTTTTAATTGCCAGCCTACTTGAGATTTTGTCACCCTCTGTTGACAGGTCATTTTATGCCATTTTGCGCCATGTTTTGCACCATTTTTGCTGGGTTTTCATTAAAATTATATATATATTTTTGCATCAGAGTTTATGCTTTAACATGAAATGTCTTGTTTGTAAATTTTATTCTGTTTTTTACAACATTATTAAGTAAAAAAAAAAATTACATTTTTTTTTAGAAAATTGTCTCCTTTATTTTAAATAAAAAATGTATTTTATTAACGAAAACCATATTGCATGTGAAAGCCCCATTTCTACCGATTAGAACGGTACCACATATTTATCGGTAGCCCCCTGTTCCTGTCCAGGAGACCCCCAAACTGAAACAAGTACTTTATAATATTTACAAATAAAATACAACTACCATCCACACTACAAAGGGTTAAATTGGGAAAAAAATGACATAGAATCCCCCCTCCCGGGGGTGGGACCCTATTAATCCCCCAAAAAAATGACATGGGGTCCCCCCTACCCGAAGTAACCAGCCCAGGACCAGCTATACAGGGCTTGTAGGAACAGGGCGCAGGGGCCAGCTTTGGTGGACCCTGGCCCTGCAGGCTACAAACCGGCATGGCCTACGGTCACGGGCTCTTCTGCCCCCCCCCTGAGCTTTGGGGAGGCAGGTAATTGGGGGTGCCAGGGGGTTAATGGCCAATAACCCGATAGCCACAGGTGACTTGCCAGCCCCGAGCCTTGTGAACTGGTATAGGGGTCTCATGGACCCCTTACCAGTTCACAATGGGCTAAATGTAAAAAAAAAACACACACACACACATACACAGAGAAAAAAATATTTTATTAGTTTTTTTTTAATACTTACCTCCCATCCATCCTGGAACACTGTGCCCCTTGACAATCACTGTCTTCTGCTCACCTGCTGGAAGCCTTCTATAGCTGCTGGGTGACAGAACATAAGGGGTTAAATAAAAAAAAAATGACATAGGGTCCCCCCTCCCAGGGTGGAACCCTATTTTTTTTTGGAATTTTAAGGGTTAAAAACCCTTAAAAATCCCCCCAAAAATGAAATGGGGTCCCCCTTACCCGAAGCCTGGGACCAGCTATGCAGGGCTTGTAGGAACAGGGCACACGGGCCAGCTTTGGTGGCCCCCTGGCCCTGCAGGCTACAAGCCCACGTAGCCAATGGCCATGGGCTCTTCTGACCCCCTGAGCTTTGGGGAGGCAGGTAATTGGGGGTGCTGGGGGTTAATGGCAAGTCACCCGCTAGCGGCAGGTGACTTGCCAGCCCTCCAGCCTTGTAAACTGGTATAGGGGTCTCATGGACCCTTTACCAGTTCACAAGGGGTTAAATGTAAAAAATAAACACACGGACACAAAGAGAAAAAAATTACATTTATTATTATACTCACCTACTCCCCTTCGATCCTGCGTCCCTTGCCGCTGATAGCTGTCAGACAGCTGATGACATATGCCGGTGGTGAACGGAGCAGGGCGGGTGAGAGGCGAGAAGGCTCCGTTCGGAGCCTTCTTGCTCTCACCCGCCCTGCTCTGATCACCACCAGAATCTGTCAGAGCTGGGTGCGAGTGAGGGTATATGAGGAGCAGGATGATGTCATCCCACTCCTCCCACAAAAAGCGGAGCTAGGGGCGGCGGCCAGCGCCGTCATTAGAGGAGGTGAGGACCCGGAAAAGGGGCCCCACCTGAAGCCTGTGGAGCCCAGGGGGGGATCGGAACCCCCCCTGGTGAAGAGAAGACGTGGCTGGGGGATCGGGCGAGGAGGTGAGTGAATGACATTGTTTTTTTTTTCTTTTGCAGCCGCAAGTCAGCAGTGAAAACAGGAGGGGGGCAGTTTCGGGCCCCCTCCTGAAGACGGGAGACCCCGAGGGGGGATCGGATGACCCCCCAGGAAGAGGAGACCCCAGCTTCACATCCATACCGGAGGTAAGTTTTTTTTTTTTTCTATTTTTTTAACTAGCAGGGGGAAATGCCAAGCACGTAGTTTCTACGTGCTTGGCACTTAACGGTAGGAGAAGCAACCACGTAGAAGCTACGTGCTTGGCATATAAAGGCAGTCTATTTTCAGGTTGTAGCAAGGCAAGCGCTTATTCCTCTCAGTTGTAGCAAGTATAGGTCTAGTGCAGACGTTTCGCTTTGTCTAAGCTTCCTCAGTGCACATGCATTAATAGTCTGATAAATAGAGAGGGATATACTCATTGAAATAAGTGACATCATATGCAATTGTCTTTCGGGTATCCCTTAGACAATATCACAGGCATGTTCTGTGGTTAGCCTACAGCTAACTGGTTGGTTCTGTTTTTAAACTCTCAATATTAATTTCAGTTTAGCTTAGAAAGCCGGCTGTATGCATGGTGGTGTGTATTCTGTGGGGCTGGACCTCGCCACTGTTGCTGACAGGTCTGTCTGTTTTTTAGGCGTTGTACTTTTTTAGATCTGTTTTGTATGATCTGTGCATTGTGGTAAATTTAACCCTATTAATCCTTTTTTCAAATTTGAGCTGGTGTTTTGTTGTGTTTATCTATAGAGAAAGGAATTGAAAAAAAAATGTTGATACCATTATCTGCTGGTCACTTTTTTGGTGATACTGTACCTTATATCTGTATCCATGGGAACAGTTTTTTTCCAGACTCAGCATTACATTCAAGGAATTAGCCAGAATGTACACTGCTGTGAGCACATAATAGTAACTTGGATAGTCAATATCAGTCAATATGTAACCCAATTTATAGCCATCAGAACATTCTTTTTCTGGAAGGTTGTAGTTTTTTTGCAAATCTGCTTTTATAGAAGGATCTATATTAGTACAACCAAAATTAAAATAGAAGATAAGCTGAAGTGTAAGATCATTCATGCTGTACTCCATGGTTGTATTATATAAAGTATTTAACAGCCAAGAAATTTTCGGAGTCACAGATCTCAGAATAAAACTGCCGTTTAGTACGTCCCTGAATGGCTCTTTTAAAATAAAGTTGTGCATCCAAGATTCATGAACTAATATTGTTATATTTTGCAGGATTACATCTAAATCAACCAATTCCTCATATTCTATTAAAAAATTTCCAAAGACTAGAATCACTGTGGCTGTAGATCTCTGAATTAGATTTAGCTGGGCCTGATTACTTTTCGGATCATTGGTGAGTTTAATCACATAGGCGATGCAGATCTCATGAGTGGTAAACAATTGTTGTAGTTCCTGTAGTTTTAATTCTGTATTGTCATCAGAGGACACCATGACTCCAATCCAGTTCCAATCAAATAATTTAATTAAGTAAATAATAGCATTTAGTTCATTATCGCTGTGAGCAACATTGAAATAGGATTTTCTGTTATGAACATTCGAGGCAGGATCAGTGGTTCTATAGCTGATCTAGAAGACAGAATGTTAGTCCTACAGTTTAGATTTGCTTTCCTTGAATGGAACTTATTTGCACATAGCCGCCCAACATAAGGAATTATTGTTTTATCCATCACTCCTTGCAGTCGGTACTTTCCTAGAAAGGAAAGTTTTAGAATGGAATCCAATGGGGGTCACCCTCACCCTTCATTACATTATACTGCATTGTAATTATATGATTGGAACAATGTCAGAGTGCAATCATAATTCGTCTATGTTTATAGCAAAAAGTCAGTTCTGTAGCAAGCATTGTTGAGATTTTTCTTCATCTCCTCCGAGGAAATGCCAGGTTGGCCCGCAATGTTGGGGCGTTTACTATGGACATTGGCTACACAAGGTACTGATATATAAGCTTACTGGATATAATGGCCACATGGTGCATCTTATCTGTTCTAAATGATGGCTGCTAGCTGTTAATTATACTTGCTACACACAATTCTTACTTGCCACAGAACTGTTTGGAATAGATGGCCATTGAATGCTTGCACACACATAGAAAATATTTCTCTGCATTTCACCCATCCGTGCAGGGGCTTCCCTAATTATGGTGCCTGGGGAGCAGTGGGGGGCTGGCTGCCTTGCTCAAGAGCATTTCAGTTATGTCCCATAGCCAGAATTAAAACCTGCAATGCTCTGGTCACAAGTCCGCTTCATTACCTCTTTATTACCTCTTACTTCTGTGTAAAATATGTATATATATTTTCCACATGTTTATCATCTCAATACAGTTTTTTTCCATATTTAAATGTAAATACAGGTGCATCAGCTGTTTACTTTATTTCTTTGGAATTTGTTTAACCACCACATGCTAATTTGTCAACTTCTAATGTAAAGGTATACTTACCAATAGTTTCTTTAACATTTACCTAAGGTGTGCACCTATGGGCATTTTTTCTTAACAAATTATGCTGAATCAAGCCCAAGTACCTCACACCCTTCTATGCAGACACAGACTGCTTTTCAGTAATGGAAAGAGACTTTCATCAATTCAGGGAAGAGTTTCTAAAAATCCAAAGGACCATAAATACCAGTGTCCAGCTAAAGGGACAGATAACCAGGCTGAAATATGAGGACAGTGCAGCCTTGCATGATATCCAGTCTCTTAACCCACTCAAACAAGAAAATGGTCAGCTCAGGGTTCGGCCGAATCGAACTTTTACGAAGTTCCCCATCAAAAATGCCGGCATGGTGGGAGCGGGCCGGCCGGTTCCGCTGTCAGTGGGCCGGTAAAGCCGGCCGGCCCGCTCCCACCATGCCGGCATTTAAAAAAAAAAAAAAAGCATTTTTGCCGGCATGGTGGGAGCGGGCCGGCCTGCTCCGCTGTCAGCGGAACCGGCCAGCCCGCTCCCACCATGCCGGCATTTAAAAAAAAAGCAAACACTTACCTGCAGGTCCGGAGCGTGGAGGCCGGCGCCGCTCTCAGCTGTCATCTGAGGGCGCGTCATCAGAGGGCGCCTCTGATGACGCACCCTCAGATGACAGCTGAGAGCGGCGCCGGCCTCCACGCTCCGGACCTGCAGGTAAGTGTTTGCGGGCCGGCCGGTTCCGCTGACAGCGGAGCGGGCCGGCCCGCTCCCACCATGCCGACAAAAATGCTTTTTTTTTTTTGTTTGTTTTTTAAATGCCGGCATGGTGGAAGCGGGCCCGCTCCCGCATTTTTTTTTTTTAATTTCAGGAAAAATTCGATCGGCACGAACCACAAAATATTCGGGTTCGTGCCGAAACGAATATTTCCTGAAATTCGGAGCGAATTCCGGTTCGTCCGAACCGGTTCGCTCATCTCTCGTGGTAACCAAACAGAAAAAATACATCTGCCCCAAAATCTGGAGGGAGAAACACACAATGCAGCTTCCATCACTAATAATGTGCAGGCACATGCCATAATGCACAACACATGCCCCACAACGAACAGAGACCAGTAGAGATGAGCGAATTGAATCTGATGAATCCAAATTCGTTGTGAATGGATCGCTCGAATTGCTTCCTTAAAACTCCATTTACTGCGCTCCAGGCCATCTAAAATGGTGGATCCACATGTCAGGACATGTCCCATGGGGAAAAGAATCCTATGTAGGCATCACATGCTGCCTATCAGCACCCAGGCTTCCCGATGATGTCACAGCCCTATATAAGCGGCAGCAATCTTGCGGAGGCTCATTTCGGAGGTGTATTGCGGTGAGAATGGGACAGGCAGAGATAGAGCGAGGTTCAGATAGATAAAGCGAGGGACAGATAAAGCCAGGGAGAGAAGGAGAGAGGCAGTGACAGTGACAGAGACAGTTTACAGTGTTTGCATTAGCTTTCAAACCTATTTAGTGTTAATACAGGTCATACACACCTGCCTATTTAGCTTTTCCTTTTCCTGGTGTCACAGCGTGCTAGCATTTGTCTTTGAAGAGTACCTGGCTACTTACCTCTTCCATTTGTAACAAAAAACACCTTTAAAAATTTGCTGTAGTCATTTACTTTCACCGGGGGCATCCCATTCTGTCACAGCGTGCTAGCATTTGTCTTTAAAGAGTACCTGGCTACTTACCGCTTCCATTTGTAACAAAAACCAAATTTTAAAATTTGCTGTAGTCATTCACTTTCACTGGGGGCATGCCATGCTGTCACAGCGTAGACTGTAAGCTCGCAAGGGCAGGACTCTCTTTTATATTGTCTCCTGTGCTCACAACACTTGGTTTAAACCTTGTAGCTTCGAGTTTTGTATTGTTCTCTGTACTATATGTTTTACTTTATTTGTAATAACACCTTGTAAAGTGCTACAGAAGATGATGGCGCTATATAAATAAAATTATTAATAATAATAACAATAATAATAATAATCATCATCATCATCATTGAGTTGTGTCTGCACATCACTGATGTCTTCCTCAGGTTCCTCAATAGTGTCTTCAGAAGCCAAAACGCTTGCAACACCACCTCCCTTGCCACTCTCCTCATCACTACTTGCCCGCCTAGTAGAAGAAGTGGCGAGTGTCTACTCCACTTCTCGGCTGGGCAGTAGCTGCTGATTTTTCAGATCGTCCTCACTGAATAGTGGAGCTGAGCCAAAAGCATAAGATACAACCGACAGTTGACTGGGGGTGTCAGATGTCACTAGTGATGAAGTGGAAGATCGTGTTAATCAATTGATGATGGCAGATGGGTTGCTGGTCGAGACACGACTACTAGCTGATACCGGGAGATCAGGCCTCTCACTGAAATTCCTGCTGCCACTCACCCCTATTCCGCTGAAACCTCTGCTTGATGAATTTAGGCCTCTGCCACTCCTCTGTGCCTATCCTGGCACTTCTCTGCCTGACATACTTAGTGCGTATATGAGGGGAGGACAAAACGCTACACTACGCTTAAAACAGGTGTGTAACTATCTATGGCATTTCACTAAGTAGTAACTAGGCCCTGAAGACATTAACAGGAACAAAGTGATGATGTGCGTATGTGATGCTCTGACGAGGGCAGTTCAATATGCTCCAGTACGCTTGAAAAATGTTTATTGAGACATGGATCAGCCAAGATTTCCACCCACCAATGCCTGATGCATTAGAGTAGATTGTTCATGGTGCCAGACCAACACTTCAGAAATATGGATAGTGCAAAACAGATTTAAGGCGCTGCTCTCCAGTTACAGACATTCCTCTGTATCAGACCACAAGTAATAATTGAGGAAATGCTTTACGTTAATCTGAATTTCTAATAATATACTTAGGATAAGATATATGTGCCCAAAATCTGTATATGTTCTCTTCATGCTGCTACCAACTCCAGGGCATGTCTTTCAGGCAATATATGGGCTCCCCATGCTGCTGCCAACATCAGGATGTGTCTTTCAGGCAATATATGGACTCCCCATGCTGCTGCCAACTCCAATGTGTCTTTCAGGCAATATATGGGCTCCCCATGATGCTGAAAACTCCAGGGTGTGTCTTTCAGGCAATATATGAGCTCCTAATGCTGCTGCCAACCCCAGGGTGTGTCCTTCTGGCAATGTATGGGCTCCTTATGCTGCTGCCAACTCCAGGGTGTGTTTTTCAAGCAATATGGGCTCCCCATGCTGCTGCCAACTCCAGGGTGTGTCTTGTAGGCAATATATGGGCTCCCCATGATGCTGCCAACTCCACTGTGTCTTTCAGGCAATATATGGGCTCCCTATGCTGCTGCCAACTCCAGGGTGTGTTTTTCAGGCAATATATGGGCTCCTTACTCTGATGCCACCTCAAGGCTCTGTAATTGTGCCGCTCTGCGACAGCGATTCTAATAGTGTTGCCTCTGATCTGCATGTCATATTTCTTTACAGTATTATTTCACTAACCCAGCACGCATCCTATGCATGTTATAGCAAGGAAAAATGTTCTACAACCCTATTGAGGCTCTCGGAAGGCCAGAAATAGCCATTTTTAATAGCGATTCGCAGCGAATAAATTAGTTCCGAAACACATTTTTCCGAAAAATTCGGCAAATCGGCAGAATCAAAGTTTTCAGAAATTCGATCATTTCTTGAGACCAGTGACAGACACAGGGACTCCACTCCAAATCACAACATCAATATTTAAAAAACACATCTATTACAGAAAAACAACCCAACTGATATCCCAGAAACAACTTCTACACATGCACCATGCCCAGATAGCATGCTCATCATAGGCTCCAATAATACACACCTGTCCATAAGATGCACCTAGAATTTCGAGGAAAATAAGAAAAAAAATATTCTAGACTAAATGTGCTAAAAATCCTAATACAGGCAGTGTGGCGCCCCCATCCCATTCTCCATGGGCAGTGTGGCATTCCCCCATCTCATTTCCATAGGCAGTGTGGTATCCTCCCCATTCCCCACATAGGCAATGTTGCATTCCCCAATCCCCTTAACCAGTGTGGCATTCCCTCAACCCCCCAGAAAAAAAGAAAATGTATACTTATGTGAATGCTGTCCCCGCTCTGGCTTCCGGTGCCGCTACTGCCTCTCGGGCAGTGCGCGTTGACTAAGAGGCAGTGGTGGAGCCTGAAGCTAGAACAGGGATGCTGTCTGACCCTGCTCTTGCTCCCTGCACCACCACTGCCTCTCAACCAGGCGCACGCTGACACATACACTCAGCTGTCAGCATGTACCGGGCCCAAAGGCTTTGGCAGAGCGGGGATGACAGAGCGGGGATGCTGTCTGGCCCTGCTCTGGTTGTTGCACAGCCTCTGCCTCTCAAGAGTGCTGCCACAAACACTCCACTGTCAGGAGGGGACAACGGACACGAGACAGGAGTAAGTATACTTTTTTTGAGTTTTTTTTTTTTTTTACATTAACCTAATATGACGCACTGACATTTTCCCCCCACCTTTTGTGTTTCTTATCGGGCGAAAAATATGATACCTTAAAAGAAAGAGACTCTTTCCAGGGTCACAAGTCATACAAATAAGTTGCTAAATAATTGCACAAGCAGTAGAATCCATATTTTGCTCATCCTAAAGACCTCATCCTACACAATGACACAAATGACTTACAGAAAGAGGAGGCTTCAGAAAGACTGTCACAATTAGCTAAAACTACCTAATTGTCATTATCCTGTGCCTCCTGGTTCTGCACATGTATAGTCGGTCAGGTAACAGTTATGAGCCAGATGCACCTGTTAGCTGAAGTCAGTTTCCAATTATGCATCAGCCATGTCAGCTGATGCATCTACCATATCAGCTGACATTAACATCCAATCAAGGCACACATAGGCCTTTATAAGGAAATCCTGGACAGCAATAAGGTACCAAGATATTCTCTCCAGTATAGACTTTGTAGTCTTTGATTTCCCTGCTTCACCTCAGCTCACTTCTCATTTATGCCTCTAGGGTTATACTCTTGTACTTTGCATTGGATTCCTGCTTTGAACTCTGCCCGACTTCTGACCATCCTTTTGGATTAATCCTTTAACTGCCCTTTACCTGTATAACGTGGCTTTGTTTACTACTGCACCTCCGCCTGATACCCTGACCTCCTGGCTCCATCTTTGGACTTTACTTCAGAGCCTGTGGTCCCTGACCTCGGCTTATCATGCACAACGTTCATTGCCACCTCCACTCGGGTCCTGCTAAGGACCTTGACGGCTCCCCAAAGATGAACTGGGGCCACCCAAGCAGCTAAGCCTAACCATCCTTAAGGAAGGCTTTAGTAAAGACCAGGGGGGGGGGCCTGGTAGTGGGATCCAGGGCTTCATCTGAGGGTGACAGAAATAAGAAACCTGTTCAGCACACTTTGTAACAAACTAATGTAACACCTCTAACGCAAGCTGCTAGGTCCGATGACAAAACAATTTATTACAAGGTATACTGACTCACAATGACATCCCTTATCATCACCAGCTGGAATATCCAAGGGCTGAATTATTTACCTTTTGGATATATGGACCCGGGCAGATAATGAATCCCAAGCACCCATGGGCTGCAAGAATTTTTCAGTTCCTGTCCAGAAAAACAAGACTGCCAAACAGGGCAGTCACTCAAATGGCATATTAATCTGGTACAAGGAGGAGCTAAGACATGACATGACAGCAGTCAAATGAGGAGACACTCATATCTGTATTAAAATAAGCAGTTCCATCCTCATATCTCAGTATGACATCTACAGTACCTGTGTGCAGAATACATACCTCCAGCTTAGTCTCCCTACTACAACCCAGACATATATGAGGTCATACAAAATGAGGCTGCTCAATTCCAGTGTCAGTGTCCAGTGTCAGGACAGGGTGCTGATCTGCTGAGACCTCAATGAATGGACAGGAATAGAGATAGACCTACTTAGGGATTTTCACGTGCCACCCCTCTAATTCCCTCCCCTTTTGTGGCATAATACAAGAGGTCAGGCAGATTCCAGAGAGGCCCCAGCAGCTGGGATGAACAAGAGGGGAACCTGTGTTCTCCTCCTTTCTAAATGCCCCTGGAGCATTTTGAAATGCCTTTTTGGCATACATTTAAAGGAGCCTGCAGCGTAGCCTGAAGGGGAAGTTACATTTTTTTCAAACATGTGTTTGTATTTTTACACTTTTCAAATGAACTGGAAGATGGGCTTAGTCTATGCTGGAGTGACTTTTACTAGACTTTTGCTTAACTAGTTTCTATGCATCATTTTTTTTTTTTATGTTTTTTGTGTCAGTAATTTTTATTGAAAGAATAAAAAACATACGCCACAAAAACAACATTCAATATTTTTGTCCATAAAAAAAGCATGGTCATCGAGGTATATAAGGCTAACAAGAGCAAAAGTTCTCTGGAAATTGAACACGGCATACAAACGGGTAAGCGAGTAAGAACCCGCCCCGACCACCCACCCCCTCCCTCTCTCTACTCCCCCTGCCCAGTCCGGGCTCGAGAACCAGTCCCCCGAGACCCAGAACGGGGAGGGTCATGTAACTCCAGAGCAAGGAGTAGGATGAGAGAAATTGTAAAGAAAAGAGAAATAGAAATAAAAAACTGAAGAGAAGAAGTAGAGGAAAAAGAGAAAGAACAAAGGGATGGGTTCCAGGCCTCCACTTGACTGAAAAGCGGCTAGGATGGCACTCTAAAAGGTCTCGGTCGAAATGTCCCAGCTGCAACTGGGCTATCAGTCCCTCCCAAGTGGCTAGGAAGCGAGCGAAATTTCCCTGCATGGAGACCGCCATCTTTTCAAATAATATAACTCGCAACCAGTCTCCCACTAGATATGCCTGGCTTCTTCCAGGAATGTGCAATGGTTAACTTGGCTTCCGTAATATGTCTAATGAGCTCGAACTGGGCCCTTAAGCAGCCTTAAGGTTTCAGGTTGAGAAGGACCAACTGTGGTGAGGGGGTCAACACGCAGCTTGGTGGCCTTCCTTATGACATAGAATACTTTGTCCCAAAATTGCCTAGCCACCCTGCACTCCTATCAGATGGATATACATTCCCAGGAGATGACAGCCCCTGAAACACTCTAGGGGATAGGATGGGCAAAACTTATGAATCCTCTCTGGAACTAGGTACCACCTCAGCATTACCTTGGTATTAACTTTTTGGGCGCCCACGTTCAGGAACACTGAGAACAAATGCCTCCAAGCCGCCATCCAATCACTGTCCGAAAAGGGCATGTTGCTCTATGGCACTTATTTTTTCCTGTCTGTAAATGTGATGTTCTCTTACTGCATTCATGGATTCACTGCATTCTTCAGTAAAGCCAGTTCCTGTTATACCACTAATGTCTAATCTGGATTATGCCTCCACTTCACCCAGCGCTCACACTCTGCAACAGTTGCCCCCATTTTAAAGCCATTTGGGCCCCCAAGTGTGGGTCCCCATTGACTTCAATGGGGTTCGGGGATCCGAACCAAACTTTTGCAGCAAGTTTGGTCGAACTTTTCGAACTTGAACTTCAGAGGGTTGGATCATCCCCAGTCTTTGCGCCAATCCTGCTCTATGACAATGAGGTTTGGGGCCCTATAACTTTTCATCTGGAGTTCTGCAAGTACCTCCACCAAATCCATTGCAGCACCTGCAACAGGGCAGAGCTGGGCAACTTCCTATTGTAGTTAGGGAGCGGAAGCCAAAGTGGAAGGGTATCGGATACTGGAATACGTTGAGACATCTCGTCAAGACACAGACTCGATAGCAGGCACTGTCATCTTCCTTTATTGTTCCAAGGTCATGGTAAAGAACAAGTTAATCCAAATCACAGCATACAGTAAACAGCATACAGTTCTCAGTATAAGAGCTAGACAATCTTTCACCTCTCTTGCTCAAAGAACACAGGTGCACTTGCTTTAGAGGCAAAGTTCCAAATAAGCAACAGCCATTACTCTTAAATTTACAGGCTTACTTGAATCAAGCACATAAGTGGAGTGTGAAGGATGAGGGGGCCTCATCCTTTGTTTGAGTCTTTACACTACTCTTTCTCCCAGGACAGGTACTGGCCTGGTCTGATCGTATACACAAAGGGGAGGTGCTTAGTAAAGAGGTACATCCCACTGTAGAAACTTCCAGAACCCAGTAACTTGAGACATGCAAGGTGATTCAGCAAATGTTTTCACTAAACACAGGGACTTAGCTTTTGCCATGGAGCTCTTCCCAGAAACATAATCCTTATACATTTAGGGGCTTGTGGGCGATGACCCCAGTAAAAGAAAGGCAAATGGTGGCATGAGACAGGGGCCAGAGAACTTACCAGCTGCTCAACCACTTGTACACTAGTCAGTCTCACTCTCATCTTTCCCTCTAGCACTCATCCTCAGCCAGGCTTTTGGTCTCAGCTGTCACTCGATCCCAGGATGGCTCTTCACAGAGTTGCGCAGGTTCCCCTGCCTTTGTCCATAGCTACGCCAAAACTTGGGTTCTGTTCCCACCGCTCTGCTTAGGTTCTCAAGTGGCAGAATCAACATACATCCATTGTAAAAAAGCTAAATCTTTTTTCCAATGTATGTGTTTTTTTTCACATGTAACCCTTTGTGAACTGGTAAGGGATTCATGAAACCCCTATACATGTTAACAAGGTGTGGGGTCTGGCTAGTCACCTGTGGCTAGCAGGTGACTTGCCATTAACTCTCACCCCCTATTACCCGCCCCCCAAAGCCTGGGGGGCAGAAGAGCCCGGAGTCATTTAGGCTGTGCAGGCTTGTTGCCTTGCAGGGCTGGTGACCACCAAATCTGGCCCTTGCACCTGAAGTAATCCATCGAAGAATTCTTGGGTTACACAGGGTTTTCATGTGCAGAATAAAAACCATGTTTTCCTAAAATATCAATATGCAAACAAGAAAAATCAAGCTAAATCTAAAAGCGCAAGGTCCTCCGAGCAGAACAATACCCAACATGCATAGGTACTATTAACCCTTTTAATTGCCAGCCTACTTGAAGTTTTGTCACCCCCTGTTGACAGGGCATTTTCCCCATTTTGTGCCATGTTTAACCGTGATTTTTGCTGGAATTTCCAGAAAAATTATACACATATTTTTTGCAGCAGAGTTTAGGCTTTAACGTGAAATGTCTTGTTTGTAATTTTTCTACAGTTTTTTAATATTTTTGCGTAAAAAACAAAAAATAAATAAATAAAATATTTTTTAGACAATTGTCTCCTTTATTTTAAATAAAACATTTGTTTTATTAATGAAAATCATATTGCATGTGATAGCCCCATTTCTCCCGATTACAACACTACCACATACGTATCAGTAGCCCCCGCATTCTTGCCCTGGAGACCCTCCAAACTGAAAAGAGCACTTTATAACATTTACAAATAAAATACAACTACTATCCACACTATAAACATAAGGGGTTAATTAAATAAAATGACATATGGTCCCCCCTCCCAGGTGGGGGGGACCCCATTTTTGGGGGAAAATCCTAACCCTTAAAAATCCCCCCAAAAATGACATAGGCTAACCCTAACCCTTAAAAATAAAAAATAAAAATGTCGTAGGGTCCCCCTTACCCATCATAACCAGCCCGGGACCAGCTATGGGGGCTTGTAGGAACAGAGTGGAGGGGCCAGCTTTTGTGGCCCCCCCACCCTGCAGCCTACAAGCCCACATAGCCTGTGTGGGCCCGGGCTCTTCTGCCCCTCCCTGGGCTTTGGGGAGGCAGGTAATTGGGGGTACGGGGGTTAATGGCAAGTCACCTGCTAGTTGCAGGTGACTTGCCAGCCCCCAGCCTTGTGAACTGGTACAGGGGTCTCATGGACCCCTTACCAGTTCACAAAGGGTTAACATTAAAAAAACACACTGACACATAAGAAAAAAATACTTTTATTAAAAAATTAAAACTTTTTTTTTACTTTACTTACCTCCGATCGTCAGCTCCTGTGTCCCTCGATGTGATGACAGATGTGATCATGCTGGCTACAGTAGCAGAGGGGCAGGAGATGATCTGATCACCTGCCCCCTCAGCTCCTGTGGCAGATCACATCTGAATGAAGAGCAGCAGGGAGCCAGGACGACACCCGGTGAGTGACTTCATAACCTTTGGGGGCGGGGCTTAACAGCAAGATGGTGGCGCCCATCGGGAGAGGAGGGGTAGAGCCCTTTCAGGCACTCGCCAGTGAAGAAGAGACCCGGAGGGAGGCAGCGCGACTGCAGGTAAGTAAATGTAATTTTTATTTATTTATTTATTTTTTTACAGTTAGCAGCTGCTGCTGCTGAAGTGGGGGGGGCTATTCCAGGGGCTCTCCTGGAGCCATCCGACCCCCCACGAGGGATCGGATAGCACCAAATTAAAGAGGAGACCCGGCTGGATCCAACGAGGGGTCAGGTGAGTATTTTACTTTTATATTTTTTTTTTACTGTGGGGGTTTAAATCAGCTACATGAGTCTCACGTAGCTGGCACTAGAAGGGTTAAGCCCCAGGATTCGTACCTTCTACCCTTTTATCAGTAGTCTGCTCCCTTCCCTCTAGGCATGTAAGGCGGAAGCACTGCCTCCAACCACCACCCAAAGAAGATGGCAGTGAGGCAGGGAAGAACCCAGAAGATCAAGCAGAGACCCAACATACCAGAGGAGGACAGGAGGACAGGACAAATTTAGAATAATAAGATTGATTAGCAGGAGATCAGATTGATGGATTGTATGGTTACAGGTGTGGCCCATCATACAAATCTGATAGATTGATCAGCAGACAATCAATAGGGGAGATCAAATTGTGACCCCCATCCCCAGGAATCACAGCAGAGCATCTACTTACTCTCTCTCCCCCACAACATTTTTGGTTTGGTTGGTTCACTGGGTAGAGGGCCAGCATGTTGCCGTTTGACATTGGTGGATTGACATGTTATTCCTCACCTAATTACCAGCACCACCTTTTGGGACTCCAGGTTGTGAAAAAGCTCCCGATGCCCATTGGTATGAGCCTCAAACCCATACCAAAGGGCAAAAGTGCTGGTCAATGGGAACGGCTAAGGCTGGTTTGTACAACCTCTGAACCCTGGATTTCCAGCCCTTATGCCTAGTGGTCAGGCTAGTTGTCTTTTGGTTAGGCACCCTTTTTTTTACAAATTATAGTAAAAATGAATCAAATGAGTTTACACTTTTGGAGTTCTCACACCAAACGAGAATTCTCTCCAAAAATATCTTGCTGTCAAGAAAAAGTCTGCTTAAACATGAGAGAGGGGAAAAGTTATGAGACAGGGATTTTCTTGCAACAAAAAATGCTCTAAACCGAGTCCATTGTCTTGCTTCCATCTTACCTGTGAGTAGCCAAACATACAAATTAACTCCGCCATGGCAATGTCACTGCCCACAAACCCGATCACTTCAGCCTGATCGCAGTTATAGTTTGGAACATCCATCTTGTATCCAGATGAAATATGCAGAATACTACTGACAGAGTTCGATGTATCCCCACAGTTGTCACATATGAAATATCCCACAGAGATGTTGGGTAGATGATTCTTTTCATTAATAAAGCCAGTTGCCAAAATGAAACTCATAAGCTCAGCATAAAGATTTACAATTGGACTGAGAAAAAAAAGATGACAGTTGTTACATCTGGTATTATCTATCTATCTATCTATCTATCTATCTATCTATCTGGAATCCACATGTCCCCAGTGGAGGTCAAGAAACTCTCTGCCACTGCACATGAGCTCAAATTGTAATCTACAGATTCCTCGATAGAGACAGGGGAGGTAGTCATGGCACATCCACACAGGTTTCTTAATAAAGGTTAACTTTTTTCCACAACACTTCATCAGTGTTCCCCCTACTCTGGGCAGACATGCAACCTATGGAAAGAATTCCTTCTGGGTACCTGCCCAGTGTGGACCATCCCATTGTAATGACACTACTGCGAGAAATCCTTCTAACTTCTCTGATTGCTTGTCCTGGCTGACTGGCACAAGGTCTCCTGCTGGGCTGGGACCTGCTATACAGAATATGTGGTGCTTATCACACTCCGTTTGCTTGGGCAGCCAGTACTGCATAGCACTCCTCCCCACCAGGCTAGGGGACAGCTCACCTCTGGAATGATATGCTGACCAGGGCGGACCTCCTCAGGCATACTCTTGTGCCAGGGTGTGGTGGGGCCTACTTCTCCAGGCCAGTTCCAGCACCCATCCTTATACCTCCCAACATTTTTCTAGAGACTGCTGTTTTAAGGTTCTGTCCTCCTTTCCCTCGTTCTTCTCTGTCCTTCTTTGAGATGTAACATGTCGATCTGCTATTCATCCCTCAATGAGGGGGCATGGTTTAATTTAAAAATTGTCCCTCTTTCCCACCTTGAAAAGTTGGGAGGTATGCCCATCTTCCTCTGCTGTGATTCACTTCCCGCACTCTGGCTCCCTCCCTGACACATGTATGGCCCTTCCTTCTTCACCCCCCAGAACACCACACAATCTTTTCCACGCAGAGGTATCTCCTTCTGCCCTCAAGAAATAGTTACGATGGCATCCCGTCTGGTTGTTGCTCATCTGGAAACAGTAAGCAGTAATCATCTATCTATTTATCTAATTTATCCATTCCATATCTATCTATCTGGTTTAGATATGTAGCCCCATGGTTTAGGGAGGCTTTGTGGGGGTAGGAGTCAGGGCTTCTGCTCTGTTTGTGTGCCCAGAACAACAGCGCACTCTTCTGAACCTGAAACCATAGTGGAAACCTGCCCAGCTCTGCACAGCATGGTATGTTGGAGGTGCTGCTATGGACTTGAAGGAACTCCAAGACTCCCTCGGCGATTGTCTGCAATCACTCACCTTTCTGTCACTCCATACATGGCATTGAGGCTGATTGACAGAAAGCTAGTGTATGTGCCAGCTGAGGCACTCCACTGTGTCCAGACAATTTATTTAGGCTAGGGACAGAAGCACCCAAAGACCACAGAGAGGCTGGGGATGCAGCTGCTCATTAGAGATGAGCAAACTTTTCAAAACTTTGGTTTGCCAGTTCACCGAACTTTTCCGAAGAAGTTTTGTTTCGGGATGAACTTTGTAAAACGCATGGAAACAATGGCTTACGACCCTAAAAGTCCTTTATAACACTCTGAAGTCACCCAAGGCTGTATAAAACACATTTTATTGGAATAATTAGCATTTGAATTGTTTTTATTAGCATACAATAGCCCATGTCTGTCTTTGATAGTTTAAAGGATATAAAAAAATGAGGAGAAGCAAAGGGGTTTGTGTTTCTGCAAAGTGAAAAGAAGCAATGGCTCTTTAAAAGAGTTGAACAATTTACCTATTTTGGGCATCACAGGGGGGTTAACCTTTGGTTGCGTAGGCCTAGCAGTAGCAAGCATTCTCTCAGAAAATTGTCCAAATTTGTAAGGGGGAGTAGCAGCTGGATTGGCACCCTAAAATTTTAGATGAGGAAGAAAGAATGGCTTTTACAAGCACTAAAAAATTTGCCAATTTAGGGCATCGCAGGGTTAAACTGTGGTTGTATAGGCCTGGCAGTATCAGAGGGTGACAGCGGAGGTGCTGTTGATGGTAGTAGCAGCATTAGCAGTATTTAAAATCTAGGCAGAAGTACAGGATACCTGCGGTGGTTGTGTAGGGCTGGCAGTAGCAGGCAGGCCCGCAAAAAGTGATCCCATTTCTGAAGGGGGTAGCAAGCGGGATGGACATCTTGACAATTTGAAGAAGACCGAAGAATCTTTTTTTTTACAAGCCTTGATAAATGTACCCATTTTTTGCATCATGTAGGAGACCTGCAGTTGTGTAGTCTTAGTAGCAGCAGAGTGTGGCAGCAAAGGGGCTAGTGGTGTAGTAGTGGCATTAGCAGTACTGAAAAACTAGGCAGAGGGACAGGAGACCTGTGGTGGTAGTGTAGGGCTCACTGGCAGTAGCAGGCAAGCCCAGAAAAAGTGATCCCATTTGCGAAGGGGGTAGCAGTGGGATTGACATCTTGACAATTTAGTTGGAGAAGACCAAAGAATGGCATTTTTTTACAAGCATTGATAAATGTGTAGGCCTAGGAGCAGCAGAGGGTGGCAGCGGAGGTGCTTGGCGTAGTAGTTGAATTAGCAATGCTGAAAGACTAGGCAGAGCGACAGGAGACCCGTGGTGGTTGTGTAGGGCTGGCAGTAGCAAGCAAGCCCTCAAAAAATGATCTCATTTGTAAAGTGGGGTAGCAGAGGGATTGGCATCTTGACCACTTAGGAGACCAAACAATGTTTTTTTTTTACAGGCCTTCATAAATGTACACATTTTGTGCATCACGGCGTAAACCTGCGGCTGTGTAGGCCAATAGTAGCAGAGGGTGGCAGTGGAGGTGCTGTTAGTGGTACTAATGGCATTAGCAGTACTGAAAGACTAGGCCGCGGCACAGGAAACCGGTGGTGGTTGTGTAGGGCTGGCAGTAGAGGGCAAGCCCTCAAACAATCACAGGACATCACAGGGTTGACCTGCGTGTGTTTTGGTCTGGCAGTAGCAGAGGGTGGCAGGCTGGCAGCAGGCGCCGGTGCTGTTGGTGGTAGTAGTGGCATTCTAATCAGGCACAGTGGTGTTAAAATTGTCACCTATTCACATTTGATTCATATTTACAAAAGCTATATTTTTTTGACGCTTTTGGTTGGCAACCTTGTGGTGATGACACCTCCTGCTGTGCTGAAAACCCTTTGTGATGCTATGGTTGAGGGTGGACAAGACAGGACCCCCATGGCAAACTGTGCTAGCCTTGGCCAATGGTCCAATATGCTCACTCAGAAGTTCAAGGGTCTCTCCTTGATAAAGGGCACAGTCAAGATAGGAGAGCACCTGGCTGCTTAGGTGGTGATAGTGTTGCTGATGATGAACATTCTTTTCATGACGATGTGTGCCAGGTGGGCTTATGGGATGTAAAAACTTGTACATCATATTCTCAAGAGTGGGGTGCATTATGCTGCTGCTGCTGTCGGCGCCTGTTGGAGAGGTAGCACACTAACTCAGCGGGGAGTGGAGAGTGGACACCCTCCTCTCAGAAGGTGTAAAAAAAACCACCATTTTGGCTTTATACCAAGGGCCTAAAAGTGTAGCAATCAGCAGTTGGATGAATCACACCCTGGAGTTGGCAGCAGCAGCAGCTGGAGCCCAAACATTACTTTAAAGAGACACTGGGGTTGGCTTCAGGAGCCCAAAAACTGGATGAATCACACCCTGGAGTTGACAGCAGCAGCAGGAGCCCAAACATTACTTTAAAGAGACACTGGGGTTGGCTTCAGGAGCCCAAAAATTGGATGAATCACACCCTGGAGTTGGTAGCAGCAGCAGGAGCAGCAGCAGCAGCAGGAGCCCAAACATTACTTTAAAGAGACACTGTGGTTGGCTTCAGGAGCCCAAAAAGTGGATGAATCTTACCCTGGAGTTGGCAGCAGCAGGAGCCCAAACATTACTTTAAAGAGACACTGTGGTTGGCTTCAGGAGCCCAAAAATTGGATGAATCACACCCTGGAGTTGGCAGCAGCAGCAGCAGGAGCCCAAACATTACTTTAAAGAGACACTGGGGTTGGCTTCAGGAGCCCAAAAATTGGATGAATCACACGCTGGAGTTGGCAGCAGCAGCAGCAGGAGCCCAAATATTACTTTAAAGAGACACTGGAGTTGGCTTCAGGAGCCCAAAAATTGGATGATTCACACCCTGGAGTTGGCAGCAGCAGCAGCAGGAGCCCAAATATTACTTTAAAGAGACACTGGAGTTGGCTTCAGGAGCCCAAAAATTGGATGTTTCACACCCTGGAGTTGGCAGCAGCAGCAGCAGGAGCCCAAATATTACTTTAAAGAGACACTGGAGTTGGCTTCAGGAGCCCAAAAGTTGGATGAATCACACCCTGGAGTTGGCAGCAGCAGAAGAAGCAGGAGCCCAAATATTACTTTAAAGAGACACTGGAGTTGGCTTCAGGAGCCCAAAAATTGGATGAATCACACCCTGGAGTTGGCAGCAGCAGCAGGAGCCCAAATATCACTTTAAAGAGACACTGGAGTTGGCTTCAGGAGCCCAAAAATTGGATGAATCACACCCTGGAGTTGGCAGCAGCAGCAGGAGCCCAAACATTACTTTAAAGAGACACTGGGGTTGGCTTCAGGAGCACAAAAATTGGATGAATCACACCCTGGAGTTGGCAGCAGCAGCAGCAGGAGCCCAAACATTACTTTAAAGAGACACTGGCGTTGGCTTCAGGAGCCCAGAAATTGTATGAATCACACCCTGGAGTTGGCAGCAGCAGCAGCAGGAGCCCAAATATTACTTTAAAGAGACACTGGAGTTGGCTTCAGGAGCCCAAAAATTGGATGATTCACACCCTGGAGTTGGCAGCAGCAGCAGCAGGAGCCCAAATATTACTTTAAAGAGACACTGGAGTTGGATTCAGGAGCCCAAAAATTGGATGAATCACACCCTGGAGTTGGCAGCAGCAGCAGCAGGAGCCCAAATATTACTTTAAAGAGACACTGGGGTTGGCTTCAGGAGCCCAAAAATTGGATGATTCACACCCTGGAGTTGGCAGCAGCAGCAGGAGCCCAAATATTACTTTAAAGAGACACTGGGGTTGGCTTCAGGAGCCCAAAAATTGGATGATTCACACCCTGGAGTTGGCAGCAGCAGCAGGAGGAGCCCAAATATTACTTTAAAGAGACAATGTGGTTGGCTTCAGGAGCCCAAAAATTGGATGAATCACACCCTGGAGTTGGCATCAGCAGGAGCCCAAAAATTGGCCTAAAGACATAAATATGTTTTGCACCATTTGGAAAGTGTAAAACGTGGCACCATGCTGAATCTAGTCGCATGCATCAGGCATTGGTGGGTGGAAATCCTGGCTGATCCATCCCTGATTCATTTTGACAAAGGTGAGTCTCTCCACATTTTTAGTTGACAGACGAGTTCTCCTCTCCGTAACTATGGCCCCCGCCGCACTAAACACCCGCTCAGATGGCACGCTACTTGCCGGGCAGGACAGCTTTTCCAGGGCAAACTCTGCTAGTTGCGGCCACAAATCAAGTTTGGCTGCCCAGAAGTCCAGCGGATCCTCAAGGTGTGTTGGCATGGTCATGTCAAAGTATGACATGACCTGCTGGTTCAGGTCCTGCTCCAGGTCTTCCTGCTGCTCATGAGTAGCCTCACTATGCGGGTGTAGAAAGCTACTCATTAGCGACTGAAGACTGAGGCTGCTGCTGATGGAGCTGCTGCTGCTGCTCCTGCCAACCCCCCCAGCAGCCATGGCAGTGGAAGGTGAGCGCAGAGGTCCCCTCGAGTCAGACCTGCGAGAGTATGGACCATGGCGCAGATAGGCATCGGTCAACTGCCTACGTAGAATGTCTTTGTAGTAGTTCAGTTTGTCCTCCCTCTCGGTGGGTTTAAAAAATGCCCCCATTTTGTGCCGGAAGCGAGGGTCCAATAAGGTGGACAGCCAGAAGTAATCCCGCTGACAGATGGAAACAATTCTGGGGTCACTACGCAAGCACGTGAGCATGCTTCGTGCCATTTGCGCAAGTGACTCGGATGGACTACCTGTCTCCATCTCCACTGCATACTGCCACGGTGTGTCTGGGTCCTCTGTCTCGCCTTCCTCAAAAACCTCAAGCTCCTCTGGCTGCTCCTGCTCCTCCTCTCCTGTCCGCTGGCTAGATAAACCAGCCATTTCGCCAAGTCTAAACTGTGTTTCGCTGGGCAACTCCTCCTCCTCTTCCTCCTCCTCCTCCAGTTCAGCTCCAACGGGGTTCATGTGGCCATAAGATGTAAACGCCATGTCTCCAGTGCCCTGACCAGCCATGGTTTCCAACATGTGCTGTAGTACATGAAGCAGTGGAATCACGTCGTTCATCCCGTAATCCTGCCGACTGACAAATAAAGTGGCTTCCTCAAAGGGCCTGAGCAAACGGCAGGTGTCACGTATGAGCTGCCACTGGTTGACATTGAAGTTACACAGGGGAGTCCCCCTATCCGCTTGGATCATCAGGAAATCCGTGATGGCTTTTCTCTGTTCATATAATCGGTCCAACATGTGAAGGGTGGAATTCCAATGGGTGGAAACATCGCAAATCAGACTATGTTGGGAGATACCGTTCTGACGCTGTAGCTCAAGAAGGGTGTGTTTGGCGGTGTATGAGTGGCTGAAGTGCATGCAAAGTTTCCTTGAAGTTGTTAGGATGTCTTGCAGATGGGGGGAACACTTCAGAAACCGCTTGACAACCAGATTGAAGACGTGAGCCATGCAGGGGGCATGGGTCAGGCTTTCTTGGCGCAGCGCAGACAAAATGTTCTTCCCATGATTCCCATTTTAAGTTTTCTTGGAGTAAGCCATGTTTGGATTTCCTGATGAATAAATTTAAGCAGTTCCTCCCCTGTGTGACTCCGTTCGCCAAGACAAACCATGTGAAGCACTGCGTGACACCTCTGTGCCCTGTACACATGGTAGACTGGAGGGGCACTGAGACTTGAAGCCTACAGTGGAGGGTGAGGAGATGGCGGAGGATGAGGAGGCCGAGTCGCACAGTGTCACAGGCCCAACGGGCAGGGAACGCGGAGGCCGAAGCGGCGTGACCTGTCCAAGTTGCTACTGCCGCAAAGGGACCACATTCACCCAGTGGGCCGTAAACGACATGTACTGTCCCTGACCGTAGTTACAGCTCCAGACGTCGGCGCTGCCATGCACTTTGCTACACACCGCCAGGCTCAAGGACTGGCCCACCTTCTGTTCAACAAATGTGTGCAGCGCTGGTACTGCCTTCTTGGCAAAGAAATGACGGCTTGGGGCTCTCCACCTCGGCTCGGCACAAGCCATCAGTTCTCTGAAAGGTGCAGAGTCCACCACCTGAAAAGGGAGCGACTGCAGCACCAGCAACTTGGACAGGAGCACATTCAGCTTCTGCGCCGTAGGATGAGTGGGCGCATACTGCTGTCTCTTGGACATGGCTTCACTGATGGATTGCTGGTGGGATGCATGACTTGGAGGAGGAGGAGGAGGAGCAGGAGCGACAGAGGATGGGTATGACGCACAGCTGCCTTCGACTGAGGTGCTGGAGCCTTGGCTGGCAGAAATTGGGAGCGGCGTGCCACTTGGTGAGGAAGCAGACTGGACCACCTCTTCGGAGCCTCGGTTCTCCCAGGTCGCTTTATGGTGACGCATCATATGTTGACGCAAGGCCGTGGTGCCAACATTTGGACCCTGGCCATGCTTCACCTTCTGCCTACATATCTTGCATGTGGCCATGTTACCCTCCTGCGGATGCTTCAGGAAAAGCTGCCACACTGCAGAGTAGCTACTTTTCCCACCCCCTGGCCTCACTGATTCACTGCTGCTGTTGCCAACTACAGGAACCCCTGCTCCACTACCTCCCGATAAGGTAGACTGCCGCACAGCAGGTGCTCTACCCCGGCCCCGGCCGGCTCCAGCCTTTGGAATTGTGCCCCCATGCTGACTGCTACCACCTTGCTGCCTGAGCTGCTGACTCCGGGGCAACCTGCGCCCCTCTTCTCCTGATGATGATGATGAAACCCCTTCATCACCCGGCTCCCAAGTGTGATCGGCTTCATCGTCATCATCATTATCACCGAGTTGTGGCTGTACGTCACTGATGTTCGTGGATTCGTCAACAGTGTCTGGCGCAGGAGCTGGAACGCTGGCAGCACCCACGACACTGTCCACATCACTATTTGTCTGCCTAGCTAAAGAAGCCACCTCTATTTCATGGCTGGGCAGTAGCTGCTGACTGTCCTCTATCTGATCGTCCTCCTCACTAAAGAGTGGAGCTGAACCCAAAGCATAGGATACGTCGCTGGGGGAGGGAACGGCGTAGAACAGAGGCAATGGGAGGACAGGGACTGCTCTCGGGCCATGCCAACTCAGGGTTGTGTCAGAGGAACCTACCGACCCTAGACTGGGGGTCTCAGACGTAAGTTGTGATGATGTTGTTGAAGAGCGCGTTAACCAATCTACCACGGCAGATGCGTTACTGGTGGAGACACGACCGCTAGCAGATACTGGCAGATTAGGTCTCTCAGCATGACTCCTGCTGCTACTGGCCCCCAGTCTGCTGCAACCTCTGTCTGCGGAATCTTGGCCTCTGCCACTCCTCTTTTCACTTCCAGGCACTTGTCTGCCCGACATAGTCTAACTGGCGTGGTAGTAGGTGATATTTTAAGAACCCCCAGGCAGCGGTGGGTCTATATGAAACAGAATATAATGCACACCAAAAGTGAGCAGTAACACTTAGCCTCCAACAGGCCTGCTTAGTGTAAATAAGAGAGCTGCTTAGTGTAAATAAAGAGGGGTATGGTATGTTACAGAATGGGATGCCCCAACCAGAGAGCACCTGGCAGCAGTACTACTATGGAAAGCAAAAGTGTCTTTAGCAGGCCAAATTACTTTTAGAATAAGTGCAAAGGGTTAAAGTAAATAGAGGCTGTTGTAGTCACAGAATGGGATGCCCCAACCAGAGAGCACCTGGGAGCAGTACTACTATGCATAGCAAAAGTGTCTTTATCAGGCCAAATTACTTTTAGAATAAGTGCAAAGGGTTATAGTAAATAGAGGCTGGTGTAGTCACAGAATGGGATGCCCCAACCAGAGAGCACCTGGCAGAAGTACTACTATGCACAGCAAAAGTGTCTTTATCAGGCCAAATTACTTTTAGAATAAGTGCAAAGGGTTATACTAAATAGAGGTTGTTGTACTCACAGAATGGGATGCCCCAACCAGAGAGCACCTGGCAGCAGTACTGCTATGCACAGCAAAAGTGTCTTTATCAGGCCAAATTACTTTTAGAATAAGTGCAAAGGGTTATAGTAAATAGAGGCTGGTGTAGTCACAGAATGGGATGCCCCAACCAGAGAGCACCTGGCAGCAGTACTACTATGCACAGCAAAAGTGTCTTTATCAGGCCAAATTACTTTTAGAATAAGTGCAAAGGGTTATAGTAAATAGAGGCTGGTGTAGTCACAGAATGGGATGCCCCAACCAGAGAGCACCTGGCAGCAGTACTATGCACAGCAAAAGTGTCTTTATCAGGCCAAATTACTTTTAGAATAAGTGCAAAGGGTTATAGTAAATAGAGTCTGTTGTAGTCACAGAATGGGATGCCCCAACCGGAGAGCACCTGGCAGCAGTACTGCTATGCACAGCAAAAGTGTCTTCATCAGGCCAAATTACTTTTAGAATAAGTGCAAAGGGTTATAGTAAATAGAGGCTGGTGTAGTCACAGAATGGGATGCCCCAACCAGAGAGCACCTGGCAGCAGTACTGCTATGCACAGCAAAAGTGTCTTTATCAGGCCAAATTACTTTTAGCATAAGTGCAAAGGGTTATAGTAAATAGAGGCTGGTGTAGTCACAGAAGGGGATGCCCCAACCGGAGAGCACCTGGCAGCAGTACTGCTATGCACAGCAAAAGTGTCTTTATCAGGCCAAATTACTTTTAGCATAAGTGCAAAGGGTTATAGTAAATAGAGGCTGTTGTAGTCACAGAATGGGATGCCCCAACCGGAGAGCACCTGGCAGCAGTACTGCTATGCACAGCAAAAGTGTCTTTATCAGGCCAAATTACTTTTAGAATAAGTGCAAAGGGTTATAGTAAATAGAGGCTGGTGTAGTCACAGAATGGGATGCTTCACAGCAGACTTGAGATCAGTTCAGTATATTTGCACAGTAAGTGTATAAGCAGCCTGAAAACGCTAACAAAGCCAGTCAGCCAGCCAGTAACACTCACTCAGGCTGGATGAAAAAAAAGAAAATCTCCCTGTGACTGCCTCCGATTTTACCTAACTTTCCCTGCTTCTCGCTGACTTTCTGCCTGTCTCCTGCCTGTCTCCTGCCTGTCCCTGTCTGTCCCTGGCTCTCTGTCTCTCCCTCACTACAGCAGCGTCCTGTCTCTCACGAATGCAATAGAGAAATGAGGAAAAGCAAGATGTCCGCCGACTTAAATAGCGCTGTGACGTCACCGGGCTTGCTGGCTGCTGATAGGCTGCATGTGACTGCCCCAGCTTGCTTTGGCGCGGGGTAGATGTCTGGACATATCCCGTCCGCCATCTTAGAATGTCTGTAATGTAAATGAATGGATGTTAAAGGAAAACTTCGAGCGATCGAAGCACGGGGAAATTCGGATTCGATCCGAATCGAATTTTTCATGAAATTCGGATCGAATCCGGGTTCGTCCGGATCGATTCGCTCATCCCTAATCATCATCATCATCATCATCATCATCATCATCACCACCACCAACATAATGTGTCTCCTCCCCATCACTTCCTCCAAATCCACCTCCTGGGGACTGATTTCCTGCTCCACCTCTCATGTAGATCCAAAGAACCAGGAGACAGATGGGATCCCTCCTCCATACCTTGCTAAATCATGACCATGAGTGTTTGCTCCAAACTGAATATCAGCAGCATAACATCATTCATTTCAGTGCTGTCATTGCTGACAAATCTTGAATCACCTCTTGAAAAGGCCTCAGCACGCCATACGTGTCTCTGATCATCTGCCAATGCCGGAGCTGAAAATCACACTGGCTGGAAAGGCTGGCCATTTGCTACATGAAGAAATCAATCACTGCTTTGTGCTGGTGGTAAAAGCGGTCCAGAATATGTAAGTGGCATTTCAGTGCAAGGGAAAATCATAGATTAAGTGGCGTTTGTGAAGACCATTCTGGTGCTGCTAGTCTAGGAGAGCATGTTTCAAAGCATAGGATAGGCAATAGCGAAAAAATACCTACCTGGACATGGCCATTACATCCACCAGACCAACATATGCTTTTATGAAGCGTTTGACAACCAGATTGATCATGTGCGCCAGGCATGGGGCATGTGTCATGCCACCTAGACACAGAGCCAAAACAATGTTCATCCCTTTATCTGCAACCTCATTGCCCAATCTAAGTTGATGTGGAGACATTCATAGCAGCAACTTCTCGGCAGTGTGGATTTTCTTGCCCAGGCTCAGTATGTGTAATTCAGCATGGCAGTGCTGCGCCTTGCAGTGATAAAAGAATGGAGGAGGAGGGTAAGCTACGCCCTGCTGTCTCCCATCTATTGAGGAGGAGGAGGATAGGCGCCTGGTGTCAAAAGCTGAAGCGGAGCAGCACAAGCCTAGAGGTGTTACTAATGCCTGACCTTGTTGTGCTGGAAAATCATGCTGCACAAGGTTGACCCAGTGGCCAAGAAACACATGTATTACCCTTGGCCATAGCTACTGTATCTACGGTTGCATGCACTGTGCTGAACACTGATAGTTGCATAGACATAGATATCCCCACTCTCTCATTCACATAAATGTGCAACGTGGCGATGGTCTTGTTGGAGAAGAAATGGTGACCTGGGACATGCCACCTGGGCCAGATGCACCCCATTACACGTCTAAAGGTGGTAGATTCAACCAGGTGGTATGGCAGCGACTACACCACCAAAAACGTGGCCAGGTGCGAGTTCAGTCACATGACAACCGAATGACTGGGAGTATATTGTTGTCTGGTGGATATATATTCCATTATGTATAACTGACAGGATGGCAGAGTACATACAGAGCTAGCCTTTCAACACCACCACCAGACTTTGATCCTACTCTGGCAGGCTTTTTTCCGGAGTCTGCAAAAGCAGCATCCCCTGTTCCTGAGCGGACCATACCATCAGACCTAACCCTGTGCCATTTTGCAGATAATCTACCCTACCTTGGCTCGGCACTTCATCACTGCCAGAGTCATAAGTACCCTCCTGCTCTGACGATATCCCTTCCTTGTTGTCTGGTTTCCAGGTCCTGTCAAAAACTACATCATCATACTCCTCCTCCTGATCCACTTCCATGTTAGGTTGTTCCATCATGGTCTACTTGCCCCCCCCCCCCCCCACACCACAACCACCTTCATAAGTGCCAGTATGTACACCACCACCCCCACTACCACAGCTATGCATCTTGGACACCGCTTCCACCACCTCCGCAAAACACTCCAAAGGCTGACTGTCATCAAGCAAATTCTCCTCATCACTATCCATAGCAACAGGGCTCCTGAGAAAACTGGCACCCCACTAGGAGGGGGCAATAAGGAAAGAGTCATGTAGCTGTAGTGGCAGAAGAATCCTCTGAAACCTGGCACAAAGTCAGAGTCTTCCTTATCCTGAAATGAACGAGAGCGAGTCAACTAGTCCACAATAGATGCATTGTCAGAAATAGCTCTAACAATACAATAATAACAATACTACTGCTGCTACTACCACTGTATACATTGCTGCTACTAGTGGTGGGCCTGAGCAAATGGATGCCGTCACCACTTTTACTGGGCATCGGCATATGGCTGCCGACCACAGTGGAACCGCCACACTTAACCTTAGTGGCAGAAGGAATTGCAGGGATGTATTTTCCTCTACCTCATCCTTTTCCCATCCCTTCCTTTCCCAGACATTTTACTTAGTATTTAAAAAAATAACAATTCGTAGCAGCGCACACCCCAAAATGACACACTTGAATAGCCCAGCCAAAACAGACAGATGTGTCCTAAAATATCGCTTGGCAGGTGAAAAAGATTGTTTTTTTTTAAAACTGTATTTAACAAAGAGGCACCATGGGCTCCACCTTAGAGTGAGACTGAGCCTGCACACTTGAAACAGAGCTGTCCCCCACAAAAAAATTCTTGGCAGGTGAAAAAGATTGATTTTCTTTTTAAATGTATTAAACACCGAGGCACTGTGTACCACATATTCCCCAATGTAGTGACAGGGGTCAGCTAAACCAGACAGATGTGGCCCAAAAAATAAAAAAACCCTCACTGAAGTTTTCAGACATTACGGGGTGGACTGCAATGAACAGCAGATCCCAGCACAGGCAGCGACCCCCCAACAGCATCCCATTGTGTCCATATATGCTGTGGTTCAAAATGCCCTAAACTGTCCCAGCTCTAAGAGCAATGTTCTCCCATGCAGCGCTTCGCCACGAACCACGTTCTACCGGTCATCTCTACTGCTCATGGTTCTCTGTGCTAGAGCTCCTTTACAAACAGTTCTTTATGCCATAAATGTATATATAAAAGTGAGTTAATGGCCGATCCAGGTGGATACACACAAATAGGGATGCGCTGCCAGAGAGGAATACAGCCCAAGGGAACACCCAATTTCAATGATATTTTTGAAAGTGTATATTGTTTTATGTGTCAAACTGCTGTCCTCAAGGTCCTGAGCTGGTCTATTGTTTCTTAATTTATTTTATTTTTTTTTTCTTATGTTTGTGTTTTATGGAAGCAGTTGTCTCTGTCTGATATATGCTGCTATGCAACTGTACACCAAGATCTACAAAAAGTGAGTCCTGTATGCACAGAACACTGCTGATATGGGCACTGCCGAGGTGAGGGAGCTCACTCAACCTTACACATGACCAGCAACAGAGTTCTGTGGGTACACAGCTAACTTCTCACTTGTTGTAAATCATGGTGTACAATCACCAATATACCATTACTAAAGTACTAAAAAATATACACTTTCAAAAATGCCATTGAAAGTGGACATTCCCCCCTTTGTTTTGTTGTGACTTTAATTACAGAAACCTATAATTTTAAACCTCATTAGCAGACCACCTATGCTACATGAACCATTAAGAAGAAGACTGAATTTATACCTGTAGCCTCCCAGCAGCCAAAATGCTGTGTTCGACCCATTTCTATCTCCTAACATACACAAATGCACAGATGCCTTACATTCATGGTCGGTGCGAAAAAACACACAGGCTGAATGCAAATGTATTCACATGCACCTAGACGCATAATTCAATGGCAAATGCACAGAGAAGTGCAATTTGTGCCTTCAGCAAATCTGCTATTGCAAATTGCCCCATGCGTGTTTGGCCTGCTAAGTGCTTAACTTCTCCCGATGGTCCCCCATGTTTCTCCCTTTTCCTTTATTGTTTATCCATAGCATGTGATCAGCTTCTGTGTTTTCTGCAAATCTCCATTCGCCATTTTGGAGTGTATTTTCGCGAGAACCCTGTCCATTTTTTTTTTTGGGGGGGGGGGGTTCGGGGGATATTCTGATTCCTGTTAACGCTTAACGTTTTTTGCCCAGTGTTTTGTCCCAGTTGTTCTCCCTGTTTGTTTTGCATATTAATGCTTAATAATTTAACTCTAATGTTGTTATTGTTTATACTTTTGCTAAACTTTGGGGCCCAATATCCATATTTTTATTGTTTGGAACTTAATTTTTGTGTTTTTGAAAACTTTTTAGTATTTTTTTTGTAGGAACTCAAACTAAAAAAAAGGGTTCAATCCCTAAATAAAACTGACACTTTCATTGTTCAAAACATGCCGGACGCTGCTGTCATGTGTTTTTGAAATGAAATAAAAATGTTACTTATTGGAATTTATTTGATTCTTATTGTTCAAAGCAATAATCTTCTATTGGTGAAATGTTAATTTCTTTTTATTTAGGATAAAATGAGGTTACTTTAGTAACATATTATGCATTTGTGTATATTTATTGTGCAGTTCTATATAGAATATATAGAAGATTTTCTGTAATAATCGCATATTACATGGTATCTCCTTTGTAATAAAAACATTGCAACAGAAAAAAAGCTCTCTGAAAAATGATCCCAGTCCTCAAGGCGAGAGGTACGTGATCCCCAAATTGCAACAGATTTTTCAATATCTCCCCCGGGATAATGAGGTCGATTCAGAGCCATGTGAGTATTCTCACTCCTTTTTCAGGAGAGAAAACTGCCATTGACTTGCATTGTCTACCAGGGGTAATTTATTACCTGGCTCTGACTCAGCCCCAAGGTAGACAATGAAAGTTTTTTCTCCTAAAAAAGGAGAATTCTCATGTGGCTTAAAATTGACCCCAATGACTTCTCACGCATTCTTGTGGCTGCCACCAGCTGACACCTGCACAGGACAGACACGAGTTGCCCTCAACAAATGTGAAGAAGGGCAAGGCTCTCAGCAGAACTTGCTTACAGTGTCAATCATGGACAGTCATGGGTGCCCAATGTTTGAATGTATGAATAGTATTGTATGAATGTTATATGAATGTTATTGACTTTTATAGCTTTGTAAATTATGTTTATTTTAGTAATTGTTCATTGTTATTACCGGATTTTACGAATAGTCAAAATGAATCAATCTAACAGCAAGAATATTATCAAAACCCCATTCTCCCATGGAATTTTCCCAACAATTTCCCTTTGTAATAGTCTGCCTCTAACTGTATTGGTGAGAATTTTGCAAACGGTAAAACATAAAATGAAATATTTGCTTGTTTCCAGGCTTCTAAACAAATTTAGGCTTAAAAAAATTGCACGTAAAAAAGTTCCCATTGAATCCCACAAGACACAAATGTAAGGTTCTAGAACCAGAAACTCTTCTAAATAGCTAAATATGAAGAGGAATTTCACTTTTTTAGCACCAAAAAGACCCAAATACATACCTTCACCCCAACAAAACAATGGTTTAACCAGAAAAAAACGTGGAATGACCCAGCCAAAGCCCAGACCTTAACCCAATATAAAATCTGTAGGATAACCAGAAGAAGGCTTATATTATACAAGATTTTGAGCATTTGCAAAGAAGAGGCAAAGACTGCCGCATCTAGATGTGCCATGCTGATAGATTCCTACCCACACACACTGGCACCTGCCATCAGTTCAAAGGATCATCCAGTAATGTATTAGTGTAGGGTGTCAAAGTTATGCAGTCACATTATATTTCTGCTTAACTTTTATATTATCACTCTAAAAATGGTTTTAATTAAATTGTACATAGATTAAAGGTGAAATTAAGGTGGGGGGAAAAGTTAAATTAAAGTGAGCGTAAAGGACATTGGAGTGTAAGGTTCTCTATATTTATATCAGACCCTGTTGTCTAACCATAACCATTTTACATTTCCTCTGGCCCAAGACTAGCAGTTTGACTAGTGATTATGAGAAAAAAGGTTAGAGATGAGCAACCTTTTCGAAAATTCGGTTTGAACAGTTGGCTGAATGTTATCACAAAGTTCGATTCAAACTGAACTGAACCGCTAAAAAAATTATAGCCAAATCAATACAAGTGCATTTTGGAGGCATTTTTTCAAGCACAAAGTGACAATGGCAGGGGGGTGGGACCTGGGTTCCAGGATGTTTAGCAGCCCTTTGTTCCTTTCCCAATGCTGCCAATCAGAGTGTACCGACCGGAGGACCACTGGACCCAAACAGTGCACCACGAGAAACCCCTTGGCCCAGGGTAGCCAGCAAATTTCCCCAGAGGCTATGAATGACCCAAGGTCACTACCTCCACTCAACTTCATCCCTAACGAAGACATGATCTATATCCCTGAAGGAACATTCGCCCCCATTATCGGAAAGGGGGCAAACATGGAACAAGAATACACTGCATCACCAGCAGCAGCAGTTTCTACAGGCATGTGACAGCCAGTAGAGGGTGGGTAACAGCATCCATAGTCTTAATAAAGTCTAAATAAAATCAGTTGAAAGTTGGGCATCAGCAGATTCTTTAAGTGCTTAAGGCTTATGAAAGCCAGTAGAGGTGGGATCAGCCGTCTATCTGAGTGCCTAAAGGCTTGTGAAAGCCAGTGCAGAGTGGGCAACATCAGAAGCAGTTTGCCTGCGAGCCTAAGGCCTGTGAAAGCCAGGGCAGGTTGGGTAACAGGATCAGTAATCTTAATGAATGCCTAATGGCATGTGAAAGTCAGTGGAGGTTGGGGAAAAGCATCAGTAGTCTCTCTGAGTGCCTGTGATAGCTAGTGGGGGTGAGTAGCATGGCCTTAGCAGTCTCTCTGAATGCCCAAAGGCCTGTGACAGCCATTGTAGTGTGGGTAACAGCATCAGTAGTCTCTCCGAGTGCTTAAGACTTTGAAACCCAGGGTGTGTAAAAGTGACATCAGCAGAATCTGAATGCCTAAAGGCCAGTAGAGGGTCGGCAACAGCATCAGTAGTCTCTCTTAGAGCCTAAACACCTGTGAAAGCCCATTTAAGTGATTAACAGGCACATCGGCCATCTTTATAAGTAAACACACACTTAAACTCGGTTACTCGCTGGAACTGGCCCAATATTGGGCCAGTTCCAGCGAGTAACCGAGTTTAAGTGTGTGTTTACTGTATTCCATAGGGGTTAGCTGGACGCCAGTATTTCTGGCAGTACTCATACAATATTAAGTAGGACTCCCCTTCCTTTTATTATTCAATCTTTATAAGTAGTTAAGGCTTGCAAAAGCTAGTGGAGGTGGGTAGTAGGGAAATCTTCATTCTCTCTGAGACTCTTAGGCTTGTGAAAGCTAGTGCAGGGTGAGTAACTGCATAAGCAGTCTCTCTTAGTGCCTAAAGGCGTGTGAAAGCCAATGCAGGGTGGGTAACAGCATCATTAGTGGCTCTGAGTGCTTAATGGTCTGTGAAATCCAGTGGAGGTTGGTTAACAGCAGCAGCAATTTCTCTCTCTAGGTGCTTAAGGCTTTGGAAAGCCAGCATCAGTGGTCTCTCTGAGTGCCTAAATGCCTGTAGAAGCCCATGGAAGTGCGGGACAGGGGTATCAGCAGGCTCTCTCTCTCTAAGTGCTTAAGGCTTTTGAAAGCCAGAGCAGGTTGGGTAACATCAGCAGCTCTCTCCCTGAGAGCCTAAGGCTTGTGAAAACCAGTGGAGGCGAGAAACAGCATCAGTAGTCTCTCTGAGTGCCTAAATGCCTGTGAAAGCCGGTGGAAGTGGGTAACGGGGGGGGGCAGCAGTCTCTCTATGTGGTTACAGCTTGTGAAAGGCGGGGACATCAACAGTATCTCTGCATGCATAAATGCCTGTGGAAGGTGGTTAGAAGGCATCAGTAGTCGCTCTGAGTATCTAAAGGCTTGTGAAAGCCAGTAGAGGGTGGGTAACAGGGGTATCATCAGTCTCTCTGTGTGCCTAAGGCCTGTGAAAGCCAGAACTGTGTTGGCAACAGCAGCAGCAGCCTCTCTGAGTGCTTACGGTTTTTGAAAGCCAGTGAAGGGAGGGTAGAAGTGGCATTAGCGGGCTTTTCGAGTGCCTGTAACAGCCAGTGGATGGTGGGTAACAACATCAAAAGAATCTATGAGTGCCTAAAGACACAATTAAGCCCAGGGAAGTAGGTAACATGGGCATCAGAAGTATCTCTAAGTGCTTAAGGCTTGTGAAAGCTAGTGCAGAATGGGAAACATCAGCAGCAATCTCCCTAGGAGCCTAAGGTTTTTGAAAGGCAGTGCAAAGTGAACAATGCAACAACAGCATCAGTTTCCCTGAGAGCCTAAGTCTTGCGAAAGCTAGTGCAGGGTAGGTAACAGCATTATTAGTCTTTCTGAGTGCCTAAAAGACTATGAAAGCCAGTGGTAATCAGTAGCAGATGTACCAGCAGTGTTTCTGGGAGCCTAAAGGTCTGTTAAAGCCAGTGGAGGGTGACAATGTCAGCATCACTCTTTCTGAGAGCCTAACTAAAGCTTGTGAAAGCTAGTGCAGGGTGGATAAACTTATCAGTAGTCTCTGTGAGTTCCTAAAGGCCTGCAACAGCCAGTGGTGGGTGAGCAACATCAGTAGTCTCTCTGAGTGTCTAAACGTGAAAACCAGTGGGAGTGGGTAACAGGGGCATCAGCAGTCTCTCTAAGGCTTGTAAAAGCCAGTGCAGGGTGTGTAACAGTATCAGTAGTCTCTCTGGGAGATTAAGGCCTGTGGAAGCAAGTGTAGGTTTGGTAAGAGCATCAGGAATGCCTAAAGACCTGTGAAAGTCATTGGAGGGTGTGTAGCAGGAGCATCGTTAGTTTTCTGAGTGCCTAAAGGCCTGTGAAAGCCAGTGGAGGTGGGTAACAGGGGCATCAGCAGTCTCTCTGAGCACCTAAAACCTGCAACAGCCAGTGGGGCGCGGACAACAGTATCGGTAGTCTCTCTGAGTGCCTAAACATGAAAACCAGTGGGTAGCAGAGGCACCTGCAGTGTCTTTGAATGCTTAAGGCTTGTGAAAGTCAGTGCAGGGTGAATAACTGCATCACTATTTCTGTGAGAGCCTAAATACCTGTTAAAGTCAGTGTAGGGTGGGTAACAGGGGCATCAGCAGTTTCTCTGAGTGCTTAAAGGACTGTGAAAGCCAGTGGAGGGTGGGCAATGGCATCAGTAGTCTCCCTGACTACCTAAATGTCTGTGACAGTCAGTGTAGTTGGTTAGCAGTGCATAAACATTCTCTATGAGTGCCCAAAGGCCTGTGAAAGCCAGTGCAGGTTTGGTAACTGCATCAGTAGACTCTCTAAGTGCTTAGGGCTTGTGAAAGCTGGTGCAGGGTAAGAAACATCACCAGTAGTCTCTCTTTGAGTGCCTAAAGACCTGTAAAAGCCAGTGGAAGTGGGTAGCAGGGACACCAGCAGTCTCTCTGAGAGCCTAAGGCTTATTTTTGGGCAATAAATATTTATATTGGTTGACTACTTATTTAGCATGTTGGTGTACCTCTCTTTGGTTATATTTTTGGTCTAGTACAAATGGTGATAACAGCATTAGTAGCATATCTAAGTGCCTTAAGGCCCATGAAAGCCAGTGGAGGATGGCAACAGCAGCATCAGTCTCTCTGAGAGCCTAAGGCCTGTGAAAGTCAGTGGAGGTGGGGAACAGGACAATCAGCAATCTCTCTAAGTCCCTGTGGAATGACTTAAAGAATGATTGTGGAAGCTCAAAGTGATTAAGGCTTGTGAAAGCCAGTGGAGGTGGGCAAAAGCAGCAGAAGTCTCTCTGAGTTCTTAAAGGCTTGTGAAAGATGGTGGGCAATAGTTGCAGCAGTCTCTCTGAGTTTCTAAAGGCTTGTGAAAACCAATCCCTAAATGTTTGTGAAATCTCAAAGTGATTACGGCTTTTGAAAGCCAGTGGAGGTGGGCAAAAGCAGCAGCAGTCTCCCTGAGTTTTTAACGGCTTGTGAAAGATGGTGGAGTGTGGGCAAAAGCTGCAGCAGTCTCCGAGTTCTTAAAGGCATGTGAAACCAGTGTAGTGTGGGTAACAGCATTGGTAGTGTCTATGGGTCCCTAAAGCCCTGTGACAGCCAGTGCAGGGTGGGAAACATTAGCAGTAGTTTTTTTGAGTGTCTACAGGCCTGTGACAGTCAGTGTAGGTCACAGTGCATCTACAGTCTACAGCAGCATCAGCAGTCTCTCTAAGTGCCTACGGCTTGGTAGCAGGATCATCAGCAGTTTATCTGAGTGCCTAAGGCATGTTTAAGCCAGTGCAGGGTTTGAAACAGCATCAGCAGTCTCTCTTAGTGCCAAAGGTCGGTGAAGGCAAGTTGAAGTGGGTTACCAGGCATCAGAATATGTAAAGGCCTGTGACAGCCAGTGGAGCTACATGCGGTCATCAGCCATGCAGGTTTCACTGTCACTACTGTCTCCCTCAACTGCCTGGCTCACTGACTCCACCTGAATTTGCACCTTCGTGACTCTCAGGAGGAGTGCTTTGCGGCCTATCAGTCTCCTCAGGTTCAATGCTGCTTTTTCATTGTCGCTGAACAGCAATTCAGAAACGGCGTACAATCCTAAAATTAGCTCTCAGGCAGGTGGAGGTGGTGGAGCGTAGGAGAAAAGGAGCAGGCCCACAGGAATGTGGCCACCCTTGCCACTGAATGGTGGTATCTGAGGAACCAACCGATGTCTAGCTGTGTAATTGGCTTCTGGTGACAGAGGCTTGTATCAACTAGTCCAAGACTGCTGGCTGGTTGCTCAACCAATGACAACTGGATGATAAAGGGAGCTCCACCCTGTTGCCACGACTGCTGTTGACAACACCACCAGCCCTTCTGGTACTGCTTCTTCCCCTTGGCTGGTATTTCTGCCACTGCCACTCCCAGTAGACATACGGCCAGACAATGGCATTTGTTTTGCATTGTGAGTGTCTTTTAAGAAAACAGGGGTACACAGGGGGTTTTGTTTAAAATATTTGGGGGGTCTTGTATGAAAGACATCTGGCCACAACAGAGTCTGTGAGAGGTAGGTAGATAAGCAGTTAGGTAAGTGTTCCCAGTTCTCAGTTTTAATATCATGTATGGCCCTGTTGTTTTTTTTGCTCTCCAAAACGTTTTAATTATGCAGAGTAAAATATATTTTCACATATGTATTATTGCAATAAGATAACAATATACTCGTCATTGTATTGTCAAATAATCAATACCTTTTAACATTTGTAAATATTCATATTTTTTTTTATATTATAAACCAAACAACCAAACATACAACCTTGTGTGTCTTATGAAGCCAATATAATTATCGGAACAGATCTTACACTGTCAAGTTTAAAAAAGGAGTCTAGGCCCTTCAAAGATCATTATAAATGCTCTCAGCCATCTGCCTCCCGTAGAACGCACAGCACTCCCCCCCCCCCCCCCCTGTTCTTGGATTGGTGGGTCATCTGCTGCCTCTCTTGACAGTACCATGATGTTTATCTAAAACTGAGCTTTAGTTTCAACTTGAGCTCCTCAGGTTCTGTTTCGATCGCTCTCCCATGTGTCAAAAAGGCATTTCATCGCCCTCTCCCTGCTGAGCTAAGCTGCCACTCACTCCATATGGAAAACATGACTGAGTTTAGTCAATAAGAGTGACAGGGAGCGGGATTCCGGGGAGATCCATGATTGCAATATGCACTTCTTCTCCACCTTCGAGATCAAAGGCCAGGCGCCTGCACCTATTTGACACCCTATGGACCTCTGCTGACCAGATGCTCATAATCGCCCATTCAGGTGTGCATTGCAAATAATTCATTAAGAATTTTAGGCTGTAAGAGACAAAAAATTACAAAAGGCCTTGACCCGGGGGCAACTCCAAAACTGGTGCAGGAGGTCCGTCAGTCCCTCCCCACATTTGGGACATTTGTCCGTTCCCTAGATTTCCATTAAAAAGGTGCAATGAGGGGAAATACACGTAGCGTGTACCACCCTAAGGATCATTTCCCTGTAGGTAGAGGCTGAGATTGTCCTCCAGGTGGTCCCAGGTGCCCTCAAGATAGCCTTAACAGTTAGCATGGGGAAGTTTTATACAGCAGACCTCTAGTGCAACGGATCTCTAGTGCTGTAGTCGAGGCTATCCCTGATGAATCAATAAAGTATTGCTGTGGAGTGAAACACCACTGAGCTGTCTCCAAGCATTGTATCAGGCGGATTGTCCCAATCAGTGTCCAAGATTTTGGGGATAGATTTTTGAATATATTCTATTGCGGTAGAGTATGCAGCTGGTCCTACCAAAGGATAGGGGACATTGTTCCTACTTGATTACAAGGAATGGGGAATGGGTTTAATTATCTATCATGGTACCAATTGTTTTTTCCTCTTCTATGGAGATAAACTGGTCTGGTTCAAATCTAATTCCATATCCCACTTCCCAATTATCAAATAAAGCCATGAAGAGTGAAGAATGACTATTGGTTAACTACTTATGGCATACCTTATGCCAGATCTTCCACACCACCATAAATAATCGATAGTCTAAGACCGATGAGGAGAGCAACTCCTTGTGCTGCTGTAGGAGGAAAAGCAGACTGGTATCCAGGGTCAAATTCTGATCCAGGGGGTATTAATAAACCCAGAGGTCCCATGAATCCAATCCCTCGGGTAACACATGATTGCTGCCAAATTGTAGTTTTTTATATTAGGAAAATGAATACCTCCACAAGGAATCATCTATTGGAGGATATTCATACTGATGATGTGGCATTTTGGCCCCACGTGAAATATGGTGTTCAAATTATTTGAAGGTCATTTTAAGTAAGTAGTCTCTGCCCAAAAAACTTCCTGTTGAGTTTGTAATTTTCTTAACAGGGGGTGTAAATTAAGACCACAAAGTTCATTTGGGCTCTTGGTTATGGAGACCCCAATGCAACTCAAATCTTCCTATCCACAGGGGTTTCTGCCACCTATTGAGGAACATAGTCAAAGATTTAGATTTTTTTAGGTTTAAAGAGTATCCAGAGCAACTGCCATCTATCAAAGTGAGCAAGAATAAAAGGAATAGCTACTTCCAGTTTAGAGGCCTACAACAATATTGCATAAGGAAGTGGCCTCCACATTCCTAGCAAAGTCAACAGTTAGTAGTAGTGGGTGCACGTTCTGCAGAGACACCACAAATCCAACCATACCATACAAGAAAGACCAGCACTCCAAGGCAATTATAGTTCGTCAGTATATTGAAATCCAAATAACATATGGTTAGTCGATGTTTCAGGGGCCTACATGCCCACTTCATCAGGACCAGTTAGCATCAACAAGAAAAGCAATCTGATAGTCCATAAATATAGTTCTAAAACAATCAAAAGCAAGAAAAATTGCCCCTGACGTCATCAGTGAAGTATTTGGCAGTGTGTATCATAGTGTATACAAACACAGGTCCTGATAGGCGCCCAGGTGATGCAAAGCTTACATTCCACTCTAGATAGAGCTGTCATTCCTCTGAGAAGGTGGAGGCAACAGCACATCACTCTATGTCCCAAGGCAGTGGTGTAATGGATTTGGAGTAATGGGACATACAGTGGCATGATTTGTAAGCAGAACAACCATCATAAGGGGGAATTGGGTCACCTGTATTAAAGAAAGGATATTAAGGAGGTTAGACAAGAGCAGGAGGGTTAGTGAAGGTTTGAGAAAAGGCAGGAAGGGGTTAAAAGATTATTAGGCTATTAGGAAACATCCAGGGAAAGCGAAGAGACCTATTAAAGAAGGATAGAGCCAGTTGAGGCTGGCACAGAAAAGAACATGGTAACAAAAGAGAAGAAAGAGAGAGAAAAATGAATGCGGAGAGGGGGCCCGAAAAAAACAAGGGAAAAAGTCAAAGAGTCAAATTAAGAGAGGCAGAGAGGATATATTGCATGGGGAAAGAAAGGAAGAGGAAAGAAAAGAAAGGTGAGAAAGCCAAGGAGAAGTGAAGAAAGGAGAGAGACAGAGCAGGAGTGTCGGTTTTCAGGTACATCCTCAACTAGAGAAATATAGGGCAGGGTCCGAATTCCAAACATCGGATCATCTCGGAAACCAAAATGTATTGAGTCCGCAGGGTTGGACGGTATCCAGTTTATGAATCTAAAATGTCTAGAGTGGAGTGTAAGCTTCGTGGTGCAATCACTTGTTGTTGGGCAGATTTGCCCGGCCAAGTGACGTCGCTTCCATTCCCCTTTTTTCCAGGAGAGAGCGGAGGCCAGGTTACTCAGCAACCAGCCCCCTCTCCGCATTCCGCATTCACAATGTGCGAGCAGTGGTCACCCGCTTCTCTGGAGCCCGGCTGCGATCACTTGTTTCAGAGGCTTGATTTGGGGCTTGATTTGGCTGGAGGGAAGCAGACACAGATGTAGTGGTAAGTTAATGTTTTTTGTTTTTACCTATAAGTTCTGTGTTTGTATACACTATGATACACAGTTCCAATGGCGTCACTGATGACATCAGGCATGATTTTTCTTTTTTTTGATTGGTTTAGAAATATATTAATGGACTGTCAGGTAGTTTTTCTTGATGATGCTATTTGATTTTGAGAAAGGGGACGTGCAAGCCCCCGAAACATCGACTGACCATATGTTATTTGGATTTCAATATACTGATGGACTGTAATTGCCTTGTAGTGTTGGTCTTTTTTGTAGTTTTGTGGCCCAGAAAGCTGTGAGCTTAGGAGAGAGGTGTCCAATCTTAATTCTTCAAAATTGTGGTAGCTCTTCCAGGGCTTGCATGATGGGATCAAGTGCTATGTTAAAATGAATGGGTTACGGGGCAGCCTTGGCACATGCCTCGAGTCATAGGGATTCAGAACTTGTAATTTAAGTTAAAGTGTTTGGCAAGTCAAAAGTTAAACCATAAATATCAGTAGCCTAGTTTTTATAGAGGGGTTTCAGTGCTGTCCTTCCTCTCCTGCCTGCCTCCTTAGCGATGAACATAATTTTATTATTCAGCTTTCAGTCCCTACACCACTGATCTGGTCCATAAATCAACCTTTGGTGGGCCAAGAACTGAAACATCCCCCACTCCCTGCTCAGATGTCCTGATTGGCTGCACTGCAGCTCTGAAACCCCGACCGCCTCTCCACTCTCTCTCATCTCACACACATTACAGTGTGCTTACATCACATCATTGTTGCCACACCCACAGTTTCTCATCATCACTAATAGGACAACTATTAGTATAACTTTAAGCAAATCCCAGCCTCTTTTGAGGTATGAGGGTAGTAATTGCATGGTTGAAATGGGGGGGACCCCCTCAAGAAACTATGTCTGGGATAGAATTTTTATAAAAGTCAGATGAGAACCCCTCCGCACCAGTGATTTGTTAAAGTGAGAAGTTACAATGGCATTGTATACTTCAGTTACTGTTGTCAGGGCCTTATGGAGGTCTTTCCGAGAATAGGATAGGCTGGGTTTAGGGGGGACAACATAAGAGATTATTTTGCCCCGCATCACTGACATCCCATTATGGCTCCTCCTGGTGTCGTACATACTATCATCATAGAAATTTCCCCATTCAGATTTTAGGTACTCAATGAAGGTTTGATTACTTCTCAGATAGGTGGGATATCTACAGCTAAAGTCCTGTGGGTTAACTTTTAAAACTATACAGGTCTTCTATGAACAACAATTTACCACATCAGAGACTGAGAAAGGTAGGTAGATAGGAAGTTAGATAGGTAAGGGAGTGTGTCAGTTTAATGCCCTGACCTCAGTCTAAGGTGGTGACCCCATGGCTTAACTTTTAAAACTTTAAAGGTCTTTTATGAATGACCACCCCAGAGACTGTGAGAGATAGTTAGGTAGGTGACCCCTTAACAAAATAACCCAGGGATACGCAGTGGGTATAAAAGGGGGTGACTTGGAGCTCTATGAGCAGATTGGCTGGCTGCATCACCTGGTAACCCCCAGCTTCTTCTGCTTCCTGTGCCTTGGTCCTGTGTTTTTTTAGTTTGGTACGCTCATCTTTAGTAAAGATTAAATGAAAAGGTTATATATCTTGAACAGATTAGTAGGAATTTTCAGCTGTCCCTTATGGAATTTTATTGCTACCCCCAGCTCAGACACACTCTACAGGCCCAGTACCCTACAGAAGGCCTGTGGATTCATGGATCACCTGTGGAAGGCGTGATCAGACTGGATGGTTTAACAAAACCCATATGATCAATATATAAGACTCAGCCGAGATGTCTAGACTCTCCCCGGGAGAAGGTAATAGCTAGGTGGCAAGGATTGGATCCGAGTTTGGACCAGGAAGACTGGGATGAAGTATTGGATAATGTTCACACATCTGTAGTGGAGGCCAGAGACAGATTAATTCAAACTAAATGGATTCCCCAAGTGTACATCACGCCTGCCTGCTTATTTAGAATGGACTTAATGGACAATGAACTATGCCTGAGGTGTGGCAGGGAAGCGCCACCTGGATACATATAACATGGACATGTACAATATTGGAGCACTTTTGGGGGTGGGTGATGGAAATAGCGAGTGGTGGGGTTTTTGCCTTCTGGGGGTGATGGAGCCACTTACAGAGGCTAGGGCACCGAGGGAGCTGCTGAGACTGATATGTTCTATTCCAGGAAGTGTATGCTTCTGAATTGGAAGCATCCAGCGGCCCCATGGGGCAAGTCTGGTAAAATTTGGTTGGAATCAGCGGCGGGAGATGATTAGGGGTAGCTGTAGGAGTGGAATAGAGGCCTTGGGGTGAATGCCATCCTAATAGTGTCCCCGGGATCAGGTGGGGGCGCGGTCCGGTCAGCCACGGGATTGGGCAGGATGTGATGGGGCCTGTAGTTAGACAATCCCTGGTACTGATTCCTTTCCTCCCCCCGAGGGTTAGTCGCATGTATGTATACCCCAATATCACCTGTAAACTCACCTTTTTCTCGCTCCCACGCTACGTGTGTGGGACACTCAAACAATCAGGAGCACTCCTTCTCTTCAGATTTCTTTTGCCACAATAAGCTCCATTCTACAAAGGAAATGTGAATGGACTGAGCACTGCCGCCTGCATCCACACTCACCTCTAGTTCTGGCTCATTAAGAAAGACCTAAAGTGGACATTCATCTAGCTAGGGGAATGCTGGAGATGCAGCCACAGCACAAAGATATGGCGCATGCTTGTGGAAGAGGTGAGTTGATCAGGCAATACAGGGGGTTTCACACAATGGAGCATCCTAATTTGGAATGGGGGGGGGGGGGTTTATCCTCTTTGAAGTTAAACAATTTTAACTTCAAAGATGTAAGTTTCATAGAAAAAAGTAACCTGAACAAAACTTACTAATGACAAAGATACTGTGACTTAAACTCTTTAAAGTCATTAAGTACACGAATAGGATAGTGCACACTGAACAATCCTCCGATAACAAAACCTGTTGTTTTTTGATTAGTGACGGTATAGCTGTTTTGGATGGCATCCAGGCGGCATGGTGATGATAAGCTGAGTGTAATTCCGCAGGATGGAGGCAGCAGGACGATCAGACAGAGAACAGCAGAGATCACAATGGTGATAATATGCTGTGCTGACCCCTCCATGGCTCAGGGATGGAGGTTTAAGCCATGATGGCTGTGCACCTCTCCCCAACACCAGTGTCAGTGTGTTGTTTAGCTACTGAAACTGGCAGTTTTTAAAGCCGAGCTGTGTAATATTTTGCATTCACTTTGGAGAACTGAGAGATTATTTTTGAATCTGCAGATATTTATTCTGCAGTTCATATTTTTATTTTAGACAAAGAAAATTTTACAAAGAAAAGTTTAGAGCAGTATTTAGAGATAGAGAAGAATCAGACAAATACTATGTTATTTCTCATTTTAATGTTAATGGTAAATTTTAAAGCTAGTGTCCAGGCTTATTGTAAGTGTTCAGATCAGATCAAGGTCCCCCTCGAGTCTATAAGACTCTTGGGGGAGGGGTTGATCTACCTCTTTATGAAGCATCCTGAATTTGGATGTCCCGCTGTGTGATCGCCCAATCCCTGCACCTCTTCCACAATCCCATGTGCTGTGGCAGCATCCCTGCTTTACCTGTGTCAGGCCTTTCTGCATAGACAGCGTGAGTACGCCCACAGCTAGAAGTGGGGGCCAGGATGTGGCAGACGATGCTCGCTTTTTTTAGGTTTTCTTGGAAATCTGAATGAAACATGCACCGCTGATTGGCTGAGTGGCCCATGCATGATTTGTGATAATGGGGAAAAGGTGAGCTTATCAGTAATCCCATGGGGCATCCCAAATTTTGCATGTTTTCTTGAAAATTGGACCCTTTGTGACTCTAAAATGTTGGGCTTGCATGCAAATGCATGCATAAGTCATTCACATGATATATTTGGTATATAAACATGGCTGTGCAATGTCCAATCATTTGGATTCACTACAGGCCCCTTTTCAAGGGACATGAAAAAGTCTTGATAACAAGTCTTCTGCATGACTCCAAAATGTTTACCTTTGCACATAACATTACTGATTTAACTTGGAGTGTCGGCTATTTTAGAACTTCAGATCATTTTCAGGAGTTAGAGTCCAAGCATTTTGCAACACTCCCCCCCCCCCCCGTGCTAAGCCTAATTTGGAAATAACATAAAAAAACTAATCACTGGGGGAACAGGCATGGAATCTAAAGCCGAACCTTGACCTTCAGTCATCAAATCCTGTCCAGTAGAGTAACTATTCTGGTTTGTCACTCAAGTCAAATTCCCAAGTCTATGGCTGTCATTAGAAGCCATACCCCTCAATGTCAGGGAAGAATTTGGGGGATCAGGTGAGTTATTTTAAGTTTTTAATGTTCAAATTGTGCTTAATAAAGCTGGAGGGAAGGGTTACAAAAAGCTTGGACTTCCTCTTAAACATTAAATCTCATATCCATCCAAAGTTTTAAAAGCTGTTTAAAAGTTTTTAAACAGAAAGCCATGGTTGTCATCGGGTGTCATAGAGGCCTGGACCGGCCCACAGGTGAACAGGGATACCAGTACACTTAACTTTTTGTGGCCCCACTCCCCCCCAAGTAGCATCCTACCTTGGGTGATCTGTTTCCTGTGCTGGTAGAAGCCCCCACACTCTGTCTGTTGAGCCCTGGGGAGCAGCACAAAACCCAATCTGACAATTCAGACATTGAAACGCGTATTTTGAGCTGGTAACTGTATTTCACTCTAAATTCAGACTAAAATAGAGAAAAATATATTGGCTATAACTAGAGAGGAGCCTACTTTTCATAAATTCTGTTCAGCCAATTGACCAAATTGTTTCCAAAATTCGGGTTTTGATCTGAATCTGACCCAATCACTACAAATCAGACAAACTATCAGAGGTGTTTTTGGTGCATTTGTAGCACATTTATGAATGCCTGGGGCAAGCAGAAACATGCCAAAGAAGATTTTTTGGACCCAACACCTGGGACCTCACTGAATGATCTTAAGGCCCACAGTAAACTGCCTTTGGTTAAGGGGAGGCCCAGATTTACTGACCAGTAGAAAGGGGAAAATAGGGTACCAAGATGTTCATTATACTACTCCCCCCTTTATCAGCTACTCTTGTCTTGCACCTGCCAATCACAGAGTAGAGTCCCTTTCTGTCCCTCCTCCTGTCCCTCCTGTAAGTTCTTCACACTGGGCCAGAATGGAAGCCACCAGCCCAGCTAATCTTGGTGCAGTTGAGCCCATCAATGCTGAAAACAGGAACAGAAACACCTCTCTAAGCCCCTAAGGCAATTGACAGCCTGAAGAGTAAGGGTAACAGCAGAAGCATTCTCTCTAAACCCCCATGGCCTGTGACATCCAGGAGAGGAGGGTGAAAGCAGCAGCTGTCTCTCTGAACCTCCAAGGTCAATGACAACAAGTGGAAGAGGGTAGCAGCAGTAGTCTCTCTAAGCTCCAAGGGCCCGTGCCAGCCAGGGGAGGAGGGGAATATTTGCAGCCGTCTCTCTGAATTGGTCCGTCTCACCCACAAGCCCTGGCCCTGAATGTGAGCAGGTGAAAATTGCTGGCCGTGGTAATGCTCCCATTTTGTCTAGTGAAGAGAGACAGTTTAAGGCTTAAAAATCTAATTGCAGCGGCTGTCCCACAATACACCATTCCGAGTCCATCACTGCTTTTCTTTGGAGGCCCTGAAGCCCCGCAAGATGGTGTGTGACAACGAGCATAACCTTGTAGTAGCCTTGAGTTGGGTTGACGCACATACCCTGCCTGGCGCATGTGCTAAACTTGGTGGTGCAGAGCTTCCTGGCACATTATTCGGAAATGCCAGAATGTGTGGTGTGTGCATGCACTTTCAGGGTTTCCACCCTGCTGCTGCCCGCCAGAGCTTTGGCCTTCCCACCCACCACCCCATATGTGACTTGCCCAACAAGTGGAATTCAACTTTTTACATAAATTGAAAAGGGTGTGTGAGCAGCAGCAGGCAATAGTGAAGTTCCAACTCCAAAATACCCGGATGAGTAGAAGTGTAGACCAACACTTCACCACCAATCAGTGGGCCTCCATGATGGACATCTACGTGATGCTGCAGTGCTTCCAGTACGCCATCAATATGGTGAGTGCTGATGATGATATTGGCAGAACTACCATGCCTATCCTTTGCCTGCTCAGAAAAACCCTTCGGGCCATGATGGAGGATGTTATGGTGGCACAGGAGGAAGCAGAAGAGGAAGGCCCATTTTCCCAGGCATCAAGGCAGTGCAAACATGGATCCCAAGGTGGGTTGCTGGGCTGACAGAGGCCAGGTACACCCCTGTGGGATTCAGAGGAGGACTTTCTCTCACAGTAGGGTGGCACCCAGCACAGCTCACGGGCATCACTGGAGCATGGCTGGAGGGAGGAGCAGGAGTAGGAGAGGGAGACATCTGACACTAAGGACAGCTTCTACTTGATGCAGGGCAGCCCCACTCACATGGGACACTACAAGCTCCAGTGCCTGCAGAATGGCAGCATAGTGGCCCGCATAGTCACCAGTGCCAATTACTGGGTGGGCACCCTGATGGATCCCTGCTATAAGGATAACATAACCTCTTTATTCCAGTACTGTAGTGGGATATAAAGATAATAGAATACAAATGCTCTCTGGTGGAGGCACTATTTGCAGATTTCCCAGCTGACATTGAGGGCTTACTGGCAGCACAAGGCCGTAGAGGAGGAGGAAGTCACCAACGCGGCAGGGGCACCAGCACCACCTCACAAGAGAGGCTGTGCATGGCCAAAATGTGGAATACCTTCTTCAATTCTCTGCCACATCCACCACTGGATGTGGCCCGTAGTACCAGGAAGCAGAATTTTACTCACATAGTGTATTACATTATTATTGTTTGTCAACACATCTGTTCATAGTGAGCAATGGGTCCTCCCCATTCAATTTCTGGGTTGGTAACTTGGACACGTGGCCAAAGCTTGCCATCTATAACTTAGAGGTGCAGGCCTGTCCTGCGGGAAGTGTCATATCAGAGCATGTGCTCAGCACCGCAGGAGGTGTCATCACCAACAAGAGGATCCGCCTATCCACAGCCAACATCGCCATCATTACATTCCTTAAACTGAACCAGGCGTAGATCCCAGGGGGCTTGGCAGTGACAACACTTGAGTGAGTGGTTTTAGCGTTTAGTGTTCTCTTCCGCCTCTTCCACCTTCACTGTCAAATCCACATCCTCCTCTTCCTCCTCTTCCATTTACACACACCCCCCCTCCTCCTCATGGACTTCTAAAATCCGTTAAAAAAAATATTTTTAAAATTTATTTTTTATTTATTTATGTATGTACTTTCCCTACTCCATTTTGTGCCAGGCAATCAACCTAGTGTTACCCACAATGTTCAGCCCTCTGACACCTGTTTAAATATATATTTTATTTATTTTATGTATTTATATTCTTTTCTGTTGTATATTATTATTTTGAGTACACTGTTTACCCCAAATTTATGAAAGCCAATCACCCTGGTGTTACCCCCGATTTGCAGCCCTCTACTCCTTACCACCCCATTTTACATCCCTATTTGTGGTCCCCATAGACTTCAATGAGATTTGGGTTCGGGTTGAGTTCAGGGAGCCAACTGTTTGTGGCAAGATTGGCTGGACTTGCTAAACCTGAACTTCTGTGGGCTCACTCTTCACTACTCATAAGTCCTTTTTAAGTCTTGGCGGAGCCAGAAAGAAATGATAGGTATAGTACTTTCTATCTGTTTACTGAATACTAAATACTTTATTTAATCCACCAAGTAAGTACAGTATACATACAAGGAATGCTTTTTGGCAAGGAGATACACCAGGAGAGCTTACAAACAATAACATAGTAGTAACTCGTATTATGTACAGCGCAGGTTAGTCCTTAAAGACTATCATAAATTAGCCATGATGCAAAGTGGAGTTGAGTTCAAGAACCTCTTACACTAGATTTGTTTAGAGCCATAACAACCAAAGGAAAAAAACAGTTTTTGTGCCTAGAGGTTTTAGTTGAGGTGAGCCATGAATCTGCACCCAGAGCATAAGAGCCTGATGTGAAAAAATGCCCTGGGTGCGTAGAGTCCTCAATTATTTTCTTAGCCTTTGAAGGGATTCTGCTTATGAATTGCTCATCCAGAGATAAGGGATATCTAATTATCCGCTCAGCAGTCTTGGTTATCCTCTTCAGCCTAAGCTTGTCTTTGGCTGTAGCCCCACGGTACCAAACTGTGAATGAGGTGGTCAAGATCGATCCTATGGCAGCATTATAAAAAGTTTTTAAGACCCTCTTAGACTGAGAGATGGGAGGAACATTGTTTTGGTTATGCAGCTGGGAGGATTGTGCCATGCAGCATGCATGGAGCAAGTTTTTAATTGATTTTAAATAACTTCCTATCATCTTTTATTGGATTAAAGCAGCTGCTAAAAATGTACACATACGTTAATCACTCGTATCGTGTTAGGAATGCTCTCCTTAAGCTGCAAAGACAACATTAAGGTTGATTCATGCCAGTGGACAGACATTTGTGCACACTTTTCATGAGTAACGTTTTTTCCACCTCGTGAATTATTCGTACCTTTTTTGTTGCGCAACTTTTGTTGGGGGGGGGGGCGAACACATGGAGTCTATTAGTGTGCGATCCATGGATTGCCTTCAGGGGGGAAAAGTGTTCGCAAATAACATGCTCATTGATGCATAAAACATTTTTGGGCAATAACCGGCAAGTGTCATATGGTGGCATTTTTTTCATTCATAAATCATTCTTTTTTACATTTTGAGAATTTAAAAAGTATCAATACATTTTTAAAAAAATTATAAATATGATGTTGTTTAATTCTTTAACTGTCAGACCTCCTAGAGATTTTGTCACCCTCAGTTTTAAGACCATTTCTCACTATTTTGTGCTATACGTTCAGCTGTGATTTTATAAGAGATTTGTCTTTAACATGACATTTCTTGTTTGTAATTTTTAGTGTATTCCCCAAATTCTTGGGGGAAATATGTGCAAAAAATGTTTAAAAATCTATTTATATTTGAAAAACCTTCGACAAACCATATATTCCCTGGAAGTATGCACATTAAGCTTTTTAGCTGTACTGTTGTAGTGGGCCTATCTTTCTGGAAGTAATCCCACAAAAAATTCTTTGGTTGCAATGTTTCACTAAAAAATTTATAAAAAAGCAAAAAAAAAAAACATTTTCCTAAAATATCAAATTGCAAACGAAAAAAAGCAAGCTAAATCTGAAAGTGCAATGCCCCCCGAACAGAACAATACCCAACATGCATAGCTACTTTTAACCCTTTTAACGGCAACCTACTTGAAATTTTGCAAGCCTCTTTTGACAGGAAATTTGTACAATTTTGTGCTATGTTTAAATGTGATTTTAGCAGGAATTTCCATGAAAATATTTATTTATTTTTTGAGAGAATTTAGGCATTAACATTAAATGTCTTGTTTGTAATTTTTCCAGTGTTTCTTTAATATTTTGAGCTAAAAAAGGTAAAAAAATAAAAAATATATTTTTTAATTGTTTCATTTATTTTATATAAAACATTTAATTTATAGACAAAAACCATATTGCATGTGAAAGTGTCAGACCTCGTGGGACACCTGCCTTCTAGGTAAACCCACAACCCCCGATCTCCACTGCTAGCTTCACTTTTAGTCATGCCCCCATTTGCCGGGACGCTTTACACGCCTCGCCGGACATGGTTGCCCCTAGGACATTGTAGCACAAAGGATGTGAGCTTACAGGGGGTGAAGGCAGGTGAAAGTGGGAGTCTATGAGCCAGGCACACAGAGACACTGTGGGCCAAGTGAAATGCAGAGAACTAACCCAAACTTTCCATTAAATGTCACCTGTCTAACCAAGAAAGAAGTGCAGTGCAGAAATGATACACAGAAATAGACAAGCTCTTTTTTAAAATCTTTGTAGATTCAATAATGATGGAGACTGTTTCACAGGATTGGCTCTTAGCAAATGTGGTACCTATATTTAAAAATGAGTCTAAAAGTGAATCTGGGAACTATAGACCAGTATGTTTAACATCTGTGGTGAAGAAGATGTTTGAAGGTTTTCTAAGAGATGCTATTGTGGAGTATCTTGGTGAAAATGACCTTAATACTCCTTATCAGCATGGATTCATGAGAAATTGCTCCTGCCAGACAAACCCGACTAGCTTTTATGATGACATATGTTCAGGACTGGAACCCGGTGAGTCATTGGATGTCATATATATTGACTTTTCTAAAGAATTTGATACTGTGCCTCATAAAAGGCATAGTATCAAATTCTGGTACAAAAGATTAGAATGCTTGGACTGGGCGAAAATGTGTGTACATGGCTGAGCTTATTGGCTTACTGATACGAAACAGATGGTGCTTATCAATGGGACATACTCATATTTGATAGAGGAGTACAGCAAGGGTCAGTCCACTTTAATATATACATTAATGACATTGGGAATGGATTAAACAGGAAACAGTAAATTGTAAATCTTTGCAGATGATACTAAGCTGTGTAAATTAATTACCACAGAAGAGGACAGCATGCAGCTAAAAAAGGTTTAGATAAATTGGAAGCATGGGCAGTAAAATGAAAAAGGACTTTTAATACAGATAAGTTTATGGAAATGGGCAGGAACAATTTGTGCCATAAATGCTGGGTAAGCCTACAATGGAAAAGGACCTAGGGGTTTTACTTAACAATAAAGCAACTGTAGTGTCCAATGCCAAGCAGCAGCTGCAAAGGCAAACAGGATAATGGGGTGCATCAAGAGGGGCATAGGTGCCCATGACCAGAGCATCATTTTACCACTCTAAAAGTCACTGGTCAGACACCATATGAAATATTGTGTACAGTTCTGGGCACCAATGCATACAAAAAACATATCAGAACTGGAGCACATTCAAAGGCGGGAAACTAAATGTACCTGAAAGAGTGTCAATGTTAAGTTTATTTAGTTTGGAAAAGAGATGTCTAAGGGGTTATCTAATAAATATATTTAAATATATCTGAGGTCAATACAAAGATCTGTCCCACAATCTATTTATTCCCCAGAGTGTAACCATAACCTGAGGGCATCCACTAATCCACTAAGAGGAAAGGCGACTTTCTTACCTCTACATATTCCCACTATAGTACTCCTCCATGGGCTGGGTGCTGAGGGACATTAATGTCTACCCCCAACTAGGCACACGATTTGTGTGGTGGACTGTGTGAGGGGATTCTTCTCTGCAGCCTGGCTGGCTCAGTGACCTCAGCTGTTGCTCGGTAGACCAGCTGAGCATTTTTTCCACTCTCTCCCTGTACCCAATGTACTGGGTTGCTTGGCGACCAAGAGGTCTCCCACATACCCCACTTGGCGTGGAGAACTGTCTTGGAGTCATGTGCCCTGCCACCCCTGCTATGGCCTGTCATTAAAGTGGGCAGACGGATTATAGCTTTTGCTGCTTTTTTGATAGGTTGTGAATATTTTTATTTACTGTTGACGTATATTGGTGACATCAGATGGGAAAAATGCGGAGAGGGACCTCGTTTTGGCCTCTGACGTTTACAGAAAAAGACGAATGGAGCCATAACAAAAATTGTAGAGGCCTATTTTGACTATCCAGGGATTTTTCTCATGCCCTGGGGGCACCCAAACTATGATGCCCTGCTGTATGAAAGCCTCCAGAATGCTCAGAAAAACTAACTTCTTCCCAGTCCAATGGCAAATGCACAGGCTCTTGTCCAATCAGAGCCATTTTCTGTAACTATGTCATTTGGCAAATGCCTCCTGTAGACCACACAGCGTGGCATCCCCCAAAAAGGCCAGCAGCATTCTAAAAGATTCCCGGGCCGGCCGCTTTAAATTGACAGATAAGAATCTAGAAACTCTGGATGGAAGCATAACAGATGATCATCCCAGCTATACAGCTATAGTTGTATTTGTCAGTGAACAACAACCCAATTTGCACCTTATAATACATAAAAGCTATTAAAAAGTTTCTCAGGTTTTCAATGGGGGGGGGATTTTCAATTTTAAGCCTTGCCATTCCTTTTCTTAAAGGCTTTGGTGATACTAGTGGCAGATAGATCATTATATATTATACATTTTATGGACTAGACTCACTGTTGTTACCAACACCTCAAATCCAACCCAAACACTAACCGTATTAAAGTAAATGGGGACCTGAACTTGGTGACCAAAAATGGCTGTAAAATGGGAGTAGGTGGGGATAGAGGGCTGCAAATTATGGGTAGAACCCCTTCCCTGCACAAATGGGGTAGGGAAAGCAAAATAACATAACACAAAAAAATTAAGAAATACATAAATTAAAAATAAATAAAATGTCAGAGGCCAATTTGAGGGTAAGACCATGGCAACTGCACCTGCTGGTGCAGGGTAGGGATGGCCTGCCAATAAAAGTAGTAGTGGCTGGGAATGGTGTAGCTGCAACCACAAGATTTTGGAAACTGTCTCCACCAGCCAAAATGAGAGCATTTCAAATGCCAGCAATTTTGAATGCTTGCATTTTGGGCCAGAGCTCAAGGGTGAGATGGTCCAAACTTCCACTTTCTCTCCAGGAATAGACAGCTGAACACTTCCCTGGGATGGTGTGGTCAGGTTTGGTTATAGTAGTGCTACTTTTGCTGGGAAACAACTGTTACTGCAGATGGGAGCCTCAGGTGTTTCCATGTTTGTATTGGTCATGGACGCACTGCAGAGATCATTAAGACTTTTTCCTCACTTCAGGGACTGGTGGAACAGCGTGCAAATGACCCATGTCTTGTCATCTTTGCACTGCAGGTGGGATCTTTTAGTTTAATCTCTTTTTATTGAAATTTTTCAAATACAGGGAGACATAACAGTACAAGAATAATAGGTACAGTCGGATAAACAGAGAGTCATTCCAGATCCCCATCTGTCCCCCATCTCCAGGCGCAGCTGGGACAATGCCAACTCCCCCCGCTGGCCACCCACCCCCAATGCACAGCGCGCTCACCCGATAATATGTCGTGCTTGCATCGCCCAATCCCATTGGCGAGCCGCTGAGACAACAGGGAGCTATCAATTTTTCCATTCTAAGTATGTGGTCCATTTCAGCAAACCATGCTGCTATACTTGGGGGAAGGGGGGATTTCCAGTGCCTGGGGATGATTGATCTTACAGCTGTAAGGAAGTATTTGAGGACTCTTTTCTTCGCCTTGGCTATGGAGCCAGGGATCAAGAAGAGCAGAGCGACCCCTGGGTTGTTTACACCACCGAGCCCTCTACCTCTGTATGAATCTTGAAGACAGTGTCCCAAAGTTTCAGGATCGGAGGACACTCCCACCAGATATGTAACATCCCTCCCCAAGGTGCCCCCCATCTCCAGCACGCGTCCGACCCACCTCACGCGCCTGCGTGAGGTATTCCTCCAAAGGTGTCAGGGGGAGGGCTGCCCTGGCAAAGCGCCCCCCTGTATTAAGAAACGCCTCAAGCTGCCAGTGGTGTAACCAAGATAAGTGACCACCTACGTTTTGTTCTCTCATTTCTGCTAGGGATGGCAGCCTCCCCCTCACCAGTATGTCCCTCAGCCTAATGTCCTCCCTCTCTCCAGATCAAGAATCGTGGAGTGTTCCATCCTGGCATGAATTCTGTATGGGGGCCCAGCCTACTCACCAGCTCTTCCTGCCGCTGCAGGCTGTCCCAACTGGAAAGAAAATGCTGGATCAAGTAGGGAAACCCTTTTCTGTTAGCATCTCCTGCAGTGGATATCCACTGGAGGGAGCATGGGTTATATCCCAGGAGATCCTGTTCCAGTTGGACCCAGAGCTTGTCCTCTTTCCTGTATTTCCAGTCCGCCATCCTCGTGATGACAGACGCAGTGTGATAGAGTCTTAGGTCCGGAGCCCCAGTTCCGCCTTCACTCTTAGGTCTGGCTAATATGTTGAATCTGATACGTGGCTTCCGTGAACCCCAGATGAACTTCAGAAATGTCGCTTGTATAACTTTGAAAAAGTGTCGGGGGAGTCTGATCGGAATTGTTTGAAAAAGGTATAGGAACCTGGGGAGTATATCCATCTTCAGGATGCTTATCCTTCTGAACCACGAATATCGCCCTCTATCATATTTCGCAAGATCTTGATTGACTTTAGTCTGTAGTGCCTCGAAGTTCAACTCGTAGAGGTTGTTTAGGTCGGACGGAATAAGGGTACCTAGGTATTTTATTGCGGAGGGTTGCCATTTGAAAGGGAAACTGCTCCGGAGCCTTTCTACTAGGGGCTGGGGCAGAGTAAGGTTCAGCGCCTCAGACTTTGCGTAATTGATGCGAAAATTGGACAGTTGGCCAAAGCGCTCAAACTCCCTAAGCGCCACCGGGAAAGATATGGTCGGGGAGGTCAAGTGGAGGAGCAGGTCATCTGCAAAAATCGAGGATTTATATTGTCTCCCCCCACACTCAATCCCCTTGATATCTGGGTTGTTCCTTATAGCTATCGCCAGATGCTCCATTGTGAGTATATATAGCAGGGGAGAAAGAGAACAGCCCTGACGGGTACAGTTTGTGATTGTGAAAGAACTTGATAGCACACCATTGGCCCTCATATGGGCTGAGGGATTCTGGCACAGTGCCAAGATCTTGAAGATAATAGTGGGGCCCATGCCAATCTGGGAGAGGGTTGCTTTGAGAAAGCGCCAGCTTACCCTATCGAGTGCCCTCTCAGCATCACAGGATAGGACACATGCTGGGGTGTTAGTCTTATGAACATAAGCGATGAGGTCCAGTAATTTATTAGTATTGTCCCTGGCTTCGCTGCCAGGGACAAATCCTACTTGATCCAAATGTATTAATTGAGGAATCTGCGGCTTGAGTCTAGTGGCTATTACTTTTGCATATAATTTCAGGTCTACATTTAGTAAATATATCGGCCTGTAACTGCCGCATGCCGAGGGATCCTTACCTGGCTTAGGGATCACTGTAACCGTGGCTTCCAGAGCCTGTCTCGGAAAAGGGTTGTCTGCCCCTATATGATTGAAAGCTCTCACCAGCCAAGGAGCAAGCTGCGGGGCCAATGTCTCAAAAAATCGCGGAGTGAAGCCATCTGGCCCTGGGCTCTTCCCTGAAGGGGCTTCCTTTATGGCTTTCAGGACCTCAGATTCTGTAAAAGGCACCTCCAAGCCCTCTGCTGAGGCTTGGGTGAGGTTTGGTTGGAGGTTATATAAGCTGCTGTAGAAGCGCTGGTGGGATCTTTTGAGCCAGCTTTGGCATGCTCAGATCCTGGGGGTGGTGGCCAGTCTAAGCAATGACCCTTCCCCTTCTTCTGCTGTCTGTCTGGGGCTGTGTGAACACCACCTCTTCATCTGAACTCTGATGGCCTTCAGTCCATATTGGGTCTAGGGCTTTGTCATCACCTCTCAGGCCATCTTTCACCTACTCCTCCTCGCTACACTCCCTCACAGCCTCCACATTGCAAAAAGCTGTAGTAGTCAGCACTAGGGTTCTATCATTATTGTAGGTGTCCTGCAATGATCTGCTGTCCACATCCTCATCCACCAACAGCAGTTGTTGAACATCTGTGAACCCTAGGTGCTGAGGCAGGTGGATGGCTCATGGAATGTCAGCTAGGAGTGTCATCATAGAACATTAGTGACTTCATGACTTTTTGCTGGGACACCTTGCTGATTTAAATGGGAATGAGGAGGAGGGTCCTGCACTTTTGGCAGAACTGGGGTTAATGGAAGACAATCCCATGGAACTGGTACCACTACATGCCATATAATCTACCTCTATGTCTCAGCTTGTTCTGCTCTCACCACTATGGCAGTAGTATTGGGGCCTACATAAAGATGCTGCAAACCCTGGTGGCTGCTTGAACCAGAGGAAGTTGTAGTAGGCACAGTTGAAACACGTCCTCTCCCTGCAGCATCAACTCCATCACCACCACCAGCAGCAGCATCATGGCTACTTCCCTGTTCCTGAGTTGCTGCTTTCTGTATTGTTGGACACAATGTATTAGTAGCCTGTCCCTGGACATGCAATTCAATTAGGTGCAGATCAGATTGCCCACAGATGTGATTTTCCCCTGCTACAAGAAAAAAGTCCACTGCAAGCCCCGTCTTTTATAGCAGGAGCTGGATGACTGTCAGATGTCATTAGTGATGCTAATGGCTGTCAGTGACAGTGGTGACTGCGCAGGATAGAGGATTGGAGGATTAATCAGAGGAATAATAAATGACATTTTGCTCAGCAGTGTTTGTGTGTTTTTACATGTAACTTTTTGTGAACTGGTAAGGGGTCTATAGGACCTGCAGCAAGTGGATGGCTTGCCATTGACACTTCAGCCCCGCTACCTGCCTCCCCAGACCCTGGAGGGGGGGGGGGGGCAAAAGGTAATGGATATCTTTTTAACAGTGATTTTGTTCAAACCCCTATAGTCAATTCAAGGTCATAATCCTCCATCTTTCTTTTCAACAAAGAAATGGGGCTCTGGATGGAGAGGTGGAAGGACAAATAAAAATTTTTGTAAATTCTCTTGAATATATTCTTTCATTGCTTGCTCCTCTGGTAAGGTGAGATTGTAATCCTTACCCCTAGGGGGCGTGGTACCTGGTAACAGATAAATGGAGCAATCATAAATTCTAAGAGGAGGAAGCGAATCGGCTGATTTTTCAGAGTATACATCCGCCCAATCAGTATAGGGTTTAGGTAACCCTTCTAGCGAGACTTGAGTCACTCTAAGAGCAATAATAAAGCAATGATTCACACAAAATGTACTCCATCTAGTCAAATCCCCAGTTCCCCAATTGAAGGTGGGATTATGAACCTTCAGCCAGGGGAATCCTAAGACAACTGGGGTATCAGGACAATCTAAGATAAAAGATTCCAGAACCTCAGAATGGGAGGAACCCACAACCAACTTTACCAAAGGGGTTTTGGAGGTCACAGTTCCTCCTTGAATAAGCTCATTGTCAATCGCCAAAACCTGAAGGGGACTCTCAAGAGAGATCAAAGGGATGCCTAATGTGGAAACTATGGACATATCCAAAAAGTTGCCAGCGAAAAAAGTGGTAACAGACTTTCTGGAGGACTCCCAAGACATTGATGGGCAACAATTTACTAATGTGAGGGGAAGATACCTGATCGCCTAGACAAATTCCTACTACCATGTCTGGTCAGGTGGGAAAGGATTGCTGGGAGTCTGATAGAAGGTTTAACCCTTCAACCGCCAGCCTACCTTGAGATTTTGTCACCCTTTGTTGCCAGACCATTTTGCACTATTTTGCGCTCCCCATGTTCAACTGTGATTTTTGAAGGGATTTCCAGGGATTTCCCAGGAAAGTGATACATTGTTTTTTTCAGCAGAGCCTGGGCTTGTTTGTCATTTTCTAAGTGTATTCTCAATATTTTTGGGTGAAATATGTGCAAAAAAAAACCAACTATTTTTTACAATTTGTAGTGTTTTTTTTGTAATAAAAATGTAAGTTTATTAATATAATCTTACTGAGTGTGAAACCCCAATTTCTCCCACTTACAGCAGTACCACATATGTATTGGTAGACACCCTTTCCTGCCCAGGAGACTCCCCCAAACTGAAAAAACGCTTTAGGAGATTTTCAGATAAAATAAAACTATGCTATGCAATATGCGCACCTTGCAGTTTTTCAATAAAAACAACCCTTTACATTTAAAATATCCCCCACAAACTATATACACACCTCAGGCTTTCTAGGCGTACCAGGCTTGTTGACATGGGTGCAGTTTTCTGGAAGTAATCCCTCAATGTATTCTTTGGTTGCACAGGGTTTCCCTAAAAAAGAATAAAAAAGCAGAACCAAAACCACATTTTCCTAAAAAAAACTATATGCAAACAAGAAAAAACTGAAAATCTGAAAAAGCAAGGTCCCCCAAACAGAACAATACCCAACATGCATAGGTTCTGTCAAGGAAAGCGTTGCCAAACACACCAAAGTAAAGCATGTGCGTAACGGTAATTTTACTTCAAAATTTCAGCTTTGCAGACAAAGTGCGCACCTTGTGAATTTTCTACCAAAACAACCCTTTACATTTGGAATTCCCTTCATAAATCATATATTCTCTGAAAGTACACATGTTAAGCTTTCTAAGCATACCCATCTTGTTGTAGTGGGCTCAGCTTTCTGGAAGTAATATCTCAAAGAATTCTTAGGTTGCACAGGGTTTCACAAAAAAATGTCTAAAAAAGCAGAATAAAAAACACCTTTTCCTAAAATATCAATATGCAAATAAGAAAAAACAAGATAAATCTGAAACCTGAGCAGAATAATACCCAACATGCATAGGTACATGTAACCTTTTAACTGCCAGCCTACTTGAGATTTTGTCACCCTCTGCTGACAGGATATTTTTCACCATTTTGCGTGATGTTTAACTGTGATTTTTGCAGGAATTTCCAAGAAAATGACATATTTTCTTTTTGTGGCAAAGTTTAGGCTTTAACATAAAATGTCTTGTTTATATTTTTTCAACTTTTTTAAATATATTTTTAAGTAAATAAGTAAAATATATATATATGTATTTTAAAAAATTATCTCCTTTTTTAACAAAAACATTTATTTTATTAAAAAAAAAAACATATTGCATGTGAAAGCCCCATTTCTCCCGATTACAATGATACCACATATGTATCGGTAGCCCCCGTTCCTGTTCAGGAGATCCCCTAAACTGAAAAGAGCACTTTATAACAATTACAAATAAAATACAACTACTATCCACATAATATAGGGTTAAATAAAAAAAATTGCAATGGGGTCCCCCTTCACAGGGGGGGACACCATTTCTTGGGGTAATTTTAAGGGTTTTTGGGGAGGCAGGTAATGGGGGTCTCTGGGTTAATGGCAAGTCAACCACTAGCCGCAGGTGACTTGCCAGACCCAGAGCCTTGTGAACTGGTATAGAGGTCTCATAGATCCCTTACCAGTTCACAAAGGGTTAAATGTAAAAAACACACACTGACGCAGAGAAAAAATATTTTATTATGTTTTTTTTAATACTTACCTCCCATCCATCCCCGAGCACCGTGTCCGACGCTGATCACTTTGGCTTCTGCTCTCCTGCTGCTGCTGGAAGCCTTTTATACCTACCGGGTGACAGGTAACATGGGGTTAATTTAAAAAGAAAATAACATAGGGTCCCCCCTCCCCCATTTTTGGAGGGAATTTTAAGGGTTATAAAAATCCAAAGAAAAATTGGCGTGAGGTCCCCCCTACCCAGCTTAACCAGCCTGTGACCAGCTATGGGGACTTGTAGAACAGGGCGCAGGGGCCAGCTTTGGTGGTCCCTGGCACTGCAGGCTACAAGCCGGCATAGCCTAGGGCCATGGCTCTTCTGCCCCCCTTGGCTTTGGGGAGGCAGGTAATGGGGGGGCTCGAGGGTTAATGGCAAGTCACCCACTAGCCGCAGGTGACTTGCCAGACCCAGAGCCTTGTGAACTGGTATAGAGGTCTCATGGACTCCTTACCAGTTCACAAAGGGTTAACAGTAAATAAAAAAAAACACACAGAGACACACTTTACAAATAACTTTATTAAAAAAACAATTTTTTTCTTTTTTTCTTTACTCAGCTCCGATCTTCATCTCCTGTGTCCCGCGGTGATCCAATGCCAGTGATGGCTGAACAGAGGAGGGGGAGGCAGGTGATCAGCTGAACCGCGGGGTGCCCCAACGACGCCCGACGGTGACGTCATCGACGTCAGAAATAAAGATGGCGGCGGCTATCGGAGCTCCGGAGGGAGGAGGGCTGTTAGACCCACTCCAGAAGGCGGAAGAGCGGGGGGTTATCGGAGCCCCCCCCCCGTGAAGAGGAGAGCCGGCGGGAGCTATTGGGCACGAAGGTGAGTAAATGTCATTTTTTTTTTTTTTTTTTACAGGCAATTACAGCGGCTACTGAAATGGGGGGGGCACCCTATTTTGGGCACTCCCATGCAGCTGGCGGAGCCCCAATGGGTGATTGGAGACATGGCCAGATCAAACAAGGGGTCAGGTGAGTGACTTTTTTTTTCACTTTTTCTGCTAGCAGGGGGGGAAGTCAGGCGCGTAAAACTTACGTGGCTGGCAGTTAATTACAGGGGAGGAGCCATGTAAATTTTACGTGGCTGGCGGTTAAAGGGTTAACCTGTAGTGTTTTACAAGCTATGTGGTGAAGACCAGGTAGCTGCTTTACAAATGTCTTGTATGGATGCCCCTACCTTTTCTGCCGGAGCTAAAGCTCTGGTGGAGTGAGCCCTAATGTAAGAAGATGAAGCATCCATGGAGGTATAGGAGAGCAAAATACCCTGCCTAATTCACCTGTCAATAGTGGATTTTGAAGCAGACCACCCTCTCTGCTTGCCTGAAAAAGGACAAAAGGAGACGATGGGCTGTGTGGAATTTATAGGCGAGCTTTAGGGAATAAAGGCTTTGAGATCTAAGCAGAGAGTAGTGTCATCAGGAATCTCATAATCAGGCAAGAGGGATTGTAAAATGATCTCCTGAGAGCGATGGAAGGAGGACGCTATTTTAGGTAAATATAATGGGTCAGGTTTATGTATGACCCTGTCCAGTAAAATAACAGTAGGGATCGCTAACCGAGAGGGCCTGCAAATCACTCATTATTCTAGCTTAAGTAACAGCAATCAAAAAGCTAGGCTAGATTTGAGAGAGAGAATCTTTGTAGATGTCTCTTCCAGGGGCTCGAAGGGAGGATGACAGAGACCCTTAAGCACCAATACCACTTCCCAGGAAGGACAGCAGATACAGTGAACCAGTTTCTTACAGCCTATTGAAATGAAAAATCTATTGACCAGTTCATTTCTCCTAAGTTTTTTTGTCTAAAAAGACTGATAAGACCAAGGCCTGAGTTCTCAGAGTACTTACACCAAGACCAAACTTCATATATTACTGCAGGAATTAGAAGACTGCCAGGATACAATTCTAATTCATATTGTTGACTTCTCAGTAAGAAGAAAAACATTTCCACACCTTCTGATAAATCATTCTGGTTGTCATTTTTCCGCTTTCCAGGAGTGTCATGACAACTTTCATTGATAGAACTTTTCTTATAGAATTGCTGCTTCAATATCAAGACCACTAGCTTTAAGCTTCCAAAAGGCCTGAATGTTGCACAGGTCTCTAAATCAGTAGATTCCAAAGTAGAGGGGGCTCCCATGGATGCTTGGTTTGCTTGACATTCCAGCCCAGAGCCTGCAGGAGAGAGAGTGTTTAAGAGAGTTTCTGAAGCTGACTTAACTCTCTGCTGGCCGTTATCAAAAGATTATCCAAGTATGGGATGATCAAAATCCCTCTTGACCTCAGACAGCACAGTTCTGCCTGGAATTTTGTAAAAATCCTGGGGGCAGATGAAATTCCAAATTGGAGAGTCCTGTATTGCCAACGCAGGATCTATTCTCCCAAGATGATCGCATACCTCAGATATCTGCAATGTTCCTGAGGGCTTTTATCCCAGTATGTGTTTCTCCTCTCTCGGGGGGGGGGGGGGGGGGGGGGGCTCTCTCTCTCCGTGGCCATACTGAAGGACATAGAGAGAAAATAATTTTTTTCAACAAAAACATATTGGGCGTTAAAGCCCCCTTACTCCTGATTACTATGGTGCCACATATGTATCGCCTTTTACACAGCTGGGCCCCTCCTGGCCAATCACAGCCAAGCCATTTAAACATTCCTCTAAGGCCAAGACACCAGTCACCAAATGGTGACTAGTCTTTAGCTATATTTCTGACTTTTTCTTGCAACCCTTTGACCTTTCCTATTGTGGTAAGGTGTATGGAAAAGTAATAAATGGTGTCTATAGCCAGATGATCCATGCCGGGTTTTCAGGACCCAGTTCACATTCCCCAGTCCTCTACAGGTTTGTTCCCCGATGCCAGACTTCACACAGGTGATGAGGCTGATTGCAGGGGAAGCCTAAATAAAAGGAGCCACTGAGCCTGTCAGTTGGCTGTTGACCAGTCTGGAGGAAGGAGCCCAGGCCGCACCGCTCAATGTGAATGAGAGAACTGAATTAAAGCCAAAGGACTTTGCTTCTGTCACCCCAAACTTGGACTTGTGGGCATTAACAGCGTGGGTTCGCATGCCCTGAAAGTGCACTTTGTCCAACAAGGATTTTTTCAGCTTGCTGCATTTTCTTACCCTGGACTTTGCTAAGAGCCAGTGAGGTAACCACTTATACTGTGTTTTGTGCTACAACCATCTCTGATGTTAAAAGATGCTTTGGCTGTGGAATTCTTATTTTCAATAAACTACAGTTCGCCCCAATCTCGTACACTATGTTGTTCTATAATATCATAATAATCAAGTATTTCAACTGAGGTATTGTGTATCCAGGTGCAACATTCATAATACTCAGTCATCTCACATTATCCTGTCAAGGCCGTGGACATACCTTCAACAACCAGCTCATGAAGCTGTATTTTTTTTCTAACAGCTCTTACTTCAGTATTTAGTATTTTCTTATTAACATCTTTATCATTCTTAGTGAGCACTTCATCTAAAATGTCATTGTAATTATTTACTCTTTTCATCAAACCTATTCCCCATCCTGTCCAGGATGGAAACCAGGCCCTGCTTAAATCACCCTCAGTAAATAGGGCTTTTAACTTTTTGTCTTAAAGGGTATCTTGGATGTAGACTGTCTTGAAAAGGATGTTCCAGTTTATCATTTTCCATGACTCCCATAACTGGCACAATATGTGCTAGAAAACACCATCCCTGGGGCTTATTAGGTATCCATTAATAGCAAATTTTCCCACAGCAGATATAGAAGTTATCACCGAGGGATAGAGACTCTCTACTTTTCTTTTCTGTTCTTGTGCATTATCTGTAAAACTTGACTTTCCAAGATTTATTAAAAGTTGCCTAAATAGTGATTCCTTAGTTTCATGAAAAACTTTCTCTACTGTTGTGTACATCTCCTTGTCCAGGGTATGAAGAGCAGAGCCATTCCCTGTAAAGGCAGCAGAGATATTTAGTATGCTCTTCTGGCAGACTTCAGCTCCTGAAGCTCCTACATCCACCTTGGAGTTGTCATTTTTACTCCATTGTCCCAACATAAAACTCAAATCTAGGAAATATATTATAGCTTGGATTGGGAATTACACACTGTCATTCTATGTCATGGTCATTTTTTAAAAACAATCAGGCTTTTTATCAGCAAGAAGTGTGAAATTAAGAGGAATAGCTATAAGAAGGATTCCAACAGTATCAGGATGAAGCTTACTACATTTGTCATATCCTGACTACCGGGCATATGCATACAATTTCAGAAGTAGCTTCTTAGGGGTCCAATCTGTACCTTTTCCACAGATCCCTTGAGCAGGGCCTAACAAACGTGGGTCGTAAATGCATGAAGTAAGCGCATATATTATCATAAACAGAATAAAAGCAAGTATCAATAGCTTAGCCATTTCAGTGCCAGAGTTTATCAAAGAAGATCTGGTCAAGGGTTGGTGCTTTTTTGTCTGGTCCTCCTTCTTTGGGAACCCTAGATCCCCACATTGGTCATCATTTTCATGCCTTTCCTTTGCTCTAGGTAGTAGCACCTACTTGTTCTCTGCTCTAGGTAACAATGTCTGCTTGTCCCCCACTCTCAGTAGCGGTGTCTGACCCTTCTTCTCCAGGATCTACTTCACCATGGAAGCGTGTGTCCACGACTGGCAGTTTTCCACGAGCACAGCAGTTCTTGTCACAACAACAACCTTGGTAGGTGGGCCAAATAGAAATCCCTTTTTATCTGGAATGAGCTTCTTCACCACAACTTCATCTTCCGACTTTAAAGGTATGAGTTAGGGCCTGTGAAGAAAAAGGAGAGGTATGAGCAATATTCTCTTCAGTTTGCTCTAAGGTCTTAATCAATTGGCACACATACACTTCCTGAATTACCCCTAGGACCCCTCTTTCTACATATCTAGGGGGTCTGGCCCACGGGGTCTGGAAAGGTATCTCCATAAGCACTTCAAGGGGTGAATACCTCATGGCCTTGGATGGAGTCATTCTTATTTATGCTAGAACTGCTGGAAATGTCTTATTCATATTTACAAAAGTCCCTCCTGTAGCTTTTCTGATTTTGTCTTTTATGGTCCTGTTCTATCTTTCCACTATCCATGAGCTCTGTGTGTGGTATTGGATGTTACATTTCCACTCTATCTTTAAAGTCTTGGCAAACCCTGGTTGTGAAAGCAGGGACGTTGTCTAAGCTCCAAAGTACAGGGCGACCCCAACATGGAATGATTTCCTGTACCAACATTTTTACTACAGTCCTAGCATCTTCCCTAATTGTTACAAAAGCTTCCATCCACTTAGAGAACATATCTACTATCACTAACAGGTATTCTTGCTTTTTATCTAATTTAGGCATGTGAGTGATGTCAATTGTGCAAATGTGTAAAAGGTGTCGTTGGATAGACCAGGTATTCATATGGAGCTTTTCTAGGGCAGTTGAAATTTTTCCTGATGTAATGCACTGGGACACATATTGTTTGATCATTTAGTTTACTCCTGTGATGTAAAAAACATTTTTAAGTTGTTTCAATGTCATTTTCCAGCCTTTGTGGCCTACCTCATGGTACTGAGCAGTGAAAAGTGGGGTGCTGGCTTTTGGGATATATGGTTTCCCCTCTTTACACAGATGACCAGTACGGTCCTTCTGGGCTCCCATTTTCTCCCAAATTTCTAGATCTTCCTAACTAGCCACATCTTGTAGAGTACCAAACATGTTATCAAACATTATTGGGTTAACAGTGAGCAACGACATTTGAATTTTGGCTAAGAGTGGACATTGTAGTTCTTGCACCTTAGCTATTGTGTCAGCAAACTGATTTCCTCTGGCTTTCTTGGTTTGGGTTCTAGTGTGTGCTCTGACATGTATCACACCAACCTTTCTTGGCAAGGTAAGAACAAACAAAAAATTGCTGACCAAATCTGAGTGTGAGATCTGTTTACCATCTCCTGCTACAAATCCCCTCCTACTCCATATGACCCAGAAGTAAAAAAAACACTCCATGCGCATAACGTGAATCAGAGTGTATATTCTACTTGACTTTTAAAGAGTTTTCATGCTCTAGTTAGGGCAATGAGTTCAGCTGCCTGAACCGACTAGTAAGGAATTGGACCTGACTTACCTGATCCTGTCTGGCAACTGAACAATGGCATATCCTGCTTGGTACGTGTGGTCACTGGCCCTAAAACAAGAGCCATCTACAAAAACATCTATGGCCTCTGGATCTTCAAGTGGTGTTGGCTGTAGGTCAGCTCTGGAGAAAGTTGTTTGTTGGACAATTTGTACGCAATCATGCGGTGATACTAGTTCATCTGGTTCCACTTAAAGACCTAGCAGTGCATTTAGCCTGTTTGCTCATAAAAATTGTAAAACTATGGCAAGAGTCCTAGCTCAGGAGCATGGAGGCAAATTATGGCCAGTGGCATGCCCAGTGCCTGTGCAGGTTCAGGGAATACCATATATTAAGACCCACAGGGAGAACATGTAAATTATGTCAAGGTGCACTGCCCTATATCATCACAGGCGCCCATAAACCTAAAGAATACTAATTACAAAACACCTATAAGACAAGCGGTTCACATAGGGCTGGCATTTTCAAACAAGAAATCACATCAACGATTGCTTAACCACAACACTTAAATTTATTAAATGTGGCACATCTACATATGAAACAAACCCATGTGCCTCAACTTAAAAAGCTAGCATAGCTAAATAGATACGGGGGCCCCCCCACACATACCACACCCTCTCGGTCTCACACAAACCTCCACACATCCCTAAGGATAAATGGCTGGCCAGCCAGTGTGTCATAATCTAGTTAATGGCAAGATTGGGAAGAGAGTCATTATCCTGTATGGGCCATATCAAACTTGTATAAAGTGCTTGGTGCAGTGCTATAAATAAATTCTAGGCTTCAGCGGCAGATAGCAAAATAAGCAGCAATGTCCAACTGTATGAATGATAAAGTGCTTCGTGCTAGTGATAGTCCAATATCAATTCATGGATATATAGCAGCAGTAAAAATGTCAGATGTATCTCTGGACACACTCTGAATAGGAACATGCACGCCAGAAACGAAGCTCATTGTAACTCCATAGCAACTTGAACATCATCACAAATCATGTGTATTAGTGCTAGAGACTAGCAGCTTGAAAGAGCACTCAAGTGTGACTGTGCAGGCCACAATACAAATAAAAACATGTTCAGTGGGAGCCGCGCTGGGTCTAGCCGTGCTGATGCGTCTGGCCTCTAACCCTTGTCCCGCAGCTCGACCGCCCATATACCTCTCCAGAACCTCAGTCGAATGCGCGCCATCGTGTTTTCCTGCTTCCCGCAGTCAGCGTAGTAGCAAAGCTAAGCCAGCATGTGTGGAGAGGAGAGCTGAGGAGGGGGCGTTTACTCGAGAGAAGTTTTAACTTTATAGCATTGCATAGGCTTTTTTGTACAGATGTAGCCGCTTTCCCATGGCTTAAAACAATTAGTAATTAGTTGAATTATCTTGTCTGGCTATTGTTTTGAAATTTTATTTGTGACATTTAGTACTACCTGTTTTAGACACAGATAATGAATGTAAAGGTTCCTCACTTTTTTTAGAAGTAAAGAGTGCCATTGACTTTCAGGTGATTCAGAAACAGTGACATTCTCAAGCTTTCTTAACCTAAAGTGAAATTTTTATAAACAAGGGAATTTTTTTAACTGATACTGAATTGAATCCACTTTCTTATTGTAATTCCCTCACTTATGTAATCCAATAAGAGGCTTTGTATTATTTTGTCTGTGAGTAAAATGTATGTTTTTTGGAAGTAGTTTCCACTATATGCAATCTGTTGCTATTGGCAGCCATACATCATGTTTGTACACCAAAATGTGAGCGCTTTCTGTTAGATTAGTATAGGAATCCTTAATCCATTAATCTAACAGAAATGTAATCAGTGTCAACTGGAGCAGAGGAGTGTCACCAGCACAGAAGCATTACATTTATTAAACAGATATTCTGTAGGTGTCACTGGGAGAAGAGGGGTGTCACCAGCACTGGAATCCCAAATCAATCTAATAAAAATGCCATGGGTGTCAGCAGGAGCAGAGGGTGTCACCGGAACAGGAGCTAAATTTTAATCTAACAAAAATGCTACGGGTGTCACTGGGAGCAGGGAGGAATCACAAGCACTGGATTGCTAACATATAAAGCTCTGTCCCCTTTTTTACTGATAACCAGGTGTTAGCTTACTAGATTTGTAAAAGGTTAATTTTCAGGAGCAATATTACAGTCCCCCATAGATTACTGATTCATTTTGTTTATGAAAGCAAAAAAAAAGACAAGAACACTGTGATCCGTCTTTGGGTGAGTTGGCAAACCAGCGCAAAGGATGCCAACTCACAATTGAAGGCGGAGGAACCAAGGGCACTCAGCAACTGAGGGAATGATCAGGAAGCTGAGGTCATTCACAGGGTATCTGTCCTACAGGCTTAAAGGTACAGGGGTTGAGCAGATGGATGTTCAAGGATAGCCGAGGGGTCAAAGCCAGGGAGTCAGAGGTATTGAGGTATCCAGAGGATCAGGTAGAACAGGGAGGATGTCGGTCCAAGCAGCAAACAGAGATGGTCAGATGGAGCAGAGTCAGCAATGCATATTATTTCACAGAGATCACAGAGCAGACCCTTAGCTCAGAAATGCTATCACGAGTGTTGCGGCATGGGTTCAGTTTCCATTTAGCAGGTCAGTGGCCAATGGGAGCTGCAGGCAGGTCTGGTTAGTGGTGAGGGGTGATTAAATGGCCTAGCAAAATTGGCTGCCGGCGGTGCGCACATCAGCACACTCCCACACATTCACAGGGAAGCAAGGGCGGCAGCCAGGGGAGCGGCATGGGGAGACGAACCATCCTGAGCCAGCCTGCCAGGAAGCACAGTGCAGCGAGAAGGAACCTGGATCGGGTAGGATTCTTACAAACAGCTCTCACCTTTCAGTTTCTTCTTTTTCTCTCCAAGCAACCAAATCTGCCGCAGCTTATCTCTCATCATTTGCGTATAACATTTAAATACAATGATGGATCAGTCAACAGAAAAGCGTCTGACAAGTTGTATGTTATAATTAAATGTGCTTCTTTGTTGTTGGTGATATTGTTGCTTTCATCTTTCTGCTGCTGGGAGAAAAGTGGTAATTTTCAGACACCAGAGGTCAGAGCCATTAATTATCATGTTACTGATCTCCCATATCTGAGCTACAACAGAGGGAGGCAGGGTGCGGGGTGGGAAGGAGGCGGTAGCGGCTGGGGAATAGTGGTGCAATGTTCTCACATGTCAGAAAAGTCTTAACCAAAATCTGTGGATAGTTTTAGATTACATTACACAGGGATTCAAAAACGGACAATTACACAAACAACTTTCTAAATAGCATAAAACTTTATTAAGCTGTATATACTGAGATGTGAGAAATGGCTGTGTGATGCCCCTTAACAACACTTTACAAACATCACAAGCACTACCTGGGCACAAACACAGGCATACACAGGCGGTAATTAACTCAGATGGTTTATTTGGAGTCACAAAGTCCAACAGACTTTCTTCAGCACATATATGGAAATACAGATCCTCGCAAGAAACAGCTGTCACTGTAATCCCAGTTTAGATGACTCTCCAGGCATCCTCACAATTCACATCAGAGACTCTTGGGTGCTCCTGCCCTGTTGACCACCTCACTCTGTTTGGCAGCAGACCTCTAGCCTGCCATGCTTCAGGTGCCACCTGCACCCTCTATTTCATATGGCTGTCAAACTGAGAGCTTTCCTTAGCTCTGGTGCTGCCTGCACCTGATCAGCCCACACGTCTGTAGTGCACTCCAATGCTTTGCTGCAGGTGCCACATGCACTTCAGCCCATTCAGCATCAGTCCTTCGCTGTGGCTCAGTCCTTTTGAAGGCCATCTGACCTGGAACACTGGATTAAAGTGAGTGGCCTCTGAACCCACCCAGTTCCTCATGCTGGCCAGACTCCAGGATCCTATAGAGCACTTTTCCAGCTGCCCCTTAAATAGACAGTGTGACATCCAATGTCCTCATTTATGTCATGCTTCCCCCTCTGCGTCATTCCCAACATTTCTATAAACATCCTATAAGAAAATAAACAGAATTCTTCAAAGGCTTCCTGTGCACAGGGCAATCAATTTCTTCCAGAAAAAGTTACAACCACTGATAAGGAAAGGTGGAGATGCACAGCTCAAATGATATGAGTTACAAAAAGGGTAACTACATATAATTTGTCCCACAGGCTAAAGCCTAATAAAATATCAGCCCGCCCCAAGCAACCACTCTAGGGGGGATGGCATCTGGCTTCGAGTCCCTTGGAATCTAGGATAAATCCTGGGGGAGAAACTGTTTTCTTGGTCACATACAGAGGGTCCGATCCGTGATCGTGGTGTATCCGACCCAGCTGCTCCTTCAACCCTTGGAAGCTGAAGACTTTGTATACCTTTATGAGGTATAGGGTCTACGGTGTTTTCTGCCCTTTTATTTTATGACTGTTTTCTGCACATGTTTGTATATTATTTTTTTTGGTTTATTATTTGCATTTTTGTCTTTTTATTTATTTAATTAAAATCTTCCAGCTAAGCATGGGCCTACCTTTTCGGCAATTAGAAATCTTCTAACCTGGTTCACTTGGAGCTCTAAAAACTACCCTGGTTTCTGAAGATTGTATGACCCCTCGTAAATGTTTATTAACTCATAGACTGTAAGATCGATTGTAACTAATCCATTGTATGATTGGGAAAGCGGATCTAATCATATAGTATGACAAGGTTGAATGACTCACAATTAACTTGGAGTGTTTCATGGTGACTGTGTGCGAACCAGCAGATTGCAAGCTGATGTATCTGATCGTTCCACAGCAGAACTGATCAGACTCTCCACAGGATAAGTGTGGGAGGGCATCAGTGAGGATCATCAGATGGTCATTGAGGGGGGTTCCACTGGCCTGATTTAATCGGTTAAAGTGTAGTTACGGTGGTGGTGGCAGCTTGCTGTAATTGGTGTGTCGGTGTTTCTGGTGTGATTGCTCTCTGTGCTGGAAGTAGCCCACACCCGCATCGCAGATCACTCGATCAAACCATTGTTGAACGATCAATTTTGAGACAGACAGTAACTGGGGAAACACAGTATCCTGAAGTTCTTTTTCACTGCAAACCAGCATTCCATCTCTAATACAGGCTGATCTATGCAATTTTTGCCACATGATTTGAACAATCTACTACAATATATTATATATATATATATACACACACTTCCATTTATGTCATGGATGCTCGCCTTTCAACAAACAAAACAATTTAAAGAATAATCATAATGATTATACAGTACAAACATGTATACAACTTTTAAAAAGCCAGATGAATCGACAGATTCATAGGAATAGACATAGGACATATAAATAGATGGTCCCCAGTAGTGATGAAGAGTCTTTCCAGTAGGATCTCTGCCTCTGGCTGTCAAAAGAAAATAGGTGTATATTTTGTTGATCAGTAAGTTACTCACAGTCAGTGGGAATGGAGGGTGGTATTGGGTTGTATTTGGCGGCGTGTTATTCATGTTACCAGCCAAGAGTGATGGTTGGAAAAGCAAGCAGGGGTGTTGGTGGAAAAGCATGGTGTTGATTAGTTGTTAAGAATAGAGGTGGTGGTACACTTGGAGTGGGCATTAAAGTGGACCAAAATCAATTGAATTTGTGAAAATCATTTGGCCAAAGCTCCTGCTGTTACACCATGTGGTAGTTGACAAGGGTGGCATGGGTTGGCAGCTGAGAGTTAGAGTAGGGACCAGTTGTTAGAGGACAGAAAAAAGTAGTCTGAAATACAGTTGGAAAAGAGAGGTAGCGGACACTTAGGAGCTTCCACTCCCAACATCTCAGCCATGCTGCTGCCTGGATTCAACTGACATAACTGACAATGCACAGTAACAGGAACCCATACAGCACTTCCTGTTTGCAAGTGGCCCGCAGATACATGAACTGCCATTTTGTTTCTAAACTTTACCACAGCAGGAGTTAAAAATAGGTAAATTAATTTTATTTTTACGTACAGCAATCTAAATTGCCCTTGTAAGGGATGCAGTCCATAATGGTTGATTCATGGTCGGTGTGAAAAGCAGCTCAGACGTTGAGCAAATGGTTCCACATGCACCTAGGAGCATGATTCATAGCTGCATGCTCATGCCGGGCGCACGTGCAAATTGCACCAAATGGCAAGCACATGGGAGAAGTGAAAATAGTGTCTTGCGCCAAATTTCACCTTCAACAAGGAAAATCTGCTGTATTCAAGTGCAAATGAACCTGCCACATTTGGCCGGGTAAGTGCTTAACTGCTTCAGATGGTCCCTCATGTTTCTCCTCTTTCCTTTACTGTTTCTCCATAGCAATTTGATCTCTCCAGCTCCTGTGTTTTCTATGAAGCTCTATTCGCCATTTTGGAGTGTATTCTCTGGAGAACCTGTGATCTCTATTTTTTGGGGGGGATATTCTGATTCCCGCTAACCCTTAATGTTTTTTGCCCAATTTTTTGTTCCAGATGTTCTCTTTAACCCTACCTCCCCTGTTTGGTCTGTATTTTAATGCTTAATAATTTAACTATTATTTTTTATATACACATTATACACAATATACACATTTATGTTGTTTTGAACTTAATTTATGTGATTTTTGACTTGTTTTTATCATTCTTTTTACAACTAAAACAAAAAAAAGGCTTGTCTGTGCCAGCTCCCGAGTGACTGATTTTAGTGTTGGCTACCTCCTCGGCCGCCTCTTTCACCTACACTGCTACATCTACCTACACCTTCTTCCACTTACACCGTCACATCCAGGGCAAATGCCTTGGTGTTCTATTTGATTTGCAGCCCTCTGGTTCTTACATCCCCACATTTTACAGTCATTTTTGTGGTTTCCAAGTTCGGGCCAGGGTCTTCAAGTTGGGGTCCGGGTTAAGGTCGAGTCCAGGGACACATAATGAACTTTTGCAGCAAGTCTGAACTAACTTTTCAGAATTTGAACTTCTATGGGTTCACTCATTACTGCCCTTAACCCTAAAACAAGCTGTGTAACAGAATCCCTCCATCACCCCATAGCGGACTGTGTAACAGAGCCCAACATCACTCCATAGCAGATTGTGTGACAGAGCCTCCCATCACCCCATAGCAGACTGTGTGACAGAACCCTCCACCACCCCATAGCGGACTTGTTGCGGAGCCCCCCATCACTCCATAGGACAGCACTATGAGAACACCCCTCACCCTATTGCAAATTTTGTGACAGAGCCCCCCACCACCCCATGGGACACTATGAGGACACCCCTCACCCCATAGCAGACTGTGTGACAGAATCCCACATCAACCATAGCAGACTGTGTGACAGAACTCCCATCACCCTATAGCAGACTGTGTGACAGAACTCCCATCACCCTATAGCAGACTTTGCTGCAGAGCCCCCCATCACCCCATAGGACAACACTATGAGAACACCACTCAACCCATAGCAGACTGTGTGACAGAATCCCTCCATCAACCTATACCATATTGTGTGACAGAGCCCCCATCACCCTATAGAAAACTGTGACAACTCCCCAATCACCCTATAGCAGACTGTGTGACGGAGCCACCCATCACCCCATAGCAGACTCTGTGCCAGAGACCTCCCAATCACCAATTAGCAGACTGTGTGACAGATTCCCCCACACCCTATAGCATACTGTATGACAGAGACCCCTGTCGCCCGCCTCCCCAGGCAGAGCCCCACATCAACATATAGCAAACTGTGTGTCAGAACACCCCTCAACCCACAGCAGACTGTGTGACAGAGTCCCCCCGTTACCCCTATATGTGACGGTGCCCCCATCACCCCATAGAAGACTGTGTGCCTGAACCTTTCTGATCACTAAATAGCACACTGTGTGACAGAGTCCCAATAACCCCATAGCAGACTGTGACAAAGCCCCCCATCACCCCATAGCAGACTGTGTGACAGCGCCCCATCACCCCATAGCAGACTGTGTGACAGAGCCCCCATCACCCTATAGCAGACTGTGTGCCAGAGCCCCCCATCACCCCATAGCAGACCGTGTGAGAGAGCCCCCCCATCACCCCATAGCAGACCGTGTGAGAGAGCCCCCCTCACCTCATAGCAGACTGAGTGGCAGAATCCTCCCTTCACCCCATAGCAGACTTTGTGACAGAGCCCTCCATCACCCCCATATCAGACTGTGTGACAGAGCCCCCCATCACCCCATAGCAGACTGTGTGCCAGAGCCCCCCATCACCCCATAGCAGACCGTGTGAGAGAGCCCCCCCATCACCCCATAGCAGACCGTGTGAGAGAGCCCCCCTCACCTCATAGCAGACTGAGTGGCAGAATCCTCCCTTCACCCCATAGCAGACTTTGTGACAGAACCCCCCATTACCCCCATAGCAGACTGAGTGGCAGAGCCCTCCATCACCCCCATATCAGACTGTGTGACAGAGCCCCCCATTACCCCATAGCAGACTGTGTGAGAAAATCCCCCCATCACCCCATAGCAGACTGTGTAACAGATTCACCAATCACCCCCATAGCAGACTGTGTGTCAGTGCGCCCATCACCAGCGTTCCCTTTAAGGTATGCGGCCACCTGACCGTGCACCGTCAGCTCTCCGGCGCTCAGCTCCACCTGGCATACTCACAGCTGTCATTTTTCTTTAAACATTAGTGGCTTAGCAGGGCCCTGCATTCCTTCAACATCTGTCACTGCCGCCGCCACAGCAATGGCTGAACGACGTGATGATGTGCACAGTCCCGCCAGCCCCATTCCCACTCCCCTGCCGCTCTACTGCCTGTCTTTGTCAGGAGCAGTGCCCGGCGCACTAGCTATGTGTTATGCTGGACAAGAGCTCGTACATGTCCCGTAGGACTGGGGAAAGGTGAGTTTTTAGAGCAAACTTGTGCTTTTCACATAGGGAGCATCCCAAATCTGGATGCCCCTCGAGTCTAGGACCAAAATACAGGATAGTGGAAACCCTAGGTTCCGGTCCAGTGTAAAGCAACTCAAAATCTGTGGTGGCCAGCCCTACAGTCTAAAAGATACATAGGCTGGCCGTTAGCCTGCCTCTGGGGCATCCAAAATCAGGATGCCCCACTGTGTGAAACCCATGGGTTGCTGGTAAATTCACCTTTACCTCTCATGATGCTGTCATTGCCAACAGTCACGTCCCTGGCTTCCCTGTAGCTCTAGTGTACTCTAGCGCCCACCCATTCTGATAGGCTGGGGGTGGGAGCACTCCAAATTTTACAGGGAAGCCAGGGATGCAGCCAGTGGGCTGGGTCAGCAAACCAGTGATGTCAGCATGGCCTCGCTGGTGGAAAAATCTGTTTTTTTTCTAAACTGGGGCACTGCCAAGTTGGCTGGATTACCCAATGTATTCGGGTGGGGAGGGGGCAAGGGGAAAGGATTTTGTGTGGTTTTAAAGCTGGAAAACCAAATTGGGGGTGCCCCTATATGTGAGAAACCCCAGAGAACACTGAAAATCTTATCTTGCTCATATGGTGCATGTGCAGGCTTTCAACAAGTAGACTGCATCGCCTGACAATCTATTCTGAATGAATGCAGTGCTTGCATCCTCTCGCTGTGCGCGCCCCCATTGTCCATTTAGGCAGGCACATAACACCTCTAGCTGCACACTCAATGTGGGATTGATGAAAAGGTAAGTTTTATAGCTATCTCAGGGGGTTGACACAGTGGAGCATCCCAAATCAGAAGAGGAATTGACTATGCCTGGAGACTTTAGTGCTGTCCGAAACTGGTTTTGATTTGCTTTAACAATGTGTAGTATTGTGTGTAATGAGAGATAGTAAAGTGTTTGTGGGGGGTAGTGGGAAGTTAGCTGTATGTGTGGAGGTTAAAGCAGACCAAAATCTGGGTTTTGGTACCTCTTTGTGTGTGAAACCCGAGGGAATGCTGAACATCTTATCCAGCTTCCATGCTGCATGTGAGTGTTTCCAGCAATTCAAAACAAACAGTTTCACTAAGAAATCAATGGGAGAAGCTGAATTGCTACAGCACAGATTTTTGTTTGGGGTTCTGATAAGTAATTATGGGGTCTGGGTAGATCTGCTTGTACTAAGCCTAATAATTGTGGGCTCTTAGAGCTTAAAGCAGACAAACACCCATTTTTTCTTTAACGGGTGTTGGTCCCGCGGTCTAAACCAGACCAACACCCGTTTTTTTATTAATGGGTGTTGGTACCCCAGCCAGCTGATTACAACAAGCTTGGGGGGGGGGGGCATCCAGAATGCTGGAGACCACCCCGCACATAACCCCCCAGAACGCCTCTAATCCTCACCTTCAACACAAACTAGCACCGGGAAAGGAGTCCTGCAATTGGCTGCTGAGCCCTCACATGGTCCATGGTCGCATCCTCAGCGTGGACACCAGACGGCCTGCTCACATGACCGGCCACCATGGGACTTCATTCCCATTCTGGGGGGTTATGTGCGAGGGGGACTCCAGCATTCTGGATGCCCTCCAAGATTGTTGTAATTAGCTGGCTGGGGAAAAAATGGGAGTTGGTCCGGTTTAGAACTGCCAAACAGCCAAACTTAGAGGGTTTTGACTCTTGACTCAACAAAAGGTAAAATGAAGGTAGTTTAGTTAGTAAATTGTTCAAAGTGGTCCACTTCATTATATCTGGATAAATCAGATTCTGTGATTCCTTTGAGTATGGCTTTATTCTGTGATTTCTTAGGATCAGCTTTATTCTGTGTTTTTTCTGTGCAAGCTCTCATTTATAAGTAATACGTTAAGGCAGCTTGAGTGACCAACAGGAGTTTTTGCTATTTTCTTACCCCCAGGGCATCTTTATTTGGGATGCCTTGCTGTGTGAGTAAAAATCCACCTGCGCCCCCAACATCACCTTGAGGAAGCTCCTGTGGGAGGAGCCAAATGTTACGGAGCTAAAGACCTGCCCCCCCTTGTGATGCCACCAGACCAGCAACAAGTTTGAAGATAGAGCAGCTCCCCCCTGAAAAATCCGGCATTGACCGGCAACGGTCTTGTACAACGCGGCTCCGACGTGAAGACCTGCCATAGGATCAAGGGATGCACGGAATGAATGTAACTGCTCGCGATGAACTATAAACCCCAACCGGGCCGCCGCATGGTTCTTACAGGTATCCTGTCTTTTCATTGACAGACCTGTCTGTTTTTAATTTCTTTTCCAGTTCCCTACTTCCAAACCTATCCATATTCTGCACCCGAACTGCAACGGCAACAGAAACAAGAAGCACATCTGCAAATGCAACTGTTGCTTCATAGGTGTCCTTACACAAACAAATTCATATGCACACATTATTGGTTCATTGAAAAAATGGAAAAAAAAATGAAAAATTGTCAAATTCAGTAGTTTTCCTTTCCTGATGCCATTCCCATGGTGGCATACAAAGAGTTAAGCTAAGTTCATATCTACTCATACCAGATAGGACCACACATGCAATGTATTTTAACCTAATCCCCTCTGCCAATATTCCAGTGATTAGTCATACCAAGGGTGGGAACGTATGCCATCATGGAGATAGCACTAGGTAAGCATACAAAGGGATATAGGTAGCCAACATCAGGGATGCTACATTAATTTTTCTCTTAACCATATTCATCAGTGTTGCAAACTGACAACATTTACAGTGGCTAACATGGAAATTTCCACTTGATAATGCTGCAAAACAGGACACTGATGATATGGCTGCTTTACACATGGGAGGTTGCCAAGGATCTGGTAAAGTAAGCTGTGATTGTGTCAGGACATTAAATGCACTTAGCCTCATACAAGAAGTGTTTTGGATTAATTTTACAATACACAATGCTATTGTCTTAACTTATGTCTCACATTTGAAAGCCTCTGAGGATCAAACTAAAGTTATTTTAGTTTGATATAATACAAAATGGTGTCAGTATGGTTATGTATATTCTTATGTGAAAACAGTATTAGTCCATTATATAGTGTTTCATATGTACATTAGTATTACATTCTGCTGTAGATTCTTGGTACTTAAAGGGAATCCACAAAATACAACCCTCTGGCTTTGGGGCCCTTGGGGGCCTTCTTCTTTTGAATGCCTCCTATTTAATGCCTCGTATGAAGAACAAAGACAAATATAGCCAGGACTCACTTCTAGAAGTTTGGTCTAGGAGAGGTTCAGGCCTGTCAAGTTTTATCACACAACTACTCACTGTTAAAGTCCCTTTGTTTCTTCACAAAAGGATGACTTTGTAACCAATTTCTATCAAAACCATTGATTCAAAGTAGTATTTTGTCTCTCTAGCTTTCTTGCATGAATATGCTGTATCAGCAGGTAAGCCCTAAACTAATCTTCTGGTGGTACCACTCAGAAGTAAGGTGCTCTTTTCAATACCTTCTGTTCGTGCTCTGGGTATTTTTGGTCTCAGGTCTGCATGGTGGTGGATAGACTAGTCTTGACCTGGAAAACAACCCAGTGTCCTGCCTTTCTTACTTGACCTTGTTGTCCAGGAGGCAATTTATACCTCCCTGCTAGACCTCAATCAGTCCAAAAAATAGCCAGGCATCTCTCAGTGCAGGCAAGAGACCACAGAAGTCCACTCCCATATAGAAATACAGGTCCAACTATGGGATGGTACCTCACCGTTTCCTGGTCTTTCTATAGCATTAAAATAAAAATGTAAGATTGCATTGGAGAGAGGGCACCAAACCTCAGAAAGTTCACAAACAAGCCAGGCCTCCCCCAAGTACAGGCAAGGCAGATGTCCCCGAAACCTGGATAATGTGGCTGATTCAGTCAAATACTGGTTAAAGTTGGACTCATCATTAGATTGTCGGGTCAGAGTTTAAGAGCAGATGGGAATGTTGATTAGATAGAAAACAACAAAATGACTGATGTCTTTCATTTGTTGCTCGGTCTAATTCTGATCAGCTTATGGACCCCAAGATATTAAACAGTAAACAGATTGAAAAAAAGGCTTGCCCTGTTTTCAAAAACCTGATGGCTGCACCAGTAATTTAATAGCATGAGCTTGCAATACTCTGGTTACTACTATACACAAAGCAAGACAAATTGGGGCCCCCCACACCCCAAAATATCCAGAGAAATGAGTTGCACCACTAATATAATAAAAAAAATAGAGCTTTATTGAATCAACACAATAGACTCATTAAAAGCCATTAAAAACCTGGACGCACACAGTTAACAACTCCCAAGGGGGGGGGGGGGGGGGGCTGCTAAAAAGCTGTAACAGACCCGGGCCCAAATGATTTCAATCAATATTGATATTCTTGCAATCTCTCTTATGACTGCCCCGCTATCCACTATGCTAATAAAGTGCAAGTGCTATTCAAAATATTTGATACCATTAATCCCAAGTGCAACAATGACAATCAAATTAACAAGTAGAAGTAATAAACAAAAACATTTCAAAGTGAGGGCACTTTTGGATGGAAAAAGAGGAACAAATACAAACAGTTCATATATAGGTCTTACATACAGCCAGGACCTGGCGCCGCATTCCACCCCCCCTGGCCCACGCATTACATGATGGCTCCCTGTCACTTCCTCAGGGCGAAGAAATGTGTTAGGGAGACACCAGCCCTATATACTCACCGTCCCGTTCCCCCGCCAGAAATCAGCTGTGAGCTGGGGAGACCTGATCGCACTCCGGCCGGCTCCGGTTTGCATTCCAGCATGGACACGGATGTCAGCCGGGTGGTACAATGAGTCACAGATTCTGCTAGTCTTATCCCTCGGACTGTTTTCGGGGGGTGTTCACCTCAGCGGGACATATATACACATTTGTGTAGGGTGGTCAAACAATTTTGGGCCAGAGTTTTCCATGTTATTAAGAAGGCCACCGGGCTGCAGCTCACCCCCTGCTAAATCTGAAACCCCCAGGTTGCTTAAAGGTTCAGTTTGGTCTTATAAGGCATATTATAACCGCAGCTAAAATAATCGTAGCACATTCCTAGAAGAAGCCGGACATCCCTCTCGGGAGTCTGATTTCATGTATCAGTGAGGTCATATTTTTCAAGAAGATGATGGCTTCCTTGCGAGGGGACCTTGCCCTGTTTTTAGCTACCTGGGAGGGTTGGATATCCAACTTTCAGCTGAGACATTTTGACCATGAGCTCCTAGTGGTTTTACCCTTTAACCCTTTAACACCTACGTGCTGGCTTGTCCCGGCCTTAAGTGCCAAGCACGTAGGTGTTACATGCTTGAATTCCCCCCCCTGCTAGTTTAAAAAAAACTGATGTCACTGTGATGTTACCCGGCAGCCGGTTTCTTAACACCCACACCCGAGACTATCAGTCTTTCCGGGTGCTTGGAGTAGAGAGGTCGGGAGGGGGAAGGGCTGTGATCCCTGCCCCCCAGCCCCCCTCCACCAAGCACCCAGCAGCTGTCATCGGGGATTGCTGGGGGACAGAGGAGGATTGGAGGTAAGTAGAGAAAAAAAATGAAATAAATGTCATTTTTTTTTTATTGTGTCAGTGTGTTTATTTTTGCTGTTATTCCCTTGTGAACTGGTAAGGGGTCCATGAGATCCCTATACCAGTTCACAAGGCTGGGGGCTGGCAAGTCACCTGCAACTAGCAGTTACCTGCCTCCCCAAAGCCCGGGGGGGGCAGAAGAGCCTGGGCTCACAGAGGGTATGTGGGCTTGTAGGCTGCAGGGTGGGGGGCCACAAAAGCTGGCCCCTGCACCCTGTTCCTACAAGCCCCCATAGCTGGTCCCGGGCTGGTTATGATGGGTAGGGGGACCCCATGTCCTTTTTTTTTTAATTAACCCCTTTAAAATTAACCCCTTATGCTCTGTCGCCCAGCAGCTATAAAAGGCTTCCAGCAGCAGCAGGAGAGCAGAATCCAGCGTGATCAGCGTGAACTGGTAGGGGATCCATGAGATCCAAGGGTTTTTAACCCCCCTGGGAGGGGGGACCCTATGTCATTTTTTTTTTAAATTAACCCCTTATGTTTATAGTGTGTATAGTAGTTGTATTTTATTTGTAAATGTTATAAGTGCTCTTTTCAGTTTGGGGTCTCCTGGGCAAGTATTAGGGGCTACAGATACATATGTGGTACCGTTGTAATGGGAAGAAATAGGGCTTTCACGTGCAATATGGTTTTCATTAAAAAAACAAATGTTGTATTTAAAATAAAGGAGACAATTTTCTAAAAATTATTTTTTGTTTTTTTTTAAGCAGAAATATTTAAAAATAGAGTAGAAAAAATACAAACAAGACATTTAGACATGTTAAAGCCTAAACTCTACTGCAAAAAATATATATATATAATTTTCCTGGAAATTCCTGCAAAAATCACTACATTTTTTTTCAATATTTTTGAGTTTTAGAACATTTTTTAAATAAAATATTTGTTTTATTAAAGAAAACTATATAGCATGTGAAAGCTCCATTTCTCCCGATTACAACGGTACCTCATATGTATCGGTAGCCCCCCATTCTTGCCCAGGAGACCCCCCCAAACTGAAAAGAGCACTTTGTAACATTTATAAATAAAATTCAACTGCTATCCACATTATAAACATAAGGGGTTTAAAAAAACAACAACATAGGGTCCCCCATTTTTTGGGGGGGAATTTTAAGGGTTAAAAACCTTTAAAAATCCAAAACAAAAATGACATGGCTCCCCACTACCCAGCATAAGCTGCCTAGGACCAAGTATGCGGGGCTTGTAGAACAGGGCGCAGGGGCCAGCTTTGGTGGCTCCCTGCCCTGCTGGCTACAAGTCCACATAACTTCTGTGGGTCCAGGCCCTTCCCCCCCTGGCCTTCGGGGAGGCAGGTAATTGGGGTGCCGAGGGTTAATGGCAAGTCACCCGCTACCTGCCCCCAGCCTTGTGAACTGGTATAGGGGTCTCATGGATGCCGTACCAGTTCACAAAGGGTTAAGTGTAAAAAAACACACAGAGAAAAAAAAATTGTTAGCAACTCACCTTCGATCCTCAGCTGTCCCCCGGCGATCATGTCCCATATAGCTCCAATGATAGCTGCCGGGTGATCAGTGGAGGAGGGCTGGGGGGGCAGAGATCAGAGCCATCTCGCCCCCTCCAACCTTCCTCCTCTGAACACCCGGAGCTACTGAGCTATTCGGGGCAGATGCAAGGTGCCGGCTGCTGGGTGATAGGTGCCGGGTCATAGGTGATGTCACCCACCCGCCCTCAAAGGGTGGGGCTAGCAGCCGGCGACCCAGGAAGTGAGGAAGTGGGCGATTTCTCGCCCTCTCCTCACCACAGAAGAGCCCGGGGGGCAATCGGAGGCCCCCCTGGTGAAGAGGAGACCAGGTGGGAGGGATCACGGCCACAGGTGAGTAAACAACCTGCAGGAGTACGAACAACGAAACAACAAAGCAGGAGTCGTAGGAATAACCTGCGCCTCCGAGGGGTCCCTGAGTCAATAGAGCTGCAAGACCTCCTAGAAGCGGTTACCTTTATCTTCACTGAGCTCCTGGACCTTCCCAGTACAAATCACATAGAAATGCATCGCACAGAGCCTTGGGCCCCCGTTCGCAAGACCCAAACAGGCCCAGCGATATAATCTGCAGAATACATTTCTTCAAGATCAAAGAAGATATACTCCGTCCTGCTTGGGAGAAGGGTCTGACCAGATACAAAGGCGCACAAGTGATCATATTGCAGGACCTCTCGCGGAGGACATTGCAGATGCAGAAGCTACTAAAACCCCTGTTGGACACTGTCCAGAGACAGGGGGCATCTTACAGATGAGGGCACCCTTTCAAGCTCCTGGTGCGGAGGGGAGGAAATGTGTTCACTCTCAGATCCCCCGGACAGCTACTGGACCTGTTTGACTTTTTAGAGGCAGAGAATGTGGATATCCCGGACTGGACAGTACCCGACTTGGCCATATACAACAGGCAGCTGCCACAATGCCTGGGTGGAGTCCCTAGAGGAGACAGAAGAGGCGTGAGAGGCCGCAGAAGGTGAAGCCCGGTGCTCTGGGACCTGCATGGGGTCTCCCGCCCTAGCCACTTAATTCTAAGCACTGCCACGGTTTCTCACCCTCTTCTCACCACGGAAGAGCCCAGGGGGCAATAAGAAGCCCCCTTGCTGAAGAGATCAGGTGGGAGGGATCACGGCCACAGGTGAGTAAATGTCATTTTCTTTTTTTTTTTGCGTCAGCCAAAGCAGGGGAGGAGGGCGCTATTTTGGGAACTCTTCTAATGCGAGAAGAGCCCCGGGGGGGGGGGGGAGTTGGATGCCCCCGGGTGAAGAGAAGACCCAGCTCAATTCAACAAGGGGTCAGGTGAGTTTTTAACTTTTATACTTTTTATTCTGTGGGGGTTTAAACTCAGCTACATGATTCTCATGTAGCTGGCACTTAACAGTAGGAGAGGCTACTACGTGAGACACACATTGCTGGCACTAGAAGGGTTAGGACCCTAACTTAGCCCCTAAGCAGATTGGTGTAGACTTGGAACCCATCCCTTTCTTTTTTTTTCTTCTTGTCTTTTCTTTCATTTTTTTTGCTTCTCCTAATTTTCTTTCTTCATTATTCCCTCTATTCCACATTTTCGCTCTCCCTCCCCTAAGTATCACGTGACTTGAGGAGAACATGTGTCTCCACCCCCTCCCCGGGCCAAGCAGTAATACCACTGGGGCTTAGGATCAGTATACAGGGGTGGGGGGGGTATTGAGGTAGAGTTGTCAAAATGTGGCTATTGTTAGTAACGGTTAGACCACAGAGGTATCTTTGTATAAATTATTTCACTCGATGTTTAAGCACTACTTTATGAACAAAAACTATTGGATGTCAATTGTTGATCTATGATGTGTATTCATGCAATAAAAATATTATAAACGCCCGGCGTGGTTTGACATGGCCGAGTAGAGACGTGTGGGGAAGGAGCTCCGCTCCCTCAATCTGCAAAGCTGAGGCAGGACAGTCTGCAGCGACCGCAACACAGATGTCCAGGCGGGCGAAACTACGTGGAGCACCCAGGAAACCCAAGCCATGCACAACACCCGGCGGGCCCCAGGTCAGTGAAGATCCCCGCCCCCCCGACCCCCACAGCAAGGCACCGAGCAGCTCGCTTTGCCCAGCCCCAGTCCACACAGAAGCTGGCAGGGGGGGAGTGGGAGAAATGCGGGCCCATATATAATAACACCTGCTACGCAGGTTCCCCACCATGCAGTGCAAAAAGGGGACCCCCAACGCTTTTGATGGATATGTTTCCAGGATGGAGGGCACCATCAAGAGAGAACTGGTGGCTCTACAGGGCTCAGTGGCAGAAGTTTCGGAGAGAATGGACGGGGTGAAGGCCTCGCAAAGAGTCCTAGAGACCCTAGTGGTGGAACTAGAACAGCAACAAGATTGGAACAAGCGCCTCCTAGCTGACCTATCCCTAGCCCACGACGACGTAGAGAACAGGAGTCGTAGGAACAACCTGCGCCTCTGGGGATCCCTGAGTCAATAGAGCCGCAAGACCTCCTAGAAGTGGTTACGTTTATCTTCAGTGAGCTCCTGGACCTTCCCAGTACAAATCACATAGAAATGCATTGCGTGCACAGAGCCTTGGGCCCCCGTTCGCAAGACCCAAACAGACCCAGAGATACCATCTGCAGAATACATTTCTTCAAGATCAAAGAAGATATACTCCGTCGTGCTTGGGAGAAGGGCCCGACCAGATACAAAGGCGCACAAGTGATCATATTGCAGGACCTCTCGTGGAGGACATTGCAGATGCGGAAGCTACTAAAACCCCTGTTGGACACTGTCCAGAGACAGGGGGCATCTTACAGATGGGGGCACACTTTCCAGCTCCTGGTGTGGAGGGGAGGAAATGTGTTCACTCTCAGATCCCCCGGACAGCTACCGGACCTGTTTCACTTTTTAGAGGCAGAAAATGTGGATATCCCGGACTGGACAGTACCCGACTTGGCCATATATAACAGGCAGCTGCCACAACACCTGGGTGGAGTCCCTAGATGAGACAGAAGAGGCGTGAGAGGCCACAGAAGGTGAAGCCCAGTGCTCTGGGACCCGCATGGCTTTTCCCGCCGCCGCCTGCCCTAGCCACTTAATGCTAAGCACTGCCGCCTGCGCAGGCGATTTATCGGTTGGCGGGAGGTGCAGTGGGGGCTCTGCGGGGGGCTCCGCGGCAGGTGGTGTCTGGGGGGAGGGGCCCGCCTCCTGGTTGCCTTGGATGTGCCCCTCTTGCCGGATGCCAGCCCAATTAACAGGCCCGTGTTTGGGCCCCTCCCCCTTTTTCCATATTTTTCATCTTTTGCTTACCGTTGTTGTTGGTGTTACATTTCTTCCCTCAAATGTTAGTATTACATGCCTAGAGTTATTTAGACTTGTTTAATGTACGATGGGGGCCTCTTGTGGTTGTGCCACGGAGCCAGGCAATAACTAATCCAGGCCTCCAGTCCCCATGTAGCGGTGCTGCGACAAATGCCAGATTGCCGCCGAGATGCACCTTGCTGAGCAGCTACAATCTAGGTGCTCCTCCTAACCCCTTGAACGAGTGCCTAGTCTTCCACTATCCCTCAACACTTGGTGCACCCCTCTAGGGAAGCTTCGGGCCTCCTCCAGACGGGAGTAGAGTTAGCACTGGGCTTGTTAGACTGTGGTTGTGGGTTCTCCTACAAAGCCCTCTCCCACTAAGTGCACACCTCAAAAAAGGCACCGCTTCCGAACTACGCCACTAGGCGAGTTACCGGCGGACTGCTTGTCAGTCCTCAGTTGTTCCCTGATTCTTACTGTTGTACCCCCTAAAACCCCCCCACAGGTTCCCAGAGCTCTACCCCCCCCTTTTTTTGGCCCCTCACCTTCCCCCACGCATGGATTATATATGGGTCTCACATGGGCTATTGGGACAGGCCACAGGAGACGGAATATACCCGACCTCCTTCTCTCAGGTATTCCTTGACCTAGATCTACTGGACAGACCCCCACCCCCTCTACGTGGAGGCTAAACGTATCACTCCTCCAAAATGCAGTGGTGATGCAAGACATAAAAGAGGGTCTGGAGACGTACTTTAGAATCAATGACAATGGAGAAGTCTCTCCACTAACATTGTGGGAGGCGCATAAGGGAGTAATAAGGGGAATCTTGATCAGCCATGGAGCAAGGCTTAAAAAACAAAGGATATCCCAAATTGAGAAACTTACGGAAAAGGTTAGGCTCCTTGAGCTGTCCATTAAACAATCCGGGGCGGCGAGGGCGCTCGGGGAGCTGACCCAAGTGAGGGAGGCCCTCAACGCGCTACTGAGACAAAAGGCCAAACATGTAGTTAGGAGATGTTTCTGGATAGGGCACTTAGGCAACAACAAGCCCATAATTTCATCGCTGAGATATGGGACAACACCCAACAGATGCAACATACCACAGAAGGGATAGCGGACACGTTCAGACAGTAGTACTCGCCCTGGCCCTGGAACCATTCCTCTGTAGAACAAGGGATAACATTGACATAGGGGGATTGAAAATCAGTGGTGACACCCATAAGGTTGTGGCTTACGCAGACAACCTCCTGTTCTTTATTACGAACCCCACGATCACCGTGCCAGTACTGATGAAGGCATTCGAGGTCTTTGGTAGACTGTCTTTCTTTAAAATTAACTTTGAAAAATCAGAAGCATTAAATATATCACTTCCAGGAGACACGGCCAGGATTCTTCAGCAAACATTCTCATTCAAATGGGCAAAGACCTCGATAACGTATCTAGCTACTAAACTACCGAACCAGTTATCAAGGATCCTAGAACTAAACTTCCTACCCTTGTCTCGGAGAATAGATAGATGGAATTCCCCCACCTTTTCATGGATGGGCAGCGTAAATATAATCAAAATGTCGATCCTGCCAAAACTCCTATTCCTATTTCAGGCACTTCCGATAAACATCCCCATCACTTTTTTCAGAAAGCTAGATAAGATTCTAATGGGGTTTGTCTGGCAGAAAAAGAAAGCCAGGCTTAGGTGCCAGTTACTATCCAGGCCCAAACACCTAGGGGGCATGGCGTTACCAGACGTTCAATCCTACTGGGTGACGTCCCATATGCAGACAATATGTGAATGGCAATAAGAAGAGGTGGGTCCAACCTGAGCTTTCCCTAGCACAAGCCACATTAGACATAACAGTCTGGAACAGGGAAACATATAGGTCAAGATTGAGATCACACCCAACAGTGGCAGCCCCACTAGAGGTCTTTCGGCACAATAGGAAACATCCAGAAATATCTCCCTGGCCCACCCCATTGTTTGCACTAATAGATAACCCTCCACTCCTACAGGACAGCTCTAGGGTGGCCCTCAGGGAGTGGGGAAGGGTGAGTCAGCTAAAGGGCAGCGACCTGATAACGGAAAGGGGTAGGGTAGACATAAGAGACCTAAGGGTTACGCTGGAGAACGGGAACCTTGACCTCTGGGCACTTCTCCGATTTCAGTCAATTTTGTCCTGGATGGGCTACAGAAAAGAAAACACCAGGGGTCACACTGAGTTTGAGAGGATTTGCCTAGAGAAGCAGCCATATCCCCATTTGATCTCTAGACTATACTCACTCCTCATAGGTGGACAGGAGACCCCCCCTTCATTCTGGAGGGACTGGGAAATTGACCTGGGCAGAACAATAGGGGATAAAGAAAGGACTAAAATAGCGACTTTGGCGCACAAATCCTCGGTAGCCACGAGAATCCAAGAGGCCAACTACAAATTGTTGACATGTTGGCATTACACCCCTGATAGACTGGGAAAGATGTTCGGTACAGTGGACCCAAGTTTTTGGAGATGTGGTGAGAGGGAAATTGTACCACATTCTCTGGACATACCCCAAGATTCAGGAATATTGGGGGGTAGTCCTGCCCATCGTCACACAGGTCACGGGGGCCCAGGTGCAGGGAGACCCAGCCCAGATCCTTCTTCACTCAACAAAGGTTCCGACGGGGAAATATTAAAAAACTTTGCTGATCCATCTCCTAAATGCTGCCAAGCAAACAATACCTAGATTCTGGAAACAAAACAAAAAAAACCCTCCGTTAGGGACTGGGTAAGGGAAGACCTAACACTTTCTTTACATGACAGGGATGAGCAGTACAGATCCACATGGTTGCCCTGGCTGATATATGAGTATTCGGCAGAGTTTAGAAACCTATTTGAGTGATAGAACAGGGACCTCGACCGAGCTGCTGACTCGTGCCAGGAGCCGTGTCCCACATGCCATAACCCACTCTACCCATTATCCGTACCCTATATACCTAATACCATATACCCCTTCCTTAACCCCCTTAAGTCCCTGTGTTTTTCCCACCCCCTTGGGTTGGACAAACGGATACACCTAGCGCTGGAAAGCCCTACCCCTCATGGAAAAAGCAAGTTAGACTATATCAGCTCAATGCGTGGTGGACATCGCCAACCATCGAGTTAACCAGAAATACACAACACTTAGCAGTGGAATTCAAGAACCGACCATATAGGTACCCTGTTCCCACGAATAGGGGCTGTAATTGGGTCCTCCCCACCACGTAAGGTGTAATGGAGACAGATGCTGATCCACAGTTGTGATGATTTCCATGCTTTGAATATGGTGTTCCCGGATGCCTTCCCCCCTTCCTCATGTTTAGTATTGTATGTTTAAATGTATGTAACGTTTAAAACTGCAAAATCCTTAAATAAAGAATGAAAAAAATATATATATATTATAAAAGAAATTTAGAGGTACCATTAAGCAGTGTGGATTGAAGTTGTTATCAAATGTTTTTATGTTTTTGTCATTATCCAAGTTCCATTCTATTCTTGTGCTTTAGGATGCAATTATATATTTGCTATCTTTAAAGTTAAATTTTGTGCAACATTTTTGAGTTGTAGTGCGTCATTCAGGGTGGGAATCCGAACAAGAGTCCCGGCTAGCGGGCCCCTTACCAATCAGGAACGTCACTTCCGGTTCTGACTGCTTCCAATTGTGGTTGTAACGGATCCGATTGGCAAAACAACTAGCTGTCAGACAGGATCCAGCTGGCTGGGTGAGTGGGGAGGCCTCCAGCAGCTTCTCATTCGGTGGCTAGGGGGCCTCCAGCAGCTTCTCAGGCAGTGGGTGGGGGCCTCTGACAGTTTCTCAGGTGGAAGGTGTGGAGGTCTCTGGCAGCTTCTTAGACGGCAGGTGTGGGGCAGGGCGTGCTCTTGCCGCCATCTCAGGTGGCAGGTGGGTGGGCAGGTTCTCGATGGACAGGGGCAGTCCAGACGGCTTCTTGCCGAAGAGGCATTCTCTGGATTCCCACATGTGATGTCACGGTCATCAGGAGTCAGAAGCCGGGAGCATTGTTGACAGAGGATTAAGGCTACAGGTGAGTTTTTTAAATGTTTTTCTTACCTTTTGTAGTCTACATGTATAAATGTTTTAGCACAGCATTCGTCTAAACAATGAGGTTTAGGGCACATGAGGTTTAGGGCAACCTCAGGTAAGCTGCTCCCATTTTATCTCTTGCATTGTATGTCCCAAATGGGGCTCTCATTGATTAGAGTTAGGACTGCACCCATAGAGGCACCGTGGCATGGTGGTGCAGCTTAGCATACTTCTGCAGATGTGTGTGACCGAGCCTCTGTTTTCACCAGATTTAGAGACAGATTATAGGTTGGTCTGCAAGCTAACAGTGTTGAGTGCTGCGGCTCCTTTAAGTCTTTAGTAACCCAATTGCCCTGCTGACTTGCACCTCCCAGGTTAGTTATAAAATGGTCTGAGCAGCTGCCACTCCCCCTTTGTTTACTTATTCTTCTAAACAACCTATTTCAATGTAAGCTGTCACAGTGGTTTTGTAAGAAAGAGATCAAGCTAGGAATGAGTGCTTCAAAGCAGACCCCTTTTTTGCATAGTATGGCATTGCAAAATACAAATCACTTTCTTGGTTACAGAAAACAGCGATTGCTGAGGCCCTATACCCCATATTGTGCACTAACTGTATGTAGTATTTTACATTTTAGTATACATAAAAGTTTCTCTGTAGCAAATGATTGACAGGTCAGCTATGTAGTGTGGAAGCAGTTTCACCATTCATAAGCTATTTATTCTAGCAGTATGGTGTTTTGGAATGACAAGTTTTCGTTCCTTTTAGCAGGAAGATTAAGCAAATATATCTTTACGTTAATTTGATTATTTAAGTAGACAATGAGCATATATGTTTTATTTGAGCCTCTGACTTGCAAATGTGGACAAAATAAAATTAGGCAATGTTTGGTAACCCAATCAGTTTTAATTCATTTAAAGTGAGGAAATAATAGCACACGACACAAAATTCCTAAAGTTGCTAATTGTGGCAAATGTATCACAGAAAAACATTTGACATTAGAAAAATCTATCTATCTATCCTAAGACTCAATTATGGTTTGGTTAAATACAGCAGAGGTGGGACCTCATGCCATTTTTTTTTGTAAAGGTATATACGCTCTATAAACAAATCAAATTCACCTTATTTTGCCAAGTACAGACACAAGATCACACAAGATTTTTTTTAAGCTGGTTGCTATGGAAAGAGTGGGGTTGGGAGCGGGAAGTGGTTGGGTGGGTTATGCTAGGGTGGGTGAACGTGAATATGAATAAGGTGGGGGGTGTTGGTGGGGGGCTAAGAAAGTGATTTGCAGTTCCACATAGTTTGGGTAGCTACAAGGACAATCAGTTCATGGGTAGGAGAGTAGAAATCTTTCTCATGTTCAGTAGGTTGATAGCTGGGGGGAAGAAATGGTCCTTGGAGCGAGACGTTATGCAGGAGGGAACACAGAATTCTTTTCCAGATTCCAAAGGATAGAAAATGTGTGATACATATTAGTATCCTTGTAGTGCTACATAATTTGTACATGCAGCAGCTGACATATCATTGAAATTGGTTTAACATCATATAATAAAAAACACATATTTGATACAAGTCACTAAGTCACAAGTTCGTGAATATTTTTAAACTAAAAGTAAAAGTTAGCCTACCTACTTTATGAGATTAAACATAATTACTTTCCTGTAAAATAAAGTCTGGTGTTCATCTCTGGCTTTATGAGAATAATATATAATTTAGGGAAGAATATACAACCCAACAGTCCAGCACAGGATGTCAGTATGGCGAATATCTCCACAGCCACCATGTATTTCCCTCTGGTGCTCAGATAGGCCGGGATCATGGCAATCCAGACACTGCAGAACACCAGCATGCTGAACGTGATGAACTTGGCCTCATTAAAACTGTCCGGTAATGTCCTCACCATGAAAGCCAGAACAAAGCTCACAGCGGCCAGAAACCCCAAATAACCCAACACCGAGTAGAATCCAATAACTGACCCTTCATTACACTGAATGATTATCTTCCCAACATAAAAGAACATATCATAATCTTGATAGGGAGGAGACACTGACAGCCAAGTAACACACATTAGAACTTGGACAGAGGAACATATGACGACAATATAATTAGCCAGTTGTGAGCCAAGCCATTTATTCCAGTAACTTCCAGGTTTGGTGGTTCTAAAGGCAATGCAGACGATGATAGTTTTGGCCAGAACACAGGAGACAGAGATGGTGAAGAAGATCCCAAATGACACTTGTCTCAGCATGCAGGTTATATCTACAGGACGACCGAGGAACAAGAAGACACAGAGAAAGCTCAGCAAGATGGAGGTCAGGAGAATGATGCTCACCGTCCGGTTATTGGCTTTGACTACTGGAGAGTCCCAAAATGAGCTAAATATTCCCAGTCCAATCGCTGTAATCCCAACACCTAAAAGAGATATAACAGCAATGGCAGGAGCCAAAATATCCTCTTGATATGAAAGGAACTCAAATGTTTTTGGAATGCATATAACTTTCTTCTCATCTGGCCACTCTTCATCGGGACATCTCTGGCAGTTTTCACTGTCTAAAGAAATATAGATTGAAATATGAATAATGGTGTCACAAGCAGTTGTCAAATATAATATGAAATCAACCTAGAAGTTTAATAAATGTATGCTGAGCAGCAAACTTGAGCACAGACTTTTTGCAAGAGTCCGTGTTCATGTTCGGGGGCCCAAGGTTTCAAAATTTGGCATGACCTCAAGCTTTACAGCTCAGGCTCACTCATCCCTTATTACAATGTGTTGTTTGTGCAGCATTTGTTTTTTGTCGGGATCTTGCCTCTGATGTTTGTGTAATGTTTTCATCTCAGACACAGAGGTTCCTTATTGGTCTACCATTCATTGTCTCATGTCTAACCTCACCTCCCTGCTTGTGCATCACTTGTCTCCCTCCAGATTTTGAATGGCTCACTGAAATTATCTCCATTTGCATTTTGTAGCCACATATCCAGCCTCCAGGATCACCAATTCTATCCTTGCCCATGATGAAAGCAGGCTTCTTATAACTCTGGTACTGCTAGGCTCATCTTTAATCCTTGTTGAGTTTTAGCCAGTGGTAGTCTTTCCCCGCATGCAATCTACACAATTGTGTGGGGGCCACACCTGTCACCTTGCTGCATGGGTAAGCAGGCTGCGGGCATGCGGCATTTATGGATAAGTCATTCACTGCAGGCTTTACAAAAGCCCAAGGTCACTTTATTTCACCCATGGCACTGGCATGGGTCCATGTTAGGATTAGGCAGGGGAGGGGCTGAGGGTGCAGTAATAGTCTTTAGGGGCTGGCTTACAACCCCCTGCAGCCAATCAGCTCTGAAACCCATCCTGCATAGTCAATTGTTGCAAGCATTAGCAGGCGGGGTGAAGCACCTCGTGAGCAGGAGAGAGCAGGTGCAGCATATAAGGAGAGTTAAAGCAGAGACTGGTGGCAGTCAGCAGACGAACAACTGGCAGCCAGATGGGACAACAGAACCCTGTTGCTGACATTCGGCAGTAAACATATTGATTTTTCCCTGACCAGTTAAAGACATTAAAATCCACCCTAGATTTTACAAGCAGCCTTCCAGTGCACACCGACAGCCTCTGGAAAGTGTACATGGACCGGTACTAGTACTGGGTGCTAGTCCAGTCTGTCAGATTGACAGCCAGTGGTAAATGCAGATGCCACAGGTCAGTCCTGCATGTACCACTGGCTGTTAGTTTCACAGCCTGGATTAAAGAGATTGTGGCCACTTTAGATAATTGAAAAATAAATCACCTGGATCCTATGGCAAGCCTGATCTCACGCAGTTTAGCAAATTATTTTCTTATGGCTTAAGTATCCCGATCACTAAATTGTAAAACAAGTAAGGAAGGAATATCAATACTAATTTACTAAAACAGGGGTCCCCAACTAGTGGTATGAGTACGACTGGTGGTACTCAAGACCCTTTTGGGGGGTACTCAGAGAGGTTGCAGAGTGACCTGCTCCAAAACCTCATCTGCTGCCATCTATACTTTACTCAGCAATCGAGTTTAGGATGCCCGGAGGTAGAGTACTGTAGCTCCTTGGCTAGTGGGCTGCATACATTGAAAACTACAGATTACGTGAGATATTATTATGTGACTAGCAGATCAGATGCTTCTTAGCTGAGCACCACTACACACGCCACTGCTGTATCTTTGGAATTACCCTCTTACCTGTTACTTTTGAAACTTCCCCCTCTGAACATTGGACACAGTCATAGCAGCAGGCATGGATGCCACTTTTTGGGGCTTTTCTATATCCAGGAGAACAGCTTTTGGAGCATCGAGATTGTGGGACCTTAGAGTTAATATGACTAATTAGACAAAGATATTTATTCAAATGTATTATTCAAAGCTTTTGTGTTTTCTCCTTTATTTGCTTGAGTGCAGTGCTTAAAGGAGCACTATCGCGAAAAATGGGCCAATGGAAAAAATCCAAATAAATTTGCTGGATGGTTGGAGGAGGGGCCACAACATCAATAAATATCCAGCCAGGCTTGTTTTTCTTTCTTTTAATGGAAGAGATAGGAAATACGGGGAGACAGAGCCTGTCACCCCTGATAGACTAAACCTGTCACCCCTGGATTTTATTCCTACCATGAGAAAATAAACCACAAGCTTTGCGGGAGTTTTATTCAGCTTGGGTGTTTAAGTGACCCCTCCTCTCATTAGTCGATGCCTTTATATATATTTTTAATAATACACAATTTTGAAATAGAGCTCCTTTAATGTTCCCTCAGTTTCTCCCCCAGTGGCTTTGAGGACTTTGAGTTACCCCAAGTGGGGAGCACAAGCCTCACCAGTGAAACTAGTAGCACTGGATGGGAACTCCTGCTATAGTACTCAAAACTGGCAAACTGTGTCTCTACCAACTCAACTAGATATTTATTGTTGTGAAGTTCACTAACTCACTGCACTGAAACTACCATCGACAAATACAATAATATACTGACCACAAAATCTATAGGATACATCTTCATTTCCATAATTTAATACTTGTCTCCAGGCCAGATCTGGTGTGGTGGAGGCCCCGTTGGCAGAAAATCTGGTGAAGGCCCCTGATATAGTATTCTTAGTCCACTGGAAACCACCAATTTGTAGCTCCATGTAACAACATGTCTGGGCCGGTGCCGCCTGTCACTCACTCAGTCTGTGCTGATCTGGGAAATCCTGCTGCTCTAGCTGCTCAAACTTTTCTTCTCCCTCCGAGTCCACGTTCTTTGCACTTTGCACACTTCTTGATTAGAAAACACTTTGCCCCGGCCAGGTGGGCCCCACTGCCACCAATCATGTGCCCATCATTGCCCTCCCTCTGGCTGATCTTGCTGCTTGGGCAGTGGAAGCTGCTCTGGGGATGCAACCTTTACTGTGAGTCTATGGGGGTTATACAAGAAGGGATAGCACCAGGTAGCACTTCGTAGCGGCAGGCACCATCTGGTGAACGTCGGGCGCTGTACTCAAAACCTCTATTATGAAAGTGAATCTGGTGAGCGACTGGGGCGTTCATTCGCTTGGTGTGGTGTGGAGCACCGAGTGCCGGACGCACTGAGCTGTCGCTACCTCTTGCTACCTGCGGCGCTGTACTGGTGTTAGAGCGCCCAACAAACATCACATTCATCAATGCCGGCCAGGTTACTAAAGTGACTGAGCCGCTCTGTTACAGTGCCCGATACCCGCTGACAGCTTCTACTAGTGGTTGATCTAAGCGCTGCTATACAGACGCTCATCTGCCGATACCTGGCGCTAGTAATGAATCAGCCTCCACGTTTACTGTTCTACTGAGGCAGTCATACCGCCACTTTCCTGCTTCGGCCTTTCGATGGCCACAATTAAAAAATGGTAGAGGCCCCCTTGACATAGCAAATGGTGGAGGCCCAGGGTCATGTGCCACTTGGGTCTTGCCTGTCCCATGTCCACATTTTGGCATTGCTGACCCTTCCCTTCTGTCTGAAAAACTGGTACCTCTTCCCAGCCATTCTACTCCTACTCCCCACTCTCTTCTGATAACCTGGTTGGCTAATTGGAGTCTAACAGTATTTCACATAGTAGGATTATGTGTGACACATTGGTGGTCATGCTAAATATTTAGTGAAGTAAAGGAAATATGTATGGACCGCACCAACTAGATAATTAAAGCTACAGAGGTGTGCTCACTATACTTGGCACTGTATAGCCACACAAAGGAAACAGTTTTTGGCGGGATATAACAGGGGTAGGTCCAGTTGGTACTCTCTATTCCCTATGTTGGTGTGATTGTTCCATGTCTTTTTCAACTCTCTGGGCTGGTTTCCATTAATTAACACTATGGTTGTATAGGATACTTTGAGCTATACAAGCTCTTTGGCACAAGCACTTTAATTGGTATTGTTGTGTACTCATTGGAACACTTATATAAATATATTTAAATGCTTTTTTTGCACATATTATATATAATTAATTTGAATGCACATTTTTTAATCTTTGTAATATAGTTTTCCAGCCCTGTATATATATATATTTTGTATTGGAACTATGAGATTTTGATTTGGTACTCTGGCGACCCCTAGTGTGTTGTTTGTGGTATTGTGCTGTATGTTTTTTAATATTGCCCTTATTCATCAAGCGATAGCGCCAGGTAGTGTCTGACGAGCGCCAGGTAGCGGCAGCTAACGGCGACTACCGACTCAAGTACGCCCGCGGCGGTCACAATGACGCATTTATCAAGCAAAATGAGGCTAGCGCCGGCGAGAGCGACGGCTTGCGCGGCATTCATCATGAAGCCGCCTGGACCGAACTGCGCCGCTGCAAATTCCCTCACAGCGCCAGGTATGAGCTGTCGCTCCCTGGCGATGTCCAATGCATTTCAATGGAGCAATCTATAATTAATCATAATTAATTGGTATTATTTTTTTAAATTTTTTTTCTTATGTCAAAAAATCGGAGAACACTTCTGCAATGTTAGGAATTATTTTTAAGTCAAAAAACAAAAAACAAAAAAAAAGTGCAGAATTGATCTAACAGGTCTGAGATTAATGTATTCATATAACAAAATGATTCTAAAAACATGTATAATGTTACATTAAAAAAATATGGTTGTTTAGGGGTTAAAAACTAGTTAATACAGATCGCCGCCAGCGCTCTGGGGTTTAAACAAGGAATGGACAGCGACAGCACATTCGGAGCGTGATTTTTTGATGAATATGAAGCTAGCCGTTCGCTCTGGCCATTCGTTGTCAGGCGCTCACATACAACGCTGGACCTGTGAAACAGCGACCCCCCAGCCCGTATTCAACATTACCGCACACCGACTGAGTCGCTGTCATCAAGCTAACGCCGGCCAAGCACAGCGAATACTGGCTGGCGCTGAAAAAATCACGCTACAGTCGCTCATCTGTCGCTACCTGGCGCTATTGATGAATCGGCCTCTATGTCTCGTGTGGTAGCTTTTTAAAATCATGTGTAAAATCTAATAAAATTACTATTTTTTATTTACTGCAGAGGTAGTGCCCTATTGCTTTATTACCATCTGTCTTGGTACAAAAATATTTTGGGTGGGTGGGGACCCTAGGTAAAAAACTATTTAGTGAAGTAAGTTCAATTCTGAGAGCACATTTGGGTGTAACTTGCCGCCTGCATCCTGGTGAGCTTTTAACTTTAAAACAAAAAAGTGCAATAAAAAGTTTGTTCTCTTTTTTTCTAAAATCATCGGCATATTTTTTGTTATTTTTTCTTTGGTTGTTATGGCTCTAAACAAATCTAGTGTGAGAGGTTCTTGAACTCAACTCCACTTTGCATTGTGGCTATTTTATAATTTCATATTTCATATATCATATTTATGATAGTCTTTAAAGATTAACCTGCGCTGTACCTAATACCAAGTTACTACTATGTTATTGTTTGTAAGTGTTTAGAGCTCTCCTGGTGTATCTCCTTGCCATTCCTTGTATGTACTGTGCTTGGTGGATTAAATAAAGTATTTAGGGCCTTATCTATCACAGGCTAGCGCCAGGTAGCGAATGGTGAGCGCCAAGTACCGCCAGCTTACGGCGGCTACCGACTCAAGTACGCCCGGCGGCGCTCACAATGACGCATTTATCAAGCTAAATGAGGCTAGCGCCGGCGAGAGCGACAGCAAGCGCGGGATTCATCATGAAGCCGCCTGGAACGAACAGCGCCGCTGCAAATTCCATCACAGCGCCAGGTATGACCTGTCGCTCCCTGGCGTTGTCCAATGCATTTCAAGGAGCAATCTTCAATAAATCATAATTAATTGATATTATTTTTTTTTTTTTTTTTTTTTAATGTCAAAAATTCTGAGACCACTTCTGCAATGTTGTTTTTTTTTTAAGTTAAAAAAAAACAAAAAAAAAATTTGTGCAGAATTGATATTACAGGTCTGATATTAATGTATTAATATTACAAAATGATTAAAAAAACATGTATAATTTTACAATCCAAAAATATAGTTGTTTAGGGGTTAAAAGCTCTTTTACACCCATCGCCGCCAGCGCTCTGGGGTTAAAACAAGGAATGGACAGCGCCAGCAAATTCGGAGCGTGATTTGTTAATGAATATGCAGCTAGCCGTTCGCTCTGGCCATTCGTTGTCAGGCGCTCACATACAACGCTGAACCTGTGAAACAGCGACCCCTAAGCCCGTATTCAACATTACCGCACACCGACTGAGTCGCTGTCATCAAGCTAACGCCGGCCAAGCACAGCGAATACTGGCTGGTGCTGTGAAAATCACGCTACAGTCGCTCATCTGTCGCTACCTGGCGTTATTAATGAATCGGCCTCCCCGTATTCAGTGTATGTGATAAAAAAGTTTTGAAACAACAGCACCCTGTGCACAATGCGAAATATTCTTTTATTTTTTTCTGCATATCCCATGGGGTGCTGTTGTTTGAAAACAATTATTCTTAACTGATTGGAAAGATGACGCACCTCACCTGTAAAAAATGTCCCTTTGCATGTGCAGGTGATTTGTTTTAGGAAAATTAGAACTTTTGTAATAAATTACAACATTTTTATTGCAATTTTTTGTTTGTTAAAGTGGAACAAAACCTGACATTTTCACTATCCCTGGTTTTTCTCCATCTCCCTGGGGCACCGCGAATCGGGTTGCCCGCTGTGTGAAACCCCTCAGGTCATCCGCTTTTTGTACCTTTCCTCATGCCCAAGGTGGAGGTGCGGCTCTCCACCAATCGGCTTCTCCGGCCGTGCATATTAATGTGTTCAAAAACAGAAGGAGGCCGATTCATCAATAGCGCCAGGTAGCGACAGATGAGCGACTGTAGCGTGATTTTTTCAGCGCCAGCCAGTATTCGCTGTGCTTGGCCGGCGTTAGCTTGATGACAGCGACTCGGTCGGTGTGCGGTAATGTTGAATACTGGCTGGGGGGTCGCTGTTTCACAGGTCCAGCGTTGTATGTGAGCGCCTGACAACGAATGGCCAGAGCGAACGGCTAGCTTCATATTCATCAAAAAATCACGCTCCGAATGTGCTGTCGCTGTCCATTCCTTGTTTAAACCCCAGAGCCCTGGCGCCGATCTGTATTAACTAGTTTTTAACCCCTAAACAACCATATTTTTTTAATGTAACATTATACATGTTTTTAGAATCATTTTGTTATATGAATACATTAATCTCAGACCTGTTAGATCAATTCTGCACATAATTTTTTTTTTTTTTTTTTTGACTTAAAAATAAATCCTAACATTGCAGAAGTGTTCTCCGATTTTTTGACATTAAAAAAATTAAAAAAAAAATTATTACCAATTAATCATGAATTATTATAGATTGCTCCATTGAAATGCATTGGACATCGCCAGGGAGCGACAGCTCATACCTGGCGCTGTGAGGGAATTTGCAGCGGCGCTGTTCGGTCCAGCCGGCTTCATGATGAATGCCGCGCTAGCCGTCGCTCTCGCCGGCGCTAGCCTCATTTTGCTTGATAAATGCGTCATTGTGACCGCCGCGGGCGTACTTGAGTCGGTAGTCGCCGTTAGCTGCCGCTACCTGGCGCTCGTCAGACACTACCTGGCGCTATCGCTTGATGAATAAGGGCAAAAGGTGGCGGGGCTGCCAGCACAGTCCCAAAAGCCTTTATCAATGTGAGACGCACTCAGCAGTTTAAAAATTCATATACCACGCCTTTATTGAAAACATATACATATACAAGACTGGCAAAAGTTTAAAAAACATTAAAAAAGGTGTTGGAAAAGGGGGACTTAATTTTATGGCTCTAATACAACAAATACAAATATCATGATGCATGCAGTCAATAAACGTGAAAATGAGGACCTGCAAAAACTGTGCAATGTGCACGGTAAAGTGCAAATAGTGCTAGCTAAAGTGCAACCAATTAAAATATCAAATGCTATATAGATACGGGGAGGCTGATTTATTAATAGCGCCAGGTAGCGACAGTTGAGTGACTGTAGCGGTATTTTCACAGCGCTAGTAGTCGCTGTGCTTGGCCATTGTTCGGTTGTTGATAGCGACTCAGTTGGTGTGCAGTAATGTTGAATACAAGGTGATGAGTCGCTATTTGACAGGTTCCGCGCTGTATGGGAGCGCATGATAGCGACTGGCCCTAGCGACCGGCTCCCACCATCGCGCTGTGAAATGCATGTTTAAACCCCAGAGCGCTGGCGGCGATGGGTTAAAAGTAGTTTTTTAACCCCCAAACAACCATATTTTTGGAAACCAAAAAAAACAAGTTTATAAAAACATTTTGTAATATGAATACATTAATATCAGACCTGTAATATCAATTCTGCACAAATTTTTTATTTATTTTTTTTTTTACCTTAAAAAAGATATCTAACATGGCAGAAGTGGTCACAGAATTTTTCACATTTAAAAAAAAAAAAAAAATTATTAACAATTAATTATGAATATTTAAAGATTGTTCCATTGAAATGCATTGGAGAGCGCCAGGTAGCGAGAGGTCATACCTGGCGTTGTTCAAGGTCGCTCGCTGGCGCTGTGGGGTGAGGCTGGAATAATGATGAATGAGTGGCTATCTGGCGCTATCTCAGTCGCTAAGCAGGATCGGCTTGATAAATGTGTGATTGTGGTGGGGAGCCGGCGTTCTCGTGGCGGTGACCGTCATTACCGTTCGCTCACCAGTCGCTACCTGGCGCTATCCCTTGTTAAATAAGGGCCCAAGTGCTATACAACATACATTGTGATATGACTGCTAAAAAATTTTTTTTTATTTATTAATTTTTTTTTTTTTGCAGAACCAGAGAATTTTTTTAGCAGTCATATCACAATGTATGTTGTATAGCACTTGGTATCTATATAGCATTTGATATTTTAATTGGTTGCACTTTAGCTAGCACTATTTGCACTTTACCGTGCACATTGCCCAGTTTTTGCAGGTCCTCATTTTCACGTTAATTGACTGCATGCCTCATGATATTTGTATTTGTTGTATTAGAGCCATAAAATTAAGTCCCCCTTTTCCAACACCTTTTTTAATGTTTTTTAAACTTTTGCCAGTCTTGTATATGTATATGTTTTCAATAAAGGCGTGGTATATCAATTTTTAAACTACTGAGTGCGTCTCACATAGATAAAGGCTTTTGGGACTGTGCTGGCAGCCCCGCCACCTTTCTGTTTGTGTACATTTCGATGTCCCTTTATCAGCCAGCACCAGCATTTACATAGATTAGCATACGGGGAGGTCGATTCATTAATAGCGCCAGGTAGCGACAGATGAGCGACTGTAGCGTGATTTTTTCAGCGCCAGCCAGTATTCGCTGTGCTTGGCCGGCGTTAGCTTGATGACAGTGACTCAGTCGGTGTGCGGTAATGTTGAATACGGGCTGGGGGGTCGCTGTTTCACAGGTCCAGCGTTGTATGTGAGCGCCTGACAACGAATGGCCAGAGCGAACGGCTAGCTTCATATTCATCAACAAATCACGCTCCGAATGTGCTGTCGCTGTCCATTCCTTGTTTAAACCCCAGAGCGCTGGCGGCGATGGGTATTAACTAGTTTTTAACCCCTAAACAACCATATTTTTGGAATGTAACATTATACATGTTTTTAGAATCATTTTGTAATATGAATACATTAATCTCAGACCTGTTAGATCAATTCTGCACATATTTTTTTTATTTTTTTTTTTTGACAATAAAATAAATCCTAACATTGCAGAAGTGGTCTCCGATTTTTTGACATTAAAAAAAAAAAAAAAAAAAATAATACCAATTAATTATGAATAATTATAGATTGCTCCATTGAAATGCATTGGACATCGCCAGGGAGCGACAGCTCATACCTGGCGCTGTGAGGGAATTTGCAGCGGCGCTGTTCGGTCCAGGCGGCTTCATGATGAATGCCGCGCTAGCCGTCGCTCTCGCCGGCGCTAGCCTCATTTTGCTTGATAAATGCGTCATTGTGACCGCCGCCGGGCGTACTTGAGTCGGTAGTCGCCGTTAGCTGCCGCTACCTGGCGCTCGTCAGACACTGCCTGGCGCTATCGCTTGATGAATAAGGGCCTTAATTTAGCAGTGCGGGCCAAAAAATCCTTTTTTTTATTTTTAAGCATATTAATGTGTTTCCGGAGCACATGAATGGAATCCTAGCCGCGTGCATGAATGGCGCACAGCATCACTTGCACCCTTCGGTTGTGTGTGGCCACGCAAAGCCATTCAGTTACATCGTGTGCGGCTGCACAGAGACGGAAAGGGATGCAAGTGACGCTGCCGCCAGCCGTACATGCGCAGTGGGCTTATTTGAAGTGTAATAACAGCAGGCAACTGGGGGGTTTCACATCCCGGTTCAGGATCCCCCAGGGAGAGGGAATTAGCTAGACCCAGTGTTTTATAGACCTTATGGACGGTTTTGGTCCGTTTCAACGTAAAAAAGCTTACCACGATTCAAGTGCAGTTCACGCCCCAAATGTGCAGGTAGAGTTACACTAGCTCCACCAAGTCATTAGCATGGCCTCTACTGGGAGCTAATATTCGTTTACTTTTAATTTTAAAAAAAATCCCCTTTCAATATGCAAAAAAAAGCAACACCAGAGTGTGTCTTACTTGGCCCATTTTCCAGGTTATTTTTTCTGGTTTCATCTTAAAAGACGCGTCGCCAAATGAAGATTCGGTGAAGATGCCAATTCTTGAGTGAGTAAGAACGCTGTAAACACTGTTTGAAGGTGGCTCAATTCGCCAATTTACTAAGAGTAAGCTTTCAGGTTGAGCCACGAGACTGTTCCTGATGTGTCGCTGACCCTTTTCACAGTAAAAATTGTGGTTACAAAAATTCATTTTAGAGATTAAACCATTATTTACCTGCGTAATTATAGGAACCAAAATTGAAAACAGTGAAAAAGTAGCCAATAGAAGCTAAGCATGCGTTCAGTATCCGCGTATAGAGATACTGAGGCAAGCCAGCTCTAGTCTGGACAGGTGGATGGACATGGTGTCCTCCTGATGTACATAAGACCCTCACCAAGTTACTTAAACTGGACTTTCATCACTTTGGGCCTTATTTATCAAGGGCTAGTGCCAGGTAGCGAATGGTGAGCGCCAGGTAGCGCCAGCTATCAGCGGCTACCGACTCAAGTACGCCCGGCGGCGCTCACAATGACGCATTTATCAAGCTAAATGAGGCTAGCGCCGGCGATAGCGACAGCAAGTGCGGAATTCATCATGAAGCCGCCTGGAACGAACAGCGCCGCTGCAAATTCCATCACAGCGCCAGGTATGACCTGTCGCTCCCTGGCGTTGTCCAATGCATTTCAATGGAGCAATCTTTAATTAATCATAATTAATTGATATTATTTTTTTTTTTTTTTTAATGTCAAAAAAAAAAAAAAAAAAAAAATAATTTTTTGCAGAATTGATATTACAGGTCTGATATTAACGTATTCATATTACAAAATGATTCAAAAAACATGTATAATTTTACAATCAAAAAATATGGTTGTTTAGGGGTTAAAAACTCTTTTACACCCATCGCCGCCAGCGCTCTGGGGTTTAAACAAGGAATGGACAGCGCCAGCAAATTCGGAGCGTGATTTGTTAATGAATCTGCAGCTAGCCGTTCGCTCTGGCCATTCGTTGTCAGGCGCTCACATACAACGCTGAACCTGTGAAACAGCGACCCCGAAGCCCGTATTCAACATTACCGCACACCGACTGAGTCGCTATCATCAAGCTAACGCCGGCCAAGCACAGCGAATACTGGCTGGCGCTGAGAAAATCACGCTACAGTCGCTCATCTGTCGCTACCTGGCGCTATTACTGAATCGGCCTCATAATAAAAATCCCAGACCCTTAAAACTATTCCCCATCTAAAATTAATATATTTTAAGTTTTAAGTTACTCACTGTTTATTCTTTCCACCACTGCTTCTGCAGCAGGACTCCAGGATACGGGCACTGCCATCTTGCCTCAGAAGCATCAAATACTGAGGAGAGCAGAAGGGGGGAAAGTTTAGGGGGCGGGGTTATAGCTGTGCTCTGCACAGGCAAAGCAGAGCTGGACCAGGAAATGGACAACAATCCCAGAATGCAGAGCGGCATAGTCACTGGACACATCCTGTCTGCAGGCAGCCTGAGACTCCATGGGCCGCCAACTTGGGTGTTTAAAAGCTCAGAAAAGGCACTAGGTGCAGGTAGGATGATTTTAAATGTGGGCAATCTGTATGTACAGGGGGAAACATATAAGATAGGCTCTTATTCAGGGTGACGGTCCAGGTTAATGTGAGCAATCTGTATGTACGGGCGGGGAACATACAAGATAGGCTCTTATTCAGGGTGAAGGTCCGGATTAATGTGGGCAATCTGTATGTCCGGGGGGGGGGGGGGAACATACAAGACAGGCTCTTATTCAGGGTTAAGGTCTGGATTAATGTGGGCAATCTGTATGTACGGGGAGCGGAACATACAAGAAAGGCTCTTATTCAGGGTGAAAGTCCGGTTTAAGGACTATCTGAAAGAGGCCACAAACATCTAGGCCCCCAACCAGTGGTCTGGATATTTAATTAGGACTTTGACTACAATGTTCATTGTGTGTTTCAGGCAAAGTTTGTGTATCAGATGTTGAAGATGAAGTGCTGGATGCATGTTGGGGCATATTGTCACACATAACCCAGCCTGGGTGGTGCTGGTTCAGTGTCGGTCACATGTCAGCATGGATCTGCAAAGCCCTCGGCAGCCTGGGGCCTTTGTGGTTGGGGTGTGGCAACATTTTGCTTGTGCAGTGCTGCATGTTCTTTGAGTTGTCCAGGTGGTGGTGGACAATGTGGTGGCAGAGGTGCAGTAGACAGATACAGGTAATTCCCACAATTATTGGTATGACACAATATGAAAGTAAATCCCTTCCGTATTGCTGTCCAACAGGGCCGGATTATGAGGGGGGCGTAATCGGTCCATGCCCTGGGACTCCACCACTTGCCCTGCAAAGGGGGCCTCTACCAACCTTTGGGTTATGGTCTGGTCCGGGAAACTTTTCAGTCTTCAGTCTGACAGGCCGCTGGGCCAGCAACAAAGCTATCAGTGGCAGTGCCCCCCCCCCCCCCCCCCCCGTGCCTGGGCAAGCCTTTTTTGTTTTTTTCAAAATCTGCAGCCAAAGCCACCACAGGGCAGGACTGAGAGTCTAGAGCAAAGCTGCCACCAGCAACCCTACAGGGATAGGTGGGTGCAGGGCTGTCAATCAGTGGGGGATAACTGCACATAAGTCACCAAGCACAGCCACTGGCAGCTCACTGCAGGGAATTGTTTTCTTCTGGACCAGCCAGGCGACTACACCACCCCGCCTCCCCCACAATGGCAAAGCAGGAGTTCTCGAGAAGCACGTGCCTGCAAAAGGGTGGCACAAGGGACTCGATCTGACGCTCCAGTCAGTAGGCGGGCGCCAGACAACCTCCAATCAGTTACTTGGCTGGACTATTATTTTAAAGAAAAAAATGCTGTGTCTGGGGCCTCCACCAGATTTTGTGGCCAAGGGCTTCCACCACACTCAATATGGCCCAGCTGCCCAACATCCTTTATAAGCACACAGTGTCCCTAATGATTTGTGGAGCAACTAGCTAAACCATTGTGGTGTGAAAAAAACATTGAAACCTTCCAGCTGTAACATGTAGTAAATGGGACACAGTTTCCCAGCCAGCAGCTGTGCTTGGTGACGGGGAGGCCGATTCAGTAATAGCGCCAGGTAGCGACAGATGAGCGACTGTAGCGTGATTTTCTCAGCGCCAGCCAGTATTCGCTGTGCTTGGCCGGCGTTAGCTTGATGACAAAGACTCAGTCGGTGTGCGGTAATGTTGAATACGGGTTTAGGGGTCGCTGTTTCACAGTTTCAGCGTTGTATGTGTGCGCCTGACAACGAATGGCCAGAGCGAACGGCTAGCTGCATATTCATTAACAAATCACGCTCCGAATTTGCTGGCGCTGTCCATTCCTTGTTTAAACCCCAGAGCGCTGGCAGCGATGGGTGTAAAAGAGTTTTTAACCCCTAAACAACTATATTTTTTGATTGTAAAATTATACATGTTTTTTGAATCATTTTGTAATATGAATACATTAATATCAGACCTGTAATATCAATTCTGCACAAATTTTACCTTAAAAAAAAAACATAACATTGCAGAAGTGGTCTCAGAATTTTTGACATAAAAAAAAAAAAATTAATATCAATTAATTATGATTCATTAAAGATTGTTCCATTGAAATGCATTGGACAACGCCAGGGAGCGACAGGTCATACCTGGCGCTGTGAGGGAATTTGCAGCGGCGCTGTTCATTCCAGGCGGCTTCATGATGAATCCCGCGCTTGCTGTCGCTCTCGCCGGCGCTAGCCTCATTTAGCTTGATAAATGCGTCATTGTGACCGCCGCTGGGCGTACTTGAGTCGGTAGCCGCCGATAGCTGGCGCTACCTGGCGCTCACCATTCGCTACCTGGCGCTAGCCCTTGATAAATAAGGCCCTTATGCACAGTGAGCACCCACCCATCCCTGACTCCGTCCTACCCTGTGGTGGCTTTGGCTGCACGTTTGCAAAAACCTAAAAAGGCTTGCCCAGGCACGTGGGAGGGGGCACTGACGCAGATAGATATGTTGCTGCCCCGCAGCCCGTCAGACCAAGGACTGAAAAACCTCTCGGACCTGACCATAACCCAAAGGTGGAGATCCCCTTTGCAGAGCAAGTGGTGGAGGCCCTTGGACATGCAGCCCTTGCGTCTCCCTTCATTATCTGTTCCCTTTAGGTGAGAAATTAAAACCAAATAAAAACATATTTGTCTAAATGCTCTTCTAACCCGGCATGTACAGTAATTCTTACGATTATGAAGTCCATCAATGGGAATGTTTTATACCTTAGCTTTGCATCCATGTTTCCCACAGGCTCCCAATCTTTGCAATGCATCCAAGGCTTGAGCAAGGTGATACAAGGTAAAATATATATTGTAGTTACTTGAAACATTAATATCATTTAAATATAAAGCTATAGGATGCTGGAGGTGTGAACACGTTTTCTCAGGTAGGTGGTGCTCATTTTGAAACAGCCTTTTTTTTCCGTTATCTATATCAGTACATCCATGATACCAGTAGTAGATGTCCTCTAGTATTGGATCTCTGGGACGATTTTCTCTATTTATAGATATCAATTTCTGAAACAGTTTTGTCATCTCATATACAGGAGGCATAACAGAAAAACTACAGTTAACAAGTTTATAAAAAGATGGTCCAAAATTGGAGCTAGTCCATGATTCATGGAGTAAAAATGTGATGTTATACGGGATGTGATTTAATTCTAAGTTACCATAGGCAGAAGCTTTTCCACAGATTATTATCACGGTGGCAGTTGTTTTCTGGATTACATTAAGCTTTTGCTGATTGGTTTCGGGATCTTTGGTCATTGTAATGGCATAAGCAATGCAGATCCCATTCCTGGCCATCTCTCTTCTCAACTCCTGCAATTCCTTGTCGGCGCTGCCATCATTCGGCATAATAATTCCAACCCAGTTCCAGCCAAAAGATTTTAGGAAAAAAACGATAGCTTCTAATCGAAGTTTGCTTGACAGGCTGACTTCATAACTGATCTACAGAGGATATATATACTATTCATATACTATCATATACTATCATATACTATTTCATAAACGTTGCATGAGTTTCAGCGAAGCTGATAAGGTTTTGAACTTACAGTATGTGGAAGGTTTGTGGAATGTTGTCACCGGGGCAGACTGGCCATAGGAAGCGCAGGAGCTGCACTGCCTGTTGTGCAAGTTCTGCCATATTGCTTTCCTTTGTGTTAGGATTGTGCCCCATATTCCTGTGCAGTGGCGGACTGGGGACAAAAATCATCCCGGGATATTACCAGCACCTAGCTTACCCATGACCAGCCAGTGGCATTTCTGGTGCTTTCTGGCCAGTCAACCAGTGTGCTCCAAGGCTAAGGCTAAATTATTTTGGGTAGGACATGGGCTGGGGTTGCTTGGGTGATAGGGTAGAGTGGGTAAGGGAATGAGGAGCTGGGGGGAGGCAGGGATTGGATAGGAGCATTAGTAAAGGTAGCAGCCCAGACTGCCCCGAAGCAGTGCAGCCCAACAAGCATTTGCTTGGGTCTCCCTATAGCCCATCGCCCCCTGTTCCTGTGGGTCTGTGAGCATGAAATGGAAGTGTTTTTTTCGGGCCTAGAGTAAAAACTCAAAATACTACATATCCCAGAAAGCTTGCTCTATAACAGGTGAGCTCTTTAGCAGCTTTGGCACACAGCAGTAATGAGGCTTCCAGCTGAGAACATTGAATGCAACTAGAGATGAGCGAACTTTTGAAAAATTCGATTCGACTGATTCGCCGAATTTTCCGACAAAAATCGCTTCGACCCGAATTTATTCGCGACGAATCGCTATTAAAAACGGCTATTTCTGAGCCTCCTAGAGCCTCAATAGGGTTGTAAACCATTCTGCCTTGCTGTAACACGCACAGGATGCGTGCTGGGTTAGTTAAATAATACTTTGAATAAATATCACATGCAGATCAGAGGCATCGCTAATAGAATCGCATAGCGGCACAATTGCAGACAGTTGAAGTGGCATCACTATGAGGGGCAGGAGCCCAAACATTGCTTTAAAGAGACACTGGAGTTGGCAGCAGCAGGAGCCCAAAAATTGGATGAATCACACCCTGGAGTTGGCAGAAGTTGGCAGCAGCAGCAGCAGCAACAGGAGCCCAAACATTACTTTAAAGAGACACTGGAGTTGGCTTCAGGAGCACAAATATTGGATGAATCACACCCTGGAGTTGGCAGAAGTTGGCAGCAGCAGCAACAGGAGCCCGAACATTACTTTAAAGAGACCCTGGGGTTGGCTTCAGGAGCCCAAAAATTGGATGAATCACACCCTGGAGTTGGCAGGAGTTGGCAGCTGCTGCAGCAGGAGCCCAAATATTACTTTAAAGAGACCCTGGGGTTGGCTTCAGGAGCCCAAAAATTGGACGAATCACACCCTGGAGTTGGCAGCAGCAGCAGCAGGAGCCCAAACATTACTTTAAAGAGACCCTGGGGTTGGCTTCAGGAGCCCAAAAATTGGATGGATCACACCCTGGAGTTGGCAGAAGTTGGCAGCTGCTGCAGCAGGAGCCCAAATATTACTTTAAAGAGACTCTGGGGTTGGCTTCAGGAGCCCAAAGATTGGACGAATCACACCCTGGAGTTGGCAGCAGCAGCAGCAGGAGCCCGAATATTACTTTAAAGAGACCCTGGGGTTGGCTTCAGGAGCCCAAAAATTGGATGAATCACACCCTGGAGTTGGCAGCAGCAGCAGCAGCAGCAGCAGCAGGAGCCCGAACATTACTTTAAAGAGACACTGGGGTTGGCTTCAGGAGCCCAAAAATTGGATGAATCACACCCTGGAGTTGGCAGCAGCAGCAGCAGGAGCCCAAATATACACTGGGGTTGGCTTCAGGAGCCCAACAATTGGATGAATCACACCCTGGAGTTGGCAGCAGCAGCAGGAGCCCAAACATTACTTTAAAGAGACACTGAGGTTGGCTTCTGGAGCCCAAAAATTGGATGAATCACACCCATAAGTGATAATAAAACAGCGTATGATGTTTTTATATATGATTCAGGTTCTGTGTGAACATTATTTATGTGGTATAATGCATTTGCATACATGCACAATCTTATATATAACTTCTGGTATCTTCACATCATATTGATGTTGATTGAGTCAACTAGTGATATACCGGGCGAGTATGGTCCAGACCATGGCACTTTTTCCAGCATTGTGCCGCTATAGATAGGATGTCAGGTGCTGACCTTGATTTGGGTCAGCCTTATTGCTTGGCTGCCCTAGACACGGTTTACCCCTACTCACTCGCTATTTCCTCTTCCGTTGATTGGTGTCTATAGGTACTGGTGTCCATACTCAGTCGAATGGCAGTTTGCATGTATTTTAGAATGCCCTAGGTATATGTTGATCAGGTCACTGATGTGGACTGTGATGCGCCTTAATGTCCAGAGTAATTATTATAGTTCACTCATTCCTATATAGATTCTATATTTATGCATAATTGGTGATCATTTATAATGAATATGACATCCACTGTTTTGAATGTTTAGCTTATGGTAGAGTTTCCCCTCCTTTTTTCTTCCTTCCCCGTATACTTACATTCCAGCGATCCGCTGCGGGTTTTGCCCGGCAGCTGGGTGGACTGATGGTGCTCGAGTGCGGTGCGGGGGCCGTGCGCGCGGCGGGCGGACGCCTCCTACTGCAGGGGAGTGCGCCCGCCCGCCGCGCGCTCGGCCGCGCGCTCGCCTCGGGCACTCACTTGCTGCGACGGCCGGTGATGGCGCCGGCTGCGTGCCGCCGGACGTGATAACTGTACGGCCCTTTTCATTGGCCGGCGGTGTTTGCGTGCGGGCGGTGACGTGGCGGCGCCTCATTGGCCCTTGCTGCTGACCCCGGGGGATTTAAGGAAGAGCGAGGGGGCACAGCCGACACACCCTGGCGAAGTGTCGATCGGACACGTAATGCGTAGGTGACGGCTGTGACGGGTGGACCCCTGGTGACAAGTTAAGTACCATTGTTATCATTATTCAGATCTGTTTTGATTGTTGTTGAATTACCAAACTGTTGTTCACCCTTTCAGTACTTTCTCACAACTTTGGTTTATAGGTACACACTTACACTTATGGATTGAAGATGTATCTTATTAACAGCACTTTGGCTTTCTGATGATTTTTTTCACATTTCACTTATTTTGTTTATCACATTAAGTTTGTATATTTCACATAGATATACATTTTTGCATACATCTTTACATACACATTGCTTGTTTAACTATCAGAGGCTATATTGCTTCTTTCACCTCTATATTCATTTCTTTCTTCTCTGTATTTTGGGTATATTCACAGCATTTTGTGTACATAGTTGTGGCGAATATATTGATGTAATAGTCACCCCGATTGGGATACCCCCGTCTGTGTTTTGTGTTTTTTACTATTGTTTGTATGTCATGTGGATGTCTATTTGATATACATGTTACTTATTAAAAATTAGCTTTTATATATTTTTACATTAAGTGTGCGGCCTTCTTTGGGGGTTGGGGGAATAGTCTAGGCTCCTCCCTTTTTCTGGCTGTTGTCACACCCTGGAGTTGGCAGCAGCAGCAGCAGGAGCCCAAATATACACTGGAGTTGGCTTCAGGAGCCCAAAAATTGGATGAATCACACCCTGGAGTTGGCAGCAGCAGCAGCAGGAGCCCAAATATTACTTTAAAGAGACACTGGAGTTGGCTTCAGGAGCCCAAAAATTGGATGATTCACACCCTGGAGTTGGCAGCAGCAGCAGCAGGAGCCCAAATATACACTGGGGTTGGCTTCAGGAGCCCAAAAATAGGATGAATCACACCCTGGAGTTGGCAGCAGCAGAAGGAGCCCAAACATTACTTTAAAGAGACACTGGGGTTGGCTTCAGGAGCACAAAAATTGGATGAATCACACCCTGGAGTTGGCAGCAGCGGCAGCAGGAGCCCAAATATTACTTTAAAGAGACACTGGAGTTGGCTTCAGGAGCCCAAAAATTGGATGAATCACACCCTGGAGTTGGCAGAAGTTGGCAGCAGCAGCAGCAGGAGCCCAAATATTACATTAAAGAGACCCTGGGGTTGGCTTTAGGAGCCCAAAAATTGGATGAATCACACCCTGGAGTTAACAGCAGCAGCAGCAGCAGGAGCCCAAATATTACTTTAAAGAGACACTGGAGTTGGCTTCAGGAGCATAAAAATTGGATGAATCACACCCTAGAGTTGGCAGCAGCAGCAGCAGGAGCACAAATATACACTGGGGTTGGCTTCAGGAGCCCAAAAATTGGATGAATCCCACCCTGGAGTTGGCAGGAGTTGGCAGCAGCAGCAGCAGCAGCAGGAGCCCAAATATTACTTTAAAGAGACCCTGGGGTTGGCTTCAGGAGCCCAAAAGTTGGATGAATCACACCCTGGAGTTGGCAGCAGCAGCAGCAGGAGCCCAAATATTACTTTAAAGAGACACTGGAGTTGGCTTCAGGAGCCCAAAAATTGGATGAATCACACCCTGGAGTTGGCAGAAGTTGGCAGCAGCAGCAACAGGAGCCCAAACATTACTTTAAAGAGACCCTGGGTTGGCTTCAGGAGCCCAAAAGTTGGATGAATCACACCCTGGAGCTGGCAGCAGCAGGAGCCCAAATATACACTGGGGTTGGCTTCAGGAGCCCAAAAATTGGATGAATCACACCCTGGAGTTGGCAGCAGCAGCAGCAGGAGCCCAAACATTACTTTAAAGAGACACTGGAGTTGGCTTCAGGAGCCCAAGAATTGGATGAATCACACCCTGGAGTTGGCAGAAGTTGGCAGCAGCAGCAACAGGAGCCTAAACATTACTTTAAAGAGACCCTGGGGTTGGCTTCAGGAGCCCAAAAATTGGATGAATCACACCCTGGAGTTGGCAGGAGTTGGCAGCAGCAGCAGCAGCAACAGGAGCCCAAACATTACTTTAAAGAGACACTGGAGTTGGCTTCAGGAGCACAAAAATTGGATGGTTCACACCCTGGAGTTGGCATCAGCAGGAGTCCAAAAATTGGCCTAAAGACATAAATATGTTTTGCACCATTTGGAAAGTGTAAAACGTGGCACCATGCTGAATCTAGTCGCATGCATCAGGCATTGGTGGGTGGAAATCCTGGCTGATCCATCCCTGATTCATTCTGACAAAGGTGAGTCTCTCCACATTTTTAGTTGACAGAGGAGTTCTCCTCGCCGTAACTATGGCCCCCGCCGCACTAAACACCCGCTCAGATGGCACGCTACTTGCCGGGCAGGACAGCTTTTCCAGGGCAAACTCTGCTAGTTGCGGCCACAAATCAAGTTTGGCTGCCCAGAAGTCCAGCGGATCCTCAAGGTGTGTTGGCATGGTCATGTCAAAGTATGACATGACCTGCTGGTTCAGGTCCTGCTCCAGGTCTTCCTGCTGCTCATGAGTAGCCTCACTATGCGGGTGTAGAAAGCTACTCATTAGCGACTGAAGACTGAGGCTGCTGCTGCTGATGGAGCTGCTGCTGCTGCTCCTGCCAACCCCCCCAGCGGCCATGGCAGTGGAAGGTGAGCGCAGAGGTCCCCTCGAGTCAGACCTGCGAGAGTCTGGACCATGGCGCAGATAGGCATCGGCCAACTGCCTACGTAGATTGTCTTTGTAGTAGTTCAGTTTGTCCTCCCTCTCGGTGGGTTTAAAAAATGCCCCCATTTTGTGCCGGAATCGAGGGTCCAATAAGGTGGACAGCCAGAAGTCATCCCGCCGACAGATGGAGACAATTCTGGGGTCGCTACGCAAGCACGTGAGCATGCTTCCTGCCATTTGCGCAAGTGACTCGGATGGACTACCTGTCTCCATCTCCACTGCATACTGCCACGGTGTGCCCGGGTCCTCTGTCTCGCCTTCCTCAAAAACCTCTAGCTCCTCTGGCTGCTCCTGCTCCTCCTCTCCTGTCCGCTGACTAGATAAACCAGCCATTTCGCCAAGCCTAAACTGTGTTTCGCTGGGCAACTCCTCCTCCTCTTCCTCCTCCTCCCCCAGTTTAGCTCCAACGGGGTTCATGTGGCCGTAAGATGTAAACGCCATGTCTCCAGTGCCCTGACCAGCCATGGTTTCCAACATGTGCTGTAGTACATGAAGCAGTGGAATCACGTCGTTCATCCCGTAATCCTGCTGACTGACAAATAAAGTGGCTTCCTCAAAGGGCCTGAGCAAACGGCAGGTGTCACGTATGAGCTGCCACTGGTTGACATTGAAGTTACACAGGGGAGTCCCCCTATCTGCTTGGATCATCAGGAAATCCGTGATGGCTTTTCTCTCTTCATATAATCTGTCCAACATGTGAAGGGTGGAATTCCAACGGGTGGAAACATCGCAAATCAGACTATGTTGGGGGATACCATTCTGACGCTGTAGCTCAAGAAGGGTGTGTTTGGCGGTGTAGGAGTGGCTGAAGTGCATGCAAAGTTTCCTTGAAGTTGTTAGGATGTCTTGCAGATGGGGGGAACACTTCAGAAACCGCTTGACAACCAGATTGAAGACGTGAGCCATGCAGGGGGCATGGGTCAGGCTTCCTTGGCGCAGCGCAGACAAAATGTTCTTCCCATTGTCGGTAACCATGATTCCCATTTTAAGTTTTCTTGGAGTAAGCCATGTTTGGATTTCCTGATGAATACATTTAAGCAGTTCCTCCCCTGCGTGACTCCGTTCGCCAAGACAAACCATGTGAAGCACTGCGTGACACCTCTGTACCCTGCACACATGGTAGACTGGAGGGGCACTGAGACTTGAGCCTACAGTGGAGGGTGAGGAGATGGCGGAGGATGAGGTGGCCGAGTCGCACGGTGTCACAGGCTCAACGGGCAGGGAACGCGGAGGCCGAAGCGGCGTGACCTGTCCAAGTTGCTGCTGCTGCTGCAAAGGGACCACATTCACCCAGTGGGCCGTAAACTACATGTACTGTCCCTGACCGTAGTTACAGCTCCAGATGTCGGCGCTGCCATGCACTTTGCTACACACCGACAGGCTCAAGGACTGGCCCACCTTCTGTTCAACAAAAGTGTGCAGCACTGGTACCTCCTTCTCGGCACAAGCCATCAGTTCTCTGAAAGGTGCAGATTCCACCACCTGAAAAGGGAGCGACTGCAGCACCAGCAACTTGGACAGGAGCACATTCAACTTCTGCGCCGTAGAATGAGTGGGCGCATACTGCTGTCTCGGACATGGCTTCGCTGATGGATTGCTGGCGGGATGCATGACTTTGAGGAGGAGGAGGAGGAGCAGGAGCGACAGAGGATGGGTATGACGCACAGCTGCCTTCGGCTGAGGTGCTGGAGCCTTGGCTGGCAGAAATTGGGAGCGGCATGCCACTCGGTGAGGAAGCAGTCTGGCCCACCTCTCCGGAGCCTAGGTTCTCCCAGGCCGCTTTATGGTGACGCTGCATATGTTGACGCAGGGCAGTGGTGCCAACATTTGGACCCTGGCCACGCTTCACCTTCTGCCTACATATCTTGCATGTGGCCATGTTACCCTCCTGCGGATGCTTCAGGAAAAACTGCCACACCGCCGAGTAGCTACTTTTTCCACCAACAGGCCTCAATGATTCGCTGCTGCTGTTGTCAACTCCAGGAACCCCTGCCCCACTACCTCCCGATAAGGTAGCCTGCCGCGCAGCAGGTGCTCTACCCCGGCCCCGGCCCCGTTTGGCTCCAGGCTTTACAATTGTGCCCCCATGCTGCCTGCCAGCCATGCTGCTGCCACCTTGCTGCCTGAGCTGCTGACTCCGGGGCAACCTGCGCCCCTCTTCTCCTGATGATGACGATGAAGCCCCTTCATCACCCGGCTCCCAAGTGCGATCGGCTTCATCATTATCGCCGAGTTGTGGCTGTACGTCACTGATGTTCGTGGATTCGTCAACAGTGTCTGGCGCAGGAGCTGGAACGCTCGCAGAACCCACGACACTGTCCACTTCACTACTTGTCTGCCTAGCTAAAGAAGCCACCTCCATTTCTTGGCTGGGCAGTAGCTGCTGACTGTCCTCTATCTGATCGTCCTCCTCACTAAAGAGTGGAGCTGAACCCAAAGCATAGGATACGTCGCTGGGGGAGGGAACGGCGTAGGACAGAGGCAATGGGAGGACAGGGACTGCTCTCGGGGCATGCCAACTCAGGGTTGTGTCAGAGGAACCTACCGACCCTAGACTGGGGGTCTCAGACGTAAGTTGTGATGATGTTGTTGATGAGCGCGTCAACCAATCAACCACGGCAGATGCGTTACTGGTGGAGACCCGACCGCTAGCAGATACTGGCAGATTAGGTCTCTCAGCGTGACTCCTGCTGCTACTGACCCCCAGTCTGCTGCGAGCTCTGCCTGCGGAATCTTGGCCTCTGCCACTCTTCTTTTCACTTCCAGGCACTTGTCTGCCCGACATAGTCTAACTGGCGTGGTAGTAGGTGATATTTTAAGAACCCCCAGGCAGCGGTGGGTCTATATGAAACAGAATATAATGCACACCAAAAGTGAGCAGTAACACTCAGCCTCCAACAGGCCTGCCTAGTGTAAATAAGAGAGCTGCTTAGTGTAAATAAAGAGGGGTAGGCTATGTTACAGAATGGGATGTACCCAAAAACCAGCAGTGCACCTGGCAGGCAGCAGTAAGACTATGCACAGCAAAAGTGTCTTTATCAGGCCTAATTTCAATTAGAATAAGTGCAAATGGTTATATGGTCTTAAATAGAGGCTGCTGTAGTCACAGAATGGGATGCCCCAAACAGGAGTGCACCTGGGACAAGTAGTGCTATGCACAGCAAAAGTGTCTTTTATCAGGCCTAATTTCAATTAGAATAAGTGGAAATGGTTATATGGTCTTAAATAGAGGCTGCTGTAATCACAGAATGGGATGCCACAACAGGAGTGCACCTGGGACCAGTAGTGCTATGCACAGCAAAAGTGCCTTTATCAGGCCTAATTTCAATTATAATAGGTGCAAACGGTTATATGGTCTTAAATAGAGGCTGCTGTAGTCACAGAATGGGATGCCCCAAAAACCAGCAGTGCACCTGGCAGGCAGCAGTAAGACTATGCACAGCAAAAGTGTCTTTATCAGGCCTAATTTCAATTAGAATAAGTGGAAATGGTTATATGGTCTTAAATAGAGGCTGATGTAGTCACAGAATGGGATGCCCCAAAAACCAGCAGTGCACCTGGCAGGCAGCAGTAAGACTATGCACAGCAAAAGTGTCTTTATCAGGCCTAATTTCAATTAGAATAAGTGGAAATGGTTATATGGTCTTAAATAGAGGCTGCTGTAGTCACAGAATGGGATGCCATAACAGGAGTGCACCTGGGACCAGTAGTGCTATGCACAGCAAAAGTGTCTTTATCAGGCCTAATTTCAATTAGAATAAGTGGAAATGGTTATATGGTCTTAAATAGAGGCTGCTGTAGTCACAGAATGGGATGCCATAACAGGAGTGCACCTGGGACCAGTAGTGCTATGCACAGCAAAAGTGTCTTTATCAGGCCTAATTTCAATTAGAATAAGTGGAAATGGTTATATGGTTTTAAATAGAGGCTGCTGTAGTCACAGAATCGGATGCCACAACAGCAGTGCACCTGGGACAAGTAGTGCTATGCACAGCAAAAGTGTCTTTATCAGGCCTAATTTCAATTAGAATAAGTGCAAATGGTTATATGGTCTTAAATAGAGGCTGGTGTAGTCACAGAATGGGATGCCTCACAGCAGACTTAAAGGAGCAGTATCGCGAAATTTGCATTAAAAAAGATAAATAATTAAAGAGCCACACAATAGCTTCTAACATGTGTATGAATAATCTGGCGATAGAAAATGAAAAAAAATATATGCCTCTCTTTTAAATTGTATAATTAAAATGGCTCAGTCCATTTGCTGAATAGGGGGATCTGCTGGCTTGTATTTAGTGAGCTGCTTCATTTAGCCCACTGGTCTCCTAGCAACACTTTACCTCAGAGGCTGACACAGTAACGGCTGTGTGTGTGTGAGGTGCTGCTTTTGTTATGAGACCAGGTGACTCTTATGTGTAAAATCTATACAAAATAAACTAAACTGACTGAAAATGACTGAAATTCTTCTTTGAATAACTGTGCAGGAAAATCTAAAGGTATTAAAGTGGAACAAAACCCCATTCTAAATCAGGATGCCCACTGTGTGAAACGACCCCTGGATAACCACAGATCCCCCCATTTTTCTGGCGTGCTCACGCAGATAGTCATTTAGACAGGCCGGGCGGCCAGGAAGGTTACTGCTCAGGCTCCCCATCTGCGTGCAAACAGCGCTGATTGGATGAGAGTCCACGCATGCGCTGTGGGACAGGGAAAGGTACGTTTTCACAGGCGAACTTGGGGATTTCCCACATCAGGGCATCCCAAGTAGGGATGCCCCTAGGGGCACAAAACAAAACTCCAGATAGTGAAAATCCTGGGTTGGGCTTCGCTCAAAACACACAAAGCTGAAAGAAAGATCATATGGAAAAAAGAAAAATAAGAATATGAAAGAGAAAATGGTAAACTGAAAAACTAAAAACTGGTAAAAAGATTCTGCAGCAGAGCCAACATGAAGGGAAAACTGTTAAAATCAGCTAAATTACTTCTAGAGCCTTTCTCTCTGTTTTAGATATATAAGTTCTGGCCAGGCAATGTTGCAATCTTATGCTGGACGGCTGCCAGCACTGAACAGCTGAGACTTTGATACATTCTCCTCAGCATGGAACTGATACATTGTTCTCCCCTTTCCTCAGCATGGAACAGGCTAGAGTGTCGGCTGTCGACACTGACAAGACATAAACATGAGCTATTAGTCTCCAGCTGCTCATCACACACATCATTTTTTTCTACATTTGTAATTCTTACTCCAACACCTACCTACATTCCAAGTACCATTTAAATATAAGTCACCAAGAAAAATTCGCGATACTGCTCCTTTAAGATCAGTTCAGTATATATGCACAGTAAATGTATAAGCAGCCTGAAAACGCTAACAAAGCCAGTCAGCCAGCTAGTAACACTCAGGCTGGATAAAAAAAAAAAAAAAATCTCCCTGTGACTGCCTCCGATTTTTCCTACCTTTCCCTGTTTTTCGCTGAATTTCTGTCTGTCTCCTGCCTGTCTCCAGCCTGTCCCTGTCTGTCCCTGTCTGTCTAACTGTCTCTCCCTCACTACAGCGTTCTGTCTCTCACGAATGCAATAGAGAAATGAGGAAAACCAAGATGGCCGCCGGACTTAAATAGCGCTGTGACGTCACCGGGCTTGCTGGCTGCTGATAGGCTGCATGTGACTGCCCCAGCTTGCACAGGCGCGGGGTAGATGCCTGGACATGTCCCGTCCGCCATCTTAGAATGCCTGTATGTAAATGAATGGATGTTAAAGGAAAACTTCGAGCGATCGAATCGCGGGGAAATTCGAATTCGATCCGAATCGAATTTTTCATGAAATTCGGATCGAATCCGGATTCGTCCGGATCGATTCGCTCATCCCTAAATGTAACCCTTTAGCTACTGAACACAAGATTTTAATTGTTAAGCCCCATGGGACACCCGCTTTCTAGGTGAGTCCACAAACCCCAATATCCTCTGCTAGCTTCGCCTATAGCCAAGCCCCTGTTTGCCAGGATGCTTTATATGCCTCACCGGACACAATTGCATAAAGGTTGTGAACTTACAGGAGTGAAGGCGGATAGATCAGAGACAAGACTGTTATATTTAAAAAATTTTAGTTTTGAATGTAAGAATCTATTTGGCTTCATACATTTTCATTAGAGTAAATTGTATGTGTGGGAAGGTTGACTTTTGTAATTTCATTTGATGGAGCGCTCTGTCTTTGAAAGCTGAATTATCAGACCCCCTATGCAGGGAGTAAATTGCCCACAGATGTGAAACCGAGACTTAGGGGTAATATATGTCTGGTTCTTTATTTACGCTGAGTCTCCATGTCAGTTCATGTAATTATTGTGATGTATGAACTACTGACCATTAAGATATAACATCTGTCATCTGTAAGCTGAGTTGAATATTATATTTCATAATTAGTACAGATAGTAGTAGGGCGTGTACATTTCTGAGGCTGGAATTTGAGCTGTATAGGAGGTTATTTAAGTCACGCGGGGGAAGGGAACAGGGTCACATTTCTACACACACTAACTGCATACACAGACAATCACCCCATCACCCCACCGTGAAGCAGCAAGATTGTTCATCGGGACAAATGCAGCTAGAGAAGTTTTGCCGCCACTTTACTTTCAGAACAACGGAAGGACTTGCTCACTATTTTTGGACATTTCAATCAAACTTATTTCATTCACGAAACTCTGTTTTACATTTATTTGTAACGCAAGCCACTGGCTATCTACCTCCTTATTTATTTTCAAGAACTATTAAATCCATCATCGTTTTTTTTGCTTCGATTTCTGGATACGCTTGTTTTGGGAATTACTTTGCTGAAATTACAGACGGCACTTGATATTCTTTGTGGAAAATATGAATTCAAAGAATCAAATTCTTCACCCTAGTTTTTATATCTTATACTGTCCTTCATTTACTTCAGCCTAATAGGCTTTTACATATATCAAGCTGTATTTGATTACTGCTTTTTATAGTTTGAAATTATAAGCTGGTCGCTGTCACTTTAAATGACGCGTCAGTGGCTGCTTTGCATAACCTGAGCATACTAATTTTTCACAACTTTTTTAATCATTAGAAGCTGCGGGTTCATTAATAGGAAATGCGGCTTTTATTAAATGTCTTTTATGGATATATATCCATTTATTTCATGCCCCCTCGCTATTCTCTAAGAAACACCATTGCCTAGTAACCGGCCTGATGCAGCGAGCTTTGTCCTTCGGCTGGGGCTGCCGGCCGTTTTGATTGACTGTGCTGGTCTCCATCTTAGGTATGGGTAACAATGTCACGGTCTCCATCTTAGGTATGGGCAATGATGTCACGGTCACGTGACTCGGTATGACTGCGATGATGTCACTGACACGTGACCTGGAACTCTATGCAAAAGGCTGCTAGGTACAAATACCGTTTTTTCAAGCTGGCCAGGCACCCGAGTTCAAGTCCCCGTGTTGGGATGAAACACGTAGGGACGTCTGGCGGTCTTATTGCTTAAAGGTTTATATACGGTTTGAGGATACATCTGCGGAGAGGGGCAGCTGAATACCATAGTGGAGAGACACACTGAAGACCAACGGGGAGGCCGATTCATTAATAGCGCCAGGTAGCGACAGATGAGCGACTGTAGCGTGATTTTTTCAGCGCCAGCCAGTATTCGCTGTGCTTGGCCGGCATTAGCTTGATGACAGCGACTCAGTCGGTGTGCGGTAATGTTGAATACGGGCTGGGGGGTCGCTGTTTCACAGGTCCAGCGTTGTATGTGAGCGCCTGACAACGAATGGCCAGAGCGAACGGCTAGCTTCATATTCATCCACAAATCACGCTCCGAATGTGCTGTCGCTGTCCATTCCTTGTTTAAACCCCAGAGCGCTGGCGGCGATGGGTATTAACTAGTTTTTAACCCCTAAACAACCATATTTTTTTAATGTAACATTATACATGTTTTTAGAATCATTTTGTAATATGAATACATTAATCTCAGACCTGTTAGATCAATTCTGCACATATTTTTTTTTATTTTTTTTTTTGACTTAAAAATAAATCCTAACATTGCAGAAGTGGTCTCCGATTTTTTGACATTAAAAAAAAAAAAAAAAAATAATAATACCAATTAATTATGAATAATTATAGATTGCTCCATTGAAAAGCATTGGACATCGCCAGGGAGCGACAGCTCATACCTGGCGCTGTGAGGGAATTTGCAGCGGCGCTGTTCGGTCCAGGCGGCTTCATGATGAATGCCGCGCCAGCCGTCGCTCTCGCCGGCGCTAGCCTCATTTTGCTTGATAAATGCGTCATTGTGACCGCCGCCGGGCGTACTTGAGTCGGTAGTCGCCGTTAGCTGCCGCTACCTGGCGCTCGTCAGACACTACCTGGCGCTATCGCTTGATGAATAAGGGCCTAAGTGTTGTGACAAGCCTGTTTTTTATTTATTATTGTGAGTGCATACCTATCTTATTAAATTGTCATTAGTTTAAAAAGGTGTTGCACTAGATCCATTTCTTTTTCTATCTCCTTACCTATGTTATAATATCGGGGCATTGCATTTATGACTTATGCCCTATTGGAGAACGCTGTGGAATTGTATGAAGTGGATTATATTGCCTGCACCACCGGTGGGAATTTTTAAAGTGAAAGCTCCATTTACCTATGTTTATTTATGCTCATCTCTACTGTGAATCTGGTAAGAGGCTGTGCAATTCAGATGGCAGAGAGTGTCTAAGCACGAATTTTGTCTTTTTCTGCACTGTGGAACTAATCGGTCTGAAGAAATTTTAAAGTGGAACCACAACCCCCCCCATCTTATCATTATAGCTCTGTGTATTACTGATGAACTTAATATTCTACAAAGACTGACTGTCCAATGTTGGGTAAGTCATACACGGGTGATCTATCCTAACGATACGCAGCACCAAGGGAGAAGCAAGAGAAAGGTCAAAGGTCAAGCTAGGAGGTCAGAGGGTATGTAGTACAAGGCATGAGATGGCTTCATAGTTGGAGTTTAAGCAGGAGGTTTAGGCTGCATTCACGGAGTGGACAGGCTAGCTAGGTCAGCAACGATAAGCAATCGGGAAGTCACAAGCTCTATATCACCCAGCAGCACACTATAACGGGCAATTACGGAATGGTCTTATTTGCCCTTAACAACTTAAGGGCTGATAGCCCCGTTAACAATCAGGGCGTTTTTTTTCACTAGTAAGGTGGAGGCTCATTGGCCCTTTAAACTAACTACAGCACCACCGAAGGGCATAACACAGCTCCCCTTGATTGCGCGAGCATGATCAGAGGAGCAGGGGATGTGGCCAAGGGAGGAGGGAGTGGGAGGAGGAGCCGGCGCTGCCCATGACTGCCGGGTGGCAGGGATCCCGGCAAGCCAGGTGGCTGACCAAGGATGCCAGGGGACCGGACGGAAGGTGTGTACATCATGACACTACCCCCTCTTCACTAGGGGTCTTAGGACCCTAATTTGGCTTATTGGGATTGTCACGATGAAACCTCCAAATCAGAGTATTGGCATGAACATCTTTAGCTGACACCCAACACCTCTGCTCAGGACCATATCTCTTCCAGTCAATTAAATACTGCAACGAATTGTGTAATATTCGAGAGTCGAGAATTTTGTTAATCTCTTGAACCTTGGACCAAATGGTCGTTCTTTCTCTAAATCATTCCTCCAAAGCCGTAAAATTGAGGAAGGGCTAGAGAGAGACTATCCCCTCGATTCAAAGAGCAAAAGTTAATTGATTTCGTATCGAAAATCGTAAGTTTGGGTGGGTGTTAGTCATTTTTTCCTGTTTTTTTGGCCATTTCCGACTCGCACGAGCCTACGTACGAATGCGTATATGCTCTTACGATCAGCGGAAGTTCGTTCCTAAATTTTAGGATCAAAACGTAAAACTTAGGATCAAATCCTAAAACTTACGATCAAAACGTAAAACTTAGGATACTCGAATGTGTTTAGGTGTGATTCAGAGAAACCTCTAAACGCGTTTTAAAAGAAAGCCACAGCCGACACCTTTTAGCAGCCGGATTGCTGTTCGTGAACAGGTTTTTTGGCTATGTGGAGGAGTCTGCACGTCTTGTGCTCCAATGAACTGCATGTATCAGCATGGCCGAGGCCATTAATTGTATGGCAATGCATACCTGATTTAATACATTTCATGTATGCCTTATAAAAGCATTTTAATGTGGACCTTAATTAGTCCTTTGCATGTAAACCTTTATTTTGCAATATATTTGCGTTAATTAAAGAAACTTATGTCCTTTGTTATTTATTTTTAAATTGATGTACTAGAATAATATTTTTAGATAGCATTTATTGGTGTAGTTGTTTACCTTTGCTTTGTTTAATTATTTAAGCACATCTTTGGTCAGATGCATCACACTTACTGAGGAGAGGAGAGCGGGATAAAGTGCAGGATGTGGGTTACTGCTGTATTTTGCCCCCAGAGCTGGGGGCACGGACAGTCACAAGGCCCTTTCTGTTTGCAGGCTGCCCGAGAATACCTGAGCCGCCATCTTGGCTGTTTCTAGACTCATAACATGCAGAAGTTGCTGGGTGTTTTTTAATATTTGAGAGCAATCTGTATGTAGAGGGTGTGGGTAACCACACACAAAAAATTTAAGTTGTACCATTTGAAGCCAAAATATTAAAATTAAATCAACAAGTAAAAAATGCAAGTTAACTAAAAATTAAACAAAGTAAGATTTTATTATGCAAATGCATTCATTAATGGTTGGTTTCTACAAAATGAATGAAATAAAGAAAAATAAGACCAAATATTTAGAATGCACTTTAATGAGCTAAGTTTGTAGTGCGCAGCCGCAAGATCAGAAGGATTTACGTCCAGACAAAAAAGGAAAAAGGGCAAAACCAATGTTGCAACCTGAGAAATGAAACGGAAAATTCAGGATGGAAACTGACATAGGTCTGATTCCCGAACTGCCATACGAACGGACGTAAATTTTAGGATAGAAACGTATTTGCAAGTTCATACGAACGCACGAGCGTTCGGGAAAAATAGGATGATCGGCACCAAAATCAAAGCTTTAACATGTTGCTTTGAATCGACCCTTATGTCTTGGGATTTTCCCCGTAGTTGCAGAAGAATGTTGAAAACTTCCTTGACTCACTGGGTACATAATTAAAGGCGAATTTGGCAAACTCGTTAAATTCTGACAATTGCTCTTGGCAGTTGGAAAAACTGCACAACAATTGCTCCAGAGACTGGTTCACCCTCTTAGTCTGACCGTTAGATTGCAGCTGGTAGGCCGACGATAGAGACACTTTAATTCCCAATCGCGCACAGAACTCCCTCCAAAAACGAGAAGCAAATTGAACCCCCCATTCAGGGAGATATGCCGTGGAAATGAAAGACATGTTTTATGACCGGTTGGGCCAGTTCAGGAGCCGGCAGGAGTTTCACCAAGGGAACGAAATGTGCCATCTTAATGAATCGGTCAACCACCACCCAGATCACAGAATTTTTCTGAGACCACAGCAGATCGACAATAAAATCCATAGAGATGTGGGTCCATGGTTCCCCAGGAACCTCCAGGGGTACCAGTTACCCCACTGGAGATCTATGGGTTCCCTTGTTATGGGCACATTCAGAACAGGCTTTGACAAAGGCAGTAACATCACGCCTGATAGTTGGCCACCACACATGTCATTTGGTGAGAGCCAGCATGTTACAATTGCCTAAATGACCAGAGGTCTTAGCATCATGAAATATCTGTAATACAGAAAGATGCAGATGCGGTGGAACAAATTGACAACCAGGGGGCTTACCTGCAGGAGAGTCTGCCTGAAATGGTGCTAGGGAATTGGACAAATCTGGTAGTAGGACCCCAACTACAAAACCAAAGGGCAAAATGGGTTCTTTCTCATCTAACCTACCCTTACATTCACCACAAGTTGTGTAGCTTTGGTGTTCTTTGCTCCCAGTTTGAGAGTAATAACGAAGTTGAAATTGGAGAAAAAGAGTTGCCCATTAAGTCTGGTGAGAACTGAGCCTTTTGGTGGATTCAATATGTTCTGGGTCCTTGTGGTCGGTGTGAACCGCAATTGGATGTAAAGAACTTTCCAGCCAATTCTGCCACTCCTCAAAGGCCAATTTTATCCCCAGCAATTCTCAATTACCTACATCATAATTTAGCTCGGCTCAGCTTGAGAACTAAGCACAAGGATGTAATCTCTCAGGAGAACCCGAGTTCAGAGGTGTCCACCTCAATGAAGAATTGATGATTAACATCTGGATGGATTAATACTGGGGCTGAAGTGAAGGTCTCTTTTAAGGTCTGGAAGGCCTTAACTGCTGAGGGAGGCCAAATTTCCTCAAAAACTCTTTTCCTGGTTAGGTCTGTTAAGGGAGCTCAATTTAGGAGAATTCCCTGCTGAAACGCCTGTAAAAATTGGCAAACCTAGGAACCTCTGTATGGCCTTCAGGGTTTTAGGTTGTTCCTTGTTGGGATCCAAACCCAGACCCTGACTGGAGACCAGGTACCCCAGGAAATGTACTTTGGAGACCTCAAATACGCATTTGGACAGCTTGGCATTGAGACTTGCTGTCGGTGTTCAACTGCTGATCAAACAAATGGGAATATCATAGAGATAGATGACCACTAATTGACCCAAAAATTCACAAAAAACATAATTTACGAAATCCTGGAAGACCACTGGGGCATTACATAAGCCACTTTTGTCACTCTGTGGAGTTTCAGCCTGTGTGAGAGCAGCTTGATATAAATGCAGCGGGACAGAAGAGTATAGTTTTAAAAAGTGCAATAGTTGGATTTGGTAAGTAACTGTTTTTGGATTGTATCTTCCTTTTATAAAATGTATTCAAATGTGTACTGATTTAAGATTTAACATTAAAGGCTGTCTTCCATTGGTCTTTTGTCTTTGCTTGGCACATACGAATGAGTATCTGAGCTCCAATGACCTGGTTGAAGAGATCTTCAATAAGGGGTAATGGTTATCTATTTTTTACTGTGATTTTGATATCTGTAATGGATGCAAGGTCTTAACCCTCCATTTTTCTCTTCGACAAAGAAGAATCCTGCTCCGATTGGTGAGGTGGAGGGACCAATAAACACCTTCTTTAAATTCTCTGAAATATATTCTTTCATCGATTACTCCTCTGGTCGAGTTAGATTGTAGATCTTACCCCTAGGGGGTATGTTACCTAGCAACAAGTCAATATGGCAATCATAAGTCCTATGAGCAGGAAGCGAATTGACCAATTTTTCAGAGACTATATCCGCCCAGTCAGCATAGGGCAGAGGTAACCTCTCAAGGGAGACATGGGTTGTCCTAAGGGCAGTACAAAAACAATGGTCAAGACTGAATGAGCTCCACCTTGTAAAATCCCCAGTTTCCCAATTCATGACAGGGTTGTGAGTTCTTAACCAAGGGAACCACAGGACTTCTGGGGTGTCAGGATAATCTAAAACCAGGAATTTTAAACTCTCAGAATGGGAGGAGCCCACAATCAATTTCACCAAAGGGGTCTTGGAGAAGACCAATCGCCCAGGATAGGTTAATTATTAACCACCAGGACATGAATGGGGTTTTCCAAGGGGATCAATGAAATACCTAGAACGGATACAAGAGACCTATCCAAAAAGTTTCCAGCTGTCTTACTATCAATAAAGGAGGTGACAGACTTTCTGAAGGACTCCAACAAGATTGTGATGGGTATTAATTTATTAGGGTGAGGGAAGGATACCTGACCGCCTAGAGGAGTTCCCTAAACTGCATCTAGGAGCGGAAGTTTCCTGCTGGTGACTTTTTATTGTGGCAGGCCATAGCAAGGTGACCTGGATTACCACAATACAAACATAGGCCCTGGGTCCGATGCGTCGGCCTGGGAGAGCCGAGTCATGCCAAGTTGCATGGGCTCCTCTGGGGCTGATACAGATGAGATGAGGCCCATGGGAGAAGACTATTGGTGGAAGTCAGTCCAGGCAGCAGTCACGGAATGGTTAGGCAAGCTAGGTCATCAACAATATACAATTAGCAAGCCACAAGCACTATAGCACCCAGCAGCACGCTATCACGGACAAAGATGGAATGGTAGGGAATAGCTTTATAGGGCTGGAGTGCTTAGGGCTTATTCGCCCCTGAATAACTTAAGGGCTGATAGCCCCATTAACAATTAGAACATTTTGCCCACTGGTAAGGTTGGGGCTCATTGGTCCTTTGAGCTAGCCTTTGGCGGTTGCACTGTCTACATTGCCACTGGCGGGCATAACATGCGCACACGCAAGCACAATTAGGGGAGAGGGGGATGTGGCCAAGGGAGGAAGTGCTCGGCGCCACACTAGGCGGCGCTGCCTGGCTGCAGGGATCCCGGCAAGACATCTGAGCCCGTGTCGCCCGAGTGGCCAACCGAGGGTGCTGCAGGACCGGACAGAAGGTGTGTGCATCGTGACAGTGATCCTCCCTATTTGAATAAGCTGAACTACAGCAGAAGGGGTTAAATATGTTGCCTCTTCCTTAGCCAATCAGATGATTAGCAAGCCAGAGTAAGGAAGTTTGTGATCTGTACTTTTAACACACCAGTTGATGTACATTGCTATGGTAAACACATTGTTGCTAGGGAAAACTGTTTTCTTTTATAAAACAGAATTACAAACAAGTAGAAGAAAGGAAAAAAAATAATAGATAGGCTTAGCACATTGATTTGCTGGGTAGGTAGGACCTGAGCCAGAGTTAGGACAGCAGCATCTCGGCTGGGGACTCACAAGGTAGAGGTTGCCGAGGAATCGTCATCTCAGCGGGCTGGTGGTGGCATTGGCATCTCATCTTGCAGGCAGTGACACCGGCATCTCAGCGGCAAAGAGGTGGGGACAGGCATCTCAGTGGGCAGACGACAGGAACCGGCATCTAAGCGGCCAGGCAGTGGGGGCCGGCATCTAAGGGAGCAGGTGGTGGGAAACAACATCTCAGCGGGCAGGTGGCATCAGCAGCGAAGGACATCTCAGTGATGGAAGTGATGTTAGGCCGGGGACAGCTCAGCGACAGAAGCGGTGTCAGCAGCGGCCTGGCATGGAATATCTCAATGATAGACTGGTGTGGGACATCTTGCGGTGACCTGGTGTGGGACATCTTGGCAGTGACCTCAGCATCTAGTAAACAGCGGTGGGTGTTCGGGACCGGCACCTCAGGGTGCGGCACTTCGGCGGCAGGGGGGAATAGGAAGCAAGCTGCAGTGTTGAGGGGGCTAGGTGAGTATAAAAGCATGCCCCGTATGCCAAACACTTAAGCCTAGCCCCCGGCAAGCTGCCCCACCTCACTAGTCCCTCCAGGGACTAAGGGAAATGAATCACTTAATTGGTTAAACCAATCAATCAATCTTCTCTTCATTTTATTAAACCCCTTATTTGCCCCTAGAAAGGGCATTTTGATGTCAGGTTATATTCCTAGTCCTGTGGCTGGCCTAGCTACCCTATATACTTTCCCCCAAAAGTTGTAACCTTGCGGCAAAGCCATCAGGCGTGCCATGTATCACCGCTCACAGTGCAACATCCAAAACAGCTTGCTAAAGTTTCTCTTGCCATTTTGGCTACCGGTGTTGGAACCAACTGGTCAAGACTTTAACATTTGCTTCCTATACAGAGCTGTTTATGGAAAAATGCCCCACATATCCCCAACTCTAAAAGAAATTCTTTCCCCCAAATCCTTCACCTAAACAAAGTGATACCACCCCCCCCCCCTGTGTCTTCATACAGCATTTCTCAGAAATAATATATTCTGTATCTCCCCACTGATGGCCCATATTCAAGCCAACATAATGAAGGATTTGAATGGCCCTAAATGTTTCCTCTACAGGCAATGGAAGTTGGTCCCTCAGATAAGCCAGAGAAATAAAGTTCAGTCACTGCTGCTGCTGAAAATATCCAATCCTGTGCATTTCCCTACTCGCCCACCACTTCCAGTCCCACCATTCCTGGTTAAAATTGGGATTCCTGAAAATTGGTGTCAGTAGGGAGCCCCCCTCTTAACCTTGACTAAACCCTCAAAGCTTCCAACAGGTTGGGGCAGTATATTTTATCTCTGTTTAGGGATCCATAGCATTGCCTCCAGCAAGACCGAGGAGCACTCCTCCTCCTCCATTATATCCCAATATGGTTTCTCAACCATTTTATGTAGAGCTGCCAGCTGAGAAATTCTGGTCCCATAGTAATTATAATTCAGACGGTGAGGGCCCCCCCCCATTGTTTCCTTGGAGCCAAAAGGGAGGCTTTGTTAAACCTGTGAAGGGTAACGATTGGTACATCTGTACTTCTTAGCACCACTTGCATAACACGTCTTGGGGCTTTGATAACGCTACTTATTTGTTGGAACCCTTTGCATTATACTTTTTGGGGCTTTGATAAAACTACTTACTTGTTGGCACATCTTGAATTATACTTTTTGTTGGCACACCTTGCATTATACTTTTATACCTTGATAAAACTGCTCACCTCTGGCCATCATCTGCATTGAAAATACTGTCTTCAATGTGATAAGCTTATCTGTATATTTTTTCTATTTGTTTGCAACTCTGTGTTAGAAAAGAAAACAGTTTTCGCTCACAGCCACGTGTTTACCTTAGCAGTCTAGATCAAGACTTCCTCACCATGGCTTGCTAATAATATAGCTGAGGCAGATATGACATATATAACCTCTTCTGCTCTAATTCAACTTCTTCAAATAGAGGGGATCACAGTCTTGTGTTCCATTAGCTATAGGGTTACTAGAAGCATTCTCACCTATAGAGGTCATTACTGCATAGGATGAATTCTGGGTCACTTTTCCGGGCTTTAGGTTGTGGCAGCACTTCTGGGCAATGTGTGGTCTTTCGCCCAGACAGATGAGTTTCAGCACTACATGCTGCCGTTTCCCCATGGCTTGACTCGAATGGTGTTGCAGGCACTGTGCTAACTGGATGAGAAGTAGGGGGAGGAGGAGGCAGAGTAGGAGGCAACAGGAGGCAACAAGGGATGTCCTGCAATCCTGGGTGGTAAGAGTATATGCGCCAAGGAAAAACATGAGAATTGTGATAACTGTGGGACATTCATAGCAATTTGTGACAGTGTTCACACCCTTCACATATATAATAATATTTCCTATTGATCATCACAAGTAAAGTGTATATATATATATATATATATATTTTTTTTTTTTATGACCCTCTTCCCCCCAACCACTACATAACATCTCAGTTTATCAAACATATGTGACCATAATCCATAATTTAAAACCGTGCACTTAACTTACACATGTACAAATCCCTGATGTAACCCCAATTGTAAATTGCACTACAATAGGCCTATAAATAATCTTCCATGTACATTCAGGTGCTTATTTTCTCTTTTATCAGCCCCCCTCCATTTTTGGTCTTGCAATTCTGCTCCCACAACCCCCCTGCTCCTAACCCCACCATAGACACTAGACCTTCAGCCAAGACAATTCAGCCCATGTTCTTCCCATGCAATGCTACAGCTTAAAGAGAACTAACCACCTACACTACTGGCCCTTAAGTTTAAAGGACAGCAGGGCCAGTTAATCAAGTTACCCAGGTAAGCCCCGCTGTGTCAACACCCATAACACGCTTACCTCTCTATCTCACATCCCCATACCTTGTCTCACCGCTGTTGAGGTGTGCTCCTGTGTCCAGTCATTTATTCAGGCTGGGGGTGGAAGCATGCCACAGAATGCAGGGAGGCCGGGGATATGGAGCTATATGCAATCTATTAATATTTACATGATTAGACGAGGGCCCACCAGTGGGCATCCTATCTCGGGGACAAGGATAGTAACAATCCCTTCTTTTGGTCCCATTTAATCATAAGAATCTGCCCCTAGAAAACTAAAGCATTAACATAATCACTTTAAAGAGGAGCAACATCCCTAATAAGTCTATAATACTCTAGGGGAATTGATCTGCCTCTTTTAAATTGTATTTATTTATTTTTTGATTTCAACAATATTTTTATTGAAAATATGGATATATTACATCCGAAAACAGCTTACATTACAATTTGTAATTCAAATAGAAAAAACACATCCAGTTGAAGACATACTTGTACAGAGCAGAACACAATTAAGTTCTTATACAAAGCATTCACCGCAATTCATAATCAGCAGCTAAAAAGGTTTTAAACGGGGCCAGAAACGCGGATAAGAAGAATAACAAAGGATAGAAAGAAAAAGGGGAGGGGGAGAGGGGTGGGTGTCCATACTTCGACCAACTTAAAAAGGACATCACATGAAGCTAGGTTACATCAAAGGTGTTACACCAATAGATGACGACCAAAGTCTTTAGGCTGGAAATGGGTGATCCAACCTTCCCAGGTAGCGAGGAAGGGGGTGAGGTCACCTTGCATTGAGGCAGCCATCTTCTCAAAGAGCATCACCTCGTTTATGCGAGGTATGAGGCTTCCGCTGGAAATGGACCTACTCTTCCATGATTGAGCAATAATCATTTTAGCGGCTGTTAGGATATGCCTCACAAGCTCAAAATGTGTTTTGGAGCAGTCAGGAGGTCTTAGATTAAGGAGGGCTAATTGAGGTGAGAGGGGCAGACGCAGACCTGTTGCCTTAAATATAAGATAAAAAACCTTGGCCCAGAACTGGTTAACTAGCCTACACTCCCACCAAATATAAAGGTAGGTTCCATGCTTACCACAGTTTCTAAAGCATTCCGGAGAGTAAGAAGGGCAGAACCTGTGAATTCTCTCTGGAACCAGATAACAGTGAAGGAGAACTTTGGTATTAACCTCCTGGGCGCCTGTGTGGAGGAATTTAGTAAATGAGTTTCTCCATACTGCTTTCCAGTCCTATTCCAGAAGGTTTATACCAAGATCATTCGCCCATCTAGTGGTGTAGGCCGGAAGGGATTTCCCCTCTGCCTCACCCATTAGCTTGTATAGCGTGGATACCGTCCCCTTTCCAAGAGGCTGTGTCCCACAAATAGATTCAAAGGGCGAGGATGGACTTGGTACTGACCCCAGCCCAGTCTTAGTACCTATATAATGTGTAATTTGCAGGAAGCGGAGATATTCTTTACTTGGTATGTCCGTAAGGTACTGGAGCTCGGAAAAGGTTATCATACCCCTATGTGTTAAAAAATCTTTGAACTTCTCCAAGTTGTGTGCCCTCCACCAGGTGAAGGCGGACGGCTCCTGGAAAGCTGGGAGAAATTCGGGATTGCCAAATATAGAGAGCAAGGGGTTTTGAGGGGAGGAGAGGTTCCCTTTCAATCTATTTGTCTTCCACATCCTGAGGGAGTGATTCAAAACTGGGTTGTCAATGTCTTTGTAAGCCAACGGAGGCAGCCATAGCAAGTTCTCAATCTCTAACGGAGAGCAGCTAGTCTGTTCAATGTCTACCCACAATGGCCTATCCATTCCAGCGTGGACGGCAGACAATTGAGCAATCTGGCAGGCAGAGTAATAACGTGCTAAATTGGGAACCCCAAGACCCCCCTGTTGCTTAGGTCTGTATAATGTCCCCCGATTAACCCGGGGTCTTTGCTTCCCCCAGATAAAGGATTGTAAAGACGCTTGGAGACCTTTAATAAAGGAAGCCGGGATTGGAATTGGAAGGACTCGAAAAAAGTAAAGCATTTTAGGAAGCCACGTCATCTTTACAGCCGTTATCCTACCTAGCCATGACAGGTAGGGATGAGCGAATCGATCCGGACGAACCCGGATTCGATCCGAATTTCAGGAAAAATTCGATTCGGATCGAATCCGAATTTCCCCGCGATTCGATCACTCGAAGTTTTCCTTTAACATCCATTCATTTACATTTACAGGCATTCTAAGATGGCGGACGGGACATGTCTGGACATGTATCCCGCGCCAGTGCAAGCTGGGGCAGTCACATGCAGCCTATCAGCAGCCAGCAAGCCCGGTGACGTCACACAGCGGTATTTAACGGCGGCCATCTTGCTTTTCCTCATTTCTCTATTGCATTCGTGAGAGACAGAACGCTGTGTAGCTGAGGCAGTTAGACAGGCAGGGACAGACAGGGACAGGCTGGAGACAGGCAGGAGACAGACAGGAGACAGACAGAAAGCCAGGGAAAGGTAGGAAAAACGGAGGCTGTCACAGGGAGATTTTTTTTTTTTTTCATCCAGCCTGAGTGTTACTAGCTGGCTGACAGGCTTTGTTAGCGTTTTCAGGCTGCTTATAGTAACTAACTGTGCATATATACTGAACTGATCTTAAGTCTGCTGTGAGGCATCCCATTCTGTGACTAAAGCAGCCTCTGTTTAAGACCATATAAGCATTTGCTCTTATCATATTTGAAATTAGGCCTGATAAAGACACTTTTGCTGGGCATAGCACTACTGGACCCTGCCATGGCATCCCATTCTGTGACTAAAGCAGCCTCTGTTTAAGACCATATAAGCATTTGCTCTTATCATATTTGAAATTAGGCCTGATAAAGACACTTTTGCTGGGCATAGCACTACTGGACCCTGCCATGGCATCCCATTCTGTGACTAAAGCAGCCTCTGTTTAAGACCATATAAGCATTTGCTCTTATCATATTTGAAATTAGGCCTGATAAAGACACTTTTGCTGGGCATAGCACTACTGGACCCTGCCATGGCATCCCATTCTGTGACTAAAGCAGCCTCTGTTTAAGACCATATAAGCATTTGCTCTTATCATATTTGAAATTAGCCTGATAAAGACACTTTTGCTGGGCATAGCACTACTTGTCCCTGCCATGGCATCCCATTCTGTGACTAAAGCAGCCTCTGTTTAAGACCATATAAGCATTTGCTCTTATCATATTTGAAATTAGCCTGATAAAGACACTTTTGCTGGGCATAGCACAACTTGTCCCTGCCATGGCATCCCATTCTGTGACTACAGCAGCCTCTGTTTAAGACCGTATAACCATTTTCACTTATCATATTTGAAATTAGGCCTGATAAAGACACTTTTGCTGGGCAAAGCACTACTGGACCCTGCCAGGGCATCCCATTCTGTGACTACAGCAGCCTCTGTTTAAGACCGTATAACCATTTTCACTTATCATATTTGAAATTAGGCCTGATAAAGACACTTTTGCTGGGCAAAGCACTACTCGACCCTGCCAGGTCCATTCCTGTTGGGGCATCCCATTCTGTGACTAAAGCAGCCTCTGTTTAAGACCATATAAGCATTTGCTCTTATCATATTTGAAATTAGCCTGATAAAGACACTTTTGCTGGGCATAGCACTACTTGTCCCTGCCATGGCATCCCATTCTGTGACTACAGCAGCCTCTGTTTAAGACCGTATAACCATTTTCACTTATCATATTTGAAATTAGGCCTGATAAAGACACTTTTGCTGGGCAAAGCACTACTGGACCCTGCCAGGTCCATTCCTGTTGGGGCATCCCATTCTGTGACTAAAGCAGCCTCTGTTTAAGACCATATAAGCATTTGCTCTTATCATATTTGAAATTAGGCCTGATAAAGACACTTTTGCTGGGCAAAGCACTACTGGACCCTGCCAGGTCCATTCCTGTTGGGGCATCCCATTCTGTCACTAAAGCAGCCTCTGTTTAAGACCTTATAAGCATTTGCTCTTATCATATTTGAAATTAGGCCTGATAAAGACACTTTTGCTGGGCAAAGCACTACTGGACCCTGCCAGGTCCATTCCTGTTGGGGCATCCCATTCTGTGACTACAGCAGCCTCTGTTTAAGACCATATAAGCATTTGCTCTTATCATATTTGAAATTAGGCCTGATAAAGACACTTTTGCTGGGCAAAGCACTACTGGACCCTGCCAGGTCCATTCCTGTTGGGGCATCCCATTCTGTGACTAAAGCAGCCTCTGTTTAAGACCATATAAGCATTTGCTCTTATCATATTTGAAATTAGGCCTGATAAAGACACTTTTGCTGGGCATAGCACTACTTGTCCCTGCCAGGTGTACTTACTGCTGGTTTTTAGGGCATCCCATTCTGTGACTACACCAGCCTCTATTTAAGAACCTAACCATTTGCACCTATTCTAATTGAAATTAGGCATGATAAAGACACTTTTGCTGTGCATAGTCTTACTGCTGCCTGCCAGGTGTTCTCTGGTTTTTGGGACATCCCATTCTGTAACATACCATTAGCCTCTGCATTAACTGTAAGCTGCACAGTTATTTAAAGAAATTTGCCCTGTATGAGCCTGCTAACACACTGCTGCTGTGTGCATATATACTGATCTCAAGTCTGCTTGGGGCATCCCATTCTGTAACATACCATTAGCCTCTGCATTAACTGTAAGCTGCACAGTTATTTAAAGAAATTTGCCCTGTATGAGCCTGCTAACACACTGCTGCTGTGTGCATATATACTGATCTCAAGTCTGCTTGGGGCATCCCATTCTGTAACATACCATTAGCCTCTGCATTAACTGTAAGCTGCACAGTTATTTAAAGAAATTTGCCCTGTATGAGCCTGCTAACACACTGCTGCTGTGTGCGTATATACTGATCTCAAGTCTGCTTGGGGCATCCCATTCTGTAACATAACATAACCTACCTACCATACTAAGCAGCTCTCTTATTTAAACTAAGCAGGCCTCTTGGAGGCTGATTGTCCACTGTTGGGTGTGCATTTATATTCGGTTTCATATACAGTGGGGTATCCCAATTTGTAAGATAACCTACCCCAACCATGTAAACTAAATAGGCCTGTTGCAGCCTGAGTTTTTCTGCTTGCGTATGGCCTGCATTACAATCTGTCTCTTTCAATGACACTGCTGCCTGGGGTATCCCAATTTGTAAGATAACCTACCCCAACCATGTAAACTAAAGGTTATGTCCTTCCAGAAGGAAAACTTATGCCGAACACTATTTTTGTTAGGGGCATTGACCTTTGGATTGATCGGCATGAAATTAAGGTTTTTTTTTCAAAGTATGGCGCTGTAAAGAAGGTCAAAATTATGTCTCATACTTGGATTATTGTTACTTTTTGTTCAGCTTGAAATATACCAGGCCACATGGGCATCCCAAGGCACATGCTATTTTAACCCTATCTGGTATACAACATAAGCGTTGATCAGGCTACTTCAGTTTGCACTTGTTTTTGACTGCTTTTAATAAACCAGGCCGCAGGGCACCCCAAAGCTGCACCTTACACCCTATCTGGTATACAACATAAGCGTTGATCAGCATCAGCTTCATTAAGCTACTTCAGTTTGCACTTCCTTTTTGACTGCTTTCATTTAACCAGGCCGCAGGGCACCCCAAAGCTGCACCTTGCACCCTACCTGTTTATACTAAATAAGCATCTACAGCCTCAGCTTTATTAAGTTATTGCATTTTGAATTGGTTTTGGACTGCTTTAAATACACCAGGCCGCAGGGCATCCCAAACCTGCATGTTGCACCCCATCTGTTATACTAAATAAGCGTTGATCAGCATCAGTTTTATTAAGCTATTGCATTTTGCATTGGTTTTTGTACTGCTGCCAAAACACTAGCCCATATGGGCATCCCAAACCAGCACGTCACCCTATCTGTTATACAAAATAAGCTTCTACAGGCCCTTTTTTTATTTATTTATTTTTATTTATATAGAGCTGTAATAGCTTATATTAATTTGTGAGGTAAATTTGCCATTTTGCAGCATAATATAGAGCAGCCCCTGTGTAAATCTGAGGGGCAATAGCTTATATAGTGAGGTAAATTTGCCATTTTGCTTCGTTATATAGAGCAGCCCCTGTGTAAATCTGAGGGGCAATAGTTTATATTATGAGGTAAATTCATGGTTTTGCACCATTATATGGAGCAGGCCCTGTGTAAATCTGAGGGGCAATAGCTTATATTGTGAGATAAATTTGCCATTTTGCTTCATTATATAGAGCAGCCCAGTTGCCATCGAAATCAACTACTGTCCGGCCAGTACAGCTTTTCCAGGGCAAACTCTGCTAGTTGCGGACATAAGTCAAGTTTGGCTTCCCAGCAAATCCAGTGGATCCTGAAGGTGTGTTGGCATGGTCATGTCAAGGTATGACATGACCTGCTGTTTGAGGTCCAGCTCCAGGTCTTCCTGCTGCTCATGAGTAGACTCACTATGCGGGTGTAGAAAGCTACTCACTAGCGACTGAAGACTGAGGCTGCTGCTGATGGAGCTGCTGCTGCTGCTGCTCCTTCCACCCCCCCAGCAGCCATGGCAGTGGAAGGTGATCGCAGAGGTCCCCCCGAGTCAGACCTGCGGGAGTATGGGCCATGGCACAGATAGACATCGCCCAACTGACTACGTGGGATGTCTCTGTAGTAGGTCAGTTTTTCCTCCCTCTCAGTGGGCGTAAAAAATGCCCCCATTTTGTGCCGGAAGCGAGGGTCCAATAAGTTGGAGAGCCAGAAGTCTTCCCGCTGACAAATGGAGACAATTCTGCGCTCACTAGTACGCAAGCATGTGAGCATGCATCGTGCCATTTGTGCAAGTGACTCGGAGGGACTACCTGTCTCCATCTCCACTGTAAACTGCCACGGTGTGTCTGGGTCCTCTGTCTCGCCTTCCTCACAACCCTCTAGCTCCTGTGGCTGCACCTCCTCTCCTGTCAGATGACTAGATAAAATGGTCATTTTGTGAAACCTAAACTGTGGTTTGCTGTGCCCCACCCCCTCCTCCTCCTCCACTTCAGCCCCCACAGGCTTCATGTGGCTGTGAAATGTATGTGCCATGTCTCCAGTGCCCTGACCAGCCATGCTTTCCAACATGTGTTGTAGTACATGAAGCAGTGGAATCTCATCGTTCATCTCATAGTCCTGGCAACTGACTAATAATGTAGCTTCCTCAAAGGGCCTGAGCAAACGGTCGGTGTCACGTATGAGCTGCCAATGGTTTACATTGAATTTACACAGGGGTGTCCCCCTATCCGTTTGGATCATCCAGAAATCCGTGATGGCTTTTCTCTGTTCCTATAGTGCAGTGGTCCTCAACCCTGTCCTCAAGGCCCACCAACATGTCATGTTTTTTGGATCTCCAAATAGCCAGCTCTATTGCTCTGCAGCTGCACTAATTACTCCACCTGAGCATCTTTGTGGAGATCTGCAAAGCCTGGCCTGTTGGTGGGCCTTGAGGACAGGGTTGGGGACCACTGCTATAGTGGATCCTGCATATGGAGGGTGGAATTCCAACGGGTGGAAACATCGCAAATCAGACTATGGTGGGGTACACCGTTGTGACGCTGAGGCTCAATAAGGTTGTGCTTGGTGGTGTAGGAGTGCCAGAAGTGCATGCTAACTTTCTTTCCTGTTGTTCGGATGTCTTTCAGATGGGGGCAAGACTTCAAAACTAGACTGAACACGTGTGCCATGTCAGGACGCATGACTCTGGCTTCCTTGTCGCAGCGCAAACAAGATGTTCTTCCAAGTGTCAGTCACCATGGGTCCAAATTTGCAGTTTTCGTGGATTAAGCAATGCTTTCATGGATTGAGTTCTCATTTTTAGTAGTTCCTCCCATGTGTGACTCTGATGGTCAAGGAAACCATGTGAAGAACAGCGTGAAACCACAATCACCAAGGGGGCCTAAAAGGATATATATTGTCCACCATGAGTCTATAGTTACAGCTCCAGGCGTAGACAACACTGTGCACTTTGGTACACACTGACAGGCTAAAGGACTGGCCCACCTTCTGTTCAACAACCATGCCATGTGACTCTCCACCTCGGCTCGGCACAAGCCATCAGTTCTCTGAAAGGTCCACCACTGGGTAATACAGCAGGCTGGACTTATGGTGTCGCTGTCTGAGAGGAGAAATCCCTCAGACATCAAGATTAAAAATTCCAAGAATTTTTGAGGGCTAATTATTCAGAGGCAATGATACCTAGTTGTTTCTGATTTAATTACAAGGTGGAAACACACCCTCAAACAAAACTTCACTTTCGCAATACTATTGCATTTGTCTATTCATAATTTTATGTATATACACTAACTAACCTACTTTTTCTCCACAGGATGCTGCATGGAACACTGCCACATCGCTGAGTAGCTGATTTTTCCTACCAACAGTCCGCAATAATTCGCTGCTGCTGCCGCCGCCACCGCCGCAGACTCCAGGGACCCTCTTCCACTACCTCGGCTTGCAACACCTCCTCCCACGACACTCTCCTCATCACTAATTGCCGGATAGTGGAAGAAGAGGCGAGTGTCTCCTCCACTTCTTGGCTGGGCAGTAGCTGCTGAATTTTATGATTATCAGATCTTGGATATCAGATCAATGGATAGTGGAGCTGAACCCAAAGCATAACAGACAGACAGTTGACTGGGGGTGTCAGATGCCACTTGTGATGCAGTGGACTGCTTTTGCAGCACTTCGAGACAAAGTTGCTTCATTGGCTGACACAATGACTGGTAAAGCTGTGGAACATATGGTTGAAAAGCAAGAATAACCATTTGTTTTTATATGAAAAAGACCCTGGTTTATACAGACTTTTTTTTTCCAGAGACTGCCCTGCGTGGAAATGAATGGCGCATGGATCAGCCAAGCTTTCCTCCCAACAATGCCTGATGTATTCCAGTAGATTGATGACGGGGCCAGACCAAGAAAGATGGATCGTGCAAAACAGATTTAAGGCGCTGCTCTCCAGTTACAGACATTCCTCCGCATCGGACCACAAGTAAGTATTGATAAAAAATCCTTTACGTTACTCTTACTTTTTATTAATATTCTTCGCATAAGACGGATCAGACATGATTCCAGATTAAAAATTCCAAGAATTTTTGAGGGCTAATTAGTCAGAGGCAATGATACCTTCTTGTTTCTGATTTAATTAAAAGGTGGAAACACACCCTCAAACAAAACTTCACTTTGGCAAACTTTTGCATTTGTTTATTCATAATTTTATGTAGATATTACTAACTAAGCTACTTTTTCTCCACATGACTCTCCACAGGGTGTGATTCATCCAATTTTTGGGCTCCTGAAGCCAACCCCAGGGTCTGTTTAAAGTAATGTTTGGGCTCCTGCTGCTGCTGCCAACTCCAGGGTGTGATTCATCCAATATTTGGGCTCCTGAAGCTAACCCCAGGGTCTCTTTAAAGTAATATTTGGGCTCCTGCTGCTGCTACTGCCAACTTCTGCCAACTCCAGGGTGTGATTCATCCAATTTTTGGGCTCCTGAAGCCAACCCCAGGGTCTCTTTAAAGTAATGTTTGGGCTCCTGCTGCTGCCAACTCCAGGGTGTGATTCATCCAATTTTTGGGCTCCTGAAGCCAACCCCAGGGTCTCTTTAAAGTAATGTTTGGGCTCCTGCTGCTGCCAACTCCAGGGTGTGATTCATCCAATTTTTGGGCTCCTGAGGCCAACCCCAGGGTCTCTTTAAAGTAATATTTGGGCTCCTGCTGCTGCTGCCAACTCCAGGGTGTGATTCATCCAATTTTTGGGCTACTGAAGCCAACTCCAGTGTCTCTTTAAAGTAATATTTGGGCTCCTGCTGCTGCTGCTGCCAACTCCAGGGTGTGATTCATCCAATTTTTGGGCTCCTGAAGCCAACCCCAGTGTCTCTTTAAAGTAATATTTGGGCTCCTGCTGCTGCTGCTGCCAACTCCAGGGTGTGATTCATCCAATTTTTGGGCTCCTGAGGCCAACCCCAGGGTCTGTTTAAAGTAATGTTTGGGCTCCTGCTGCTGCTTGCAACTCCAGGGTGTGATTCATCCAATTTTTGGGCTCCTGAGGCCAAGCCCAGGGTCTGTTTAAAGTAATGTTTGGGCTCCTGCTGCTGCTGCTGCCAACTCCAGGGTGTGATTCATCCAATTTTTGGGCTCCTGAGGCCAACCCCAGGGTCTCTTTAAAGTAATGTTTGGGCTCCTGCTGCTGCCAACTCCAGGGTGTGATTCATCCAATTTTTGGGCTCCTGAGGCCAACCCCAGGGTCTCTTTAAAGTAATATTTGGGCTCCTGCTGCTGCTGCCAACTCCAGGGTGTGATTCATCCAATTTTTGGGCTCCTGAAGCCAACCCCAGGGTCTCTTTAAAGTAATATTTGGGCTCCTGCTGCTGCCAACTCCAGGGTGTGATTCATCCAATTTTTGGGCTCCTGCTGCTGCTGCTGCTGCCAACTCCAGGGTGTGATTCATCCAATTTTTGGGCTCCTGAAGCCAACTCCAGTGTCTCTTTAAAGCAATGTTTGGGCTCCTGCCCCTCATAGTGATGCCACTTCAACTCTCTTGAATTCAATTGTGCCGCTCTGCGATTCTATTAGCGATGCCTCTGATCTGCATGTGATATTTCTTCAAAGTATTATTTAACTAACCCAGCACGCATCCTGTGCGTGTTACAGCAAGGCAGAATGGTTTACAACCCTATTGAGGCTCTAGGAGGCTCAGAAATAGCCGTTTTTAATAGCGATTCGTCGCGAATTTATTCGGGTCGAAACGATTTTTGTCGGAAAATTCGGCGAATCAGTCGAATCGAATTTTTCAAAAGTTCGCTCATCTCTAATGACAGGTGTAATCTGGCCCAGGTGGATAATAGAGCACGTAGATCTTTAGCCATGGCGGGGTAGTTGGCGGCATAAAGGGAATCGTAGTTAGCTGTTAGTCGGACACCCAGATAATTAATGTGGTGCTCTTGCCAAGAGAAGCCAAAGGAAGTTTTGAGCGTGGTCAATATACTCTCAGGAAGAGAGATATTGAGCGCTCGAGACTTTGAGGCATTAATTTGCAGGCCGGATATTTTGGAAAAGTCGTCTAAGGTGTGGAGAAGGTTCGGGAGGGATGTGATTGGGTCAGATACAAGCATTAAAATATCATCTGCAAATAGAGAAATCTTGTGGTCATAGGCTCCTATCTTTATCCCATTAAAGGAGCAGTATCGCGAATTTTTCTTGGTGACTTATATTTAAATGGTACTTGGAATGTAGGTAGGTGTTGGAGTAAGAATTACAAATGTAGAAAAAAATGATGTGTGTGTTGAACAGCTGGAGTCTAATAGCTCATGTTTATGTCTTGTCAGTGTCGACAGCCGACACTCTGGCCTGTTCCACCCTGAGGAGAGGGGGAAACAATGTATCAAAGTCTCAGCTGTTCAGTGCTGGCAGCCGTCCAGCATAAGATAACAACATTGCAACATTGCCTGGCCAGAACTTATATATCTAAAACAGAGAGAAAAGCTCTAGAAGTCATTTAGCTGATTTTGACAGTTTTCCCTTCATGTTGGCTCTGCTGCAGAATCTTTCAGTTTACCATTTTCTCTTTCATATTCTTATTTTTCTTTTTTCCATATGATCTTTCTTTCAGCTTTGTGTGTTTTGAGCAAAGCCCAACCCAGGATTTTCACTATCTGGAGTTTTGTTTTGTGCCCCTAGGGGCATCCCGACTTGGGATGCCCTGATATGTGAAATCCTCAAGTTCGCCTGTAAAAACGTACCTTTCCCTGTCCCACAGCACATGCGCGGGCTCTCATCAAATCAGCGCTGTTTGCACACAGATGGGGAGCCTGAGCAGTAACCTCCCTGGCCGCCCGGCCTGTCTAAATGACTATCTGCGTGAGCGCCAGAAAAATGGGGGGATCTGTGGTTATCCAGGGGTCGTTTCACACAGTGGGCATCCTGATTTAGAATGGGGTTTTGTTCCACTTTAATACCTTTAGATTTTCCTGCACAGTTATTCAAAGAAGAATTTCAGTCATTTTCAGTCAGTTTAGTTTATTTTGTATAGATTTTACACATTTGAGTCACCTGGTCTCATAACAAAAGCAGCACCTCACACGCACACAGCCGTTACCACTGATTACACACACACAGCCTCTGAGGTAAAGTGTTGCTAGGAGACCAGTGGGCTAAATGAAGCAGCTCACTAAATACAAGCCAGCAGATCCCCCTAGTCAGCAAATGGACTGAGCCATTTTAATTATACAATTTAAAAGAGAGGCATATATTTTTTTCTTTTTCTATCGCCAGATTATTCATACACAGGTTATAAGCTATTGTGTGGCTATTTAATTATTTATCTTTTTTAATGCAAATTTCGCGATACTGCTCCTTTAATATTGATGTTAGTCTGAAGTAGCTTGGAGAGGGGCTCTATGGCAAGGGCAAATAGTAGAGGGGAAAGGGGGCAACCTTGTCTGGTGCCTCTGCTAAGAGTAAACCGGTTGGAAGAATATCCTGAATATCTGATAAATGCTCCCGGGTTGGAATATAACGAGGCTATCCATGCAGTAAAGGAGGGACCAAGACCCCACTTCTTCAGAATAAACTGGAGGTAGTCCCATGCAACGGTATCAAATGCTTTACGGACATCCAAGGTTAATAACATGGCTTGGCGTCCCTCCTTCCTAGCATGGTGGATCAGGTTGATAACCCTACGAATATTATCCCCCACCTGATGCTGGGGAATGAATCCTGCTTGCTCTTTGGAGATTAGAGAACCTATAAACTTATTGAGTCTTGTCGCCAGGACTTTAGCAAGGAGCTTAACATCAATGTTTAAAAGAGAAATGGGTCTATGATTGGACCAAAGGGTGGAATCAACATTGGGTTTGGGTATCATACAGACAGCCGCAGTGAGTGCGTCTGTACTCCATGAGTCACCTCCACTAAGGGAGTTGAACATACGAACCAAGCGTGGGGAAAGTATCTGGGAGAATTTTTTATAATAAAGGGCTGTGAAACCATCTGGGCCCGGCTGTTTCCCTATCTTTAAAGAGTTAATGGCTTCCTGGACCTCAGAAAGCTGAACCGGCTTCTCTAGTGAGGTCCTGGCCTCCTCAGGAAGGGAGGGTAATTGTAGTTGACCTATCAGCTTTTCAGCAAGGCGCTCTATAAAGGTCCTCAAGATGTTTACTGAACGTCGCCACCACCTTCGCTGGATTTCTTGAAAGTGAACCATCCAGGGTCTTAATGCGTAATGGTTTAACCCTCTGTGTGACACCTTTAAGCCTTCTGGCCAGAGGGGTGTTCGGTTTATTACTGAGACGATACCATTTAAACCTGGATCTGTTTATTTGACGCTCGGCCTCATTAGAGAGGCACATATTGAGCCGGTCACCAGCCTGATTGAAAGCAATCCTATTGCGCCTAGTTGGATGGGTCTTATAATCAGAAGAGGCTAAGTGGTATGCATCGAGTAATGTATTGAGTTGCTTCTTATACACAGCCTTTCGTCGGGCTGATCTTGGATAAAATGACCTCGGATTACGGCTTTATGGGCTTCCCAAAGCAGGGTGTCAGAACTTACTGACCCTGTGTTATCCAAGTAGAAGTCCTCAATCACCTTTTGCATGCGCTCAAGGAAGATCTCGTCAGATAACACGGGGTCATAGAGTTTCCAAGATTTTTGTGGGGATCTTTGAGTTAAAGAGGACATTTCCACTAAGACTAAGTCGTGGTCAGACCAGACAATTGGTACTATAGAAGAGTGGGTCAGGTGTGGCAGGGAGGAAAGCTGCAAGAAAATGTGGTTGATTCTAGTAAAGACCCTGTGTGGACAGGAATAATGAGTATAGTCTCTCCTTGTAGGGTGAAGTTCCCTCCATGCATCAGCTAAATGATAGTGATTTAAAAGAGAGCAAAACGCCTTTCCTGAGGAGCCATCTCTAACCGCATCGGAGGGGCGATCAACCGCTTGTCGATCCAAAGTTGGATGCAAGATTTGGTTCGAGTCTCCGGCTACTATTAAGAGCCCCTTTACTAGGGGATCCAGGATCTTTAAGAACTCTTCAAAAAAGGCGCCCTGATTCTGATTTGGGGCATAATACGTGGCAATCGTAATTGGTTGATCTTGGACAGCACCCACAATTATAAGGAAACGACCTTGAGGGTCTCTTATTGTCTGCTCCGAAGAGAAAGGGAGAGATCGCTTAAAAGCGATGAGAACCCCTCTTTTCTTGGTATCAGCAGAGGCTGTAAAAAAGAGGGGGTAATCTGTACTGAGGAATTTGGGAATATTTTTCTTGGTAAAATGGGTCTCCTGGAAGCAGACAATATCAGCATGGAGAGCCCTCATCTGACGGAAGGCCTTGATTCTTTTTTGGGGAGCGTTCAGACCTTGTACGTTAAGCGAAACCACTTTAACTGCCATTTTTAAGTTGTTCAGTGACTGTAACTCTATAGAAGATGGACACCCAGAAAATGGAAGAGGGGGAAGCAAAGAAAATGAACAGAGAGGTAGAACTTGGAAAAAACATATTAACACGAACCCAAGGGAGGAAATAGTATCTCCCAAATTGAAATTAAAGTTTCCCACCGGGGCTGAGGAAAGCTACGCCCCAATGGGGAAGGCTATCACAACAAGGGACCTCGAGTGGGAGGTCTCAGTCAAAACTGATGAAGTGGCTGACCCACAAGAGGGGGTCAGTATCAAGAGCTTCCCAACTCGGCGGTAAGCAACGGGTTGGGAAGCTTGGAGTGCGCAAGTCTTAAAACCTGGGCCACCGGCCCGCAATACAATTAGCAAACCGTTAAACAGCAACAAGTAATACATTCAGGTAACATTCTATGGAATAAGGGTAAGAGTGCTCATCTTAATATAAAAATCAAACTTCAAAAAACCTTTTTGATTATGAGCCAAGGGAATTATTTATAAAGGGAGGGTGCACAAGTAAAATAAGTGCCTGGTGAAACATGAAACCTCGGTTACCGTTCAAGCAGCACTAAATGGGAACTGTGGAATAAACATCTCGTGTAATCGCCACAGGATCAAGGTAGAGGGTAAGATCCCTAGTATAACACACAGGGAATCTTACTCATCACCCCTCACCAGAAGCTAGCCGACCGAACTTTTGGGACAGTGCAGTCACTGACTTGCTTGTAGATGGAGTACTCCTCCTTGGACCGCGTTTATCTTTAGGCGCTGGTGAGAAGGAGAGTGCTCTTTTCTTTTGCGGAGGGGGGGTTGGCACTACGGCTTGAGCTTAGAGACTAGAATTAGTACTAGAGTTAGGACTGCACCTCACAGGGGCACCTTGGCGCTGGTGGTGCAGCTTAAGCATACTTCTGCAGATGTGACCGAGCCCCCTGTTTTTAACCTAGTTTAGAGACAGATTGTAGGCTGGTCAGCAAGCTAACTGGTTTGAGTGCTGTGGCCCCTTTAAGACTTTTGTATTCTAATTGCCCTGCTAATGTGCACCTCCCTGGTTAGTTATAAAATGGTCTGAGCGGCTGCCACCCCCCTTTGTTTCTTTTGAATTTGTGCAAGCACATGGTGTGTGGGGTCTAGGCTGTATTGCAAGGTCTTTGACCCTTCCACCCCATGGCTTGCACTTGAGGTTTAGGGCAACCTCAGGTAAGCCTGCTCCCAATTTATCTATTGCATTGTATGTCCCAAATGGGGCTCTTAGAGACTAGAATTAGTACTAGAGTTAGGACTGCACCTCACAGGGGCACCTTGGCGCTGGTGGTGCAGCTTAAGCATACTTCTGCAGATGTGTGTGACCGAGCCCCCTGTTTTTAACCTAGTTTAGAGACAGATTGTAGGCTGGTCAGCAAGCTAACTGGTTTGAGTGCTGTGGCCCCTTTAAGACTTTTGTATTCTAATTGCCCTGCTAATGTGCACCTCCCTGGTTAGTTATAAAATGGTCTGAGCGGCTGCCACCCCCCTTTGTTTCTTTTGAATTTGTGCAAGCACATGGTGTGTGGGGTCTAGGCTGTATTGCAAGGTCTTTGACCCTTCCACCCCATGGCTTGCACTTGAGGTTTAGGGCAACCTCAGGTAAGCCTGCTCCCAATTTATCTATTGCATTGTATGTCCCAAATGGGGCTCTTAGAGACTAGAATTAGTACTAGAGTTAGGACTGCACCTCACAGGGGCACCTTGGCGCTGGTGGTGCAGCTTAAGCATACTTCTGCAGATGTGTGTGACCGAGCCCCCTGTTTTTAACCTAGTTTAGAGACAGATTGTAGGCTGGTCAGCAAGCTAACTGGTTTGAGTGCTGTGGCCCCTTTAAGACTTTTGTATTCTAATTGCCCTGCTAATGTGCACCTCCCTGGTTAGTTATAAAATGGTCTGAGCGGCTGCCACCCCCCTTTGTTTCTTTTGAGCTTTCAAACCCGCCAGAACATTCTCCAATTCTTGTGGTGTGGACGCCTCATACCTCTGGTTAGAGTAGTAAAAAGAAATTTTAAAGGGGAACCCCCATTTGTATCTGATTCCTTTGGCCTGCAGAATTTCGAGGGAAGGTTTCATAGCTCGCCGCCTGACGATTGTTTGCAGAGAGAGAAATTTGAGTGTACCTTGATCCCGTGCAAGCTCTTGGAAAAGGGCTGTAGCCGTGGATTGTAGATCTAGGACAGTTTCTGGGATGCCTCTGATTCTGATGTTGGCTCTCCGAGAGCGGTTCTCCATGTCCTCTAGCTTGTGGTGGAGGGTGAGGTTTTCGTCTCTCAGAGCCTCTAATTCCGTTCCAAAGGAGGACAGCTCGGAGTTGTACGCCGAGTGCTGTTGTTCGAGATCGTCGACTCTTTGGCGCAGTTTTTTGATTTCCGCAGAAAGGTTGGAGGAGATCTGGGACGTAATGTTTAGGGCCCATCGCTCAAGGGCTTTCTCAAGCATAGCCTCGTACCTATCTAGCGGTGGCAGCTGCGGCTGCACCGGCGAACCATGCAGAGAGTCGTCCATCCAGGACTCATCTTCTGGTAGGAGGTCGGAGGGGACTTGAGGGTCACCTTGGGAGGGTGCAGGTACTTCCATCTTAAGTGCAAGGCCTCGACAGGGGTGATGCTAGGAGTAAGCAGAGTGACGTGGCAAGGCTGCCGACGGTCGAGAATGCCACACGTGCTTCCTGGTGTCTGCGCAGAAGTCCGCTGGGAAAAGACACCCCTTCAGTGCTGGGATAGATTACAGATGAAGCTGAGCTTATGGAATCAGAACTGGAAGTTGGGCTACTGGGTGCAATCTTGCTGGCCTGGGACTCCTCACGCTACTTGGACCCCTATATTATTGTTAGGTCACCAATTAGACCCGCTAATTGCAGTGTCTGCCGTCTGTGATGCGCCTGCCCTCAAGATGCACAGGGGAGCGCTAGAGAGGACACAGGCTGGGTAGGGCAGGGGTTAGATGGCCGCTGTCGTCCCTCACTACCTGCTGCTGGCAGCGAGATTTCGGGATCTGACGGATCCTGCTGAAAGTTGGTGAGGGGGGTCCTGGGGTCTGCCCGAAGCAGCGGAGCCCGAAACCGCTAGTTACTGCGGGCTATAAGAGGCTGAGGAGACAGGGTCCAGATGAGTGCAGATCTAAGCCACACGCTCACTCCTTCTTCACGTGGGGCTTATTTAAAGGTTTGTATGGTTACCCAGGACAAGTGGAGCAGACCACACTGTAAGGGGATGACAAGAGCTTCAAACTCCTCAAGATATAAAATAAATGTACTGCCCCTTTAAGAAGGTCTTCATTCAATAAACAACTCTGGAGGAATAGGAGGTAGGAAGGTGTATTGCTGGGTCAGGCCAGGAGCAACAATATGGGCAGGTGTAGAAACTTGCTGGAAAGCAGCTGTAACAGTTTCTTTATTATGGTGTATGAGAGAGAAGCTGAGCTGCTGCACTTTGTGTTGCCTGGAGCAATGGGGGGGGGGGGAACACCCTGATAAATCCCCCTTCACTGCAAGGTATGGCGTGAGAAGCACTGCTAGGAACGTGCTTTTAAGCAGGGGAGACTTCCACCTATGCAGTGGGGAAGCCCGAGAGAACACACTCTGGAGCTACAGCAGCTGCTTCCTGCGCAGCCTTGGGCAAGATGGCGGCCGCCCCTCACCTCTAAACTGGCCTGCTTCAACTGGTCCCGGAGGTCGGCGCCGATCCGCGCGCAAACAGGTAGGGGGGATCCCGGGGTCCGCCCGATCCTCGGGGGGGCAAAATCGCTGGGTGCTGCAGGCTATATGGGGCCCGGGTCACCAAGTTTCAGCGGAGCGCGGACCTACTCAGCCATCCGCGCACCGCACACATGCGCACCATGTGATCTGCCTCTTTACATGTTGTGAAACCTTCTAAATCACCTAATTGAGTCACACCACTCCAACGTGTGGTGACACCTCTCCAACGTGCCTGCATCTCTACTCCGTGATCACATCCTCAGCATACCTCTAGCTGGCCAGGCCTTTCTAATTAGGAGGCAGGGGCCATTACGACCATATCCATGATCTGTACCCTGCAATGATATAGCTTCAGCTGAGGAACACTGTCACCCACCTGTCCTGTACCCACGGGGTGCCTCCAGCCATGAATGTCCTGATGCCCGATTGGCCATTGTCCCTGCTAGCTCCCTGGGCACCCCCTGTGCGTGCACACCCTGCACATCTACCCGGTCGCAACTGCAGTGCATCCTCTCTGATTGTGCAAGAACGTTAGTTCCTGTACAGACCTCCTTGCTCCCATGATAGGGTTGTTGGTTCAGCTGACTCCGGTCAGCTGATCCCAGGGCTCCAATCCGCATTCCTCAGGACCCATTTATTAGAAACTCTGGCAGCCATCCAGTGCCTTGTCCTCAGCATATCACACTCAGTCCAACAGACAAATGGATCGTAACAACCACACCCTTGAGCAGTATGTAGCCAGCGCTTACCTGGCCGGGGGCACGCACCTGGGGAGCGAGGGGGATTCTTGGACCTAGCGTAGGGTATCCCATGTTGGTGCAGGCATGTGTGGGTGGAGGTGCACTTACTTCTGTAGTGGCTGCTTGCATCCAGACATGACACTCTTTGGTGAATTCACTTGGTGTTTATTTGATGCATCCATCCTCGGTATCATACAACAAAGTCCAGTAGTACAATCCAGCAAGTTACAGCAACATTCCCTCTTCGCTCCTCACTACATTAGACTACAACAGCATAGACCAAAGAACTCTCTGGAAGGGTTGGTCTCCCCTTTATATAACCTCTGTAAGGTTTCCACTTACACCAACAGTTGCAAAGCTCGGCCAATGGCAGGAAAGCTAATGTTGCCAATGCCATCTGGTCAAGGCTTTGTTTACTTAACCTAAAGAAGTACACCAGACTACTTTAATCTAAGAGACCCATTTCTTAGGCAACACTACCATCATGTGGTTTCATGATGTAATGGGCCCAAGAAGTGCATCTAACAGATTTCTATCACCATCAGGGGCTATTCCTCTGACAGGGTTCTAACTCTCCCTGCCCATTACACCGTCTCCTGCTTTTAATTAAAGTGTCCACGCTTTACAGGGCACGCACCTTGGTCTTCAACGACGTGAGTTAGTCCAATAGTGAACACTACTACCAGTATAGAAGGGGAGTATCAGTCAGGCACCTTAAGTGTGACTCCTGCCACTTTCAGGTTTAGCCTTACACCGGTCTCCTGAGACAAATGAGTCTCTGCCTCCCGTAGCTTGCAGCGTCCAGGTTAACTACCTGCCTGGTGTGTGTAGAATTTGGAGGTAGACATCCTCGTATAGGATGTGTCCTATGTACAAGAATGGATGTAATGGCGCAACATTACACTACAACTACTTTATCTTATGATTTTCACAACTTCCATTGGAGAGCTAGGCAGTATGAGACAAATGCCTGCAGCATCAGAATGCTCAATATGTCTTACCCAGCACAACATACTTGATAAGGTTTCTCCTCTAACCTACTCCCGCAGGTTATTGCTTAATTCCTAAGGGGGTTAATTGGTTAGTGGTTAACTAAAACATGACTATCAGCACACAGCAGGGCAGCGTAAGCGGAGCACCTCTGTCAGGTTTACCACACTACTCACACTTAAGAGTAAGTGATCTCAACCCTTCTGTGGACAGATGTCACATTTAACAAATGTACAATATTTACAAGCTTCCTCCTTCTGAATGTGATCATGAAAACAGCGTCCTGCAGTGACACTTTTTCATATCAACATTCCCTTCAATTTTTGGTTTCTCTTCTGTGCACTTTGTCCTTTAACTTCTGATTTTTCTTCTGAGCATGCTCACCTTAAGCTTCGTTGCAACTACTTTTACACTGCTGACTGTTTACCGACGTCTATTCTCTCACGCGGCACTCTCATCTCTCAGGCGTGGACCTATGAAACCCGCAGATCAGCTAAGTCCTCTGGGCCATTAGTAGTACCATTCAGACTCTCTTCTCCTGAAGAGACAAACCAGTATTACACTGCATCTGCTGGCTCTCTCTCCCTTCTTGCAACCCTGTAGAGTTAGTGAGGACCCAAACTGATAACACAGTGACTCGGTCTCACCCCCCCTCCACATTTTTGCCTTAATTCCAGTAATGACAGGTGTCTGCTAATGGCAGCAATGTCTGTATTACAAATTAAGGGGGTCCAGCATCTGACTTACTTCTGCTTCAGTCAGGAAACTCGGTTGGACCTGTGATGAGAAGATCAGCTCTTAGGTAAGTAACTTCACTTCCTACCACACGCCGGGAACAGCTGTTTCCACACCAATATGAACTCCTTTCTGAAACATTTGCGGCTGTTTCAACAACTATGTGAACACTGCTGGAAGCACGGTGGTTTAAGACCCAATTTGACCACTTCTTGAAACACTTGCAGGTGTTTCCACCTACTTTGGACACTTTTCTCGAAACCTTTGTGGCTGTTTCACACCCACTTTAAACCCTTTACAAAACAGCTACGGTGGTTTCACACCCATGGTTAACCTTTTACCAAACACCTTCAGCTGCAGGCTTAACTTAAGCGCTTTTTGCATGTAAACCTTTACACTCGTCCTTAAGGACCACTTGCTTTATCTAGGAGGGTAAGGGTTAGTACTGGCTGGGCTCCTTTAAGAGTGACTCCCTAAACCAGACTGATGCCCAAATTCCTAGAGAGCCTTTTCAGTGACTCCTGTAAACACACAATGACATAAGACATTTTCTACTAGCATAATTAAGTACTTCGATAAATCAACAGTTTAAAACCCAGGTTGCTGTATAACTCTTGTATTTACTGCCAAGCAGGAGTTTACACTAATGCAACCATAATGGATTCTTCAGCCAAGCTGTAACACAGTGAGGTATGGCGGCCACCCTCCCCTGCTTTTACGAGGGTGCAGGCGCAGTCAAACCTTAAAACATAATCACCCATTAAGAAACATAAATCCTTATTACTCTATACATGGTGGTTACCAGGCAACTATCTTAAAATAAAACTTTTATTCAAACAGTGCATATATACTTTTCTAACGTGCAATAACATCCTAAAAGAAATCAGGTATTCTATTTAGCAACATGAAACATCTCTTCTTTCAAGGGGCATAGTAGGCTGGATCAGGCAAAGAAACCAGCTTACCATCTTTCCACCTGCTAACACTGTGCAGCCTTGGTCCAACATTTGGACTGTTATCGGTCACCCGGTCACAGTAAATGTTGTGGCCCAAGTGCATTTGATGATAGATGTCCTGGAATTTTTCCCAGTCTTCCTGACTCAGTTCATTAAGGGACACTCCCTCAGGCAAATACATTTTCATCCTAATACGCTCCTTAATCCAAGAGTCTCTCTAGTCTTCCACATAAAACAAACCCCCTTTGTCTAGGTACGGGTATTCCAGCCCCAGCTTAAACGCACACTGGGTGTGAACCCACCTTTGAGCCTCAGACAGACTTGTAAGTCGGGAGGGGTCCCCCAGTCCCGGCAGCGCATAGGGATCATCAGCTCACACTGTGAAATGTTTATACTGCAGGCCTCGGTGAACTGGCAAGGGGCAGACTGGGGTCTCAGGGTTAGACTGGCTCTGTCCCGTGGCAGGGGTGGAGCAACCACTTCCCCGAGTGTCAGGGGTAACAACCACAGTACCTTGCTGTTGCACCACCTCTGTGGCATCAGCAGACTTCAGAAAGGAGGCTTTGGCCCACTTCCAGATGCAGGTCTCGCGCCTCTCCCCCTCGGTGCGACCATCCAGCTTTCTACTCCCTGACAAGGACGCGGACATCAGGCTGGCAACTGACGGCTCAGGCTCATCCTCTGACGACTCCTTGAACAGGGCAAGGTTGAGGGCTACAGGCTTCGCTGCATCATCCTCCTCTGGTACCGACACTTCGCTGTCAGCGGTGGCAGGCTTCACCTGCGTTGCGACTTCCCTTATGGTGACTGGCTCAGCAAATCCGTCCTCTACAGCAGCTCCAGCAGCAGACTCAGCAACAGGCTCATCAGCAGTCTCCTCTATGGTAGGTTCAGCAGGCGGCTTCTCCACGGCAGGCTCAGCAGGCGGCTTCTCCACGGCTGGCTCCGCACTCTTCGGCTTCTCCATTGGCGGTGGGGTCTTCTTCCAGGGCAGGCTGTAATGGGCCACAATCCCTCTCTCCCATGGACCATGGTAATCCACTGGGTCGTTACTTGGTGAGCTCCTGGGGGCGTCAATGCAGTACGGGCAGCAGCGGCGGCAGGTTGCAGCGGAGCCTTCCACAGCAGTCCCATTGTAGGATTGCGGCGGTACTGCGTGAGGCCTTCTCCGGTTCTCACCACCTCCCAGAAGCTATGGTGGCAGAATGGGCATTGACGCAATCAAGTCCATAGCGCCTCAATTTGGCCACACTCCCGACACTAAGGAAACAGCTCTTCCTGCCCAGCAACCGTACATAGCACGAACTCCGGCAGCAGGTGGACTCGCGTCCTAGTGTCCTCAATCAACGTTGCTCACTCCAATGTATCCCCGATGTTGGCGTCCAGGCCACCTCGGGCTCAAGGCAGCCATCTCAGTCCAAGACATGCACTCCTCGTTGGCAAACCTCTCTCAACTCACGTGGTCGTTGGCTGCACTGCTCTCCTCACACTGCATCACCGAGCAGTCTTGTGGCGGGCTTTTTTTTTCTCTTTAGCCCCGCCCCCTCCTACTCCACGCGGGAAAGTCCAACACACGTGAATTGAAAAGGGCGCGAACCCAAATGGTGCCAGGCGCTGAAGGAAAGTTGCGGAAAAACGCTGGCTGCGCAGTTAACCCGTTCAGCGCCGTGTCTCAGCCGAAATGTCATTCTGCTCATTTTCAGACGGCCATAACTTCAGCATAGACAGTCCAAACACATCCACATTTGGTGATACAGCAAGGCAGAGGTCGGAAACGCTTCTCGCTAAAGGGACGCTAAAGGGGAAGCGTCCAAATTATCACCTTGGGACACCTTGGGACACCACCACACACAGCTAGCACAGTCCATTCACTTCCGGAGGGCCAAACAGTAAAAGTTCTCAAATTGGCCCCAAACTCGGCACAGTGGTCCCTTGGGGTCCCAGAACCTCAGCTACACCCGTTTTAACCCTTTAGGTCCCCGTATGGGTCACCAAATGTAGCTGGCAGGTACCTGGCCAGGGGCACGCACCTGGGGAGCGAGGGGGATTCTTGGACCTAGGGTAGGGTATCCCATGTTGGTGCGGGCATGTGTGGGTGGAGGTGCACTTACTTCTGTAGTAACTGCTTGCATCCAGACATGACACTCTTTGGTGAATTCACTTGGCGTTTATTTGATGCATCCATCCTCGGTATCATACAACAAAGTCCAGTAGTACAATCCAGCAAGTTACAGCAGCATTTCCTCTTCGCTCCTCACTACATTAGACTACAACAGCATAGACCCAAGAACTCTCTGGAAGGGTTGGTCTCCCCTTTATATAACCTCTGTAAGGTTTCCACTTACACCAACAGTTGCAAAGCTCGGCCAATGGCAGGACAGCTAATGTTGCCAATGCCATCTGGTCAATGCTTTGTTTACTTAACCTAAAGAAGTTCACCAGACTACTTTAATCTAAGAGACCCATTTCTTAGGCAACACTGCCATCATGTGGTTTCATAATGTAATGGTCCCAAGAAGTGCATCTAACAGATTTCTATCACCATCAGGGGCTATTACTCTGATAGGGTTCTAACTCTCCATACTTGTAGTGTTCAACAGGTTTCTGCCCATTACAAGTTTGTTGCTATTCTTCCTGTCTACATGACATGCATCAGAGCCAGCACCTTCCTATGGCTGAATTCGCCTGTTCTTCACCAGTCATGGTTTTTACCTTCGAACCTTGCCTGGTCTGCGTCTGGGGTTCCATTACCAGCCGCTGCCTTGTTACCGCCAATTTAGTAACAACCCATGACAGGGTCAAGGACATGCTGGGCCGCTGTCAGTTATGACATAAGGGGGAGCTGATCACCACCACCGAGATAACCTAGATTATCATTGACTAGCTACCGAACATATTCGATTCCAGCATCTCGCCCCTCGGTTTATTGGACCCTTCACCATTAAGAGGAAGGTCAATCGGGTGGCGTTTGAGCTTCAACTTCCTGTGCTTTGTACTGCATCCACCCTGTTTTCCACCGATGTGTCCAGTACCTGTTAAATGTAAAGAGTACATGTTGGAGGAGAGTTCATGGCAGTCCTCCCGTTATGTACATGCCCTGCCGCCTTCTGGAGGATTTTCATAGTAGACGCCCCAATGGAGAGGTGTACGGGGTCTGCTCTTGGCGGGGCACTGTCACCCACCTGCCCAGCACCTGCGGGTGTGGTCGCCTCCAGCCGGGCATGTAGCAAAGCCCGACCGGCCATTGTGCCGGCTCCCCGGGCACTGCAGCGAGTGATGTTGTGCGCCGTACTGCCACAGGCTGGAAGGACCTCTGCACCTGTTTGCGCTGCGCGTGCCCCCGCACCAGGCTGGGGGTCGGGATTTCCATCCCCTGTGCACTCCAGCACCTGCACGTCTGCTGGAAACACCTGCTGGACACACCTGCTGGACACACCTGCTGTGGATCCTTTATGATTGTGTGAGTGCATTAGGTCCCGCACAATCCTCTTTGCTGCCATCATAGGGTTGTTGGTTCAGCTTACTCCAGTCAGCTAATCCTGGGGATCCAATTGGCAGACCTTGAGTCTCTGGCATCCATCCAGTGCCAGCAGAATCTGTTGGATCCCTCTTGCTGTGCCATGCTTGACCTTCATTGTTCCGTGTGTTGAAGAACCTCCTCTGTATGACCTGGCTTTTCCCATTTGGACTTGTGTATTTCATCTCCCTTAGGCACTGTTGATCTGGTGTCTGACCCGGCTTTCCCTCTGATTGCCATTGCCCACTTAACCCCTTGTGGATTCAGCTCTCTCCGGGGTATGGCCTGGCTTGCTCTGTTGGACTTAGCACTCAGGATTACCCTTTGGGCCTACCCTCCTGTGTATGACCTCAGCTAGCCCTGACTTTGCATTACAGCCTGTGACCCCTGACCTCGGCCTAGTCGTCATGTCTGGCTACGAGACAACTGGATGTATATTCTCTTTAACACACAGCTGGATCTGGGGTCTTTTTCAGCCTTACATAATATGTTACAATGCAATGATAGGCAACGTGTGTTATTCTTACCAGAAAGTAGCCATATTGTTTGATGAAAGGTCCCATCTTGAAGTCATTGCTGATACAACCTATTATCTCACCTTGATTTCCACAGGCATAGTTTGGAGTAAGTGCAGTGTTTCTAGGTGGCATTTGAAATATATTATACAAAGCATGTATGACATCTCCACAGCTGTCACTTAGGAAATAGCCCAGGGTGATGTTGGGTAGCAGGCCCGGGTGTCTGTTAATCTCTTCAACTGTAAATATAAATGTCAGGAGGTCTGCATAATTCTTTACATCAGGCCTGAAAAAGTTGTCAACTGTTAATTATTATATCTATCCCCCTCTTTATCTATCTATCTATCTATCTATCTATCTATCTATCTATCTATCTATCTATTCAGATCTATTCAGATATATAAACTTCACTCTAACTATGTTACAATATAAGCTGAGTGTTAAGTAGCATAAAATGCGGCATATGACACTTTAAAACTTATAGGAAGCTGAAAGTAAGCTGTGAACCATTTACATTTTAATAGCAATATAATTCAATGTATGACAGTGTGTGTAGCTCTATTTACAATTGAAACAATCATACAATCATCCTTGGCCTGTATGTTCAATGTGTTGTAAAAGCCAGACAACCAGCTGTGTAAGAGGACAACTCTGCTCTACTTGCCACATTCACAGCATGTTATCTGGTTGTATGCAAATAGTCTGTATATTACATGGCTGTATACAGACACTCTGTATGTTATCTGGTTGTATACAGACACTCTGTATGTTACCTGGCTGTATACAGACACTCTGTATATTACCTGTCTGTATACAGACACTCTGTATATTACCTGGCTGTATACAGACACTCTGTATATTACCTGGCTGTATACAGACACTCTGTATGTTACCTGGCTGTATACAGACACTCTGTATATTACCTGGCTGTATACAGACACTCTGTATGTTACCTGGCTGTATACAGACACTCTGTATGTTACCTGGCTGTATACAGGCACTCTGTATGTTACCTGCCTGTATACAGACACTCTGTATGTTACCTGGCTGTATACAGACACTCTGTATATTACCTGGCTGTATACAGACACTCTGTATGTTACCTGGCTGTATACAGACTCTCTGTATATTACCTGGCTGTATACAGACACTCTGTATATTACCTGGCTGTATACAGACACTCTGTATGTTACCTGGCTGTATACAGACACTCTGTATATTACCTGGCTGTATACAGACACTCTGTATATTACCTGGCTGTATACAGACACTCTGTATGTTACCTGGCTGTATACAGACACTCTGTATGTTACCTGGCTGTATACAGACTCTCTGTATATTACCTGGCTGTATACAGACACTCTGTATGTTACCTGGCTGTATACAGACTCTCTGTATATTACCTGGCTGTATACAGACACTCTGTATATTACCTGGCTGTATACAGACACTATGTATGTTACCTGGCTGTATACAGACACTCTGTAAGTTACCTGGCTGTATACAGACACTCTGTATATTACCTGGCTGTATACAGACACTCTGTATGTTACCTGGCTGTATACAGACTCTCTGTATATTACCTGGCTGTATACAGACACTCTGTATATTACCTGGCTGTATACAGACACTCTGTATATTACCTGGCTGTATACAGACACTCTGTATGTTACCTGGCTGTATACAGACACTCTGTATGTTACCTGGCTGTATACAGACACTCTGTATGTTACCTGGCTGTATACAGACACTCTGTATGTTACCTGGCTGTATACAGGCACTCTGTATGTTACCTGCCTGTATACAGACACTCTGTATGTTACCTGGCTGTATACAGACACTCTGTATGTTACCTGGCTGTATACAGACTCTCTGTATATTACCTGGCTGTATACAGACCCTCTGTATATTACCTGGCTGTATACAGACACTCTGTATGTTACCTGGCTGTATACAGACACTCTGTATATTACCTGGCTGTATACAGACACTCTGTATGTTACCTGGCTGTATACAGACACTCTGTATGTTACCTGGCTGTATACAGACACTCTGTATGTTACCTGGCTGTATACAGACACTCTGTATATTACCTGGCTGTATACAGACACTCTGTATGTTACCTGGCTGTATACAGACACTCTGTATATTACCTGGCTGTATACAGACACTCTGTATATTACCTGGCTGTATACAGACACTCTGTATGTTACCTGGCTGTATACAGACACTCTGTATGTTACCTGGCTGTATACAGACTCTCTGTATATTACCTGGCTGTATACAGACACTCTGTATGTTACCTGGCTGTATACAGACTCTCTGTATATTACCTGGCTGTATACAGACACTCTGTATATTACCTGGCTGTATACAGACTCTCTGTATATTACCTGGCTGTATACAGACACTCTGTATGTTACCTGGCTGTATACAGACAATCTGTATGTTACCTGGCTGTATACAGACACTCTGTATATTACCTGGCTGTATACAGACACTCTGTATATTACCTGGCTGTATACAGACACTATGTATGTTACCTGGCTGTATACAGACACTCTGTATATTACCTGGCTGTATACAGACACTCTGTATGTTACCTGGCTGTATACAGACACTCTGTATGTTACCTGGCTGTATACAGACACTCTGTATGTTACCTGGCTGTATACAGGCACTCTGTATGTTACCTGCCTGTATACAGACACTCTGTATGTTACCTGGCTGTATACAGACACTCTGTATGTTACCTGGCTGTATACAGACACTCTGTATGTTACCTGGCTGTATACAGACACTCTGTATGTTACCTGGCTGTATACAGGCACTCTGTATGTTACCTGCCTGTATACAGACACTCTGTATGTTACCTGGCTGTATACAGACACTCTGTATGTTACCTGGCTGTATACAGACTCTCTGTATATTACCTGGCTGTATACAGACACTCTGTATATTACCTGGCTGTATACAGACACTCTGTATGTTACCTGGCTGTATACAGACACTCTGTATGTTACCTGGCTGTATACAGACTCTCTGTATATTACCTGGCTGTATACAGACACTCTGTATGTTACCTGGCTGTATACAGACTCTCTGTATATTACCTGGCTGTATACAGACACTCTGTATATTACCTGGCTGTATACAGACACTCTGTATATTACCTGGCTGTATACAGACACTCTGTATATTACCTGGCTGTATACAGACACTCTGTATATTACCTGGCTGTATACAGACACTCTGTATGTTACCTGGCTGTATACAGACTCTCTGTATATTACCTGGCTGTATACAGACACTCTGTATATTACCTGGCTGTATACAGACACTCTGTATATTACCTGGCTGTATACAGACACTCTGTATGTTACCTGGCTGTATACAGACTCTCTGTATATTACCTGGCTGTATACAGACACTCTGTATATTACCTGGCTGTATACAGACACTCTGTATATTACCTGGCTGTATACAGACACTCTGTATATTACCTGGCTGTATACAGACACTCTGTATATTACCTGGCTGTATACAGACACTCTGTATATTACCTGGCTGTATACAGACACTCTGTATATTACCTGGCTGTATACAGACACTATGTATGTTACCTGGCTGTATACAGACACTCTGTATATTACCTGGCTGTATACAGACACTCTATATATATTACCTGGCTGTATACAGACACTCTGTATATAACCTGGCTGTATACAGACACTCTGTATGTTACCTGGCTGTATACAGACACTCTGTATATTACCTGGCTGTATACAGACACTCTGTATATTACCTGGCTGTATACAGACACTCTGTATGTTACCTGACTGTATACAGACACTCTGTATATTACCTGGCTGTATACAGACACTCTGTATATTACCTGGCTGTATACAGACACTCTGTATATTACCTGGCTGTATACAGACACTCTGTATATTACCTGGCTGTATACAGACACTATGTATGTTACCTGGCTGTATACAGACACTCTGTATATTACCTGGCTGTATACAGACACTCTATATATATTACCTGGCTGTATACAGACACTCTGTATATAACCTGGCTGTATACAGACACTCTGTATGTTACCTGGCTGTATACAGACACTCTGTATATTACCTGGCTGTATACAGACACTCTGTATATTACCTGGCTGTATACAGACACTCTGTATGTTACCTGGCTGTATACAGACACTCTGTATGTTACCTGGCTGTATACAGACTCTCTGTATATTACCTGGCCGTATACAGACACTCTGTATATTACCTGGCTGTATACAGACACTCTGTATGTTACCTGGCTGTATACAGACACTCTGTATGTTACCTGGCTGTATTCAATATACAATATGCATTTATACAGCCAGGTAACACGCAGAATGTCTGTATACATCCAGGTAATATACATAACGCATTTTCATACTTTGAAACGAAATTGCATGTAAAATGGGACATGTTTAACCCATAAAACATGAAGAACAAAAACTTACACCATACATATTATCCTGGGTACAAAAAATTTATAGTAGGAAATAATATAGTTCCTGAAGTTCACTTCGAACAAACCACCTATAAGAAAATCTCCTTCTTGGTAGTACTGATACAGAAACCATGGCTTGTTGGGAGTGAGTCTACATGGTGATGCTGCATCAGGAGCATTTCCATGGTATGGGATTAAGAATAGGAGAAGGGAGAAGATAACATAAAGCATATTTGATCATTAAATAGTGGACTCTGTTTTTCATAAATGTACTGTAGGCACTTCTGGCATCAGTGTCCTGTGTGTGTGTTATCCAGCTCGGTTTCTGTCAGTTTATGAAGCAGAGCTGGGGAAAATTTAGTCATTCAGCTGCAGATAAATTAGTTCCACATTACGAGAAACTTTAGTTATTTTATTCTCTATGGCTTTTTTTTAGCAAATCATTTCTTGTACTCACTATAACTAATATTTCCAAGTGAGAACAACATTATAAAAAGTTTACATTTGTAATATTAATGGGGCTATCAGGACACACAGGTAATATATAAAAATATATTATATAAAATTAAATTTTTATTATATAAAAATAAATTCAATCAGGACCAGGCTTCTGTGTCAGATCCTGGGGGCTGTATATCCTTGTCTTAAAAAATCCATCATAATAAATGTCCCCAAAAACTCCAACCCTAAAGATTCTAATGACTACCTGTGGCCCTCACTTCCAAAGAACGATTGATGTAGCAGTTCCTGAAGAGTATCACCGACTAGAGATGAGCGAACTTTTGAAAAGTTCGATTCGGCCGATTCGCCGAATTTCACAAAGAAATTCGGGTTCGGCCGAATCGAACTTTTGCGAAGTTCCCCATCAAAAATGCCGGCATGGTGAGAGCGGGCCGGCCGGTTCCTTTGTCAGCGGGCCGGCTGACAGCGGAACCAGCCGGCCCGCTCCCACCATGCCGGCATTTTTTTTTTTAAATTTCAGGAAACATTCGATCGGCACGAACCACAAAATATTCGGGTTCGTGCCGAATCAAATATTTCCTGAAATTCGGAGCGAATTCCGGTTCGTCCGAACCGGTTCGCTCATCTCTATCACCGACAGCAAAATAGACCCTTTACAATTTGCTTATAGAGCAAACAGATCGTCTGATGATACAGTCAACATGGAACTTCACTTTGTTTTAGAACACCTGGATCAGCCAGACTGTTATGCCAGAATCATCTTTGTTGATTTTAGTTTGGCATTCAACACCAAAGCGGAATCTGCTGCTTGGAAAAAATGAATGACCCTGAGATCCCTCCAGCCATCTTATTATGGGTCAACATCTTCCTGTCAGAGAGTAGTCATTGAGTCAACCTTGGCCCTATTTCTATTCTTCCTCTATTCAAAACTGCCATGTGGCAATCACCCTGGTTCCTATTTGCCATACTTTGTTTCCTGTCTGGTTGTTGGCTGTTGTTTCAACTAGTTGCCCCTTGTTCCCTGTAGCTTCTTCACTCTAAAGTAAGCCAATGTTAATGTTAATTTTACTTTTGCTCACGCAAGTTAGGGCCTCCCACCTAACACTATCTTCCAAGTCCATTTTTCTTACTCACCCAAGGAAGTCAGTCTTATCAGTGGTTATCCCTTTCTGCTTAGCATCTGTTCCGTCAGTGTAGGTGTGCTTTTGAGCAGGAGATGGGCCATTCAGTCAATGGATAATGTGTTGCAGGTCCCGAGTTACGGTTCCTAACGTTCCGCCTGGGTTTCCAGGATCTACCCATGATGCATTATATTCTTTCTAATTCGAGCCAGTCTGGCGGGTGGCTACTTGGTAAGTGTTGTCATTATTACTTATTAATTGCTGATCTTGTTTTTTTCATGTAGAACTTGTGTATGTCTGGATGCATCCACTGCCTACCCCTTTCCATTTTAAAATATTTGATGTTGTAATTTCTTTTAGACGATAATGTGTACTTGATGTATGTTGCTAATACTTCTCTTATTTTTGTAGGTGATTCTGGCTACTCCCTGCTACCGTGGCTGATGACCACCATTTTGCTTCCTCAAACTTAGGGACATGCAGTATATTACCGGGCTCATACCAAGACCAGGGCAGTGGTCTAGCAGATCTTTGGATTTCTTAATCCGATTTAGGTACCTGGACCATACTGGGGTGCCTTCCCTCTGGCAACCCCCTTTACTGGCTGTCAAAGGCCTGTAGAAGATCAGAGAGACTGCTACTAATGCTACCCCCTCCATCGGCTGTCAATGCCCTTAGAGACTTTGAGAGACTGCAGCTACTCTTATCCTCCTTCATTGATTGTCACAAGCCCTAGGGAGTCAGTGGGACTGTTGCTACCCTCCTCCACTGGCTGTTACAGGCCTTAGGGGCTCTATGAGACTGCTGTAGATACCCACCTCCACTGGCTGTCACAGGCCATAGAGACTCAAAGAGACTTCATCTGTTGCTACCCTCCTCCACTGGCTGTCACACCTTAGGGGCTCAATGATGCTGTCCTTTCTGCTGCTGCTCCCCCTCTCTTGGCTGTCACAGGCCTTAGAAACTCAATGAGACTGCTTCTGTTGCTACCCCACACAACTTGCTGTCACAGGCCTCGAGTAGACTGCTGCTGTTACTCCCTTCCACTGGCTGTCAACATTCCCATTTATTTGGCATACATGGAAGGTGGAAGTGGGAGACAAATGCAGTGGAAGGAAGGAGAGGTGACAAGAAGATGGTGTTACTAAAAAGCAGCAGTCTGCCAGTGGTGGGAATGAGGAAAAAAGAGCACAAACTGGAAATTCTGTTCATCTGTTGGCTCTAGCGAGGCATTTCTTTTAAAAAAATAAATAATTACACAAAAAAAATAAAAAAAATAAAATATTAATTGTATATGGGTGTTGGAGGCAGAATTAGGGTGGTGACACCTGGGCGACTTCCCTGCAGAAAATGGGCTAGGGAAAGTACTCAAAATCATCTCAAAAAACGAAAAAAATTAAAGAACGACACCATTAAATAAATACATTAATCAATATATACATAAATAAATATTAACACCAATAAATGAATATTGGGTGCAAGCAGACGCCAGGGTTTGCAGCGTGTTCTTGTAGGCCCTAATACCACTGCCAGAATGGAGAGGCCTAAAACACGCTGAGGTAGTCGTAGATTATATGCAGCATCCTCCACCTCATCCTCCTTACAATCAGCAAGGTGTCTCAGCCACAGGTTATGGAGTCACTAATGTTCTATGATGACACCCCTGGCTGGGATACCATTCCCCCCCACCTGCCTATGCCTGAATTGCAGACATAGGGGTTCCAAGATGCACAACTTGTGTTGGAGGATGGTCCTCATGGCCAACAGACATCTATAATGAGGCTTAAATCCAACTGCTGACTCCCGTGGCTCCTGTGGGAAGTGGTTATGACGAAGTCCTAGACCCAACATGGACTGAAAGCAATCAGATTTTCATGCTATGCCAATAGTCCCTGGAGCAAGGGAAAAGTTTTAATAATATCTGCTCCATGTCCATGGCCAGACACCTACAAAGCAAACAGAAAAACCTTGTTAGTATTATTAAAAAAGTATTACAAATTTAAATTCAGAAACAGAAAGGCCCATTTTCCCAAGTGTCAGACCACTCCACACATGGCTCGCTGGGAGGGTTGCTGGACCGACCGCAACCAGCTCTCGGAAAGTTTTGTAGACTTCTGAGGTGGACTTGTCCTCACAGCAGGGTGGAGAACAGCTCATTTTCGCGGGAAATTAGTGGAGTGGGAAGAGTTCGGAGCCCAGCGACTGGCATAACATAAATTAAAGGAGCAGTATCGCGAAATTTGCATTAAAAAACACAAATAATTAAATAGCCACACAATAGCTTCTAACATGTGTATAAATAATCTGGCGATAGAAAAAGGAAAATATATCTGCCTTTCTTTTCAATTGTATAATTACAATGGCTCAGTCCATTTGCTGGATCTGCTGGGTTGTATTTAGTGAGCTGCTTCATTTAGCCCACTGGTCTCCTAGCAACACTTTACCTCAGAGGCTGACACTGTAATAAGTGGTAACGGCTGTGTGTGTGTGAGGTGCTGCTTTTGTTATGAGACCAGTTGACTCAAATGTGTAAAATCTATACAAAATAAACTAAACTGACTGAAAATGACTGAAATTCTTCTTTAAATAACTGTGCAGGAAAATATAACGGTATTAAAGTGGAACAAAAGCCCGAGTGGCCGACCCTGAAGTCTATAAGACCCGGCAATTGACCTTGCCCCTTGGGCATTCTAAATCAGGATGCCCACTGTGTGAGACGACCCCTGGATAACCACAGATCCGCCCATTTTTCTGGCGCGCTCACGCAGATAGTCATTTAGACAGGCCGGGCGGCCAGGAAGCTTACTGCTCAGGCTCCCCATCTGCGTGCAAATAGCGCTGATTGGATAAGAGCCCGCGAATGCGCTGTGGGACAGGGAAAGGTATGTTTTCACAGGCGAACTTGGGGATTTCACATATCAGGGCATCCCAAGTCAGGATGCCCCTAGCGGCACAAAACTCCAGATAGTGAAAATCCTTGGTTGGGCTTTGCTCAAAACACACAAAGCTGAAAGAAAGATCATATGGAAAAATGTGTTGAGAAAAGAGAGAGAGAATGGTAAACTGAAAGATTCTGCAGCAGAGCCAACATGAAGGGAAAACTGTCAAAATCAGCTAAATGACTTCTAGAGCTTTTCTCTCAGTTTTAGATATATAAGTTCTGGCCAGGCAATGTTGCAATGTTATCTTATGCTGGACAGCTGCCAGCACTGAACAGCTGATACTTGTTGTTGGTACATTGTTTCACCCCTCTCCTCAGCGTGGAACAGGCCAGAGTGTCGGGACCCGACACTCATCAGACATAAACATGAGCTATTAGTCTCCAGCTGCTCAACACACACATAATTTTTTTCTAAATTTGTAATTCTTACTCCAACACCTACCTACATTCAAAGTACCATTTAAATATAAGTCACCAAGAAAAATTTGCGATACTGCTCCTTTAACGACGTCCATCACTAGGCACCTGCAAAGCTAACAGAAAAACCTTGTTAGTATTATTATATTATTTTTTTTTCTCTGGTGCAATCAGAGAAAACCAGGGTTCTCGTAGGCTTTCACCAAGCCATAGACATAACTATGAAAATTGTAAACTATGAAAAAAGTTTTGGCTTTCTATGAAGGTTTGGCTTTCACTTGATGAATTCCCATGCCAGTCCTTTTTGGGCCATATTCTTTGGCATATTCCACATACTTCCCAACTAGGCTGTCCACAAACTCTCCTGGTTCTCTTTCTACTGGAGGAGAATCATTAGGTATAGTCATCTAAAAGCTGATACATGTATAGAACATTGGGCCTGATGCAGAGCCTCCTCTAAACTGCCCTTAAAACCTTCCGATTGTCCGGGGCTCCCGTTTGAATCGTGGCTCAAATGTGATGCAGAGCCTCCGTCGGAATGGCTCCCTAAATGATCCGTCAATTTGACTTCACTCGGAAAGCTTTTTTTGCTCTCTCGGGTGCCTTCAATTTGATCGGGGCTCCCGTTCCCGTTCACACAGGCGGCCCGTTTTTCCCTGACTTTTCCTAGCTTTTTGAACGTACCTGCTTGCCTTCCGTCGTATTTGACCTTCCATTTTGGTGCTTTTTTCAAGTATACTTACATCTCCATGGCTCTTCACTTGTCAATCTGGCTACACGCAAGCGCACATCCCTCAAACTCCATTGGAATATGCATATGGCAACAACTGACAATTTCACACATATATATATTGGCATATTTTTTTTGGGTGTTCCTTGTCCTTAATACATACCTTAATCTTCTTGTTGTTCCTTCTTCCTTGCCATTAATGGTTACCTTAATTATTTTTGTTTTTTTCTTTTTTTATTGTCCCATATCTAAACCTTTTGTGTGTCATGTAAATGTGTGCTGATGTTGTGTGATTGTACTTTTGCAGGAAAGACAACTCTCAAAAGATTAATAATTTTTTATTAATCAAACATTGTTTTTTTTTTTTTTGGTATGTTTTTTTTTTTTAAACCGAAAAAAACAAATATGAACATTTTTTAAAAGTAAAAAAAAATTAGGGCTCGGGTGTTGTGCCTGTTTTCTTTGATCTGTGAATGAAAAACAACATTACTTTAGCATTGTTAGTTTTTTTTATTTTTTTTTTTTTTTGTGCACTTTTTAAACCGGACCTTCTGAGTGATTTAATGAAAAGCACAAACTCTTAACAAAAATTCCACACCATCTTAAACTAATATATATTAAATTTTTAGTCAATCAATTATTATTCTTTCCCCCACTGTGCTGCAACTCAGTTCAGGAATTTAGGATACGTGCACCGCCATGTTGACTCTGAAGCATCACACTTACTGAGGAGAGGAGAGTGGGATACAGGGGGTGGGTTATAGCTGTGCTTTGCTCAACAGAGCAGAGTTGTGCTCTTGAAAATGTTTCTAACATGATTTGTAAGGTGGACAATCTGTATGTACAGGGTGTGGGAAATATCTAAGATATACTCTTATTCAGAGTTAAGGTCCGCTTTAAGGCCTTTTTTAGATACATTTTTATTGAAATGTTAATGTTTTTTATTTTTGTAATGTTATTGTTTGCTCATTTTCTTTATTTTAAATAAACACCACTTATAAGGTTTAGGCCGCACATTACGTCGGGGGAGGAGTCTCCCTTCCTCCTCCCTCTGTGGCAGTTGGGAATCTGTATGGATGACAAACACACTGATATTAGAGACTGTTGTTGTCTCATGAATCTCTGAAGAATTTATGCTTCAGGGTCTCAATTGACTCACCTTCTTCATCCCACTCTTCCTCCTGGCCCCCTTGTGGTCTCCTCTCATGGGATGGCCCTGCGACGTCAGAATCTACAATTAACAATAGAGCACATAAGTATATGTATGTAATGCCTGTTTGTACACAGATCTAACTTGATTTCCCTTACCGGAGTCAGGTTGTGCCTCACTTGTGCTCGACTCCCTGGCGTCAGATTGCCCCCTCCTCTGCATGCTGAGGTCTAGTGGCTCCTCATACTCACTGGCAGAGGAGGGGGTGGGCGTTGGCACTGGCGGTGGGCCACCTATTCCTTCACCCAAATCGTCCAACACTGGGCTGCGTGCTCTGGTCCGGGTGGGGCGGAACCGGGTACTCCATTCATGTGCTGAAATACAAACACAATCATTAAAAAATGTCCGCACAACGCTATTCTTATTCTTGCATGTCAAGCCTCCACACTTACATGGAAAATGTTTGGTGAAGTACCGCCTCACCCGGGGCTTATGCCTTCTTTTCAAATCAGACCAGTGTTGGGCGATCTGGGTGAAGGTATAGGTGGTAGAGGAAATCCTCCTTATCGCGTCCACCACCGCCAGGGCCAAGGTCCACTTCTCACAATCTGACGCCAGGAAGTCGTAGCGATTCCTCAGCATCATCTGTAAGAAAAATATACAAGGACCCACCATTACTCCCCAAAATGCCTTAACAAGTTTCCTTCCCTAACTAAATTCTATTTCTTTACCTCTTGCTGACTCACATTGGCCTAGAGGCCGATTCAGTAATAGCGCCAGGTAGCGACAGATGAGCGACTGTAGCGTGATTTTCTCAGCGCCAGCCAGTATTCGCTGTGCTTGGCCGGCGTTAGCTTGATGACAGCGACTCAGTCGGTGTGCGGTAATGTTGAATACGGGCTTAGGGGTCGCTGTTTCACAGGTTCAGCGTTGTATGTGAGCGCCTGACAACGAATGGCCAGAGCGAACGGCTAGCTGCATATTCATTAACAAATCACGCTCCGAATTTGCTGGCGCTGTCCATTCCTTGTTTAAACCCCAGAGCGTTGGCGGCGATGGGTGTAAAAGAGCTTTTAACCCCTAAACAACCATATTTTTTTATTGTAAAATTATACATGTTTTTTGAATCATTTTGTAAAATGAATACATTAATATCAGACCTGTAATATCAATTCTGCACAAATTTTTTTTTTTTTTTTTTTAACTTAAAAAAAAAACATAACATTGCAGAAGTGGTCTCAGAATTTTTGACATTAAAAAAAAAAAAAAAAATTAATATCAATAATTATGATTAATTAAAGATTGCTCCATTGAAATGCATTGGACAACGCCAGGGAGCGACAGGTCATACCTGGCGCTGTGATGGATTTTGTAGCGGCGCTGTTCGTTCCAGGCGGCTTCATGATGAATCCCGCGCTTGCTGTCGCTCTCACCGGCGCTAGCCTCATTTAGCTTGATAAATGCGTCATTGTGACCGCCGCCGGGCGTACTTGAGTCGGTAGCCGCCGATAGCTGGCGCTACCTGGCGCTCACCATTCGCTACCTGGCGCTAGCCCTTGATAAATAAGGCCCCTAGTTTTCCTATCTGCATCTAGCCTAGTTTCTAGCTGCGTACATGTGTTAAACTAAGGTGGGCTTGTATTTAATGTTACAATCTAAGTTGTTACAGACTAGTCTAGGTTTTAGTTTTTTTTTTTATTACTAGTAATGTGTGCGTGCACATGATCGCACGCTCGCATACTCACATCAATGATTATATCGTCCTGCTCCTGGGTAAATATGGCGGGGGACATCTTGCCTTGTTTTTCAAGTTCTAGCTCTGACGTTCCCCCGCAGTGGCGTGCGTGCGTGCGCGCGCACGCAGGCACATAGGAACACGCCCACACGGGAAACATATTTAAAGCGCAAGGCACTCAGCTCAGTGTTGGAAACCATATCAATATGGCCAGACCTAAAGGGAGCAAAAAAAGCCAACAAAGCCCCGAGGCACATAGCAGCCGCACACATGGCTCATCTAAGAAAAATCAAAAGAGCAGGCACAAGACACATGCCCCAACTAAAACGGTGGGTACTCCAGGAACATTCAAAAAAACGTAGGAGCAAAGATACCAGAACACATTCTCCTACACCTGCAAAAAAATCAAGAACACAAAAGGATGACAAATCGATTAAGACCCTGCAGCATCCTCAACCGCAACACAGCAAGCATACACACAAAAGCAAAAACATCAGCAAGGGTAAGCGTAGTGCTAAACCCTCCACCCCACCAAGGTCAACCACCCCTCACCCTCAACCCTCAGTTTCGCCAAATTCAAGTAGCTCACAAACATCATCCAGCTCAACAGGTGATAGCTCAACAGAAACACATACATTAACCCACAGCAACTCACACACAACATCACCATCCACAATAAGCCCAAGACACACACACGACTCCCCAGATAGTGACCAATCAATTTCCACAGATGCAGGGGACACAACACACCCATGTGGCAGACAACTACGCCGTGGCTCCCTAACTGCACGTTTTTGCGATGCTCAAAGCATGGCTGTTGCCAATGCAGTTTGTTAGCATTATGATGCCCTATTTGGCCGGACCTCTAAAACAACCACTAAGCAGGCTAAGCATGAGATCTGGACAAATATTTGCCGCCAAGTCAATAGTGTTGGATCTGTCCGGCGTGATATTCAACAAATCAAAAGGAAATTTGGGGACCTTAAATATTACAGTAAAAAAAAATGGACCAGCGCCGGCATCAGAGGTAAAGCCCATTTTAAATGCCTTTAGAGTTGCATTGGTAACAGGATGTAACACTTATTAGGTGTGCTTTAATCTTCCCCAGCCAACAGACAGGGGGTGGCTTACCCACTAAAATAATCCTTACACCCGCAGAGGAACATGTATATACATACATACACCCGGCCAGAATCCATGGCCTGCAAGGGGCACAAGACACAGACCGGAATGTAAGGTCGCAAGGTGAGTATAATTTTGCCATGAGCTTTTCAAAACAGTTCAAAAAGGCAGTGTTATGCTAGACAACACACTGTACTTGGGGTTTAAGCTAATCTAAAAAAACTTCATTCAAAGGACAAAGTCAACAGGACACACAAGGCCCTGAAACCCCTGCGTTATCACCGAGGCCAAGAGCACACCAGGATTCAACACAACTAACCCAAATTGTGGATTTGGATGAGGTAAGTCAATGGTCCTTTGTGTGTACTTTGAACATTGTTCTTGGATAGATTTGGGTGACATAAATATACTAAAATGAAATTATACTTATTTACAGAACACAGTAAGCCCACCCATAATAGAACAGATCCGAGATTTGGAGGAGGACACACCACAGATGTCACTATCCACTACTGAGCCAGTGGCAGCAACGCAGTCAAACCCGGCACAAGCAACACAGCCACAACCACCTTCCGAAACACAACCAACCACCCGTCCCACTGCTAAAACCCATTCCAGGCGCCATATTACCCAAAGACGCCAACTGCAAATTCTGGAGGAAGAGTGGAGGCAGGAAAATATAGCCTTTTCGGCTACCACACAGCAATTCAATGACACTGTGTGCACCCAACTAACAAGGCTCAATGCACAATTAGAGGTATTAAACAGAATTTTGTCTGCCATAAGCAGCCATATGGGTGACATTAATCTAAGCCTGGCCCACATTGCAGGCAATTTCCAGCTACATCATCATTCATCGGCACCATCCTACCCCACATACCATTAATTTTTGGGGGCCACACTTTATTAGCCCACGTGTATTTTTTTTTTTGCTGAAAAAAAAAACAAATGCTGAAATTAAATTTGTTTATACACAAAAATAAAACAGTTTGAACAAAAAACAAAATAGTTTCTATGAAAATACATTCCAAACAAGTTGGGCCCGGATGGTTTGCGCAGGGCCACTTTGGGTGCCAGAAAAAGCAGGGGTGGGTTCGTCTGCACCAAAAACATGGTCAGCCGGCAGGTCGAGATATCGGCCAATACGGCTCCTAATGGCCAAGTTATGGAGTATCACAATAGCAAGGATTATGTTGATGACCTTGGCTGGCGTATATTGTAGTGCCCCCCCAATCTGATCAATACACCGGAATCTCATCTTTAATAGTCCAAAGGCTCGCTCCACCACAGAGCGCGTCCTCCTGTGGGCAGTATTGTAGCGCTCCTCTGCCTGTGAAGATGGGTGCAGGATGGGGGTGAGCAGCCAGGGGAGCAAAGGATACCCAGAGTCTCCAGGAAAAATAAACACAAAAAAGGTGAAAAAAACAACCAAAAAAGGTGTGCAACCATTTTGGTCATACCTGCAATTGCATGCCCCTTTCTTGTGGTGGGGGCTAACCATGGCCGCAGCTCGCTATACAAGGCATGGAGAGAAACACGGTTAAGGCGGGTCAGCTCGAATAGGTCAACGTCACTCATGCAATCGATGTCCAAAGGCGTGCGATGCAGCCTGGTTTCTGCCATGCTAAGCATGACAAGACCGCGGAGCTGGCGCCTTTGGTGTGCTCCCATAGATGAATGCATTTTTTGCTCTCCCGACTGCAAATACGGATGCTCAGAGTGGCCGTAAGTGAAGGCACGGAGCCCACGTTTTATTAGGGTGTTTTCACTTGGAAATCAAGGCTCTGCATCACGTCAAAAACGGACCAATGACCGGGCCGTCCGTTTGTCCGGAAATTAGCTTCTTGCGAGCCGTCAATCGGAAAGGCAGCTGCGCGCACACCTGAGCGCATAAACGTACACTAAAATCAACGTAGCACCCTTTCCTGACCCAATCAAAGCCCAAAACACACGGGAAAATGCACGGGGGAACTGAACGGGGAGGCTCTGCATCGACCCAATTGTCTTTTTCATATGTTATATAAAACCATGTGTTCATGTGTTCTCTGCTCCTTGTCCATGGCCAGGCACCTACAAAGCAAACCCAAAAACATTATTAGTATTATTAAAACTTAAAAGATTTTAAAAAATTATAAAAACAGGAAAACCCATTTTCTAAAGTGTCAGGCCACTTTGCAGGGTTTGCAGGGTGGGTTGCTGGACTGACAGCAGCCAGCCAAGGGACTGGTTGGGGGCTTCTGAGGAGGACTTTTACTTACAGCAGGGTGAAGAATGCACCATTTTCATGGCAGCATGAGCGGTGTGGGAAGAGCACGGAGCCCAGTGACAGGCATAACAATAATATAAATTGTTAATTAAGAGGCCGATTCATTAATAGTGGCAGGTAGCAACAGTTGAGCGACTGTAGCGGTATTTTCACAGCGCCCGCTAGTAGTCGCTGTGCTTGGCCGTTGTTTGGTTGTTGACAGCGACTCAGTCGGTGTGCAGTAATGTTGAATACAAGGTTAGGAGTCGCTATTTGACAGGTTCCGCAATGTATGGGTGCGCATGATAGCGACTGGTCAGAGCGACCGGCTCCCACCATATTCATCAAAAAATCACGCTCAAAAAATTCAAGCGCTGTGAAATGCTTGTTTAAACCCCAGAGAGCTGGTGGCGATGTGTTAAAAGTAGTTTTTTAACCCCCAAACCACCATATTTTTGGGAAACCAAAAAAAAATAATTTTTAAATAATTTAGTAATATGAATACAATAATATCAGACCTGTAATATCAATTCTGCACTAATTTTTTTTTCCCTTAGAAAAATTATCTAACATGGCAAAAGTGGTCACAGAATATGTCACATTTAAAAAAAAATAAAAATAATAACAAATTATTATAAATATTTAAAGATTCTTCCATTGAAATGCTTTGGAGAGCGCCAGGTAGCGAGAGGTCATACCTGTCGCTGTTCAAGGTCGGACGCTGGTGCTGTGGGCTGAGGCTGGAATAATGATGAATGAGGGGCTATATGGCGCTATCTCAGTCGCTAAGCAGGATCAGCTTTATAAATATGTGATTGTGGTGGGGAGCCAGCGTTCTCATGGCGGTGCCCGTCATTACCAGCCGCTCACCAGTCGCTACCTGTCGCTATTCCTTCATATATAAGGGCCTAAGTCTATCACATAAACCTGCAAGGCAAACAGAAAAACATTGTCAGTATCATTATTATGTCTCTACTCATTGCCTCCCTCTCCGCTTCCTTCTTTCCTGCCTCCTCATCTAGTCTAGTCATCTGGAGTAAGCAGACGAAGGGTTGCTAATGATGAAGTCAAGGTGGTGTGCAACAACGATTCTGAACCTAGTATCAACCTTGGGCCGAGCTGGGTTGGGGCACATGTGTTAGCTGGTGCATCGACATGTTTCGCGTGCTGAGGCCTTTTGAAGAGGCAAGAAGATTTGTCAGCAGGGACAACAGCAGAATAAATGATGTTATGCCGCTGATATTAATTTGGAGCAAGTGCTCACGGCCATGATTCAGCGATGGGTGGAGGAAGCATCCTGTCTCCTGGCTCTTTGGATCTACAAGAAAAGTGGAGGAGGAAATCACCCCAGAAGGTGGATTTAGAGATGGAAACAACCAACTTATCACAGTAAGGGGTAGGGGAGGAAACACATGCTGATGACGATGATGATGACGACGGCCATCACAATGGTGGTGATGATGAACAAACATGACAATATGAAGCGGAGGTGGAACCAACCGAGCCCTCGGAAATGCTGGTGAGGATGGAGAGCTGTATGCTCGGGTGCTTGTGCGCTGACAGCTGCTTCGTTAGCATGAAGCAAAAAGAAGCAAAAAGATGAGTACTGGATCACTATGCTTTTAGGCCCTCGGTATAAAGCCAAAATGGGCAATTTTATTACACCTTACGAGGGGAAGACAAAAATGACTTATTACTGAAAGAAGTCATGCAGCCAGTTATCCATGGCTTTCAAACAGTATACACCTGCCGCAAACATGTCTGACCGGGTGTCCATTCTCCGCTCCCAGTCGAGTCAATGCACAACCCCTCCAACAGGGAGGGTCAGCAGCAGCAACTCACTCTTAAAAATATGATGTACATATTTTTTACGTTTTTACATCCCATAAGCCCACATGACACACATCGTCATGGAAGGGATGTTCATCACTGGCAACACCACCCCACCCCCATGAACAGCCAGGTACACTCCTACCTCAACTGTGTCCTTTCTCCAGGATTTACACTGAGTTCAGACCGCTTGAACTTCTGGATGAGCAGATTGAACCATTGGCCAGAGCTAGCACAGTTTGCCATGGGAGTCCTGTCTTGTCCACCCTCAAGTGTAGCATCGGAAAGGGTTTTCAGCCCGGCAGGTGGTGTCATCACCCCTAAGCAGACAAGATTGTCTACCAAATGTTTGAAAAAATTAACTTTTGTAACAATAAATCAAGGGTGGATAGGTGACGATTTTAAAACCCCTGATGCTGCCTGATGCCACTTATTCGTATGCCACTGCTACCACCAATAGCCCCTTTGCTGACAGCCTGCCACCCTCTACTACTGCCAGGCTTACACACACGCAGGTCAATCCTGTGATGCCCAAAATGGGCAATTTTTCAGTGCTTGTAAAAAGCCATTGCTTCTTCTTCAACTAAATTCTCAGGATGCCAAACCCACTGCCACCACCCTTTACAAGTGGCACAATTTTTGAGGGCTTGCCCGCTACTGCCAGGCCTACACAACCACCACCGGTTTCCTGAGCCATGGCCTAGTCTTTCTTTAACAGCTGCAGCCTCTGTTAATACTGCTACCACTACTACCACCAACAGTACCTCCGCTGCCAGCCTGACACCCTCTGTTTCTGCCAGGCCAACACACATGCAAGTCAACCCTGTGATGCCCAAAATGCTTGTAAAATGCCATTTCCAATCCCGCTGTTACCCCCATTACAATTTTTGGAGGGCTTGCCTGCTACTGCCAGGCCTACACAACCACCACCGGTTTCCTGTGCCATGGCCTAGTCTTTCTTCAACAGCTGCAGCCTCTCCTAATGCTACTGCTACCACCAACAGCACCTGCCACCCTCTGCTACTGCCAGGCCAACACACACACACAGGTCAACTCTGTGATGCCCAAAAGGGGAACATTTTTCAGCACTTGCAAAAAGTTATTGATTATTCTTCAGCTAAAATTTAAGGGTGCCAATCCCGCTGCCACTCCGTTACAAGTGGGACAATTTTGGGGGGCTTGCCCGCTACTGCCCGGCCTACAAAAACATAGGTTCACCCCCTGCGATGCCCAAAATGGGTAAATTTTTTAACGCTTGTGAAAAGCCATTGCTTCTTTTCACTTTCCAGGAATGCAAACCCTGTTGCTTTTCCCCATTTTTTTTATGTAGCTTTAAACTGTCAAAGACAGCCACAGGCTATTAAAATACTAATTAGGTTGCAAGTTATTCATATGCTAATTAGCTGTGGTCAATTCTGACTGAATAGTGTTTTAAAGGACTTTTAGGGCCATGAGACACTGTTTTCCATGCATTTTAGACAAAAGTTTGTCCTGAACCATTTCGGCCCGAACCAAACTTTTTGGGAAAAGTTCATCGGACTGCCAAACCGAACTTTTGAAAAAATTGCGTGTCTCTAATAAAAAGGAGTTAAATGCCAGTGATTGGAACAAGTATTATTAAAGTGGAGTTAAACCCCATGGGTAATTCCACTTTCGATGGCATTCTTTGAAATTTCCATTATAGTGTGCAAAATGATTTCTTCAATGTGCTAAGCTTATCTGTTATTTTTTTCTATTTGTCTGCAACTCTGTGTTATAAAACAACAATGTGTTTACCTAAGCAATGTACCTCAACTGGTGCATTAGCTGTACAGATACAGAGACTTCCTCACTCTAGCTTGCTAAGCGTCTGATTGATTAAGACGCAGGCTACAGGTTTAATCCATTCTGCTGTAATTTAGCTTATTCAGATAGGGAGGATCACAATCTTGTATTCTAGCAGCTAACGGGTTGCTGTCATGGATATCTCAAGGGAGAAATCCACTAATAAGGGTGACCAGTAATTTGAGTACTTCAAGGCAGAGAGACTAGGATTATGCAGCAAACTGTGTTAATTGTGGGAAACAAGCAAACATTCACACTCACACAGATTGCTATACATATACAATGCGCAGTGAGGAAAAACATACATGCTACATGCATGAAGTCCAGTCCAAGGTAAGTCCAAAAAGGAGAAACAGCAAACAGGAGGGAAAGCAATGGCTGACAAGGAAGTCCTGGGTTCAGGGTTCAGAGTTCAGGTTCCAGGAATCAGGTTCAAAGGCTCTGGCTACAGAGTTCAGGTTCCAAAAGACAAAATAAAATGCTGAGCCCTTACTGCATGGCAGCATCAACATTTAACCCTTTAACCGCCAGGCTACCTGGAGTTTTTGTCACCCTTTGTTGCCAGACCATTTTGCACTATTTTGCGCTCCCCTTGTTCAACTGTGATTTTTGAAGGGATTTCCCTGGATTTCCCAGGGAAATTATATATTGTTTTTTTCAGCAGAGTCTGGGCTTTAACATGAAATGTCTTGTTTGTCATTTTTCAAGTGTATTCTTAATATTTTGGGGTGAAATATGTGCAAAAACATCTATTTTTTACAATTTGTAGTGTTTTTTTGTAATACAAAATGTAAGTTTGTCAATAAAATCTTATTGCGTGTGAAATCCCAATTTTTCCCGGTTACAGCGATACCACATATGTATTGGTAGACACCCTTTCCTGCCCAGGAGACTCCCCCAAACTGAAATAGCACTTTAAGAGATTTTTAGATCAAATACAGCTATGCTAAGCGCTATGTGCACCTTGCAGTTTTTTTAATAAAAACAACCCTTTACATTTGAAATACCCCCCACAAACGATATATTCTCTGGAAATACACACTTCAAGCTTTCTAGGCGTACCAGGCTTGTTGATGTTGCCACAGTTTTCTGGAAGTTCTCCCTCAATGTATTCTTTGGTTACACAGAGCTTCCCTAAAAAAGGATAAAAAAAACAAGATCAAAGCCACATTTTCCTAAAAAAAACTATATACAAACAAGAAAAAACAAGTTAATCTGAAAAAGCAACATCCCCTGAACAGAATGATACCCAACATGCATAGGTACTGTTAAAAGAAGAGTTGCCAAACACCAAAAAGTAAAGCATGCGCACAATGGTAATTTTGCTTGAAAATTTCAACTCTGCAGACAAAGTGCGCACCTTGCGCTTTTTCTGCCAAAAAAACCCTTTACATTTGGAATACCCCCCACAAACCATACATTCCTGAAAGTACACATGATAAGCTTTCTAAGCGTACCCAGCATGTTGTAGTGGGCCCATCTTTCTGAAATTAATCCCTCAAAGAATTCTCTGGTTGCACAGGGTTTCCTTAAAAAATGTATAATAAAGCAGAATAAAAAATGAGTTTTCCTAAAATATCAATATGCAAACAAAAAAAAACAAGCTAAATCTGAAAGCGCAAGGTCCCCCGAGCAGAACGATACCCAACATGCATAGGTTCTATTAGCCCTTTTAACTGCCAGCCTACTTGAGGTTTTGTCACCCTCTCTTGACAGGTAATTTTTAACCATTTTGCGCTATGCTTAACTGTGATTTTTGCAGGTATTTCCAGGAAAATGATATATTTTATTTTTGCGGCAGAGTTTAGGCTTTAACATGAAATGTCTTGTTTGTAATTTTTTTACTGCAATGTATTCTTTGGTTGCAAAGAGTTTCCCTAAAAAATAGATAAAAAAGCAGAATCAAAGCCACATTTTCCTAAAAAAAACTATATACAAACAAGAAAAAACAAGTTTACTCTGAAAAAGCAACATCCCCCGAACAGAACGATACCCAACATGCATAGCTACCGTCAAGGGAAGAGTTGCCAAACACCCCAAAGTAAAGCTTGTGCGTAACGGTAATTTTACTTGAAAATTGCGATTTTTCAACCAAAACAACTCTTTACATTTGGAATATCCCCCAGAAACCATATATTCCCTGAAAGTACACATGTTAAGCTTTAATTAATCCCTCAAATAATTATTTGGTTTTAGGGTTTCCCTAAAAAATGTATAAAAAAGCTGAATAAAAAACACCTTTTCCTAAAATATAAATATGCAAACATGAAAAAAAAAGCTAAGTCTGAAAGCGCAAGGTCCCCTGAGCAGAACAATACCCAACATGCATAGGTACTATTAACCCTTTTAATTGCCAGCCTACTTGAGATTTTGTCACCCTCTGTTGACAGGTCATTTTTGCTCCATTTTTGCCGGGATTTTCAGGAAAATTATATATATATATATATTTTTGCAGCAGAGTTTAGGCTTTAACCCTTTCGCTGCCAGCTGTCAAATGTGATTTTTGAAGGGATTTCCAGGGATTTCCCAGGAAAATGATATATTGTTTTTTTCAGCAGAGTCTGGGCTTTAACATGAAATGTCTTGTATTCTCAATACTTTTGGGTGAAATATGTGCAAAATCTATTTTTTGCAATTTGTAGTGTTTTTTTGTAATAAAAAATGTAAGTTTGTCAATAAAATCTTATTGCATGTGAAACCCCAATTAATCCCGGTCACAGCGTTACCACATATGTATAGGTAGACACCCTTTCCTGCCCAGGAGACTCCCCCAAACTGAAACAGCGCTTTAGGAGATTTTCAGATAAAATACAACTATGCACCGCGCTAAGCGCACCTTGCGGTCTTTCCAGAAAAAGAACCCTTTAAATTTGAAATACCCCCCAAAAACTATATATTCTCTGGAAGTATACACCTCAGGCTTTCTAGGCGTACCAGGTTTGTTGACATGGGCGCAATTTTCTGGAAGTAATCCCTCAATCAATTCTTTGGTTGCACAGAGTTTCCCTAAAAAAGAATAAAAAAGAAGAATCAAAGCCACATTTTCCTAAAAAAAACTATATGCAAACCAGAAAATCTGAAAAAGCAACATGCCCCGAACAGAACAACACCCAACATGCATAGGTTCTGTCAAGGGAAGAGTTGCCAAACACCCCAAAGTAAAGCATGCGCATAACGTTAATTTTACTTAAAAATTTCAGCTCCTCAGACAAAGTGCGCACCTTGCGATTTTTCAACCAAAACAACCCTTTACATTTAGAATATCCCCACAAACCATATATTCCCTGAAAGTACACATGTTAAGCTTTCTAAGAGTACTGAGTTTGTTGTAGTGGGCTCATCTTTCTGGAAGTAATCCATTGAAGAATTCTTAGGTTGCACAGGGTTTCCCTAAAAACAATTATAAAAAAGCAGGATAAAAACCATGTTTTCCTAAAATATCAATATGCAAACAAGAAAAAACAAGCTAAATCTGAAAGCGCAAGGTCCCCCGAGCAGAACAATACCCAACATGCATAGGTACTATTAACAGCCTACTTGAAGTTTTGTCACCCTCTGTTGACAGGTCATTTTTCCCCATTTTGCGGCATGATTAACCGTGATTTTTGCTGGAATTTCCAGAAAAATTATATACATTACATATACATTTTTTGCAGCAAAGTTTAGGCTTTAACATGAAATGTCTTTTTTTTACTGTTTTTTGAATATTTCTGCTTTAAAAAACAAAAAAAAAAACAAAAAAATATATATTTTTTTAAAAATTGTTTCCTTTATTTTAAATAAAACCTTTTTTTTTTAAATGAAAACCATATTGCATGTGATAGCCCCATTTCTCCCGATTACAACGGTACCACATATGTATCGGTAGCCCCCCCATTCTTGGCCTGGAGACCCCCCAAACCGAAAAGAGCACTTTATTACGTTTACAAATAAAATACAACTACTATCCACACTATAAACATAAGGGGTTAATTAAAAAATAATGACATAGGGTCCCCCCCCTTTTTTGGGGGAATTTTAAGGGTTAGGGTTAGGCTAACCCTTAAAAATAAAAAAATATACAAAAATAAAAATTTCCCCCAAAAAAATGGGACCCCCCCCCCCCCCCCCCCCCCCATGTCATTTTTTTTTTTTTTTTTTTTTTTTAAGGGTTAGGGTTAGCCTAACCCTAACCCTAACCCTTAAAATAAAAAAATATGACGTAGGGTCCCCCTTACCCATCATAACCAGCCCGGGACCAGCTATGGGGGCTTGTAGGCACAGAGTGGGGGGGGCCAGCTTTTGTGGCCCCCCACCCTGCAGCCTACGAGCCCACATACCCTGTGTGGGCCCGGGCTCTTCTTCCCCCCCCCCGGGCTTTGGGGAGGCAGGTAATTGGGGGTGCGGGGGTTAATGGCAAGTCACCCGCTAGTTGCAGGTGACTTGCCAGCCCTTGCCTTGTGAACTGGTATAAGGGGTCTCATGGACCCCTTATACCAGTTGATAACAGTTAGAAGGCGGAGTAGGGGTAAAAGTTACAGGGAGGCTAGCCCTGAACAGGCACCTCCAAACAAGTTTGCCCGGTTGGCAGATGAGGAGGATGTTAGCTCAGGGATGACACAGCTGCAGCAAGACACATCTGTCGGCTCCAGTAAGGAAGGGAGGGGAAATGGGAGAACAGGGCAGGCAAGACAGGTGCTGGTAGTGGGTGACTCTATTATTAGGGGAACAGACAGGGCAATCTGTCACAAAGACCGGGATTGCCGAACAGTGTGTTGCCTTCCTGGGGCAAGAGTACGGCATGTAGCGGAGCAGGCTGACAGATTATTGGGAGGGGCTGGCGTGAACCCAGCGGTCGTGGTGCATATTGGCACAAATTACAATTACATTAAAAAGTAAGTGGAAGGTCCCTAAAAATGATTTCAGGGACTTAGGCCGTAAGGTTAAGGCAAGGACCTCAACTGTAGAATTCTCAGAAATACTACCAGTACCAAGAGCCACACCAGAGAGGCAGCGGGAGATTAGAGGGGTAAACAGGTGGCTCAAAAATTGGAGTAAAAAGGAGGGGTTTGGGTTCTTAAAGAACTGGGCCAACTTCACAGCGGGCTACAGGTTCTTTGGCAGGGATGGGTTGCATCTCAATGGGGAGTTCTGTTCTGGGGGAGAGGATTCCTAAAAGGTTAGAGGAGTGTTTAAACTAAGCATTGGGGGGGAGGGTAAAAGCAGTTACAAAGGGGAAGTTAGGAAAAAAAGTGACAGTGGGTGTAGACATGAAACTGGGGGTGTAGAGAGGGGAGGGGTTAGCACATCTAGGAGGAAAAAGGGAAATATACAAATTTATCAAAATTATCATAAGCATTTGAAATGCATGCTTAGAAATACTAGAAGCTTGACTAATAAAATGGATGAACTAGAATTGATAATAACAGAAGAGCAATATGACATAGTGGGGGTAACAGAGACCTGGCTGGATGAAAGCTATGACTGGGCAGTAAATCTACAGGGATACTGTGTGTTTAGGAGGGACCGTAACAAACGCAAAGGGGGTGGAGTCTGCTTAATTGTAAAATCCTCTATACAACCCGCTCTGCGTGAGGATATATGTGAGGGGAATGACCATGTGTCTGTATGGGTGGAAATACATGGAGGGAGAAACAAAAATAAAATACTGATGGGGGTTTGCTACAAACCTCCAGATATATCCGAATCCATAGAAAATATGATGCTAAGGCAAATAGATATAGCCACTAAACTAAATGAGGTAGTGATTATGGGGGACTTTAACTACCCAGATATAGACTGGGATGCTGAAACATGTGTTTCGCAGAAAAGTAATAGTTTTTTATCTAAAACAAAAGATGGCTACCTTTCCCAACAAGTACAAGCTCCAACAAGGGGGAAAGCCATATTGGACCTAATACTAACCAATGTACCAGACAAAGTAATAAAAGTACAGGTTGGGGGACACCTTGGAAGCAGTGATCATAATATCATTAATTTCCAATTAGCAGTCACTAGGGTTCCTTATGAAGGAGCCACAAAAACTTAGAGATGTCCTAAACTGCATTGACTGGGAAAATGTCCTTAAAAACAGAAGCATGGACGCTAAATGGGATACTTTCAAAGGAATCCTTAATTTTCAGTGTGACAGATATATACCTTACAGGAATAAAACTATTAGACACACATGTAAACCGATGTGGCTAAACAAAAAGGTTAAGGGGGCAATAAACAACAAAAAAAAGGCATTTAAACGTTTAAAGCAGGGAGGGACAGCGGAAGCGTTAAAAAACTATAAAGAAGAAAATAAACAATGTAGACAACAGATAAGGGCAGCTAAGCTGGAGACAGAAAGACTGGTCGCGATAGAGAGTAAAACTAACCCCAAATTATTCTTTAGCTACATAAATTGTAAAAGGTACAAACCTGAGAGTGTGGGCCCCCTGAAAAGCAAGGATGGGACCCCTATAGAGGGAAATGAGGAGAAAGCAAATTTACTAAACAACTTCTTTGCATCTATATTCACAAAAGAATGTGACATGCCCAGTGAAATGCAGGGGAATAACTGAAACCCTCCAATAAATGTCACTGGTCTAACCAAGGAAGAAGTCCGGCACCGTCTCAAGCAGATAAAAATCGATAAATCACCAGGACCAGATGACATACATCCTCGTGTTTTAAGGGAGTTATGTACAGTAATAGACAAGCCATTATTTCTAATATTCGTGGACTCAATAACTACAGGGTCTGTTCCGAGGGATTGGCACTTGGCAAATGTGGTGCCAATATTCAAAAAGGGATCTAGGGGGGAACCTGGGAACTACAGACCGGTAAGCTTAACATCTGTGGTGGGCAAGCTGTTTGAAGGTTTCTTAAGGGATACTATCCTGAAGCACCTTGGGGAAAATGACCTTATTACTCCATATCAGCATGGATTTATGAGGAATCGTTCCTGCCAGACAAACTTAATCAGCTTTTATGAGGAGGTAAGTTCAAGATTGGATCAGGGGGAGTCATTGGATATCATATATCTTGACTTTTCGAAAGGATTTGATGCTGTGCCACATAAAAGGTTGGTACAAAAGGTGAAAATGCTTGAACTAGGGGAAAACGTGTGCAGATGGGTGAGAAATTGGCTTAATGATTGGAAGCAGAGGGTGGTTATCAATGGTACACACTCAGTTTGGGTCACTGTTACTAGTGGAGTACCACAAGAGTCAGTTCTGGGACCAATTCTCATATATATATATATATATATATATATATATATATATATATATATATGACATTGGGTATGGATTAAACAGTAAAGTCCCAATCTTTGCAGACGATACTAAGCTGTGTAAAGCAATTAAAACAAAAGAGGACAGCAGGCAGCTACAAACAGATTTAGATAAATTGGAAGCATGGACAGTTAAATGGCAAATGAAGTTTAACACAGATAAATGTAAGGTTAGGCACATGGGAAGGAGAAATCTGTATCATGATTACACACGAAATAAACAAACACTTGGTAAAACAACAATGGAAAAGGACCTAGGGGTTTTAGTTGACAAAAAGCTCAACTGTAGTAATCAATGCCAGGCAGCTGCTGCCAAAGCAAATAGGATCATGGGATGCATCAGGAGGGGCATAGGTGCTCATGACCAGAGCATCATTTTACCCCTGTACAAGTCACTGGTCAGACCCCATATGGAGTACTGTGCACAGTTCTGGGCACCTGTGCTTAAAAGGGACATATCAGAACTGGAGCGCGTTCAAAGAAGTCCAACAAAGTTAATAAATGAAGTGCGGGGACTAGAGTACCCTGAAAGATTGTCAAAGTTAGTTTTATTAAGTTTAGAAAAAAGACGATTGAGGGGTGATCTAATAACTATGTATAAATATATTCAGGGTCAATACAAAGATCTGTCCCACAATCTATTTATACCTCAGAGTGTAACTATAACCCGACGGCATCCACTAAGGTTAGAGGAAAGGTGCTTTCTCCACCGACATAGGAGGGGATTCTTCTCTGTAAGAGCAGTGAGACTATGGAACTCGCTGCCAGCGGAGGTAGTTATGAAGGATACAGTAAAAACATTCAAAAGTGGCCTTGATGCCTTCCTGGCATGTAATAACATTTCCGGCTATGGCTACTAGACTACTGGAAGGAGTTAAACAGGCTGAACTGGATGGACTAAAGTATTTATTCAGCCTTACATACTATGTTAACTTTTCTTTCAACCAGATTCTCATCTCAAACATACTTTGACACTCGAGACCCTGCAGTCGCATCGACAACTTTTCATTTTTCATTTTTCATTGTCTTTCCTATAGAGCAGTTCAGCCATTCTGCAAGATTCTATCTACCATAATTAGGCAGGCCAGAAACTTTCATCAACTTATTTGTCGGTGAGGGAAGCACTTGGGAAATTGATTAGCCATTCTCAACACAGTAAGAAATAACACAATCTATAAACTTTCAAACAAAAAAAAGATAAAGGCCCTACCAGGCAGTCAGATGAAACATCACCGTATTAATATATACAGAACTAAAACTCTGAGCACTAATTGCTGATTGTCTCTCAAGAAATCTAGATACCAATACAATCCAACATAACCTTAACAAAACACAAGGCAAATAAGTATCAGGCAATAAAACAAAAACCAGACATGAATGAGACCCACAATGAAATTATGTTTGGTTATAAAATGGCTGGGTGGATCTTAACACATCCTCGACTGAGCCGAGACCAGGTTGATACAAGAGACCGGGGTATAGACAAAAAGGGTCTTACCTCAATGCGAGGTGATCAGTCCCATCTAGAGTGTCGAGGCAGCCAGGAACTCATAGACCCCAGCTGGGTCACTGCAACTCATAGTGGTCCCTGAGGAACCATGGACTCATATTTCTATTGATTTTATTGTCGATTTTGCTGCAATCTCAGAACAATTTTGTAATTTGGGTAGTGGTCGACCGATTCAGTAAAATGGCGCATTTAGTTCCCCTGGTGAAACTCCTGTCAGCTCCTGAACTGACTCAACTGTTGATAAAACATGTTTTTTGTATCTATGGCATACCTCAAAATACCCCCTCCAATTGGGGGTCCAATTTCTTGTTTCTGGAAGGAGTTCTGTGCACATTTCGGAATTAAATTGTCTTTGTCGTCAGCTTATCACCCTTAGTCTAATGGTCAGATGGAGAGAGTGAACCAGTCCCTGGAGCAATACTTGTACTGCTTCGTGTCTGATTGACAAGATTAATGGTCCAAATTTATCGCATTTGTTGAATTCGCGGTTTATAATGTGTCCAGTGAGTTGACAAAATTTTCATCATTTTACTGCAATTACGGGAGAAATCCCAAAGCATCATCTCTCTCTGGCCCTTTCTCCAAATTGCCAGCCTTGGGGGTTTCAAGAAAGAGCTACTATTTGGTCAAAGGTCTAGGAGAATCTTAAAGTGGCTATTAAGAGACACAACACTTTTGGTCCCTTTCCGATAATGCAAAAATTAAGCAACATTACTTTCATGGTTGAGCTTCCACCTTCCATGAAAAACAACATCAAAAATAAAATGATAGGGGCGTGTTCTGGACATGGCGGGGAGAGGACGCAGCTAACTTCGCTCCTGTCCCCCTGACCCGCGGTAAGCGACAGATAGCAGCCAGAGACTCATCCCAAATAGAGATGACAAAGTGCAGAGGCGTCAGGAAGAAAGGGAAGGCCCAGAAGAGTTCCCCCCTGAGGTGGTCGACACTGGAAGGATGGAGTGCTGGAGGAAGAGGCATGAGCATGGGCACCTTTCCTCGCAGTCAGAAGAGGACTCCAGTTGGCCCATGCTGGGACACGCAGAGACCCGTGGGGACTACGCGGGGACGCATGCCACCGGCAAGAGCGTCAGCTGCCCCAAGATGACAGGGTGGGTGCAGCAAGATGACGGCTGGTACACACGGCTCACCTCTCCCTGAGCAGCAGAGCGCGCACGCTCACCCCCGCTCCCGCGGTGACAGTAGCAGAGAAACCGCGGCTTTGGCTTTGGCTCCAGATGATGGAAGGGAAGGGGATGGAGAGGCTCCAGAAACTCTCCCACAACTCATGCCTAAGAAAATAGGCATCAACTGTGCAGTCAGCAGGGGCGGGGTCTGCAACCTTCGGTTCCCAACCTTACTCACTTCAAGGATCTCCCGTGAGAGGGGGGGGCAGCCCCACTTGGATGTCCCCGGCGGGCCACCTGCTCTCCCCTTCCCCTCCCTGACGGCTTCCTTCGCCAGACTCCATAGAATGTCTACATGCAGCGGAGGCCTTAGAAAATGACGAGAACCTATCAAAGGATATCCATAAAGAAACTATCTCTCTCTTGAGGGGGCTCCTGATGAGAGCGGACATAGAAAGTTTGATAGCCAGATACAATCAGGGGCATCCCGGAAGATACATCTGGAGAAGAAGTAAAGACCATAGTGACAGAAAGCTTCAACATGGTCTTTGATAGAGACTTTAATACCAATATCGAATTGGACAGAGCACACAGGGCTCTTCGCCCTATGGACCCGGACCCCGCATTCCCCAGAGACATTGTGTGTAGAGTACACCTATTTTCTCTCAAGGAAGAAATCTTACAGAAGTCCTGGAACAAAGGATCTATCACGTACAAGGGGGCAGCAGTGAAGATACTTCAAGACCTATCGACGCGCACCCTTCAGATGCGGAGATCTCTGAGACCCTTGATAGATGTCATAACCACCAGAGGGGCGACACATAGGTAGGGATTTCCATTCCACCTAGTGGTCAGAAACGACCAGAAAAGCTATTTCTTGAAATCCCACCAAGACCTGGAGGGACTCTTTGCGTTTCTCCAATGCAAGCCGATGCCAGTTCCAGATGCTCTCTGCCCCCCCCCCCCCTTGTCGCAGATGGTCAGTCAGGGGTTTCAGTGCGGGCCAGGGGATTACAGCACTCAGCGAGAGTCGCTTACTCCCCCCCGCCCGTATCTCAGACATAGTTCCCCAAATAGGCTGGGTCTATAGGGGTTCGTTACTATTGGAATAGAATATGTTAGCATAGGAAAAGCAAATTTTAAGTTTAATTTAAAATTTGTGTATTTTGTATGCCCATTGATCCATGCCCTCTCTTCTCCCTCCCTCGCCATCCCCAAGTGCAGCAACTCAGAGCATATCTAACTCCTATCTGCCCTTTACAGCTTTGAAAATGCAGGCAATATCCATATCCAAGGTAAATATAGTCTCTCTGAATGTAAATGGTTTAAATAGCCCTGAGAAAAGATCAATGATCCTGAGAAACCTTGAGGGTCTGAGGGCTCAGGTGGCATTTCTGCAGGAAACCCACTTTAGGGCAGGTAACCCACCCCCATTCGGCAACAAGTCCTATCCTAGGGGCTATCACAGCTTCTCTCCCGACACAAGATCCAGGGGGGTGGGCATCATGATAGACGCCGCCCCTTCCATGGGAATTAACAGACTGCAAGACGGACCAAGAGGGGAGGTGGATCTTTCTGAAGGGAAAGATTGCGTCCCACCTATTCACGTTCGCTAACATTTATATGCCAAATGTGGGTCAGATTACATTCCTGGAGAAAACGCTGGACATTTTGGGAACATTTAGGGAGGGGGAATTGATAGTTGGAGGGGACCTCAATTTAATAAATGGACCCTATACCAGACTTGGCCCTGCATCAGTTAATTTACCCTTGGCGTATCCGCCATCCCTCGGTTAGGGACTACACCTTCTATTCAACGCCCCATGGGTCTTATTCAAGAATCGAACTATTCCTCGTGCCCCATGGTTCCTTTTCCCGGATAGTCGACACCTCCATTGGCTGTATAACAATCTCAGATCACGCCCCTATTACGCTGGCATTCTCGCTCCCTTGCCTGATTCTCAGGGGCTGGTCCTGGTGCTTAAATACCTCCCTATTGGAGGAGCAGCCTATCCTAACAGAGCTTAAGGAAGAAATTAAGACATTTTTTGAGACTAACTCCTCACCTGACATTAGCCCTCTGGGAAGCGCACAAGTGCGTAATTAGAGGGTCTCTCATCGGCATTGGCTCCAGGAGAAAAAGGGAGAGAGCCAAGCAGATTATGGATCTCCTGGCTGATATAGGGAAGTTAGAGAAACTACATAAAAAGTCCCTTGCAGCTGCTCATCTAGCCTCCCTGACATCACTTAAGACGCTGTGTTGTGACAGAGTGAAGGCTCAGATGACCAGATGCAGAACAATATTTTACGAATCGGGAGACAAATGTGGCAAGCTCCTAGCGAGGGCTCTCAGAGCAGAAAAGGTCAAATCATTTGTTCCGAAGATCATGGCATCTGAGGGGCAAAATGTACATCTGACTGAGAAAATTGCCGACACATGATGCAAATTTTACGAAACCCTCTATAACATCAAGGGCACAGGGGGAAAGGAAGCTGAGACAAACATAGCGGACTACATCAGAGATTCAGGGCTTCCGAAACTCCCGAATGGTGTGCTGGAGTTGTTGTGCTGGAGGAACCAATCTCCATGCTGGAGGTACAGAAGGCAGTGGCCTGGGCGGCGGGTGGAGAAGGCACCGGGGCCGGACGAATTTCCTGCCCAATACTATAAGAAGTTGTTCCCCCTACTAGCTCCTAACATGCTGAAGCTATTTAACTCAATCAGAGACGGTGATGGATTTTCCCCTGACTCTCTAAAAGCACATATCACAGTCCTCCCCAAAGAGGGAAAAGATCCCTCCCAATGTGCCAGCTATAGGCCCATCTCCCTCCTAAACTCAGACGTCAAATTATTTGTTAAGGTCTTGGCCTCCAAAATTGTTCCCCAACTACACCATATCATTGGCCTGGACCAAGTGGGATTTATGCCCCACAGAGAGGCCAGGGACAATACCATCAAAGTTTTAAATATAGTACACCTGGCCAAAAAAGAAAATTCACCTGCTCTCTTGCTTGCCACTGATGCCGAGAAGGCTTTCGATAGAGTTAGTTGGCGTTTTATCCATGCAGCGCTCAGTCACATTGGTCTCGGGACAAACTTTCTGAAATGGATTATGAGCCTCTACGCTGCCCCCTCGGCATTGGTGCGAGTCAATGGAGTCTTCTCTGATCCCTTTAGGATCTCAAACGGGACTAGACAGGGATGTCCACTATCACCCCTGATTTTTATATTGACCTTGGAGCCATTATTGTGCAGGATCCGCAGCCACCCAGATATCGGAGGGCTGATCAAATCTAATTCCAACGGCAAAGTGGCTGCGTATGCTGACGATCTTATGTTCTGCATTTCAAACCCCCAAATCTCACTGCCTAACCTAATGGACAAACTCAAATGATACAGTGACCTGTCGGGTTATAAAATTAACCTCTCAAAATCAGAAATCTAGAATATCAATACCCCCATACAGAGATTCACTAGGATTGGGAGCTCTTTCCCATTGAAATGGGCTAAGGAGAGTGTCGCCTACCTGGAAACCAAAATTGAGAGCGACCTGTCCAAAATATTTAACTTGAATTCCCCTCCCCCCTGAAAAAAAATTCTCTGAGGACATATCCAGATGGTCCCTGGGGAAAATCTCCTGGTTTGGACGCGTAAATGCTATCAAAATGAATTTTCTCCCTCGACTCCTGCAAGCCCTTCCAGTCCCTATTCTACAGTCCTTCCTTAGGAGGGTTCGCACTCTTTTCACTAGTTTTGTATGGAAGGGCAAAAAACCCAGACTGAGCAGATCAGTTCTAACAAGACCCAAGGAGGCCGGAGGACTGGGCTTTCCGGACCTGGTGGCATACCATGCGGCGACTCATTTATGCAGAGTGGTGGATTGGTGCATACACGTGGGTCAGAAGCAGTGGGTTGGGCTGGAACAGGGGTTGTTGGAGGTCCCGGTGGCCAATCTATTCTGGCTAGAGAGGCGTCACATCGGCACAGCACTAAAACACCCTGCGGTGAGTGCTACACTGAGGGCGGGCTGGAGATTCAAGGAGATTCCCGGGATCTCCCCATTCCCCTCCCCTATGACCCCGGTACTAGGCAACCCACAATCCCCCCCGGGCTGTGGTGGACCTAGAGTCAGGGAGTGGCGTGGGGCAGGATTCTGCCGGGCGTTGCATTTCTGGATGAGTGCGAGTTGGGCCGATCTGGATGAGTTGGCCCAGATGGGTGCTGTCCAGAGGTGGTCCCACTGGCAGTGTACACAACTCACACATTTTTTGCAATCCCTCCAGGGGTTCAAAGGTGGCATGAGGCCAGTAACCCAGTTCGAAGAACTGTGTTCCACTTCCAATATTGAAAAACATGTCCTCTCCTCTATTTACAAAATGCTTATTACTCCCCCAGAAGTGGGAGAGAGATCTTGGGGTCTCCTTCACCCCGGAGCAATGCAGGAGGCTCCTCGCGGTGCCACAAAAAAAGGTCTATTTGCACCCTAATGCAGGAATGCAATTATAATGTACTGACTGGTTGGTACAGAGTACCAGTGACCCTGCATAAGTGATTTCCTAATGAATCGGAGATGTGCTGGAGGTGTGGTGCTGCGAGGGAAGACCTACTCCACATGTTCTGGACCTGTTCCGGCCTTCGGCACTTTTGGGACTCAGTGAGAAGGGTGGCTGGGGAAGTGACAGGCGAAGCTGTACCCGCCGACCTGGGAGTGTGCCTGCTTCACCTGGGGGGAACCTCATTCAAAAATCCCTTCTGTGCCACTTACTAAAAGCTGCTAAAGCTTGTGTCCCTGTGCTATGGAAAAAGACATCACCCCCCCAAACTGGCTGGTTGGGTCCTGAAAGTCAACAAGGCCATGCGTTTTGACAGCCTTATGCGGGACAAGGAGGGTGGGTTCGAAAAATTAACTATGACATCGTATAATTGGATGGTCTTTCTCAATTCTGATGAATGTAAAGCAATACTGGAAGATGCCTGAAATGCCATACTTCCCTTTCCCCCCCCCCCACATCCCATCCCTCTCCCCTTCAACCCCCCAAAATGCTTGGAGTTTCTTTGTTAATTTCGTCTAAACTGCGTATTTCTTGGTCTCTGAGAATGATCAATGAGCAATATCTTTAGAACAAAAACACAGACACTGTATTATTTTGATCTTTTTTATTGATACTATATGTGCCGTCATGCTTGATATACATGTAAAACTTCTAAATAAAGAATTAAAAAAATAAATACAATTATTAATTTTGATGTGCCACATTTGAAGACTTAGTTTAGTGTTTGGTTCCATGGAAATCCCTAATGTATCCTTGCAAGCTGCTGGTTATATTCTGGTGTTTTTTTCACCACCTGTCATTGTAGAAAATTAACCTGAATATGAAATCAATAAAATGTTTGACTCTTGTGCGTAATCTGCTATAATATTTGTTGGATGGCTTGCTGTCGCTCCGGGCGCCCTCTTGAGCGGTGTTGGCTCGAGGCTTTTCAGAATGACTCATCTTGATTGTTATAGTCTCAGCAGGAGAGAGAGATAGCCCATCCCAAAGTTTTAGAGATAGAGGAAGCAATATTATAATATAGGGCAGGAGCACCTTTAGCAGACCTTTAGCAGACTTTAGCAATATAGGACATCAGAAATAATGGGCTTCAGAAATAATCATGAAGCCAGGCTGAGATGCAGTCATTCCTGCAGTCCAGACCTAAATCTCTTTGAGAAGCATCAGTGCTGGAGAAAGCTTTGCACGGTTCTCCAGACCTCCCATCATCAATTCAAGGTCTTGGGGAAAAATTCATCCAAATCTGGATAGATGTGACATTGCAGAGGCGCTTGGAAGGGATGCAACAGTGAATGAGTTTTGTAATCAAAAATATCACTCCAAGCAAATATTAGAGTGGGTGACCTATTCTTTTGGCCAGATAGCGTATGTTCCTATGCAATGGCATTTTCCTTTGGCAAGTCCAAGTCCACAGAAATAAGTTCCTTCTGTGTCAGATGCAGCTGGTTGTTGCCTAGCAGTATTAATACCTGTTGTCATGCCAGCCACAAAGCAGCACTGAGGACAATTATCTCCTTTTTTCATTCTTCTCCTTGAGTGAACTCAGTGTCACCATCATCCTGTGCTGGTTTATTCACACACTCACTGACACCTGCTGCTCCTCCCCCTCCCTTGGCTCATATAACTCAATTTCCTTCGAGAGTACATATTTAAGGGAAGGGCAAACTGACAGCAACACTGACAACATGGAGTCCTGAAACATTTCTCCAGTCTGATCCTCCCCGCAGCTCTGTGGTACAGAGCAAGCTCCACTGTTTACTGTTCTATGCCATGGCACCTTGTGGATTCCCCTGCTACCCTGCTCTGTGCACTCATGGTCACCGACATCCATTTGACACACTAGACATATTATCCTACTTATAAGAAATAGCAGCACAGAGCTCAAAAGAAGTCCTTTGATGATTTTGTAAAAAATGAAGTGACTTCCTCTTCACGATTGACACATCACCAAGTGATCCTAAGACAGATCAGTGCAGAATCCACCACCTAATGTTAAAATGCTTACCAGAAATCGGTAAGGGAAACGCCTTTCACACCCAATGTTAATGGTGCTCTCCTATATACATCCAGGTATATCCAAATGTAGATTCCACAGTTAATTCACTGTATCTGCCAGCAAGGTGTAACTTCCACAATCAAGGGGTAAAGGGGTTTAACTCCCAGTACATAAAAGATAATAAAAGAAAATCTAGTGCAACTCAGCTAGCAAACACTAAGATTTAATAAAATGGATTTTGCACTCACATGTAATTTCATAAAAAAACAGGCATATCGAACAAGCTTGCAGAAAAGCGACTCTCACCGCCAATCCATCCCGTCCAACGATAAGTTCCACCAATCCGGGATTCAATATAAGAAGTAAAGTACTGCTGTTTACCGACGCGTTTCGTTCCAAAGCGGAACTTTGACCAGGTTAACAGCTAGCAAGGAAATCCGGATTAAATACCGGCAAGCATTCAATAGCCGGGGAGTGCATACACTCCTTCCGGGTTACGAAGATGGTGTGTACTGTGCATGTGCCCAATCCCAAGAGAGTGCGTCCACTCCTTCCGGGTTGTGAAGGTGTCTCACACTGCACATGCGTCCGGGAAGCGCCCGACGCTTCAATAATAAGGGAAAGCTTATGAGGCTGGAGACTTTATCTTGTGCATGCGCCCGGCAAGCGCCCGACACATCAATAATAAAAGAAGAACTTATAAAAATGGGGGCTTTATCTTACACTAACAATTATAAAAAAGATATCTCCAAGCTCCCCACATTTAGATAAAAGCTGATGTAAGTCCGAATTCACATTTTTATAAAGAATTTTAAGATACGCTTCCAAAGCATATAATGCAAATGCGCAGTAAAAAAGTCAAATTCACGCTATAGCCGATGACAGAACACCATCTATCACCCATAGATAGGTGAGCTGTGCAGGCGTGAATGGAGCATATATATGGAAGCCTATTTAAAAGGGGAACTACAACAGCTACATACAGCGGTGTAAAAAAATTATTTTTCTGTCTAGCCCCAGCAGAATAAGCCAAATAGCCAGACCAATACTAATAAAAGGCTGTCACAAAACTCTAAAAAAATGTATATATATTTTTCCTTTCCCGTTCCGTGGAACAAACCAAAAGGGCAGGGTGGTCAGTGGGTGAGAGTCACTTTGACAGAAAAAAGACACAGGGAAAGCAATCAATGGGTAAATTAAAACCAAACTACAACAGTAACCATACAAATACAAAAACTTGCAAAAGGGTCACGAATCATCAATAAAGCAGTTTAAATCATACTCAACATTAAGACCACCAGGGACCAAAGTTTCTAGATTGTAAATCCAACGACTCTCCAGTCTGGACAGGTCCCTTTCCATGTTGTTCCCACGCCAGTGGGATTTAACCCTATCTTTACCCATGAAGGTCTATAGTGGGCCGATAGGTTATGTGCCTCAAATCCTCTTTTAATGTTGTAAATATGCTCTCTGATGCGGGTTTTTAGTGCCCGAGTGGTTCTTCCAATGTAAATTAGGTCACAAGGGCACCAGATTGCATACACTACAAATCTCGTACTGCATGTGATGCAATCTTTGATTTTAATAGGATTTGCCATTCCCGTAACAAAGAGGGTGGCTAGAGATTTGTTTAATTTTTTCCCAGTCTTGCAACCGCAACACTTCCCACACCTGAAAAAACCAGAGGGAGGGTGTGTAACCAAAGTAACCGGTCTCGGTGGGTCCACAAAACTACGAACCAAACGGTCCCTCAAATTGGGCGCCCTCCTGTACACACACACCGGCCTTTCTGGTACCAATGAACCAATCACTGGATCATCCCTAAGGATGTGCCAGTGCTTTTTCAAAACCCCTTCAATTTTCCGATGCTGGGAATTGAAGCCGGTCAAAAAAGCAAACTCATTTTTTCCATTTAATCTCAAAGTCTTATCCCGTGGTTCCAGGAGTAAGGCCCTGTCCATATCCCTAATTTGTTTTTTCTGCAGCTCTATCTCATCTGAAGGAAAACCCTTATCCTCAAATCTCTTCTGCAGCTGCAAGGACTGGGCATCATGGTCCATCAGGTTACTACAATTTCTTCTAATACGGGTGAACTGACCCTTAGGGATAGCCCGGAGCCAGTTAGGGTGGTGGCAACTGGCCCTCAGGATAAATCCATTCCTGTCTGTGGTTTTAAAGTATGTAAGGGTACTGAGCTGCGGTGTATCACGTCTAATCTCCAGATCCAGAAAGTGTATTTTAGAGTCACTAATATCCGCAGTAAAGTCCAAATTAAAATCATTGGAGTTTACTTGGTTAAAAAAATCTTCAAGTGACGTTTTTGGCCCCTCCCAGATGACAATGACGTCGTCAATATATCGCCGCCACAATTTCAAGGAGGGCCAAACTCTACCAAAAATGAAGCTAGCCTCCCAATATCCAACAAACAAGTTGGCCATACTGGGGCCAAATTTGGCCCCCATGGCTACTCCTTTAGTTTGAAGATAGAAATCGCCCCCAAACCAAAAGTAATTGTGCTCGAGGGAGAAGCGCAGACATGGCATAATAAAGTCAACCTGTTGTTGGGGAAGGTTTGACTGGTGTTGTAAAAAATGTCTAACAGCCATGATCCCCAGTTCATGCGGGATCACTGTATATAGTGACGTGACGTCAGCTGTTGCCAATAAGGAACTATGTGTTACCTCAATATTTTGACATATAGCTAAGACTTGGCCTGAATCCCTTAGATAAGCAGGAAGTGTGACAACTAGAGGTTGAAGGAAGTTATCAACATATTCGCCAAGTCGGCACGTAAGTGAATCCACCCCACTGACTATGGGACGCCCTGGGGGTTTAGTTTGACACTTATGTATTTTCGGGAGTTGGTAGATGGTTGGAGTGCGGGGTTTCGTAATGTTTAGATATTTATACTCCCTCTCACTCAAAATCCCAAGATCTCGACCATTTTGTAAAAGATCCACTAAGTCTCGCTGATAGTCCTTAATAGGATCTGAATCTAGTTTCGCATATGTTTCAGTATCCGCAAGAAGACGGGTTAATTCAGCTAAGTAATCCTGCCTATCTAAGATAACCAGCCCCCCGCCTTTGTCGGCGGGCTTAACCACAATTTCAGTGTTCTTCTCCCGTTTTTTGATAGCCCTCATTTGAGAAAGGGACTGATTCCACTTTTTCACACGTATTTTCTTTAAATCCTTAATTACTGCTCCTTTGAAGACATCCAATCTCGAATTGGATGCATTCAGAGGGTTAAACACCGACTTATTTCTCAGCTCTGTATGTCTAAATACTGGTGTTTCACCATCTGTGCAGTCAAGCATGTCTAGCTGATAATTGGTCAGGTCATTTTGTTCACAATGGGTACTGTTCTTGCTTAAAAATAATTTTTTTACATTGAGCTTCCGTATAAACTTTAAAAAGTCAATATGTACAGCAAATTTATCGATATCCCTAGGCGGAGCATATTTTAAGCCCTGATCTAGGGCTCTGAGTTCATTATCACTTAGTTGAACAGAGCTTAAATTGAAGATACCCTGGCCTAATGCCATCGGGTTCTTCTTGTGCTTTTTCCCTCCTCGTCTGCCTCTTCGTCCCACCCTTTTCTTTTTAACGATCCTCTGCCCATTTGGGGAGGACTGCTGTTTTTCCATCGATCTTTCAGAAATGGTACATCTTGAGGGTGGTGCGGTCTGAAACGTTCCGCCCGAAAAGGAGGGTGTTCTAATTCCTCCTCAGCTAACATAGTCTCCCTCCCCCTTTTGTAAAAAGGGTCTTCTCTTTGCCAAGTCCTAGAGGGGTTTTTATCCCTCCAAGATGGAGACCTCTTTCTCCAACTCACCCCTTTTTCCCCCTGCCTCATAGGGAGTCCCCTTTGATATTTACTTATTGGAGTCAGGGGATTGGCAGAGAAATGTCGCCCATATTTCTCAGCTGGTAATCTACTCCTAGAAGGAGTTCTTTGAGTATTGGTTAATAGGGGTAGGGGTGTGTTTACATCCTCCTCTTTAGGGCCAGCCGCAACATTATCTAAAAATTGCCATTTAAACACTTTATTGGCTGAATAATCAGCGGCATCACGTTGGAGTTTCCGTATCTTTCTGTTGCGTATCATGGTTTCATCCTTCTCTAATCTGATCCTTAATGAATCAGCTTTAATGGCAAACATTATTATCCTACTTGACATGCTCTGATCTATTGGTCCTAAAGACACTGCTCTCTCTTAGTTCTCTTCCTACCTTTCTGGACACTCCTTTAACCCTTTAACCGCCAGCCTACCTTGAGATTTTGTCACCCTTTGTTGCCAGACCATTTTTCAGCAGAGCCTGGGCTTTGATATGAAATGTCTTGTTTGTCATTTTCTAAGTGTATTCTCAATATTTTTGGGTGAAAATTGTGCAAAAAATAAAAAAAAAACGATTTTTTACAATTTGTAGTGTTTTTTTGTAATAAAAAATGTAAAAGTAAATTTCACCCGGTTACAGCGGTACCACATATGTATAGGTAGATACCCTTTCCTGCCCAGGAGACTCCCCCAAACTGAAACAATGCTTTAGGAGATTTTCAGATAAAATACAACTATGCAATGCAATATGCGCACCTTGCAGTTTTTCAAGAAAAACAACCCTTTACATTTGAAATACCCCCCACAAACTATATATTCCATAGAAGTATACACCTCAAGCTTTCTAGGCGTACCAGGCTTGTTGACATGGGTTTTCTGGAAGTAATCACTCAATGTATTCTTTTGTTGCACACTCAATGAATAAAAAAGCAGAATCAAAACCACATTTTCCTAAAAAAAACTATATGCAAACCAGAAAAAAACTGAAAATCTGAAAAAGCAACATCCCCCAAACAGAACAATACCCAACATGCATAGGTTCTGTCAAGGAAAGAGTTGCCAAACACACCAAAGTAAAGCATGTGCATAACGGTAATTTTACTTCAAAATTTCAGCTCTACAGACAAAGTGCGCACCTTGTGCTTTTTCTACCAAAACAACCCTTTACATTTGGAATATCCCCAATAAACCATTTATTCCCTGAAAGTGCACATGTTAAGCTTTCTAAGCGTACCCAGCTTGTTGTAGTGGGCTCATCTTTCTAGAAGTAATATCTAGAAGAATTCTTAGGTTGCACAGGGTTTCACAAAAAATGTATAAAGAAGCAGAATAAAAAACACCTTTTCCTAAAATATCAATATGCAAATAAGAAAAAACAAGCTAAATCTGAAAGCGCAAGGTCCCCCGAGCAGAACAATACCCAACATGCATAGGTACCTGTAACCTTTTAATTGCCAGCCTACTTGAGATTTTGTCACCCTCAAGTAGGCATATTTTCTTTTTTGGCAGAGTTTAGGCTTTAACATGAAATGTCTTGTTTGCATTTTTTCTACTTTTTTTATATATATATTAAATATATATAAATTATATTAAATATATTTTTTTGAAATTGTCTCCTTTATTTTAACAAAAACATTTATTTTATTAAAGAAAACCATATTGCATGTGAAAGCCCAATTTCTCCCGATTGCAATGATACCACATATGTATCGGTAACCCCCCGTTCCTGTCCAGGTGATCCCCTAAACTGAAAAAAGCACTTTATAACATTTACTCACCTCCGATCCTCATATGCAGTGTCCCGCGGCGATCCGATGCAAGTGACAGCTGGGCAGAGAAGGGGGGAGGCAGGCGATCGGAGGATCGCCTACCTCCCTCCTTCTCTGCCCAGCCGTCACCGGCATCTGACAGCCGAACTGCTGGGGGCCCCGACGACGCCCGGTGGTGACCTGAAGGGGCGGGGCTAGAATTAAAGATGGAGGCGGCCATCGGAGATCCGAGGTAGGAGGGCTGTTAGGCCCTCCACAGAAGATGGAAGAGCGGGGGGTGATCGGAGCTCCCCCGTGAAGAGCAGAGCTGACGGGAGCCTGCGGGCACGAAGGTGAGTAACTATCATTTTTTTTTTTTTTTTGATGGGTGATCGGAGCCCCTCTGGCTGAAGAGGAGACCCGGCCGGATCGAACGAGGGGTCAGGTAATTGACTTTTTTTTTTACTTTTTCTGCTAGCAGGAGGGAAATGTCAGGAAATGTCAGCCACATAAATTTTATGTGGCTGGCGTTTAAAGGGTTAATGTATATTTTTCTGGCTTTACTTCCTCTACTTTCTGTCTTACTGTTGGAGTTCCTCAGGGTTTAGTCCTAGGGCCTCTTGTCTTTTAGCCCTTATGAGACATCAGTAGATTTGATTTTCATTACCATCTGTATGCTGATGATACCCAACTATATACTTCAACCCGTGACCTCCCCCCAGCCGTACTGCAGAACACCAGTGTCTGTCTGTCTGCTGTCTATCACGTCATGTGCTCTCTTTGTCTGAAACTAAACCTTTCAAAAACAGAGCTGCTTGTGTTACCTACCTAAACCTGACATTTCCCTTTCAGTGTGTGGCATGATTATAAGTCAAAAGCAGCAAGTCCACTTTCTAGATGTCACACTTGTCCCCATTCTGTCATTACATAGTAACATAGTATGTAAGGCTAAATAAAGACTTTAGTCCATCCAGTTCAGCCTGTTTATCTCCTTCCAGTGGTCTAGTAGCCATGGAAGGCATCAAGGCCACTTTTGAACATTTTTACTGTATCCATCATTACTACCTCCTCTGGCAGCGAGTTCCATAGTCTCACTGCTCTTACAGAGAAGAATCCCCTCCTATGTCGGTGGAGAAAGCCCCTTTCCTCTAACCTTAGTGGATGCCCCCGGGTTATAGTTACACTACGCGGTATAAATAGATTGTGGGACAGATCTTTGTATTGACCCCGAATATATTTATACATAGTTATTAGATCACCCCTCAGTCATTTTTCAAACTAAATAAACCTAAGTTTGACAATCTTTCAGGGTACTCTAGCCCCCGCAGGACCTTCATTCCTTTTGTTTCAGTGGTTAACTTTTTCTTGGCTTTGTAAATCATTGCTCTGTTTGTACTTTAACCCTCTAATATTAAAGCAATGCGGAATATGCTGGTGCTATATCAATAAATACTTATTATTATTATTAATAATAATAATAATAATAATAATAATAATAATAATAATAATAATAAATATGCCCGGGGGTGGCTGACCTGAGCCACCCATGCTCCATGAAATCAAGATGAGTATATGGCAACTGTATAGGTTGTCACTCAGTAAATTGGGATGCCCTAGGTGGGATTCACCAAGCACTGGAGTAATTTAGACAGCTAAAGTGTCAAAAGGGTCCTCTGTGGCAGCATTTTAGCCTTTACACCATTTCATCCTTTTGGCACAGGCAGAGACAAATTAAAGGGGCATTCCAGGTAACTAGTTAAATCAGATTGTTTCTGCTAGCACTGTGCTGACTGTCAGGGACTGCATCTTTCATTCACCAGCACTTTGCATTGTCTGATAAGCCCCGTAGAACTTTTCATTTCTGTTGATTTTTTTAGGATCCCTAGAATGAATTGATTTCAGAGAAACTGAGACATTCATAAATACACGAATGAGTCATTTTCTGCTGCTGAGGAGGCCTTGCAGCAGAGATAAAGCAAGCTGAATGAAAGACACCCCTCACAGTCAGGGTAGAGCAGAAAGTAGGCTTAACCCTTTTCCTGGAATGTCCCTTTAAGGGTGTGCATTGTACGTAGCAGTCCTTTTTTGTCCCTCCATCACAAATATTACACCCTGCACCACGCACTCCCCTCCACTTGCTTACCCCATACACACAGCAGCCACCAGAGAGGATCAATATATTAGGGGAAGGGACATAGAATGTTATGCCAGGACATGGGAGTATCTTTGTAGCAGTAGCCCCCTTTTGATTCAGGCAAGAGGAGTTGGGTGTATAAGTTTAGAACCAGGCACTCTGACAGCGTGCCCAATAAAACTTGGCGGGGAGAACCGCTGAGACAAAGTCAAATAGGAGCAAAACTCAATTGCAGTAGGGTATGCTGTCTTGTACTTGATTGTGTGTTAATGTACAGTAAGGCCCTTATTTAACAAGGGATAGCGCCAGGTAGCGAATGGTGAGCGAACGGTAATGACGGTCACCGCCACGAGAACGCCGGCTCCCCTCCGCAATCACAAATTTATCAAGCCGATCCTGCTTAGCGACTGACAGAGCGCCAGATAGCGAATCATTCATCATTATTCCAGCCTCACCCCACAGCGCCAGCGAGCGACCTTGAACAGCGACAGGTATGACCTCTCGCTACCTGGCGCTCTCCAATGCATTTCAATGGAGCAATCTTTAAATATTCATAATTAATTGCTATTAATGTTTTTTTTTTTGTTTTTTTTTAAATGTCAAAAATTCTGTGACCACTTCTGCAATGTTAGATATTTTTTTTTAAGGTAAAAAAAAAAAAATTGTGCAGAATTGATATTACAGGTCTGATATTAATGTATTCATATTACAAAATGTTTTGAAAAACATGTTTTTTTTTTAATCAAAAAATATGGTTGTTTGGGGGTTAAAAAACTACTTTTAACCCATCGCCGCCAGCGCTCTGGGGTTTAAACAAGCATTTCACAGCGCGAGAATTTTTTGTTAATGAATATGCTGGGAGCCGTTCGCTATGTCCATTCGCTGTCATGCGCTCCTATACAGCGCGTAACCTGTCAAACAGCGACTGCTAACCCCGTATTCAACATTACCGCACACCGACTGAGTCGCTGTCAACAGCCGAACAACGGCCAAGCACAGCGAATACTAGCGGACGCTGTGAAAATACCGCTACTGTCGCTCATCTGTCGCTACCTGGCGCTATTAATGAATCGGCCTCTAAGTATCAATCAAGTTAGATGGAAGCCTTATTTCATGAAAAAACAATCCTGAAAGCCTTCTGCTACTCGTTACTGTATATACAGCAGAAGACACGTCATTGCTGTTGTATCAACTTAACATGGCAAAAATATATTCAAATCAAACTAAGAATGCTTTTTATTAGCTATTTTCTAAATGACAAAGTACAATACATTAAATCAAATAATGAAAATCACACACTATCAGATACGGTGTTTTGCTCACAGGTGCTAAGCCTATAAAAGTCCAATAACAACAGCACTGGTCCAATTCGGTCACTATGAGATTGGTTTCATTACTTTCCCGCAACATAAAGTCTGGTGTTCATCTCTGGTTTTATGACTAAAATGTATAATTTAGGGAAGAATATACAACCCAATAATCCAGCACAGGATGTCAGTATGGTGAATATCTCCACAGCCACCATGTATTTCCCTCTGGTGCTCAGATAGGCCGGGATCATGGCAATCCAGACACTGCAGAACACCAGCATGCTGAACGTGATGTACTTGGCCTCATTAAAACTGTCCGGTAATGTCCTCACCATGAAAGCCAGAACAAAACTCACAGCAGCCAGAAACCCCAAATAACCCAACACCGAGTAGAAGCCAGTAACTGACCCTTCATTACACTGGATGATGATCTTCTCATGATAAGAGGACATGTCATACTCTTGATAGGGACGAGACACTGACAGCCAAACAACACAAATCAAGACTTGAACAGAAGAACATAGGAGTACGACATAATTAGCCAGTTTTGTGCCAACCCATTTGTTCCAGAAGCTGCCGGGTTTGGTGGTTTTGAAGGCAATGCAGACGATGATAGTTTTGGCCAGAACACAGGAGACAGAGATGGTGAAGAAGATCCCAAATGACACTTGTCTCAGCATGCAGGTTATATCTACTGGACGACCAAGGAACAAGAAGACACAGAGGAAGCTCAGCAAGATGGAGGTCAGGAGAATGATGCTCACAGTCCGGTTATTGGCTTTAACTACTGGAGTGTTCCTATATAAAATAAACATTTTTAATACAGCTGCAGAAATGACAGAACCTAACACACTTATCACAGAAAATAAGGGAGTCAAAACATCTCCGTCGAATGACAGGTATTCCATGATCTTGGGTCGACACGTCTCTTTCCTCTCATCTGGCCACTCTTCATCAGGACATCTCTGGCAAATGTCACTATCTTTGAGACAATAAAAATCAGAAATACAAGTATTAGTTTTTTATATTTGCATGTCATAACTAGACATTTCTGATGTAGAAATACACCCCATAGCTTTTCCTGGCACTAAAATGTATTAGATCTTTATCCATCTTTTATTTTTCTCAAATTTTTATGCCTATGCATCAAATTCATCTCAAAGTCCTTAGCCCCCATATCACATTATCGGTAACTTGCTCAACTTGTTCGAGATGTTTTATAGATCACTGGTTTGGACCGGTACCTTTTGTAGGTTCTGTGTAGATAGTGGTAAGGGAATAGGGTAAAAATTGCCTCCATTCTGTCTGTCTCCATTTGAGGCAGTTCAATCCAATTTTTTGGGAATACGCTGTCATCACCAAAAAATAAATGCCATACATGTCTACGGGAGACATTCAAACATTGTGTTCTAGCCTCCACAAAGCAACTGAGGCCATTTTCACACCATAGTGTTTACACTACCATTACATTGTTACATAGTTAATATGGTTGAAAAAAGACATATATCCATCAAGTTCAACCAATGGCCGGGGATGGGGAATGTTCTTTATTTATTTATTTTTTACGCTGAATATAGCTTCAAGCAGCTAAATGCACTGGAAGACCACAGAAAAATAATGTTCATTTAACTACTACCACAAAAGCGTGGCCTGAGCGACTTTTGCAGTGTGATAGTAATCACTCCTCGATTGCCACATGTGTATAAGAGTCCATATTTTCCTATGAACAACCCCTTATACAGTAGTTCTAAGCAAAATGTAACTATAAGTGATCATTTTAAAGCAGAACTTCAGTCAACTCTAACCTGCCACCCTACCCTGGCGCTGAGAGAAGACGGGGGGGTTACAAAGAAAATAAACCCTTACCTTATCCAGGGACCCGTGCCATCCTCCCAGTCTCCCATGACTGCCTCGGGGAAATACACAAAGTCGCATCACATGGCTCCATGCGTGCTCCTGCCACCCATTCACTTGATCGGTCAGATGGGAGCGTGCACGGAGCCGGGGGACACGGCTCTGTGCTTTCCATCCAAGATTGTAGTGCCTAGAATCTGGAGCTTTTTTTCTTTGTAACCCCCTGTCCTGCCTCAGCATCAGGGTAGGGTGGCAGAGAGGTTATAGTTGACTGAGGTTCCGCTGTAAGGATTAACATTCAGGTTTGGCATTGATAAGATAATACATGTAATGTTGTTGTAAATGACGTGCAATCTGAACAAAGGCAAGTTACAAGTGGTGTGCCGCAAGGCTCTGTCCTGGGCCCCATTCTTTTTAATATATTTGTAAGTGACATAGGAGAAGGCTTGGGAGGAAATGTTTGTCTGTTTGCTGATGATACAAAGGTTAGTAATAGGGTGGATACTCCTGGAGGTGTCTGCAACATGGAAAATGATTTAGCTTTACTGGATAGATGGTCAAAACTGTGGAAACTAGAGTTTAATGTCTCTAAATGTAAAATCCTGCACTTGGGTAGAAGGAATCCCTGCTCTGAGCACCGTATGGGCAGAACTGTGTTATCCAGGACCTCGGAGGAGAGAGATTTAGGGGTACTGATTACTGATAGCTGCAAGATGAGTGGACAGTGTAGCCAGGCAGTGGGAAAAGCAAGCAGGATGCTCGGCTGCATAGCTCGAGGCATCACCAGTAGGAAGAGGGAGGTTGTGAAGGCGCTGTATAGAACCCTGGTGAGGCCACAGCTAGAATACTGTGTGCAGTTCTGGAGACCTTACCTGCAAAAAGACATTATTCAAATAGAACGTGTCCAAAGGCCGGCAACAAAAATGGAGGAAGGACTTAAACTTAAAACTTATCAGGAGAGACTTAAAGAACTTAATTTGTACAGTCTGGAGGAAAGAAGGGAGAGGGGGGACATGATTGAGACCTTTAAATATGTGACAGGAGGGAATAAGGTTCAGGAGGGAAGTGTTTTTAAGAAGAAGCTTAATGATAGAATAAGGGGGCACAACCTGAAGCTAGTCGGGGGGAAGATCAGGAGCAATGTTAGAAAATATTATTTTACAGAAAGAGTAGTAGATGCTGGGAACAAACTTCCAGCAGAGGTAGTTGAAAAGTCAACAGTCACTGAATTTAAACATGCCTGGGATAAGCACACATCTATCCTAAGATAAAGAGTACATACAGTATACACATAAGGGCAGACTAGATGGACCGTATGGTCTCCTTCTGCTGTCAACCTTCTATGTTTCTATGTTTCTATGTAAGAAAAAGACTGTGCCAAAACTGTTGTGCCAAAAAGTCTCATATCTCCTGACTATGGTCTTTTTTTGCACTTCAATTTTAGCTTTAATTCCAGCTTGCTTTAGTTCCCCTCACTGAGAACTGTAACCACAATGGGAACTCTTTTTTTTCCTGAAAGGGGAACTTTCAAAATTGCTATTTGCATACACACCCATTAAGGTAGACCAAAACCCATATCGACCCATCCCTGGAGTCTAAAGGGCTACTCACTACTCAGGAATTAGTAAGGGAGTCCAGCTTAAATGAAACGGGTGCCTACATGCAATACCTCCTGCCTGTTTACCCCTGCTTCCTAGTTTCCATTGATATGGGTCCAGTATCGTGCCAATCTGGGCTCGCTGTTTGGCTTCTGAGCCCTAGGTTGCGAGACCACACGCCTAGTGTACCAAGGTGGTTGACTCAAAAAATTAGGCTCATTTTTTATTTTCTATTAAAATGTTTTTAAAAAAATGTAATCTCCTGAATGCCCACATATTAGGTTTGATTCAGCACTATGAGTATTTTTTTCACTTTTTTGAGAGAAAACACAATATTATACTTTTTTCCACTGTACCATATTTAGCTGTGCAATTCTTTTTAACCAGCACTACGCACCCAAATAAATTAATCACATAATAAATGAATCAAATCAAATTATTTCATAGAGTTTATTAAGTTAAGATAAAAACCATGAAATAAATCTAAAAATACCATTTTGTGAATACTCACCTGTAAAATGGGTATTATAAGTATGTCACACACCCCGCTTCAAGAAATTCATAACGTGTGGGTAATACTGACCTGTAGAGGGCGATATGCAGAGATGCCAGGAAAAAAGAGAGCCCCTCCCGGTCCATAAATACCTGGGACCTCCCACTCATTACCCAGTATAAGAACAGCAGTAAGGTAAGGGACCAGGAAGAGCCCAACACAAAGCATAACAACGCAAAGTTCACCATATAAAGGATCCAGCATACAAAAGGGCAGGGTGAAGCGGGGTGTGTGACATACTTATAATACCCATTTTACAGGTGATTATTCACAAAATGGTATTATTCTAAGTATGTCACACACCCCGCTTCAAGAAATTCATAACGTGTGAGACATCCAACAGCAGTGTCCATAAAGGGCGGGGATCCAAAACAAGGCAACAAGGCACAACTTAAACCACTGCAGCTTGCAGAACTTTGCGGCCAAACACAGCATCCGCTGAGGCCCGAACATCAACCTTGTAAAACTTGGAAAAAGTGTGAACAGAAGACCAAGTAGCAGCCTTACAAACTTGCTCAACAGAGGCCTGGTGCTGAAAAGCCCAGGACGCCCCAACCACACGAGTAGAATGAGCAGTAACACGAAAAGGGGGTACCTTCCCTTTGGCAGAATAGGCCCCAACTATGGTCTGACGGATCCATTTACTAATGGAAGACTTGGCAGGCGCCAAGCCTTTTCGGGGCCCGGAGGGCACCACAAAAAAAGGCATCCGTCTTACAAAAGGAAGACGTTACCTCCAAATAATACTTCACAACACGAACCACATCCAAAGAATGCAGGGCCCTCTCCTTGTCATTGCTGGGATTAGGACACAGAGAGGGCAGAACAATGTCTTGGTTTAGGTGAAAGGCAGAAACAACCTTAGGAAGGAAATCGGACTTGAAACGAAAAACCACCTTGTCCTGATGCCCCTCAAAGTACGGGGCTTGAATGGACAAAGCCGCCAACTCAGAGACACGTCTAACCGAAGTGATGGCTACCAAAAAGGCCACCTTCTGCGTAAGTGAAGACAAGGCAATATCATTCAAGGGCTCAAAAGGAGAATCCTGAAGAGCAGAAAGAACCAAATTCAAATCCCAAACAGGGAACAAAGGTTTTCTAGGAGGCTGCACGTGCGTGACTCCCTGGAAAAAAGTCTTAACCAAAGGATGTAGGGCAAATGACCTTTGAAAGAACACCGACAGGGCAGAAACCTGCCCCTTCAGAGTACTAAGCTGGAGCCCCAGGTCCAGACCATGTTGAAGAAACTCCAGGATTCTGGAGATGGAAAATTCCCTACAAGGCAACGCCCTGATCTCACACCAATCAATATAAGACCTCCAAGTCCTATAGTAGATATTAGAGGAAGACTGCTTCCTAGCACTAATGAGAGTTAGAATCACAGCTTCGGAAAGACCTTCCTCCTTCAAGATGGAGGTTTCAGCAGCCACGCCGTCAAAACCAGCGTTGGTAAATTAGGATAACGTAGTTGACCCTGGGTGAGCAGATCCGGCAGCAGGGGCAGAACGTACTGATCCTCTGCTAACCTTACCACATCTGCGAACCAAACCTGTCTTGGCCACCTTGGAGCCACCAGAATTGCTGACGCACCCTCCAGGGTCAGCTTGCGCACCACTCTGGCCACCAAGGGAAACGGAGGGAACAGATACAGAAACCCCAGATCCCTCCAGTTCAGAGACATGGCATCCACTGCCAGAGCCAGTGGATCCCGTGAGAGAGACACAAATGTCGGAAGTTTGTGATTGTGACGAGAGGCAAAGAGGTCCACCACCGGAAACCCCCACCTGAGACAAATCAAGCAAAACACTTTGGGGCTGAGAGACCATTCCCCCCGGCGAGCTGAGAACCTGCTCAGAGAGTCCGCCTCCGTGTTCTCCGCTCCCGGAATGTAAACTGCTGAAATGCACGGGACGTGTGTCTCCGCCCAGGCCAGAATCAAAGACACTTCCTTGAGGGCACTCCTGCTGCGAGTCCCTCCCTGGTGATTGATGTAGGCGACTGCCGTACGATTGTCCACCAGACTTGAACCAGCAATCCTTGCAACTGATGAGTCAAGCGAAACAGAACCATCCTGATGGCCCTCAATTCCAGAACATTGATGGACTCGTGAGCCTCCTGAGGCCCCCACAGTCCCTGAAACTGACGATCCTTCCAGAACCCCCCCATCCTGATAGACTGGCATCCGTGGTGACCGTCTCCCAACAAGGGGCCAGAAAGGATCTGCCCCTCGACAGATTGATTGGATCCACCCACCACTAAAGGGAGCACCGAACTTGGGGGGTCATCAGGAAGGACTGATCCAACGACAGTGGTGACCCATCCCAGGCCACCAACAGATGGAGCTGGAGTGTCCTTGTGTGGAACTGAGCAAAGGGAACCGCTTCGAAGGAGGCTACCATCAATCCCACCAGCCTCATCCCTAATCTGATGGCCGGACGAGGGATAGACAGGAGGAGTCGAACCAACTCCTGAATCAAGAGAACCTTGGACTGAGGAAGAAACACCCTGGCCTGGGAAGTATCCAGGGACATTCCCAGAAAAGACACTAACCTGGACAGAGAAAGGGAGGACTTGGGGTAGTTGATCACCCACCCGAATCTCTCCAGAGTGGACACCACAGTTCTGGTGTCCAATACCGCTTGGCTGAAGGAAGATGCCATAATGAGAAGGTCGTCCAGATAAGGGACAATGCGAATACCCTGGGCTCTGAGGAGAGCCATCACCCCAGCCAGCACCTTGGTGAAAACCCTTGGAGCCGAGGTAAGACCGAAAGGAAGTGCCACAAACTGAAAATGCCGATCCTCCACCACGAACCTGAGAAATCTCTGGTGCGCTGGAAAAAACGGCACATGCAGATAGGCGTCCTTGATGTCTACGGACGTCAGAAAGTCCCCCTGCCTAAGAGAATGGATAGCTGAACGCAGCGTTTCCATGAGAAATTTCCGCGGACGGACGGACCTGTTGAGGATCTTTAGATCCAGAATGGGTCGAACCGAGCCGTCCTTCTTGGGCACCGTGAACAGATTGGAATAAAAGCCCCGACCCCTGTCTGAGGGGGGCACTGGGCAAATAACTGCCATATCCAACAGACTCTTTACTGTCGCCTGGAGCTCCTGCGCGGCCAGAAGGTCCGAAGGCACCCGAGACCTGAGGAATCTTGGAGGGGGCCGGAGCTCAAACTCCAGCTTGTAGCCGGAAGTCACCACTTCCCGGATCCATCTGTCCGAGACCTCCCGGTCCCAGACCTGGGAGAAGTGTTGCAGCCGTCCCCCCACCCACATGGGTGAGGGCGCCCCCTCATTGCTGAGCTGGCTTGGCAGCGGGTTTAGGCTTAGAGCCCCAGCTGTATCCTGGGCGGGCACGTCCTCTGCCCCTGTTCCAGGAATCTCCTCTGGCTGCGGGGAAAACAATTCCTCTGCCAGCTCTAGCCCCACGAAAGGAAGGAGCAAAGGAACCCGCCCCCCGAAAGGGACGACGCTGTTTTTTGCGTTGAGGTAACTTACCACCCTTGGCAACTGAATCCAACTTCTCACCAAAGAGCCGTAATCCCACAAAGGGAAGAGCGGTCAGCGACTTTTTAGACACAAAATCAGCCGCCCACTGGCGCAACCAAACCGAACGCCGAATAGTCACCAATAGAGCCGACGTTCTGCCACACATCATCAGTGTGTCATCCAAGGCGGCTAGTACAAATGACAAAAACAATTCACACCTTTTTAAGGCCAAGGAACTCGTCACTATCCGGATCTATCCCGGAAGAAGTCAACAGGTCCCTGACCACCGACCTGGTAGCCACCACCAGCAGCGCTGAAGCACAAACCGGCCTCATGGCTGACCCAACACTGGCAAAACCATGACAAGCCATTTGGTCAATGCGTTTATCCTCACCATCTTTAAGCGTGGAGCAATCAGGAGAATTTAAAACAGTAGTGTTGGATAAACCCAGAATCTGTGCATCCACCTCGGGAGGGGACGACCAACGCTTAACCGTATCCAAGGGAAAGGGATATTTTTTGTCCCAACCCTGAGGGAAACCTGGGAGCCGGGCAGGCCTCTCCCATTCCTTAGCAATAATCCCATCAAAATGCTTTTGGTTAGGAAATTCCAAGCACGGCCTGGATTCTTCGAAAAATTCCCCCTTTTGCTGTGGAACCACCTCAGGAGGAGAAACCTCAAAACCTCAAACATCTGAGCCAGAACATTAGGAGTATCCGAAGACCTCCCCAAGCCCCGCTCGGTATCAGCACCCACAAACTGCTGATCGTCTGAATTATCTGATTATTCATATACCTCCCCTTCCTCAAGTTGGGAGTAATCAGACCAGTCCAGATTATCAAGATCATCCAAGTCGGCCGCCAGTGAAGACGGCGACAAGTACTCTCTCTTAGCCGGAGCCTTTCTGGTGACCGTGATGAAGAATAATTTTTCAAGATTGGCCAATCGGGCACACATCTCCGATTGCAACTGCCCGCCCATGACAACGTCAGACTGGGCATGGATCAAACTGGGAGGGGGGGAGGAGAGACCGGCGGCGCTGAACCAGACGCCTGGGGTCCGGACTGCCGCGTAATAGTCTGCTGTGCGCATGGTATACACAGATATACATCATCGCCAGTAAGGGATGCCCCACACCCCATACACTTCCGGGATTGCCCCGAGGGGAGCCCGAGCCCAGTATCCGGGGATGCCTCCATAAGGTGAACTTATAGTTGGTCGCAATGACCGAGGGAATTACGCATATAAGCAACTCGGGATGTCCCTTTAATGTCCCAAGTGGGAGGATTTGCAATAAGCCAATTAAGAACCCAGGGACCCTAGCACCGGGAGAAACCCCCTAACACCACTGTAGGTTATATTCTGAAAGACATAATAAAAAAGGCTAATAAGAAAAGCGGAGTATAAAATATATATATATATGACATAAAAATATATAATTATAGGTGATGGGACAGAAGGGGGGCCCACCGGGCCACTCACTGTGGTCCTGAAGACAGCTTCCTCTCTCTGTGAGGTAAAGAGCAGCTCTGAGGAGAGAAGGGGGGCGTGGCCAGCTCCTTCTGAGGAAACAGGCACAGAGAAAAGCACCTCAGCGGTGCCTGTGACACAGGGGCGGACCGCAGTGCTGGAAAGCCCGGCCCCGCCCCCAAGAGTGAAAGCGTGAGGGGAGAAGCTCCCCTCCGCCATGACAATGCAAAAAGGCCGGCACCGCAGCCATGTGCGGCCGCGGCGCCGGTCTCAGAAGAGACAGAAGGAGGGGAGCGGGCCGTGGCTTTGACCCGGACGCCCGGCCCCGCCCCTTTTACCTCAGGGAGAAAGCCTGCATAAAAATGCCGGCCACAGCACCGTTTTGACAGAGAAATACACGCTGTTATGAAGTAATAAATAAGTTAATAACTATTGGGAGGATAATTTAATAAATTAATACATTAAAACATTATTAAGAATTAATGATTACAAAATTTGGACCTAACACCGAATAAGGGGCCCTGCTCCTACCCTCCGCTATCCCGCTAGAGAGAGGGGCATTACCCAAAGGGGGGGGACCACCCAAAGTGTAAGGCCAAGGGACGGGGCATCCCAAACCTGGGTCACCATCCCGGATGACCGCCTACCCTCTTATATAGGGTCTCACGGGAGAGCATTTGCTCTTAAGCACCAAGGGTGCTTTTCTACCCTCACCCGGACCGTCAGTCTAGGCTGGGAGGCAGGAGGTAACAGAAAAAAAAGATCCAGGCGGATATAGATAACTAAAGGGCCGGGAGTCATCCCGGCTACCTGAAATCCCCCTGTGCAAGGAGGAGACCACATCTTCTGACTTACTCGCCGACTGCAGAGATGAAGACTGGGTAATGAGTGGGAGGTCCCAGGTATTTATGGACCGGGAGGGGCTCTCATTTTTCCTGGCATCTCTGCATATCGCCCTCTACAGGTCAGTATTACCCACACGTTATGAATTTCTTGAAGCGGGGTGTGTGACATACTTAGAATATTGAATCCAGCAGTTGTATTCTATATGAGCTTCTACATAAAACACACCTACAAAAACCAAACTCCAACACTAATATCATAAACTATCCCCAAAGATTCATATACAAATAAAGTGCCATAGTGCTCCATATAGTGCCAATACTAAGGGGGTTATGTAAGAAGGGATAGCACCAGGTAGTTCCGCGTAGAGGCAGGCAGCGTCTGGTGAGTGCCAGGCGCTGTACGCAATACCACATTTATGAAAGCGCCATGTAGCATCAAATGTATTATTACAGATGGCTCACTTCCAGAGAGCCAGGTATTACCTTTCGCTTACTGTCGCTCTCCCATACATTTCAATGGTCATTCATGATGGGCCCCGCCACGAGAACGCCGGCTCCCCACCACAATCACACATTTATCAAGCCGATTCTGCTTAGCGACTGAGATAGCGCCAGATAGCGACTCATTCATCACTATTCCAGCCTCTGCCCACAGCGCCAGCGTCCGACCTTGAACAGCGACAGGTATGACCTCTCGCTACCTGGCGCTCTCCAATGCATTTCAATGGAACAATCTTTAAATATTCATAATTAATTGTTATTAATGTTTTTGTTTTTTTTTTTTTTTTTTAAATGTGAAAAATTCTGTGACCACTTCTGCCATGTTAGATAATTTTTTTAAGGTAAAAAAAAAAAAAAATGTGCAGAATTGATATTACAGGTCTGATATTATTGTATTCATATTACTAAATTCTTTAAATTCTTTTTTTGTTTCCAAAAATATGGTGGTTTGGGGGTTAAAAAACTACTTTTAACCCATCGCCGCCAGCGCTCTGAGGTTTAAACATGCATTTCACAGCGCGAGAATTTTTTGAGCGTGATTTTTTGATGAATATGGTGTGAACCGGTCGCTCTGACCAGTCGCTATCATGCGTATCCATACATCGCGGAACCTGTCAAATAGCGACTCGTCACCCCGTATTCAACATTACTACACACCGACTCAGTCGCTATCAACAACCGAACAACGGCCAAGCACAGCGACTACTTGCGGGCGCTGTGAAAATACCGCTACAGTCGCTCAACTGTCGCTACCTGCCGCTATTAATGAATCGGCCTCTTAGTGTATTATGGGTGACAGAACCTGTCACCTAATTTCCTCTTCCTTCCATTAATATAAATAAAAAACAAGCCTGGCTGGATATTTCTTGATGCGGGGTGTTTAAGTGACCCCTCCTCCTGCCATTCAGAATATTTATCTGGATTTTTATTATTTATTTTATTTTATTTATTATTTTTTTTCGTGATAGTGCTCCTTTAACTTAAAAAAACTCAATGCAATGATTTGATTATTTTATCACGTGGTTAATTTATATGGTTGGATAGAGCTTTCTTTGGTTGCCATCCATTTGTATTCAGTTTGCACAGCTGAATATGGTGCTGAATTGCACTGAGCAAATCAATCATTAGAAAAAACATTTTCTCTCAAAAACATGAGCGAAAAAATATGGTGCTAAGTAAACCCTAATGCGTGGGTGTGTGCGATTTACAGATCATAGGTGGTCACACATTGTAATGTAGATTTTGTCATACAGGATTGGGTGACGTCTCATTATGCTTCTCATCTGAGTACACGTCTATCCCTGGATTGACCCCTCTTACCTGTCACATTGGAAACTTCCCCCTCTGAACATTGGACACAGTCGTAGCAGCAGGCTTGGACCCCATTAATAGGGGCCTTTCTATATCCGGGAGGACAGGTTTCCGAGCATCGAGATTGGGGGACCTTAAAATGAATATTTATAAGACAACTCATTGGACAAAGGCCCTTATTTAACAAGGGATAGCGCCAGGTAGCGAATGGTGAGTGAACGGTAATGACGGTCACCGCCACGAGAACGCCGGCTCCCCTCCGCAATCACACATTTATCAAGGCGATCCTGCTTAGCGACTGACAGAGCACCAGATAGCGAATCATTCATCATTATTCCAGCCTCAGCCCACAGCGCCAGCGAGCGACCTTGAACAGCGACAGGTATGACCTCTCGCTACCTGGCGCTCTCCAATGCATTTCAATGGAGCAATCTTTAAATATTCATAATTAATTGCTATTAATGTATTTTTTTTTTTGTAAATGTCAAAAATTCTGTGACCACTTCTGCAATGTTAGATATTTTTTTTATGGTTAAAAAAAAAAAAATGTGCAGAATTGATATTACAGGTCTGATATTAATGTATTCATATTACAAAATGTTTTGAAAAACTTTTTTTTTTTTCAAAAAAATATGGTTGTTTGGGGGTTAAAAAATTACTTTTAACCCATCGCCGCCAGCGCTCTGGGGTTTAAACATGCATTTCACAGCGCGAGAATTTTTTGAGCGTGATTTGTTAATGAATATGCTGGGAGCCGTTCGCTATGGCCATTCGCTGTCATGCGCTCCCATACAGCTCAGAACCTGTCAAACAGCGACTCCTAACCCTGTATTCAACATTACCGCAAACCGACTGAGTCGCTGTCAACAACCGAACAACGGCCAAGCACAGCGAATACTAGCGGGCACTGTGAAAATACCGCTACTGTCGCTCATCTGTCGCTACCTGGCGCTATTAATGAATCGGCCTCAAAGTATTACTAAATAGCTCAGTCAGGCTTGTTGGATTCTTCCTTCACTTTTTTTATTCCTGCTTTCTTAAACTAATTGATCTATGGCCATTTGCTCATATGTATTCAGTCCCTGTCCAGACAACACAGTGCCTTCCTCTGACCCTTATAGTAATAGTGCAAATGGTGGCCATTGTGTGCTAATGCACACATGGAATTTTTCCCAAGCACCATTTTCCCAACACACTAGTGAATAAATACTAATATTAGTGACTACACACAGTGTGCACACCAGTGAATAAACACCATACGAGTGACTACACACAGGCGAATAACACACCAAGGGGAAGTGAAGTGCACACATGCCCAGAGCAGTGTGAAGTCCTAAACTCAGCACCCGGGGAGCAATTGGGGGTTAGGTGCCTTGCTCAATGGCACTTCAGGCATGTCCCATGGCCAGGAATCGAACCTACCACCTTTTGGTCACAAGCTTGCTTCCCAACCTATAGACCATACTAGAGATGAGCGAACTTCTTGAAAGTTCAATTCGGGCGATTCGCCGAATTTCCCCAAGAAATTCGGGTTCACCCAAATCGAACTTTCACGAATCGCTCATTTGAAAAAAAAATGCCAGCATGGTGGGAGCGGGCAGGCCGGCTACGCCTGTCAGGGGGCCGCCGCCGGCCCGCTGACAGCATAGCCGGCCTGCCCGCTCCCACCATGCCGGCATTTTTTATTTTTTTATTTCAGGGAAAATTCGATCGGCACGAACCCAAAAAAATTCGGGTTCGTGCCGAATCGAATTTTCCCTGAAATTCGGAGCGAATTCCGGTTCGTCCGAACCGGTTCGCTCATCCTTAGACCATACCTGCCCCACTGGCTTCGCTGCCATTTCTGGATGTTTCTTGTAAGTGCCAGTGTGAGCGGTGCTGCTTGATGAGTGATGTGCAAGCCCCTCATTATGGTTAGAGCAGCAAGACCACAATGGCTTACCAAGCTTGCTACTGTTGGGAGCACCAAGGGTGCAACTACATGGAGAAATGGAGATGAAAGAAGGGGATAGCACCATCTTTGTATCATGGTGTACTGCGGCCATGCTACACAAATTAGCACTGATATCTATAAAGCCAAAGGATTTCAAATGAAATGCCTACCTTGCCCATTTTCCAGGTCAGATTTCCTGGATTCATCATAAAAGAATTTTCACTGTAGGAAGATTTTTTGAAAACACCACAATGCCTTGTAGAATACATGTCAGTATTACTTATGCCATGATCAATTCTCAAGTTGAATAGGTAATATTCTTTAGTGCGATGCTTATAAATGCTCTTGAAGTATTCCCATACCTTGAAATAGTTAAAATTACTGTTATAAAAATTTCTTAAGATCTATGTACCTCATTAGGTTACATAATTACTAGATCATCCGACATTTTACTCAAAAACATTGACTCTTCCCAATTAAAAGTCATTGTCCGGGCACTAAAACAAAAAATTCTATACTCACTGTCGCTTGTAAAATGCTTATCACATAAAATATTGCGTGTGAAAGCCCTATTTCTCCCGGTTACAACGGTACCACATATGTATTGGTATACACCCTTTCCTGCCCAGGAAACTCCCCCAAACTGGATCAGCCTTAAAATCCCCCCCAAAAATGACCCCCTTACCCAGCATTACCGACCCGGACCAGCTATGGGGGCTTGTAGAACAGGGCGCAGGGGCCAGCGTTGGTGGCCCCTGGCCCTTCAGGCTACTATCCCACATAGCCACTAAGTGGCCCGGGCCCTTCTGCCACCCCCCTGGCCGTTGGATCACACTAACAACCCAGAACCTATGATCATGACACACGCATTTCTAAATCACTGTCCGTTTCTACAGGGCTCGGCGTGGACATGGACACACAGATTCTTGGTTAAGGCAAACAGATAGCTTATGTTAAATATATATTTTGATGGAAAATGTATACTAGACAGATATGCAGATAATCAGATTTACAGTCTGTTACAGATTACATACAAGCAAAGATACATTAGGGTTTGATTCAGAGAGACATAAAAAGACTTTTGTTTTTGTGTCGATCTGTTTTTTTTTTGTTTTTTTTACCGCTTGCGTATGAGTGTACAAGTGATTCTAAGCATGCATCGCAAGCTTTCTGTAAAGTGTTCGTCCGTTCGTACGCCAACGAGAATGTAATTTTTCAGCTTAGGAACGTTAGGAAACAACGTAGGCTTTAGTTTTTTGCCTTTTTCCAACGTCACCTCGAACAAATTATTTACGTTTCCCGTTAGATTCTGAATTAGTTCTGAATTTTTTTTTTCTATATATAAACGTCCAGACGGAAATCTTTATGACCTTACGCTTGCGCACAACCAAATTAACTCATTAATGTGCTCATCTCCATATTGTGATCACTCACTTCTACTACAATGCTTACCTCAATTACATCGAGGTCTGTACATTCTTCCCTTTGCGCACCTAATGCTTACCTCAATCACATCGCGGTCTGTATATTCTTCCCTTTGCGCACCTAATGCTTACCTAAATCACATCGCGGTTTCATTCTTCCACATTTTGCGCACCTAATGCTTACCTCAGTCACATTGCGGTCTGTATATTCTTCCCTTTGCGCACCTAATGCTTATCTAAATCACATCGTGGTTTCATTCTTCTTCATTTTGTGCCCTTAATGCTTACCTCAATCACATCGCGGTTTCATTATTCTTCATTTTGCTCCCCTAATGCTTACCTCAATCACATCACGGTTTCATTCTTCTTCATTTTGCGCTCTTAATGCTTACCTCAATCACATCACAGTCTGTATATTCTTCCCTTTGCACACCTCATGCTTCCCTCAATTACATTGCAGTCTGGATATTCTTCCCTTTGCGCACCTAATGCTTACCTCAATCACATTGCGGTATGGATATTCTTCATTTTTTATTTTCCTCTGTTTTGCTGTAACCAACCCTTAATGAATGTTTTTTTTAACATAAAATGACACGGAAACAAATTTTAGTGGGTTTTTTTTAATATCAACTGGCAAATTGTTTTGCCTTTTTTTCTTAAAAGGTTGGAAAATGTTTGCAGTACAAAACTATTAATTTTTTTTTTTTTTTTTTTACAAAATTTAAAAACAGAATAAATATTTAAAATTTTAAAAAAACTTTAAAAGCAGAAATCTATATACAAAGCAATGGCAGGTCCCAGAAAATTATTCTTCCTCTGTGGTCCCCAAGGAATCGCGTAGCTCCTGCATTTTGCCCACCAACCGAAACACTGTCGCACTGATTTGTGCCAATCTTGCATGTGCGGTGTCTGCAAAAAAAAGAAATTAAAATTATTGTTCTGCAAATACATGTTTACCAGCTGTGGATGGAATGATTATTAGGTTGCAAGCTAACTCATGAAGCCATATGTCATTATGCTAAGGCATTTCTTAAAGGAAGAGGCCATATGTTATTATGCTAAGGCATTTCTTAAAGGAAGAGGCCATATGTTATTATGCTAAGGCATTTCTTAAAGGAAGAGGCCATATGCCATTATGCTAAGGCATTTCTTAAAGGAAGAGGCCATATGTCATTATGCTAAGGCATTTCTTAAAAGAACAGGCCATATGTCATTATGCTAAGGACATTGACGATGGATTTAGGTTGATTGGTGATGATGTTATTTTACACATACTCAAAATATTTACATTACAACTTACTTTGGTGGTGGGCGACCTCTGCTTGGGGGACCACCCTACGGTCTGGTGCCTGCCACTGCTGGTATTGTGAGGCTGTAGAGACATTTAAAATAGGCTCACTTCAGAGTGCGCATGCGTGTGGGAACGTGATGGTCGGGTGAACCAGCGTCCCCGCCGACCACGGAGTGTCCCGGCCCCCCTCTGCCCGTGGGACCAGCGGTTTTCTGCCCCGGAGGGTCGCGCTAGCCTGGGGACCCGCCCCCCCGACTTTCAGGTGATTCGGCGCTGGTGGGTGTGGTGCCCAGGAGGAGACAGACAGGAACGCGCTGCCGGCCCCGGCGCCATTTTACCTTGACAGCTTCCTGGTCCACACTGCGGGTCTGTGTAGAGCTGGTCCACACTGCGGGTCTGTGTAGAGCAGAACACTCACAGCCTCGCCTATTAGAGCGATCCTCCTCCCCTCCCTGCAGGCAGCTTCCAGCTTCTGACAGTGTCTTCTTCCAGCCGGGGGAGTTCACCCTTCACGCAGCAGCAAAGCCCAGGCTGCATAGGGAGCTCTGACAGTCAGCACAGCCCTCCCTTACACCACTCACAATTCTGGGTCCTGCCTTACCTTGCTATAAGGTCCCTCCTCAATAAAGGGGCCCTGGATAGGCGTATCTGTTCAATTTAATATATTTCCGTGCTCACCAGCAAGCTAATTATCTTAAAGGGCCGGTACACATCGTCTCAGTGTATTGTTGGGTCCATATTGTTCCCTTTGCAAAGGTGCTCCAGACTTGAGATTTTGCCCACCCCTCTCAATATCATCCCCTAGACGGAACGCAGCTCGTACAACATCATCCGTGTCCCGCCTGCTGTACCCTCGGGACCCGTCCGCCCTCTGCAATATCGCACCCCTCACTCAATATACTTCATTTACTTTCTGTGACGTGCCAGCTTGGTCCTTGTCTTCTGCATTCTAGCCAGTTCAGTGAATGCCCACAATGTCGGACCCTAACGCCTCCCATAGCGACCCACACAACACGTCAGATCTGCTCCCAGAGGATGAATCCTGGATGGATGAGTCCCTCCATAGCTCGCCCCCTAAATCACATCCTCCCCCCCTCGACAGATATGAAGTAATGTTGGAAAAAGCGTTAGAAAAGTGGGCGACGAGCATCACAACCCAGATTACCAACTCCCTCTCCGTAGAAATTAAGGAGCTGGGTCAAAGAATTGGAGATTTGGAAATTCAAGCAACGACTCACTCCGCCGACATATCCACACTAAGGGAGGATATAGATTCGCTGCGTGAGGAAAATCTGGTATTACTACACAAGCTTGAGGATGTCGAAAACAGATCCAGACGTGGCAACATTAGGATCAGAGGAATCCCAGAATCCGTCTTGGACCTGCAATCAACAGTTACAGCCTTATTTCAGGTGCTTGTCCCATCAATCCCAATTGAGAGACTGGAGTTTGATCGAATTCATAGGGCGCTGCAGAAGAAAAGAGCCGATGGCCTTCCGCGTGACGTCCTTGTCAAGTTGCATTTTTTCCGCACTAAAGAGCAACTTATGGCTGCAGCACGGGGGCAGGATTCTTTGAATTTCCAGAACTTTTCTTACCAGCTGTATTCGGATCTGGCACCCCAGACCATAGCGAGAAGACACGCTATGAAACCAGCCCTGCAAATCTTACAAACACACGGGATCAGATACAAGTGGGGATTCCCCTTTAAGATTTCTTTTTCTTATAAGGACACTCATTTTGAGGCTTCTTCTTCCCAGGAACTGGATCGGGTGATTGCCTCCCTAGACCTCCAATCCCGCTGTGCTGTCCAGGCTGCCCCTCAGCAGAAGAAAAGAGCGCTTTCCTTTTCGCCAGCTTCCAAGGAGAAACGGGAGCTGCGGAGAAGCTCACCGATACCCGGGAAAGCGTCAGCAGCTCTGAGTCGCAGATTTGGTAAGCCGGCAGCGGGGGAGGGCTGAGAGGTGGGTAACCCTGTCTTTATCTTTGCATCCAGTGGTCCCACACCTCGCCCTCCTTTGGCTGCGGCTGAAAAGGTTGTTTTACAGATCTGTTACCTGTTTGTTATGAGGTTCATCTTTGATGCGACGGATTAGGGTGTTTAGCCCTTTTCCCTTGCATCTCTGAATTTCGTTCCAATGTTTATTTGGTTAATTTAAATGCTTAGAGTTGTATAGGCTTGTATACCTTGTGTTTCACCTTTCCCCCGTTGATACCATTCCTGGGCCTTTCATCCTCTTAGTAGAGCCCTGGTCTAAGGCTGATGCTAGTTTTTATTGTCTCTTCTTTTAGGGGGTCGGGCGCTCCTGTGTCGTTAGTACGCGCACTCCTCGCTCCCCTTCTCACTGTATCCCCAGTGAGAACGGAAGCACTAACTTCTAGCCTCCTCAGAGGGGTTAGTAGCTCATTTTCTAAAGTGATGGGGTCCCAATCTGGTAACCCCACCATTTTGTTGCATTATTCCCTAAGAGGCGGTATTTTATGCCGTCTCGATGGGACTCTATTGTTTGGAAGGTGTTTTCTCCTTCATTATACCCGGTTTATATGTTGTATGGTTATACTCACTTTCTACTTGTTTCTCCCCTATCCCCTCCTGTCCCTATGGGTTCCTGAGCCTCCTCGTATGAGAGTTTCAAGCTTAGATGTCGATGGCGGTTAGATTAACCTCCTTGAATGTGCAGGGTCTGAACGCCCCCCAGAAGAGAGTAAAAGCCTTCAGGCAAATGAGGTCACTCCGTGCTGACATTGTATGTTTCCAAGAAACCCATTACACCAAGCAGGGCACCCCTAAATTCCTCAGTGCTGACTACCCCTTGTTTTTCTCAGCCTCTGCACGCACCAAGCAGCGGGGAGTCTTAATTGCCTTTAAGCGTTCGACTCCCTTCTCCCTGGAGCGTATGGTACGTGACCCTCTGGGACGTTATCTTATACTAGTGGGCGCGATTCAAGATCAGCCTGTCACGATTGTAACGTATTATGCTCCTAACCAAAACCAAAATGCTTTCCTGGAGGATTTTTTCAAGAAACTTCACTTAGTAGAGAAGGGGTTTCTCATCGTAACTGGAGACTCCAACCAGACCCTACACCCCACTCTGGATAGGCTACCAGATGACAGATCCTCTCCGGCTGCCAAGAATGGATCTTCCGGGAAAGCATTTCAGGCCTTACTAGGTCGTCACCTGGTAGACGCTTGGAGGGAGTCCAATCCGACCAAGCGAGACTATACCCATTATTCGTGTCCTCATCGGGTGTCCACAAGGATTGACCACATTTTCCTGCAGCAATCCTCCCTACCCCAGCTTTCCCAAGCGAACATCATCCCAATAGCCTGGTCTGACCATGACCTGGTCTCGGTGGACCTTTTGGCTCTCACTCAGAGAGGTCCTCAGGGGTCTTGGAAGCTATATGAACCAATGTTGGCTGATGAGGCTCTTCTGGAGAGGGTTCGCTCGGGGATTCAGGAGTTCTTCCGCTTTAACAAAGGTACAGTAACCTCAAACGTCACGCTTTGGGAGGCACACAAGGTTGTGATCAGAGGGCTGTTAATGCAGGAATCCGCCAGGCGTAAAGCATTATACAAAGAGAAACTTATGGTCCTAACCGATGCTTATCAGGTAGCCTCGACTGAGTTTAAAAACCGACCCTCTAAACAGAATAGGATCCGCCTTAACCAGGTAGCTAGTCAGCTAAACCTATGTTTATCTGGCGAAGCTGCTCGCCAACTGAACAAATCTAAGTTTCATTGGTATCGAACGAGTAATAAACCCAATACTCCTCTCGCAAAAAGGATTCGGGGTATCGCACTAAGACCCAAACCGGTACGTATTAGGACAGTAGAGGGTACCCTCTCTAGTAACCCAGCAAAGATTGTGGCTACTTTTTCCAAGCACCTGGAGGGCTTATATAAATCAAAGTCGTGCCTTAATGTAAGTAAAGCTGAGGAACTATTCGGCCACCTTAACATGCCCGCTCTTCCCACAGGTGCTAAGGAGTCCATTGATAGGCCCGTGGAGTCTGCTGAAGTGCAGGAAGCCATAACATCTTTAAAGGTTGGCAAGCAGCCAGGCCCCGATGGCTTCACAACGCTCTATTATAAAAAGTTTAGCCAAACTTTGGCCCCGCACTTGACGTCAGCTTTTAACGCTCTAAGAGAGGGAGCCGCTTGGAATTCTGACTCGCTCACAGCAGCGGTTAGTATGATTCCCAAACCTAACACAGATGACACAGTATGGTCTAATTATAGGCCTATCTCTCTGCTGAATGTCGATGTCAAAATTCTGGCAAAAATACTGGCGGCACGGCTCAACGGGTTTATCAATCTGCTCATATCTAAGGAGCAGGTGGGTTTCATGCCACAACGCCAAGCTGGAGATAATATTAGGAAGATAGCCAACCTTATTCACCGCTCCAGGGTGGAAGGCTATCATACTATGTTGTTGGCACTAGATGTACGCAAAGCGTTCGATACTATTGCGTGGGACTATTTGCATTTTACGCTTAATAAATGGGGCTTGGGCCCATCTTTTCTGAACTGGATTTCATCCCTTTATGCCAACCCGGGGGCGTTCGTACGATATTCAGGTTACTCCTCGGACCGCTTTATTCTGGGTAGGGGCACAAGACAGGGTTGTCCCCTCTCCCCCCTCCTCTTTGCTTTAGCCATTGAGCCCCTTACCAGACTTATCCAGGCCAATAGTGGTATTGCAGGCATTGAGGTGGGAGGATACGAACATAAGGTATCATTGTTTGCTGATGATATTCTTATGGTGATCAAGGACCCGGTCATATCTCTCCCGAACCTTTTCAAAGATCTTGATTCCTTCTCGAGGCTTTCGGGCCTGCAAATTAATTCCACCAAGTCTCAGGCCCTTAACATCTCCCTACCCGACAGAATCTTGCGTACAGTTAAGGCTTCCTTTGATTTTCATTGGCAGGATAGGCTTATTAAATATCTAGGGATACAGCTGACATCCGATTATAACTCTCTATACGGGGCAAACTACCCTCACATCTTCAAGACCTTGAGATCCCTCCTAGGTAACTGGGCCAAATTAAATCTCTCTTGGCTTGGTAGGATTGCTGCAGTGAAAATGGCGTGGCTCCCCAAATTACTTTATTTCTTTCGGGTGTTGCCGATTTCTGTGCCGGCTTTAGCTCTGAAACATCTCCAAACAGACCTGAACAAATTCATCTGGGGGGGGGGGGGGGTAGGCCGCGAGTCGACCGTGGAACGCTTTATAGAGCAAAACAGAAAGGAGGATTGGGTGTCCCTAATCTTGCACGCTATTACAACGCCTGTCAAATTGCCCAATTGACGGTCCTACATGGGGGAAGTGATAGACCTTTGTGGGTGGATATTGAGGAGTCGTATTGCTCCCCGGTCTCCATACATAATTTGCTGTGGCTCCCCCCCGCGGTCTGTGGGAGAATCTCTAATCCCGTTTTAAATCATTCCCTCAGAATCTGGAGGGCTAATAAGAAGCGGGGGAATCTAGCCTCGCCGCATTGCCCACTTCTTTCATTCCTTGGCAATCCAGAATTCCCCCCGGGCTTTTTGGAACCGGCGGCGTTTGAGTGGTGGAGGAGCCATAATCTCACCAGAGTCCAGAATCTCTTTTCGCACCAGGGCCTGCTCTCTTTTGCCGAATTGAGATCCTCTTACGATGTGCCGGGAAGGGAGTTCCTTCGCTTCTCGCAAATCAACCATTACGGCCGGTCTAAGTGCAAGCTTGGTGCTCCAACTCCTCCTCCCACGACATTTGAGAGACTCTGTCTAGAGCAGCCCATGGGTAAAGGGGTGATTGCGTCAGTCTACAAACTACTTTCTGAACCGGAGGGGTCGATACCTCCGAAACATACAGTTTGTTGGAGTGATGACTTGAATTTGACCTTAACAGATGGGGAATGGAGGGCGATATGGAGACACTCCTTCTTAGGCTACCTTAATGCTGGTGCTCAGGAGGTCAACACCAAGGTCCTCCTTCGGTGGTACCTCGTCCCGCAAAGGATCCACAAATTTTACCCCTCATACTCGCAGGATTGCTTCAGAGGCTGCGGGCTCCCTGGTAGTTATTTGCACACCTGGTGGGATTGTAGGGTAGTTAAACAATTTTGGACCAGAGTCCTTTATATTATTAATAAGGCAACAGGGCTGAAACTAACTCTATCCCCTCAGCTGTTCCTCCTTAACCTGAAACCCCCAGACTGCACGAATTCCCAGTTTGGCCTCATAAGGCACATTAACACTGCAGCCAAGTTGATCATAGCTCAATCGTGGAAGAAACCAGCCATTCCCAGGGGAAGCCTTATCACCCGGGTCAACGAAGTTATGATGTTCGAGAAGTTGGCGGCCATGATAAGGGGTGATTTTGCCCCCTTTTTATCCACCTGGGAAGGCTGGATCTCTCATTTCCATCCGGGAGGTCTTATCTGTGCTCTTCTCACGATATAGAACTCCGCCATGCTCCTACCTGAGAAATAAACGAAGGCCTGGAACCCACCTTTTACCTTTTACCTTCCCTTACTATTCCTCCCCTTCTTTCCCTCTACTCTGCGCATCTCTTATTCTACTATTCTCTATAGCCCTCCTTTCGATGATGATTGAGAAATGTTCTCTTTATTTTTTTGGACAATTTTTCATTTTGTTTGTTATTATTCTGTTTATAATGGTCATACTCTTTGGATGATTGTTAACCAATGGCGCTCCTTTATGGCCTCTTGCGCAGTTTGGAATATGCTCAGACTGTAAGATTATGCTGTTCTGTTTTCTCCAGAGTTTATTCTAATAATAAAAACCATGATTAAAAAAAAAAAATAAAATAGGCTCACTTCTAATGTCTGAGTCAACAGTAGGCAAATTACATTTAGACATCACCCACCTTCTCTCCATGTTCCTCCTGGGCATGATCTGCTGCAGTCTCTGCTCCAGATCCTTTACCCACTACATATTCATCTATAAAAAAAAATTAAGGGAATCAGCTTTGGTTTAAATAGCATGTATGTGTGTGGGGTTACATTAAGAGTCACATACCAGAGGCTAATGGCTCAGTCATTTCGTACGACTGCCTGCCCACGCCGTGACGCCCCTTCTCTGTGGATAGGTCCAGGGGCTGCTCTGATGCTGCTACAGAGGAGGGGTAGGAACTTGGCCCTGGAGATCCTCCACCTTCACCTGCTGGTGCAGATTCATGCCAAGCTGGCCGGACTGCACACCTCCGGGTGGGTCTAATGCGATAGTCCATTTCCGACACTATAAAAGAAAAGCATTTATAAATAAAGGCCTGCCTTCTGTATTAGTTACATCTAGCATGCAATCAGTATGTACTTACTTGGGAAGTGGTTAGCAAAAAATTACCGCACCCGGGGCATGTGTAGTCGCATAAGGTCCGACCAGTGCTGCATGATCTGTGTATGTGTGAAGGTGGTGTCCGTTTCCTGCTGGATCCGGGCCATGATCTCCAGGGCCAGATTCCTCTACTCAAAGACGTTGGGCAGGTAGTCGTACCTGCACTGAAGCATAGTCTAAAAAACACAAAAAATAAAATAGTTGTTAGATCAAACAGCATACAAATATCATTCACAATTAGATCAGTTGACTAAATGACATTCCCAAACAAATTTCTAGCCTTAAACTATCCTTCTAGATGCAAGTGAGTTGGTTCGCACATGTACGCACTAACTTATGTTTGGCACGAAGTATAACTCACTTTTAAAAACAACTGTTTCTTCCTGCGCTTCCTTAAGGCCTATGCACGCATTTAGATGGCAAATCATCGTCCTTACAATACACTTACGAGCATAATCAGATCTTGTTGTTGGCGGGTGAAGATCGTGGGCGCCATCTTTCTTCTTGTCCACAGCAGATAGGTAATGCCCCAGCGGTTTCTGGGTTCAGCCGGTCGGACAGCCGGACGCATGGGTACGCGAACGCATCCGCGTCCGTGTCCGCGTCATACCCAGTCATTTGTATTTAAAGGGTCATGGACACACAGCTCATTCTCTTTGTGATTTTCATCATGGACCCCAAAAAACCTTGTGCGAAGCAACCAGCAGCAAAGGAGGCCAAGACCAAAAGGCCGGAGCAGCATGAGGACACTTCATCCTCCAGACCGAGCACTCGCTCGCACAAATCTACTACAAAGGTGCCTGAAACGCAGAGCCAAAGTTGCCACATCAAGGCTACATTGGCCACGACTCTAGGCCTATCCCAAACATCAAGCACCCGCAAGGAAGGATCATCCAAGAAGAAAGCTCCCAGCACACCCACATCCAAACAGCAAGGTACCACAACATCCAAGGGTAAAAGTAAGCCGAGGGTCAGAAGCCCGAGCCTCCCGAGCTCACCCTCTCCTGCTCCCCGACCTACCACATCCAAAGGAAAAGGGATCACAAGTTCCAAGGGCCAAAAGAGGCAGAGGGCCAGAAGCCCGAGCCCCCCAAGCACACCCTCTCTTTCTTGGCTACATTTGCCACTGGCACAGGTGGAAACCAGCGAGACCTATGCAACATCCACGCCTGGAGGTTTGGTGGCCACCCAGCTAATGACCCCCAGTCCAAATGCCAGTCCAGTCCAGTCTTTTTCCAGCCATGTGACGGCCCATTAATCAACACACAGCCAGCCAAGATCGTCCCCTGAATTTCCACCAAACAGAGATGAGCCAGAAGAACAACCATTAGGCCAAACATTGCGGCGAGGCCAGTTGAGCGGCCGGTTTGGAGAGGCACAAACCCTAGCATTGACAACTGGCCTCACACTTCATTATGACGAGCTGATTGGGCAACCAGCAAATTGAGAAAATAACAAATCTGGGAAGAGCTCACCAGACTGCAGCATGCAGCGGGGGACGAGAGGAAAGATGTGGAGCAGATCCAGAGAAAAATATCTGACCTGAAGTATGCAGTACGGAAGAAGCAGAATAAACGGCGCAATCACAGGTACATATTTGAGGATTGCATTTTGCTGCTTATTGTAGTGACCACAATGCCAAATCATTTTTAACCTCTAATTTTCAGCTTCCAAACTGGCGGAGGCTTCCCCACCAAATTACAATACACGAGAGCTGAAGAAATGGTCCTGGCTTTAATCCACCCCGTTGCATTAGAGGGCCTCTCTGGCAGACATGACACGGACACCCAGGACATTTCTGCAGGTTAGTAATGATTGTTTTAATGTGAACTATTGTGAAATGAGGCTCACAGGCAGATATGAACACAGGCCCCTAGGGAGTGCCTTTGAGGTGAGATTACTGTTTTCGGCGGGTGTTTAATGTCTGAGGAATGGCCTTCATGATGGACACTCTCCCAGGGTGCAGTAGTTAATGGTCCTTATAAAGGTTTGCAGGCCATACACGACCTTTGACATTATTTCTGGAGAATATTAAACAATTTATCTTACCAAAGCACTGCATGTGATGTGAATATAGTCAATAATTAACAACACTTACTTCTTTGTTTTTCTACCACTGGGGTTGTATCTGTGCTTTGGTCAGACAAACTTGAGCTGGGGTCAGGGAAAGGTCAACATTGCAAGAATGCTCCGTAGCATACTAGTAATAGTATTTGCAAGCTGACTGTTAGCCCCTAAGGCGCCATTTTGGATCTGTAAAGCCTCCTAACATGCAGTACATGCATGCTTGTAATATTTAAGGTGACCAATCTATATGTACAGGGTGAGGCAAACACATAAGATAGACTCAGATTCATTGTGAAAGTCAACTTTGACCATTGGGAGAGTTGTCATTCCTGCTTGTCCACGTGTATGCTAAAGCTTATGTACGCATCAGGCTCATCAAGGGATGCTTGTGTGTTTACGTGCCTTTTACTTTTTAACACAGCACAACATCCAGCCTCTGAAAGTGTGGAAGCCTCCTCCAGTTTGAGCATGCCGTCTACTTCCCTGCTGCCTAGGACACAGGACCAGATATATAGGGTAAGTGGACTGGTGATGCACATGACTAATTTTGTTCTAAAAGATATTTAGGCCCCAATCTGACACACTTTTTCACATGTTCCAACAGACTCTCACACTAATGGATGTCATCCAAGATATAGAGGAGGAGGATGCCAGCCGGGTTGGACCATTGCTAATTAGCCCCCTGGAACCTAATCTGCCACTGCATCCAAATCCTCTGCAGCAGAGTAAAGCTGGATGCATGCTGCCAGCCCATCGTGGGCAGCAGGCTGAGACTGAGCCTACAGTCCCCAGTGCTAGCTCTGCTGCAGAGGTTTTGCCAAGCACATCTTGTCCTGTTGCTCGCCCTAGAACTCCAGCATCTGCAGGCGATCAAACCCGGGGAAGTGGAAGACACAGTCAACAACGTCGACCAGTTTCCCGGGGGAGGCGCGTGCCGATCCTGGAGTCAGCATGGCGCAATGACAGCCGTTACTTTAGGCAGGTGACTCAAAGAACAACTGAGCAGATTACTGCACAATTAGAGAACTTCAATAATACATTCACCAACATGCTGACTGAATTTAGGACGAGCAACAGCCAAATGGCTGAACAAATGGCCACCTTAAACAGATGGATGGCAGAATAAACGCCAGCTTAAATGCAAACTAGCATCAGACAGATGCTGGAGAGTGGAAGATTATGAATGCCACACATTCCCAGGTGTTGGGCAACCTCCAAGGCCCACCACAACCTTATTATGGGCAACATCAATATTAATCTCAATTTGACCTGGATCTGCTAAACATCTTTTCTCTACATCCCAACTCTATTTACCTGTGTGGTGAGCGCAACCAAGATTGTGTGGTTTATGGCTTTGCTGGTTTGTTTTCGAATTCGCCAATATAGCTCATTAGAGTGCTCACATACCCCACTAGCCAATGGCTGAGCTTAAGCCTCACTGAAGTGGCCGCTCAAGCTCCCACGCAGAAGGCTTGGCCCTAAGGAAATGCTGGCTGCCTCATCCTGTTTGTTGGCAATATTGGGGGACATTCTTGGCTGTAAAAAATAAACATTTGCCCATGGCAAAGATTGAACTGGACTGCCATGGAGTCTGGCTGTCATAGGCTGGGAAAATTAGAAGCAGAGTGGCTTGGTGGAGAGGGGGGCAGATCCACATAATGGTGGACACGCTGCATCAGGGCAAAATTATGCAGCACACAGCATGCTATGATGATTTGGATGACCTTGTTGGGGTCATACTGCAGTGCCCCCCCCCTGTATGGTCCAAACATCTGAATCTGGACTTCAGCAGTCCAAAGGCCCTCTTCACTTTGGCCCGGGTCTTCCGGTGGGCCCGATTATATGACTCCTGGGCCGCATTCTGTGGGCGAAGAATGGGGGTCAGAAGCCAGGGCATAAGCGGATATCCAGAATCCCCTGAAAGAATAACAAAATACTTACATAAATTACACATTCTAAGCAACATTATTGTTTAAAATGTCATCAAGGGAAAAAAATCAGCCATTGGTTAAGACATGGGTCATCAACTATATTCATAGCCATACAGTGAAAAGGGAATGATGGAATTTGAGCAAACTTACCCAGGAGCCATCCACCAGATAATTCTCCAGACTCAAACAGATGAAATAATCCGGAGCTCATGGGATGAGCCTGGATACCCTGCAAGTACACTAAGGAATCACATATCCAGGCCAACCACTACTTGGATATTCAGCGAGTGGCCCATCTTGCGGTTCCTGAAACACAAAACAAAAAAATTACACAAAGCCAAGGTAAACAACTAAAACACTAACTCCTAACACCCCAAAAAAAAACATGTTCGACAAGCCCAAAAAATGTAAGTACATAAGTAGTTTTAAAATCAAATCTTATATGGATGTGTTAGAAAAGAAAGTTTAACATGCTAATGACTCATAAAGGTCAGCATTAAAATGGTTTTATAAGGCCTACATGAACATAATTGATGAAGGTATGCATTGAAAACTGTTAAAATTGTTTTAAAGGGACACTTGAGAAGGAGGGATTAAGGTATGAATTGGAAACTGTTTCAAAGGGACACTTGAGAAGGAGGGATTAAGGTATGCATTGGAAACTGTTTCAAAGGGACACTTGAGAAGGAGGGATTAACAGATAGTTTCAATTTAGTTTGGCTAAACAATCTAAAAAATGACACAATTAACTTACCTATAGATGTACTCATCGGCTGTGGGAGGGACCAATGCAACGTGTGTGCAATCAATCGCACCCATGACGCATGTCGGCAATATTTTAAAAACCCAACTTAAGCATGTTCCAGGCTACCATGTCGTCCGAAAAGGAAATATATTTGGGACACAGGGTAGCCATGCCATCCAGAAACTTGGATAGCACGGCTCAGTGTAGGCTGGGATATCCCCATGGAGAGTGCACCCAGCATCTGAAACGAGCCGTTTACCAAAAATTGCAGGCAGCCAAGCATCTTGGTCATACCTGAACTCACTTGCCCCTTCCTTGTGGTGCGGGCTAACCATGGCTGCAGCTCACTATATAATTTATGGAGGGAAACTTGATTAAGTTGGGTCAGCTCGAACAGCTCAAAGTCATGCATGCGATCGATATGCATGCGTCGCCGGTGCAATCTGGCCTCGGCCATGCTGATACCTGCAATGCCTTGGAGCTGAAGGCGCTCATACTCCTCCACATAGCCACAAAACATGTTCAACAATAGCAATCTGAGTCAAAAATGGTCCCGTAAGTGGAACGGAAATGAAACCGTTTTATAGGGCGGTGGATCATCGGCAATCAGGTCTCATAATCAAACGCAAGCCCATCCTAATAACGTAACTTATCTGAACTAACGCAAATTATCATATTTTGATCCGAAAATTATCCGAACTAACGCAAATTATCAGATTTAGATCCGAAAATGATCCGAGCTAACGCAAATTATCAGATTTAGATCCGTACATCGAAAGCCCATATATGCGCTAGCGGGAACGAAATACGCATGGAAAAAGTAACGTAAACACCAAAAAACAAGCCAAACAGTCAAAGAAAATACACACACATGCGAAAGTCCATGCATATCTGTCTCTGAATCAACCCTATTATGTCAGATTATTTTGAGGAATGAACAGGTGTGGGCTGTTACGGAACACCTGGGTTTGTGGAGGGTTCTATGGTGAACCATTTGCATTCATGACAGTATTACAATGTGTCTTTACTTTTCCTTTGCTCTCTCCTCTCTGGTCCTCATTTGATTGTATATATATATATATATATATATATATATGTATGTATATATACAAGATAAGGTTTATAAGCACATTTTTGCACAATGATATTTGCAACTGACAATTTGTGTATTATAATATTTGTGGCTTATCTTTTTTGGGGTTTATTAGATAGGAGCAGGGAGTAGGGGTTTACAAGGGGCACCCATTATGGTTTGCATTTGGACATAATGTGGATCAAGGTCCACATAGTTTGACTCCTAATGTGTTTGAATTTGTTTATGTTTGTTTATATACTAATCCTCAATAAAGTGCTGTGATCTTTCGATTACAGTGGCGCGTACTTATTACTGGCTGTATGAGGGTGTCTGGGCCATTCTCCTTTAGATATTTTGCTTCAGACCACCTTGCTGCATTCAGTAAGCTCTCCTCTCTCCTTCATTCTCCGGCATCCATGTCGCTCTGAAGAAGGGGTCCCCTGACCCTGAAACGCGCGTCAGCATTTTTGGATGCGCTTTCTTGTCTATACTGTACTTTTCTACCCTTGGACACTCAGCAATCCCTTTGTGCTTTAAGCATTAAGCCTTCCAAGTATCACCTATTATAACCTCAGTGCTCTTACTTGCTACTTCAATGGCACCTTGTGGATCATACTATGTATAAGAATATGTCCATTGCCAATGCAGACTCTCCCATAACTGTCAGCTCCACAGCAATCTGCTGTGAGTGTGAGCTGAGACATTTCTCCTCTATGGTATCCCCCTTTTCTTATGCATTTTTGATTCCCATTCAAGGACTTACTGTGCATTGTGTGAATTATAGCCCTCATGAACATCATTTTGATATTTGGATTACGTTCAACAACCTTTTGCATTAAATATGTGGCCTTGGGGTGCATTTATATATTTTTTATACTAAGGGCTTTATTCATCAAGGGACAGCGACAGGTAGCGCCTTGTAAGCGACAGGTAGCGGCAGATAGCCACCAGCTGAATGCCGGCTGCAGCACGCAATAGCACATTTATTAAGGCGATTCTGTTGAGCGCCTCTTACAGTGACACGTAGCGACTGATTCATCATCACAGGCGGCTCTGCAGATCCCGGCAGATCCTCTGGCTTTCAGAGTGTCTGGTATTATCTGTCGCTACCTGTCGCTCCTCCCATACATTTCAATAGATGTTACTTTGCTTCTCTTTTGGTTTTTTTTTAATATTTTTTTTTTTTTTTATCAAGTAATTGTGTGACCTCTCCTGGCCTTGAAAAGTCATTTTTAAAAACGTTTTTTATTTCTTATATTTTTATGCAGAATTGTCATTACAGGTCTAGTATTAAAATGTTAATGTCACAATATAATAACAATGTAATTCCATATGTTTTTGCTTTGTTACTGGTGGATATGGGTTCAAAAACAGACTTCTGGCGCTCTGGGCTACAGAGACCCAAATTTGAGCACCGGTGGTGTTTGAGGCAGTTTTTTTTATGAATATGGTTTGAGTCACTCACGCTGACCAGTCGCTACCGTTCACTCCCATATATCGCTGTACTGGTGTTATAGCGACTCACACATCAAATTCATCAATGATGGCGCTTTGTAATAGAGACTCACGGCAGATCAGAGAGACCACTAGCAGTCGCTCTTAGCGCCGCTGTACAGACGCTCATCTGCTGTTACCTGGCGCTAGTAAGTAATCCTGGCAGCCTTCTGGGATTCTGGAACTACTTCTGACACATATAGGTGACCCACTGGAAAATAGGACAGCTTACCTTAGGTGGGTTCTGGTACTTAACCTCCAGCTGGACACTCCCAATGCTGCTCTGGGTGGAGGATCCATGCCCACCTATGCTGGCAGCTGCCACATACAAATGCTATTCCTAAACTGAGGCGAATACCAGCCTGATCCTGTCATGATGCATCTTTCAGGTCCAAGAATCAGGGGGTAGGTCAAAATCTCCATTTTAGCTGGTTCTCGGTTCCGCACTGCAATCAGATAATTATGCCTTTTGGCCCCTTTCCGATTCTGTAACTGGCTTTGTCTGGGACACACAGTGGCCCAGTTATGGTCCATTTTGTGTTGGTACATGCTGTCTAAATGCCTGTGTGTGCATGGTCCTTGTCTCAAAGCCTTCCCAGTAAGGTTGTGGCTTCATTCAGCCTGGATGAAGGTATGAAAGAATCAGCAGGGAGTCTATGATCTGAGCCAGGGCATTATTATTTCACAGAAAATTGCAAATCCACCTTCCTGGACGGGCTTTGTTACCTGTGTTAGCAGATGGAAGAGACCAAAGAATAGGGTGACATGTGCTACAACCACGAATTGTTAAAGGGGACCAGGCATCAGGAAATATATCTAGATATAAACATTCCTAGTACGGTGCACTGAGACTCACCTAATCGGCCCCTGCAAGTCCAGAGTTCAGTGAATATCATTTGCGCTATTAAGAACTGGGAACAACCATGTCTGACGAGGCCTGCTTTTATTCCGAGAAACGAGAGCTTGTCTAAAGGCGAAGTTATCTGCTGAAATTGGGCGTTATTCACTGAACATGACTAGCTAACTGGTTAGCCTTACACTATTTCCATACTGACAGGACCTGATTTATCTGATTTTAAGCACTATCTGCCAGAGTACAACCCACTGGAAAAATTGAAGAGGTGAAAAATATCATTTACATTTTTCTTTTTACACTGGTGCATGTTGCGACATAGCAAGAAACACATTTACTAAAACATTGCATTGCAGCAACATGCAGAAAAAAATGTATAAATTATATTTTGCACTACTCTAATTTGCCCCAATGTGGCGAATTCTGGCAAATTGTGCTTGATGAATCAGGCCCATAATATGAAATTTTGAGGTGCCTTTAAATGGCTTATTTTACACTGTTCCCAATCGGGACAGGGTGCAAGGAAGTTTGTGTGTGCCTGGACAGGCCCTTTTACTAATCTAATTATTTAACTAAATGTGCTGAGGTCCAAAACTTGATGGTTTAGTCTAATTGCTTTAATGTGGAAGTGAATGATGTCATGGTTTGTCAAAGAGTCTGAAAGGAGGCAGGTTACCGCTCAGGCAAGTTGTATTTCTCTAAATAACAACAACGAAGCCTCATGATTAGGCTCAAAAATATTTTATTACCGTATTTCGACAAACAGATTTCCTGCATACACCCAGACGTTCAATGGCATCCAGGGCACGAGCCAGGGTGGACATGGTATAGCACAAGAGGTAATTATTCAATAAATGAAAATGATTCCAGAATAATTGTAGTGGGTGTGTGAGGTTTGCACATGATTTTTCAGGTATTGGGACATGCATTGCTTGAAAAGCTTTGAATTTCATCTGGTCTATATCAGTGCATGAATGATAATAGTAGTAGATGTCTTCAAGTATTGGATCTCCAGGTCTATTATGCCGGTTTATATAATGCAGCCTCTTCTCCAGGGCAGGCATAGCTGGGGTACTGAGCAAAAAAAATAAACTGCAATTAATAATTTTCATGAAAGATGGGCCAAAATTAATTCCAGTCCATGAATCATGGAGGATAAATGTGATGTTTTCCAGGAGGTGGTCTAATGCTACCATTATTTTGTCATAGGCAGAGGCCTTTCCGCACATTATTATCACACTGGCGGTGGATTTCTGAATTACATTTAGCTTTTGCTGATTAGTTTTCAAATCTTTGGTCATGGTAACCACATAAGCAATGCAGATGCCGTTCTTGGCCATCTCTCTGCTTAGTTCCTGGAATTCCATGTCGGCGCTGCCATCATGCGGTGTAATGATTCCGACCCAATTCCAACCAAATGTCTTCAGGCAAAAGACTATGGCTTCCAGTCGAACGCGATCATCCTGTCCAGTGATTGAGAACGTTTTTAAAAGATTTCTGTGCAAACTGGAACCATAAGTGATCTAGAGAGGAGCATAATACATGATTTTACCCTCAAGTACAGAAGACTTTTCACATTTATGAATCACTGAAGCTAGTCTGTAATCTATCTGAACCTCAGGCCATATACTGGAGGTATGCTGACCATTACTTCCAAAATCTAATGTTACTCTGGTTCTCTATTATTTAGCCTTTCCAATATAATAATATATATATATATATATATATATATATATATATATATATACCCACTGTCCAAGGGAATCATGTAAAAAGCCATCTACTATTTTAAGTGGGTGCTGTCAAAAGCGCAAGTGAGGCCTAGCTGTGGGTGGAGCTGAATGAAGTTGCCCAGAGCTAAACAAAAGTGATTTATTAAATGAACAAACAGAGTAACACATGCAAAAAACATAACCACCTTATTAATTTACCTAGTAGAGAGGTATTTCAGATAAAGACACTGGACCAAAACCCGTGATTTGGTCTTTGCTCCCCCCATGCTCTGCTGTGTTGAACCCTCCCAAGTCACCCAGTAAAACGAAATTATCCCCATCCAATCAGTGCACTCATCTGCACTTGGCAATATCGTATAATACTCAGCTAAGAGCCAAGTCTAGCCAAAGAGAGCTGAGCACACCAGTGGCCGCATCCCTGCTACCCTTTGACAAGGTGTGTGCCCGCCTAAAGGTAAAGCTGATGGGGGCCGTGGCTCGCACATGCACCATTTGATCGGGGCTTTTTTTAGGGGACTCAGGGGGGTTCACACAGGGGGCATTACCATTCAGGATGTGCAACCAAAAAAGCAGTAACTATGCATTGGGGAAAACCAATTCCACCAAACACCACAACCTGGAAATCAATGATACTAGAGAATTTAGGCTCAGAAGTAATCCTTACTAACACTGAGGGGGAGGTGACATCTCTGAAAAGAGTAGCAGATATAGCGAAGAATGAATAAAGTGTTGATAGAGGACAAGAATCCATATGCCTAGGCTCAAGCATTAAAATAAACTAGACTCCCCCACCCAAGGACTAAAACTCATTATATGATTCCTCTGGGAGAAAGAATAAAGATGATGTCAGAAAAAAAGTGCACCAGAAAGAAGGAGAGACACATTAAGAATGGGAAGGGGAAGCAATGAGACATAACAGTGTGTTGCCTTCCTGGGGCAAGAGTACGGCATGTCGCAGAGCAGGCTAACAGATTATTGGGAGGGGCTGGCGTGAACTCAGCGGTCATGGTGCATATTGGCACAAATGACATAGGAAGAGGTAGGTGGAAGGTCCTTAAAAATGATTTCAGGGACTTAGGCCGTAAGCTTAAGGCAAGGACCTCAACTGTAGTATTCTCAGAAATACTACCAGTACCAAGAGTCACACCAGAGAGGCAGCGGGAGATTAGAGAGGTAAACAGGTGGCTCAATAATTGGAGGTAAAAGGAGGGGTTTGGGTTCTTAGAGAACTGGGCCGACTTTACAGTGGGCTACAGGTTCTTTGGCAGGGATGGGTTGCACCTAAATGGGGAGGGCACATCTGTTCTGGGGAGAGGATGGCTAAAAGGTTGGAGGAGTGTTTAAACTAAGCACTGGGGGGGGGGGAGGGTAAAAGCAGTTACAAAGGGGAAGTTAGGAAAGAAAGTGACAGTGGGTGTAGACATGAAACTGGGGTGGAGAGGGGGGAGGGGTTAGCACATCGAGAAGAAAAAAGGGCAATATACAAAATGATCATAAGCATTTGAAATGCATGCTTACAAATGCTAGAAGCTTGACTAATAAAATGGATGAACTAGAACTGATAATAACAGAAGAGCAATATGACATAGTGGGGGTAACAGAGACCTGGCTGGATGAAAGCTATGACTGGGCAGTAAATCTACAGGGATACTGTGTGTTTAGGAGGGACCGTAACAAACGCAAAGGGGGTGGAGTCTGCTTAATTGTAAAATTCTCTGTACAACACGCACTGCGGGAGGATATATGTGAGGGAAATGACCATGTGGAGTCTGTATGGGTAGAAATACATGGAGGGAGAAACAAAAATAAAATACAGATGGGGATTTGCTACAAACCTCCAGATATATCCTAATCCACAGAAAATATGATGTTAAGGCAAATAGATATAGCCGCTAAACTAAATGATGTAGTGACTATGGGGGACTTTAACTACCCAGATATAGACCCGGACGCTGAAACATGTGGTTCCCATAAAAGTAATAGTTTTTTATCTAGAACAAAAGATGACTACCTTTCCCAACAAGTACAAGCTCCAACAAGGGGGAAAGCCATATTGGACCTAATACTAACCAATGTACCAGACAAAGTAATAAAGTTACAGGTTGGGGGACACCTTGGAAGCAGTGATCATAATATCGTTAATTTCCAGTAACTTAGCAGTCACTAGGGGGCCTTATGAAGCAGCCACAAAAACAAGGAAATTCAAAAAGGCAAAGTTTGACCAACTTAGAGATGCCCTAAACTGCATTGACTGGGAAAATGTCCTTAAAAACAAAAGCATGGACACTAAATGGGATACTTTCCAAGAAATCCTTAATTTTCATTGTGATAGATATATACCTTACAGGAATAAAACTATCAGACACACATGTAAACCGATGTGGCTAAACAAAAAGTTTAAGGGAGCAATAAACAACAAAAAAGGCAATTAAACATTTAAAGCAGGAAGAGACAGCGGAAGCCTTAAAGTGGACCAACACCCAGGGGTGATCGGCCCGGGAATCTATAAGATTCCCGGGCCGATCACCTCCCTCACCGCGGGGCATCCGAGATCGGGATGTCCCGCGGGGTGAAACCCCCCAAAAGCCCCCAAAAAACCTTACCTTATCGGCGACGGATCAGCCGCCGCCGCCTCCCGCGCGCCCCTCTAGCAGTGCGCATGCCCGCCCTGTAAGAGGGACGCGCGGAAGGCGGCGGCAGCAGCGGCTTATCTGTCGCTTGTCCGTTGCTAAAAAGGTATGATTTTGGGGGCTTTTGGGGGGGTTTCACACAGCGGGGCATCCTGATCTCAGATGCCCCACTGAAGTGGACCAACACCCAGGATAGTGAAAATCCTGGGTGTTGGTCCACTTTAAATAACTATAAAGAATGTAAACAACAGATAAGGGCAGCTAAGCTGGAGACAGAAAGACTGATCGCCAAAGAGAGTAAAACTAACCCCAAATTATTATTTAGCTACATAAACCGTAAAAGGTACAAACCTAAGGGTTTGGGCCCCCTGAAAAGCAAGAAGGGGACACCTATAGAGGGGAATGAGGAGAAAGCAATGTTACTAAACAACTTCTTTGCTTCTATATTCACAGAAGAATGTGACATGCCGAGTGAAATTCAGGGGAATAACTGAAACCCTCCATTAAATGTCACTGGTCTAACCAAGGAAGAACTCCAGCACCGTCCCAAGCAGATAAATATTGATAAATAACCGGGACCAGATGACATACATCCTTGTGTTTTAAGGGAGTTATGTACGGTAATAGACAAGCCATTATTTCTAATATTTGTAGATTCAATAATTACAGGGTCTGTTCCGAGGGATTGGCACTTGGCAAATGTGGTGCCAATATTCAAAAAGGGATCTAGGGGGCAACCTGGAAACTACAGACCGGTAAGCTTAACATCTGTGGTGGGCAAGCTGTTTGAAGGTTTCTTAAGGGATACTGTAAGGGACTTACCTCTGCCAGGGGGCCCACAGCGAGCGTCTGCTGGGCAACACGGCACTAGTCGTGGCACGCCTTCTGCTGAGCGTGGCCACCGCTCCTGGATGACGGGGAGCACGGCGCGTCACTCTGGCAGCCTCCCCTGCCCCTTTCTAGCTGTGCAGGTGCGTGCCCCACATTCTGTAAGTTTTGCCACTAGGAGTCCTCCACACCTGATGGGAGTCAGGGGCTGATCAGCCTTGCTGCCCAGGCTGACCAGCCCCTGGATAGTGTCTCCAATCACTCACAGTGTTGTAAGTTGCACCAATCAGCACACACACTCCCCCCCCCCCCAGGGTGGCCATCTGTCAATTCCCCAAAAAATATGGAGTCAGTACTCAGTGCCCATGATAGTCGCTTGTGATTAGGGTGTGATTTAGTTTAGTTATTATCTGTTTCTGACCAGGCTTAATTGACCATCCCTGTCCGCTGCCTGTACCGCCCTTTGCTTTGTCTGACCACGAACCTGCTTGCTCCATTGGATACCCTGCGATCTCTGACCTCCCGGCTTGACCCTTTGGCTACCCCTGACTACGCACCTGTCTCATCCCTGTACTCTGACGCACCCTCTGGACTACCTGTGAATAACCTCGGCTTCGGGATACCCTCGTGTTTCATCGGCCACCATAAGCAGCCATCCCTTGCGCCTATTATGACCTGGAGGCAACCGTGTCTGGTGAGGCGTACCTAGCATCCCAGCAAATGGGGGCTTGACTATAGGCAGAAGCAGCGGTGGAGATTGGGGGTTGACTGCTTACAGAAAGCTAATGTACCATTGGGGATCACATTATCAGGTTCGGAACAGGTGCAAGCCTTGACAGCGGCCGTGGAGCACCTGGTGTTCTGAGTGGAGGCTCAGGAGAACCGTCCAGCTCCTATGCCCTTTGTGCCCCAGGGGGCAATAGCCACCTTTCCGGTTGAACCCAAGATTCCCCTTCCAGAGAAGTTTTTGGGGGACCAGTCTAAATTTGCCAATTTCCGGGATGCCTTTAAGCTCTATTTTCAGCTTCTCCCTCATGCTTCCGGCTCCCATGAGCAACGGGTGGGACTTATCATATCCCTTCTGCATGGGGATCCCAATCCTGGGCTTTTAGCCTCTCCCCTCAGGATTACGCTCGCCAATCTGTCGAGGAATTCTTCAAGGCCATGGAGATCCTGTATGATGACCCAGACTGAGGGGCTACTGCCGATGCCAAGCTACGTTCTCTCAAACAGGGGCAAAGACCGGCAGAAGAATATTGCTCGGAATTCCGACGCTGGTCAGTGGATTCTTGCTGGAATGATCCAGCATTGTGTGGGCAGTTCAGGCTAGGTCTGTCAAAGGTCATAAAAGATGTCATGTTAAATCACCCAGTACCTAACACCTTGGATGAAACCATGCAATTGGCTATCTGCATCAACCAAAGCATACGAGAGAGACGCCTGGAAAAAGGGGCCCAGTCTGAAGTCAGTTTGAAGCCTGGGGACTTAGTCCCCTCTTCTGAAGAACCTATGCAGCTTGGGGTCACCAAGCTTTCTGAAGCTGAGAGGTGGAGGCGTCTGTCGCAAGGTCTATGCCTTTATTGCGGAGAAGTCGGTCACCTGGTCCGGTCCTGCCCTCGGAAACAGGCATTGGGAAACTTCAGAGCCTAGGTGGGGTCGAGGAAACCCCCCTAGGCTGCAAGGTATTTCCTCTTTGCACACCAATTATGCCTGTTGAGATTATTAATGATTTTGAGTCCAGATCTGTAGAGGCTCTTTTGGATTGTGGGGCTGCCGGGAATTTTATTGATTGGGGCCTGGCTCAAGCATTAAAGATTTTACTGCAATCCTTAGCCAATCTAATTAAAGTCAAAGCCATTGATAATACCCCCCTTGCCGGGGCCTGATTCAGTACCGAACTCCACCAGTGTTTGTTAGAGTGGGGACGGGACATACCGAGCTAATAAGCTTCCTTCTCCTTAAACTCCTTAGCGGTGATCCCACGCGTGACTCGGGGTTAATTTGCGCTGTAAGTAGCGGTAACCCCGAGTCACGCTCGGGATCTATGTGGCAGAGGAGCAGGGAGGCGCAGTCTCCTTACCTTCTCCCTGCGATCCAGCGATGTCCCCGCTGCGATTGCAGGTGAGAGCTGCGGCTGCGGCGTCCATCTCACTTCCGGGTTCCGTCTCTGTGAGCCGCAGAGGCTCATGGGGGCGGAGCCGTGCGTCAGAGACAAATGTAATGGTAACACTTTCGTTACCATTACATTTGCCTCTATCATAACGCCAGGGGGGTTAAGATGCCTCTATCCCCTTTGGTTTTGGGACTCCCCTGGCTGTCTAAACACAATCCCCAAATTGATTGGGTCTCTGGGCAGGTTATCAAGTGAGGGCCATAATGTTTCCAGTCTTGTCTTGAGGTCCCTGTATGTGCCACTCGTTTGACTGCTGAGAGAATCCCTACCCCCTATGCAGATTTTGCAGATGTGTTCTCTGAAAAAGCCGCTGATGAACTCCCCCCTCATAGGACTTTTGACTGCCCTATTGATCTTCTCCCCAGAACTATGCCTCCTCGGGGAAAGATTTATAATTTAACCCGAGCTGAGAATAAGGCCATGAAAGAATACATTGCTGAGAATCTGCAGAGGGGTTTTATTCGAGCGTCTACCTCACCAGCGGGTGCCGGATTTTTCTTTGTGGAAAAGAGAGATGTGCCCCTATATTGATTATAGGTGCCTGAATAAAATTACAGTTAAAAATAATTACCCCTTCCCTTAATAGAGGGACTCTTTAACCAGGCCATTGGGGGCCAGGTTTTTTTGAAGCTTGACCTGAGGGGGGCTTACAATTTAATCAGGATCCGTCAGAGAGACAAGTGGAAGATTGCCTTCAACACCCAGGACGGGCACTATGAATATCTCGTTATGCCATTCGGCCTATGTAACGCCCTGGCAGTCTTCCAGGAGCATGTATGGATGGTTCTACAGAAATTGAGAGAGAATCATCTCTACGCCAAGCTTAAAAACTGCGTTTCTGAGGTTCCATTCCTGGGATACATTGTTGCCGATGCTGGGTTAACAATAATTCAGGCAAAAGTATCTGCAGCTCTCCAGTGGGAACAACCCAAAGATTTGAAGGGTTTACAGAGGTTTCTGAGGTTTGCTAATTTTTATAGGCGCTTTATGAAAAAGGTTTCCACCTTGGTAGCCCCACTCACCGACCTCACTAAGAAGGGGGCGTTTACCCCTACTTGGTTGGGTCGATCCATCCAGGCCTTTGAGAACCTTAAGTTTGCCTTTAGTTCAGCACCTGTGTTGGCCCACCCTGTAATCCACCGAGCCTTCATAGTCGAAGTAGATGCATCCGAGCTCAGGGTAGGGGCGGTTCTCTAACAGTACAGTGGGTCTCCTGAACGGCTACATCCCTGTGCCTTTTTCTCGAGAAAATGTAATTCCGCTGAGCGGAACTATGATATTGGCAATCGAGAACCTCTAGCTGTGAAATTAGCCTTCCAGAAATGGAGACATTGGATAGAGGGGGCCCAGATCCCAATTACGGTATTCACAGATCACAAGAATTTAGAATACATCAAATCAGCTAAATGGTCAGGCTGATGGTCTCTTTTCTTCTCCCGATTTAATTTCACTATAACGTACAAACCAGGAACAAAGAATATTAAAGCTAACGCTCTCTCCAGAAGTTTCACAGTTGATAAAGTCCCTGTAGAGGAGATCCTTCCCATAATCCCATGACACAAGGTCATAGCCGTCATCCAACCTGACTTGTCGAGTGAGCTAAGCCAGTTTCAATCAGAATCTCCTCCGGGCAAACCCGATCACCCCCTCTTTGTACCCCTGTCCCCCCATCCAGCAGTACTTCAGCAGTTTCATGACTCCAAGACGGTGGGTCATCCAGGGGTTAAAAAGACTTTGGTCCTTCTAGCCCGTCATGTCTGGTGGTCATCTTACAGGAAAGATACCCAGACCTTTGTTCAGGCCCGTAAGATTTGTACCCAAAGCAAAACCCCTAGGTCAGCTCCTGCCGGACCTCCGGTGCCCCTGTCCACTCCTTCACAGCCTTCGATGCACTTGGTAATGGATTTCATTACTGATTTACCACAGTCCCAGTCCCAGGGATATACCATTATCTGGGTTGTGGTAGAACTATTTTTGTTCCCCTAAAGAAGCTGCCCACAACCCAAGAATTGGCTAAATATTTCTTAGATCATATTTTCAGACTTCACAGAATTCCAGAAGATGTGGTCTCAGATAGGGGTGTCCAATTTGTGTCACGCTTCTGGAGGGCATTCTGCACCCTGCTAGGTTTCACTGTTTCTCTGTCTTCAGCTTTTCACCCTCAGTCCAATGGGCAGACGGAAAGGACCAATCAGTCATTAGAACAATATCTCCGTTGCTTCACCTCCGATATTCAGTCAGAGGGGTCCCAGTTCCTTCCCTTTGCCGAATTTGCCTTTAATAATGCAGTTAACTCCTCCACGGGGCAATCACCCTTCTGGTGTGTAAATGGGAGGAGTCTTAAGTTCTCAGCACTTTCAGGCTCATCCTCTGGTTTGCCTTCTCTAGACGATTGGTTGTCCCAGTGGCCAGATTTATGGGCCAAGATTCAGCGGCATTTGCTCCAGCCGTCAGATTAGCAGATTAGCTATAAGAATCTTTGCGGATCATCACCGATCCAATAATCCAGACTATAAAGTGGGGGATTTGGTCTGGCACTCTACCAAAAATTTAGCCTTAAGCCAACTCTCTGTAAAATTGGGACCACGATATATCGGCCCTTATCCCTTATTAGAGAAAATTAACCAAGTCACATACAGACTCAAACTTCCACCATCTCTGAGGATTTGTAATTACTTTCACGTTTCCCTCCTTAAGCCTGCCAAGGGAGTGGAGGAGGATTACTCTCCTTCTCCTATCCTAGTTGATGGTGAGCAGGAGTTTCAAAGGCTGCCCAGACTGACCAGCCCCTGGATAGTGTCTCCAATCACTCACAGTGTGGTAAGTTGCACCAATAAGCACACACCCTCCCCCCCCAGGGTGGCCATTGGTCAATTCCCCAATAAATATGGAGTCAGCCCAGTACTCAGTGCCCATGATAGTCGCTTGTGATTAGGGTGTGATTCCATTTAGTTATTATCTGTTTCCAACCTGGCTTAATTGACCATCCCTGTCCGCTGCCTGTACAAACCTTTGCTCTATCTGACCACGAACCTGCCTGCTCCATTGGATACCCTGCGATCTCTGACCTCCCGGCTTGACCCTTTAGCTACCCCTGACTATGCACCTGTTCCCTGTACTCTGACGCACCCTCTGGACTACCTGTGAATAACCTCGGCTTCGGGATACCCTCGTGGTTCATCGGCCTTCACCGTAAGCAGACATCCTTTGTGCTTATTACGACCTGGGGGCAACCGTGTCCGGTGAGGCGTACCTAGCATCCCGGCAAATGGGGGCTTGACTATAGGCAGAAGTGGCAGTGGAGATTGGGGGTTACCTGCTTACAGAAGGCTGGTGTCCCGCTGGGCATCACATATACTATCCTGGAGCATCTTGGGGAAAATGACCTTATTTCTCCATATCAGCATGGATTTATGAGGAATCGCTCCTGCCAGACAAACCTAATAAGCTTTTATGAGGAGGTAAGTTCAAGATTGTATCAGGGGGAGTCATTGGATATCATATATCTTGACTTTTCTAAAGCATTTGATACTGTGCCACATAAAAGGCTGGTACAAAAGATAAGAATGCTTGGACTGGGGGAAAACGTGTGCAGATGAGTGAGAAATTGCCTTAAAGCGGTCCTTTACTCTGAATTAGAGTCTTTCTTATGTTTCTCACACCCTGCACATACAGATTGCTCACATTAAAAATCACCCTACCTGCATCTACTGCATGTTATGAGCATTTAAACATCCAAGATGGCGGCTCATGGAACATCAAGCAGCCTGCAAACAGGAAGTGCCTTCTGACTGTGCTGCTCTGCATTCTGGGACTGCTGACCTTTTCCTGACCCCAGCTCTGCTCTGCCTGAGCAAAGCACGGCTATAACCCGCCCCCTGTACTTTATCCCACTCTCCTTTCCTCAGTAAGTGTGATGCTTCTGAGTCAAGATGGCAGTGCCCATATCCTAAAGTCCTGGACAGAGTTGCAGCCCAGTGGGGGAAAGATCAATAAGTAAGTGACAAAAAACTTAAAATATATTAATTTTAGATGCTGGGGAATCATTTTTTGAGGGTTTGGGCTTTTCAATAAATCATGGTGAAGGTCCGGTTTAATGATTGAAAGCAAAGAATGGTTATAACATTTTACACACTCAGGGTCACTGTTACTAGTGGAGTACCACAACGGTCAGTTCTGGGACCAATTCTCTTCAATATATATATATAAATGTCATTGGGTACGGATTAAACAGTAAAGTCTCAAACTTTGCAGATGATACTAATCTGTGTAAAGTAATTGAAACAAAAGAGGACAGCAGGCAGCTACAAACAGATTTAGATAAATTGGAAGCATAGGCAGTTAAATGGCAAATTAAGTTTAACACAGATAGATGTAAGGTTATGCACATGGGAAGGAGAAATCTGTGTCATGATTACATACTAAATAAAGAAACACTTGGTAAAACAACAATGGAATTGGACCTAAGGGTTTTAGTTAACAATAAGCTCAACTGTAGTAATCAATGCCAGGCAGCAGCTGCCAAAGCAAACAGGATCATGGGGGGCATCAGGAGGGGCATAGGTGCTCATGACCAGAGCATCATTTTACCCCTGTACAAGTCACTGGTCAGACCCCATATGGAATACTGTGTACAGTATCATATATCAGAACTGGAGCGTGTTCAAAGGAGGGCAACAAAGTTGATAAAAGGAGTGCGGGGGCGAGAGTACCCGGAAAGATTGTCCAAGTTAGGTTTATTTCGTTTAGAAAAAAGACACTTGAGAGGTGATCTAATAACTATGTATAAATATATTCGGGGTCAATACAAAGATCTGTCCCACAATCTATTTATACCCCAGAGTGTAACTATAACCCGAGGGCATCCACTAAGGTTAGAGGAAAGGTGCTTTCTCCACCGACATAGGAGTGGATTCTTCTCTGTAAGAGCAGTGACACTATGGAACTCGCTGCCAGAGGAGGTAGTAATGATGGATACAGTAAAAACATTCAAAAGTGGCCTTGATGCCTTCCTGGCATGTAATAACATTTCCAGCTATGGCTACTAGACCACTGGAAGGAGAGTCTTTATTTAGCCTTATATACTATGTTACTATGTTACTAATGTTTCTAACATAAATATTATTGTATATAAAATACGCCCTCACTATGATGGTTAAGTTACCCTCTACTAAAACAAAAGGGCAGATCCGGGAAACCCTTTCCATGTGCTGGTAGGTAAGGAAACAGTTATTATATAAGCTGTCCTACCAGTCACAGCAGTAAGGGGACTCGAGAATATGAGCATTTCATCAAGTAGGTGTCAACAAGCTGAGCAGAAGGTTAACAAGCAGTGGATGCAGTAAGAGTTGAAAAAAATTATCTTGGTAGTAAACAATTCACTTGCTAAATCACCAGCTAGAAAGTCATAAATAGCCAGTGGCACATTTTACTACAGTGTAGAGAGGTGTAAAACCTTACATACTGTTAGGGCGAGCCCATCTCTCAACACTTCCCTCACCTCCATGGCTGCTCCCAGCCGGCTTCCTCTCCCTTGTGCTGCTTCCTCCCATGGTCAGGTGCGCTCACGTCTCCGTCCACTAGAGGGCGCGCGTGCCGGATTCCTGAAATTTAAAGGGCCTGTACAGCACTGATTGGTGCCTGGTCATCCAATCCTGCATCCACTTCCCCTATTTAAAGAGGCACTTCTTTTCCCTCAGTGCCGGATCTTCGTCTTTCCATGCCAGTTGTTTTTGGATTGCTCACCCGTGTACCGACCTCTGCCTGTCCCCAGCTCGGAACCTTTGCTGCCTGCCCCGACCTTGGCTACTCACCTTTACCATGAACCTGTGCTGCCAGCCCTGACCTCTGCCTGTACACACTACGTCTTTTGCCTGCCCCCTGTGCACCACGCTGAACCTCGGCTAACTGTGGAACTGGGCCGCTGTTGGGGGATAGCGACCTGGAGGTCACTCACAGCTACAAGACCAACCTGCCTTGCGGTGGGCTCTGGTGAATACCAGTGGCCTCTTAGACTCCGCTCCCCTGACACGGCACTCGCCATCAGTTCCACAGTCAAAGCGGATCCACATCCAAGTCCGCTCCAACTGGTCCGTGACCGTAAGATCCAGCCATGGATCCCGCTGAGGTGCCATTGCCTGATGCCACTGAATTGCCTGCTATTGTGGCTATGCAGTCCCGCCAAATTAACCAGCTCTCGGCTATGATGCAGCAGTTACTATCGATTCAGCAACAGCAAGTACCACCACCGGCCCCAGCTTTGCCGCCACAGACTCCTGTAGCATCTACAGCTAGAATCCGTCTTTCCTTGCCGGCTAAATTTGACGGAGATGCCAAGTTATGCAGAGGCTTCTTTGCCCAGTGTTCCTTGCATTTGGAGATGTTGGCGGATCAATTCCCTACTGAACGAGCTAAGGTGGCCTTTGTCATTAGTTTGCTTTCTGGAAAGGCCTTGGCCTGTGCCACTCCCTTGTGGGATCGCAATGACCCAGTCGCTTCCAATATCCACACCTTTGTCTCTGAGTTTCGCCAGGTCTTTGAAGAACCAGCCCGGGCTTCATCTGCTGAATCGGCCCTTTTGAATTTGTTCCAGGACGAGTCATCTGTTGGTGAATACGCCATTCAGTTCCATACTCTAGCATCTGAACTGTCTTGGAATAATGAGGCTTTGTGTGCCTGCTTCAAGAAGGGACTTTCCAGCAAAATTAAAGACGCTCTAGCTGCACGTGATTTGCCTTCTTCTCTTACTGACCTCATCCATTTGGCTACATTGATGTGTGTTTTACTGAAAGGCATGAGGAACTCCGCCAGGAAAGAGACTCTCAGCTCCCAAGGAGGGCATCCCGTCTGGCTCCCGTTTTCCAACACCCTTTGTCCGCGCATGTGCCTTCCAGTGAAGAGGCCATGCAGGTCGACCGATCTCGCTTGACCCAGCTAGAGAGAACTGATAGAAGGAACGAGAACCTTTGCTTGTATTGTGCCAGCTCTGAGCACTTTTTGAAAGACTGTCCTATTCATCCCCCATGTCAGAGAAATGGGCGCACCTAGTGGATGTGGGAGAGATGTCCCTGGGCGTATGTGCTTCCTCTCCACGTCTCACGGTTCCTGTGCAACTTACCGTCGCACCTATCACCTCTTTGAATTTGACTGCCTTTTTGGATTCGGGCTCCGCAGGAAACTTTATAGAGGCCTCCTTGATTAATAGATATAACATCGCTGTGAACCGCCTCACCAAGCCCTTATTTATCGCCTCGGTCAATGGTAACATAGTAACATAGAAACATAGTATGTAAGGCTGAATAAAGACTTTAGTCCATCCAGTTCAGCCTGTTTAACTCCTTCCAGTGGTCTAGTAGCCATAGCCGGAAATGTTATTACATGCCAGGAAGGCATCAAGGCCACTTTTGAACATTTTTAATGTATCCCTCATTACTACCTCCTCTGGCAGCGAGTTCCATAGTCTCACTGCTCTTACAGAGAAGAATCCCCTCCTATGTCGGTGGAGAAAGCACCTTTCTTCTAGCCTTAGTGGATGCCCCCGGGTTATGGTTACACTCCGGGGTATAAATAGATTGTGGGACAGATCCTTGTATTGACCCCGAATATATTTATACATAGTTATTAGATCACCCCTCAATCGTCTTTTTTCTAGACTAAATAAGCCTAACTTGGACAATCTTTCCGGGTACTCTAGCCCCCGCACTCCTTTTATTAACTTTGTTGCCCTTCTTTGAACGTGCTCCAGTTCTGATATGTCCTTCTTAAGCATGGTGACAGGCTTGACTGTACTGTGCATTATCGCACCGTTCCCCTTCTTTTAAAGATTGGACTGTTCCATCAAGAGAGTCTTGAGTTTTACGTCCTCCCAAATTGCACCTCTCAGATTCTACTCGGCCTGACCCTAGCTTCAACGTCATGATCCCACTCTTGACTGGAACACCGGCGATATCAAGACTTGGGGTACAGCTTGCTTTAAGAGGTGTTTGAAGTCCGTTCCTGTCTGACCTATTCCTGCTTCTACCCCACTACCTGACCTGCATGCAAACTACCAGGCCTTTTCTGATGTGTTCTGCAAAACACAAGCGGAGGTACTTCCTCCTCATCGCCCTTACGATTGCCCTATTGACCTCTTGCCGGGTACCACTCCACCTCGTGGCCGAATTTACCCTCTCTCAGCTCCTGAGACACAGGCCATGTCGGAGTATATCCAAGAAAACCTTCAAAGAGGGTTCATATGGAAGTCTTCCTTTCCAACAGGCGCAGGTTTTTTTCTTTGTGGCCAAAAAAGACGTCTCTCTACGCCCCTGTATTGATTACCGTGGCTTCAACAAGATTACCATAAAAAATCATTACCCTTTACCTTTGATTGCCAAGAACATCAGGGCCGACGCCTGCGCACTACAAACTTAACTCATTAAAGTGCTTGCCTACATATTTGACACCCTCACTTCTACTACAATGTTTAGCTAAACCACTTAGCGCTATCCTCCATCTTCCCTTTTGGACCCTAAAACTTACCCAAACCTCTTTGCGGTTAGGTTCTTCTTCCCTTTTGGACCCTAAAACTTACCCAAACCACTTCGCGGTTAGGTTCTTCTTCCATCTTAGGCCCCTAAAACTTACCCGAATCACTTCTCGGTCATGTGAATATTCATCTTTAAATATTTCTGGCTCCATTAGTTTTGTGTTAATGTATTTTGTAAATGAAATGACACCAAAACATTTTTTTTTATTCCATCATAAAATATAAAATCTTAAAAAATTTAGAAAATGTCAAATTTTTACAACTATAAAAAACAAAATACATAGCAATGGCAGGCCACAGAACATTATTCTTCATCTGTGGTCCCCAACGAGTCGCGCAGCTCCTGCATCTCGCCCACCAACTGAAGGACCCTGACACTCAGTTGTGCCACTTTGGCACGTGTGGTCCCTGTTCAAAAACGTAAATTAAAATATTGGTATAACCTTGTTGGGGTCATACTGCAGTGCCCCCCCCCCCCCCCCGTATGGTCCAAACACCTAAATCTGGACTTCAAAAGCCAGAGGGCCCTCACCACCACGGCCCGGGTTTTGCATAGTGCCCGATTAGAGAACCCCTGGCCCGCATTCTGCAGGCAAAGAACGGGCATCGGGAGCTAGGGCAGGAGTGGATATCCAGAATCCCCTGAAAGAATATAAAAATACTAACATAAAATACACATTCTAAGCTACAATATTGTTTAACATGTCATCAAAGGCTAAAAACAGCCATAGGTTAAGACATGAGTCATCAACTATATTTATTGCTATACAGTGAAAATGGATTGATGGAATGTGAGCAAACTTACCCAGGAGCCATCCACCAGATAATTCTCCTGACTCAAACTGACGAAATAAGCCGGAGCTCTGCAATATATAAGCATCATGGGACGATCCTGGATGCCCTGCAAGAACACCGAGGAATCACATAGCTGGACCAAACACTGTATGTTGTGCGAGTGCCACATCTTGCGGTTCCTGTAATCAAATTTAAAAATAATTACACAAAGCAAAGGTAACCGACTAAAACAATAACTCCTACAACAAATTAAGATTCAAGTTCAACAATCCAAATATAATTCACAAAGGACATAAGTCTAAAAAAATATTGCAATTTTATGGATGTGTGGGAAAATAAATGTTTACATGCTAAGAATTAATTAAGGTCAGCATTAAAATGCTTCTATAAGGCATACATGAAATGTATTGATTTAGGTATGCATTGCTATACAATTTATGGCCTCTGCCATGCTGATACATGCAATGCCTTGGTGCTAAAGGCGCGCAGACTCCTCCACATAGCCGCAAAACATGTTCAACAATAGCAATCCGAGCCCTCAAAAGTCCCATAAGTGGATCGGAAATGAAACGGATTTATAGGGCGGTGGTCCGTCGGAAATCAGCTCTCTGAATCAGACACAAGCCCATCCCAACAACGTAAGTTATCTGAACGAACGAAAAATACTAGATTTTGTTTGGAAAATGAACCGAACTAACGGAAATGTTCCGATTTGCTTTCGTTCATCGAAAGCGCATATACGCATTTTCCCGAACGTTCGTACGAATGAAAAATGAACGAAAAAAAGCAAAAACATGACAAACACCCACCAAAACTTTCACAGACAGCTACGGAAGTGCAGACAAATGTGTCTCTGAATCGAGCCTATTGTGTCTGACAGAGGTGGGCAGTTTGTTTCCAAGTTCTGGAGAGCCCTTTGTAAACAAATGAAAATTAAACTGGACTTTTCCTCCGCTTATTACCCCCAGTCAAACGGCCAGGTGGAAAGAGTTAATCAGATTCTCGGGCATTATCTTCGCCATTTTGTTTCTGCCCGTCAAGACCATTGGGTCGATCTTCTGCCCTGGGCAGAATTCTCGTATAATTTCAAGGATTCTGAGTCTACAAAGAAGTCACCGTTCTTGATGGTCGGCATCTTCTTCCGCCTCTGCCCTTGTCCACGTCCTCTGGAGTACACAGGATTTCTCTACCATCTGGCAAGAGACCCAACATGCCCTTTGTCAAGCTTCCGCCCGTATGAAAGTTAGCGCTGATAAGAGGGGAAGAGCTCTACCTGTCTATTCTCCAGGAGATAAGGTGTGGTTGTCGGCGAAATGTATCCGATTCTGAATTCCTAGCTACAAACTGGGCCCCCATTACCTGGGTCCTTATAAGATCAAACAACAGATCAACCCAGTTTGCTATAAGCTTCACCTACCCACATCGCTGCGAATCCCCAACTCCTTCCATGTCTCTCTGTTGAAGCCAGTAATTGTCAATCGGTTCTCTCCTAAAACCTTGGTGCCTGCTCCAATCTCTGATACCGAGGATGCCTTTACGGTGAAAGAGATCCTGGCCTCTAAGCTCTCCAGAGGTAAAAGATATTTTTTAGTCGACTGGGAAGGCTGTGGCCCAGAGGAAAGATCTTGGGAATCTGAGGAGAACATTCTGGACCGTAGTCTCATCTTGGATTTTCTTGGTCCCAAGAAAAGGGGGAGACCCAAGGGGGGGTACTGTTAGGGCGAGCGCTGCTCGCCTATGTCGTGGCACTTCCATCACCTCCATGGCTGCTCCCAGCCATCACCCATCTCGCAGCACTTGCCTCACCTCCATGGCTGCTCCCAGCCGTCGCCCATCTCGCAGCACTTCCCTCACCTCCATGGCTGCTCCCAGCCGGCTTCCTCTCCCTCGTGCTGCTTCCTCCCATGCTCAGGTGCGTGCACGTCCCCATCCACTAGAGGGTGCGCGCGCCAGATTCCTGAAATTTAAAGGGCCTGTACACCACTGATTGGTGCCTGGTCATCCAATCCTGCATCCACTTCCCCTATTTAAAGAGGCACTTCCTTTCCATCAGTGCCTGATCTTGGTCTTTCCATGCCAGTTGTAAATCAGTTGCTTTTGGATTGCTCACCCCTGTACCGACCTCTGCCTGTCCCCAGCTCGGAACCTTTGCTGCCTGCCCCGACCTTGGCTACTCACCTTTACCATGAACCTGTGCTACCAGCCCTGACCTCTGCCTGTACTCACTATGTCTTTTGCCTGCCCCTGTGCACCACGCTGAACCTCAGCTAACTGTGGAACTGGGCCGCTGTTGGAGGGTAGCAACCTGGGGGTCACTCGCCGCTACAAGACCGACCTGCCTTGCTCTGGTGAATACCGGTGGCCTCTTAGACTCCACTCCCCTGACACGGCACTCACCATCAGTTCCACAGTCAAAGCGGATCCACATCCAAGTCCGCTCCAACCGGTCCGTGACACTTACCCTACTTCACTTAAGAGTAAAAAGTATCATTATCTTCCTAGCTGGTAATTCAGCAACAGAAATATTTGTATGCTTTTTTCAGCTAAAGTGAGTTTTTTTAACACCAAGAGATTTTTTTTTCCAAGTTACCCTTTAGCTTGACCACATGGATATATTATGCTCCACCTCCTGGGAGGAAACACAAACATGAACAGAGGTTAAAGCCCCGCACATTCCTCTCCACCTCAGTTCTTCGTGTTTCCTTTCTGGGGTAACCACTGGACAGAGTGTTCTGAAGACAGTAAGTCTACGGCCAATTTTTTAGTTTAGTTTTTTATTTTAAACAACCCAGAGATACTGTGCAGCCCTATATTTTGTCACATGCAGGGTGTAGTCGCATCCTCTGAACTGGGGCAGCTAGGGCTTGATTACTCCCACATAGTCAGATCTCTCCACAATTAGTGTGATGTCACCTTAAATCCCAGGCAGGTTCTCTTTGCTGCGGGAAGCCAGCCATCTAAATTGGACTTCACGCTGGATTCAGGTTCGGGTAAAATCAATCACCTTTTTCTTTTTTGTGGCTGATTTCCATCCAAATTTTTGAATTTGGGGATGGGGCCTAAGGCCAGGACCCGATGTGTGATGTCTTTTTTTGACTGGAACACGTGCAGCAGCTCTGGAAGTTAGAGGCGGCCTTTCTCCCTCGGCCAGCAGTCAGGTCCCAGGGAGACAGGACAGAGGCACCGACAGGCGCACATAGCACAGCATCCCGCTGGGAGGGCACAGCTCCGGAGTTTCTGGGGGCTGATGTCCTATCCGAGCTGGCACATCTAAAGGTAAGTAAGGCGATGGGTCCAGATGGAATCCACCCCAGAGTTCTAAGGGAACTTAGGTTTGTGATTGCAGCCCCTCTGACTGATTTACTTAACCATTCCCTTTCAACTGGTGAGGTTCCAGATGATTGGAGAATGGCCAATGTAGTACCAATCCATAAAAAGGGGAGTAGAGAAGAAGCCAGTAATTGCAGGCCAGTTAGTTTAACATCTATAGTGGTCAAATTAATGGAAACACTCTTAAAAAAGCAGATAATTTCCCATCTAAAAATTAATGACCTATTGGACCCAAAACAGCCTGGTTTTACTGAGGGCAGATCATGTCAGACCAATCTTATTGATTTCTTTGACAATGTCACTAAAGTGTTAGATGAAGGTGGTGCTGTGGATATCGCCTATCTGGGTTTAGCAAAGCCTTTGACACTGTACCACATGAGGAGCTCATAGATAAGTTATTGAAGGTAGGACTCAATCCCTGGATAGTTCAGTGGATTTCCAGTTGGCTGAGGGATCGGTATCAGAGCGTTGTTGTAAATGGTGCGCAATCTGAACAAAGGCAAGTATCTAATTGGTGTGCCGCAAGGCTCTGTCCTGGGCCCCATTCTTTTTAATATATTTGTAAGTGACATAGGAGAAGGCTTGGTAGGAAACGTTTGTCTGTTTGCTGATGATACAAAGGTTAGTAATAGGGTGGCTATTCCTGGAGGTGTCTGCAACATGGAAAATGATTTAGCTTTACTGGATAGATGGTCAAAACTGTGGAAACTAGAGTTTAATGTCTCTAAATGTAAAATCATGTACTTGGGTAGAAGGAATCCCTGCTCTGAGCACCGTATGGGCAGCACTGTGTTATCCAGGACCTCGGAGGAGAGAGATTTAGGGGTACTGATTACTGAAAGCTGCAAGATGAGTGGACAGTGTAGCCAGGCAGTGGGAAAAGCAAGCAAGATGCTCGGCTGCATAGCTCGAGGCATAACCAGTAGGAAGAGGGAGGTTGTGATGCCGCTGTATAGAGCCCTGGTGAGGCCACAGCTAGAATACTGTGTGCAGTTCTGGAGACCTTACCTGCAAAAAGACATTATTCAAATAGAACGTGTCCAAAGGCGGGCAACGAAAATGGTGGAAGCACTTAAAACTTATCAGGAGAGACTTAAAGAACTTAATTTGTACAGTCTGGAGGAAAGAAGGGAGAGGGGGACATGATTGAGACCTTTAAATATTTGAAAGGATTGAATAAGGTTCAGGAGGGAAGTGTTTTTAAGAAGAAGCTTAATGATAGAACAAGGGGCACAACCTGAAGCTAGTCGGGGGGAAGATCAGGAGCAATGTTAGAAAATATTATTTTACAGAAAGAGTAGTAGAGGCTTGGAACAAACTTCCAGCAGAGGTAGTTGAAAAATCAACAGTCACTGAATTTAAACATGCCTAGGATAAGCACACATCTATCCTAAGATAAAGAGTACATACAGTATACACATAAGATACAGAGTACATACAGTATACACATAAGGGCAGACTAGATGGACCGTATGGTCTCCTTCTGCCGTCAACCTTCTATGTTTCTATGTTTCTATAAAGGTCTTTGGCGGCGTCCAGATCTTCCGAACATTATTCATCAGGGTGACATTCTACATCTGAATCCATCAAGACTTAAGCTGACAGTGTAGTTGAAAGGTGCATCTTAAACAGTAAGGGATGTTCGGACAGAGTGATTGAAACTCTACTAGACAGCAGAAAGTTAACCACTAGAAAGATCTACGAAAAGGTGTGGAAATGTTTATTTTCTTATTGAGAAGTTAACAAGTTGAAGAAGAGAAAGATAGCTACAGTTCTCAAGTTTGACAGATGCCAGCGCCTTTTAGGGGGTTTCCTACATGGAACTTATCAATTGTATTAAAAGAACTGATAGAGCCTCCTTTTGAGCCATTGGATGAGGTCCCGGAGAGGTGTCTGTCTCTTAAGTCTTGTTTTCTGTTGGCCACTACTCAGTGAACTGCAGCCTTATTGTTTGATACTCCCAGATAAAGTTATACTGAGACCTCATCCATTGTTTTTGACAGGGATTGTGACTAAACTAAATAGACGCAGGAGATAACCAGTAGGAGCTGGCAAGAAAGAGAATATCTCGCTATTAGATGCACACTTATGTTCTCTGTTAACTCATTTCATACCTGTAATGTTAATATCCTGTCTAATTCTCAGGGCCAATGGCTCAATAGCTATAGCAAATAAGGCAGGAGACAGGGGGCATCCAAATGGTGTTGATTTGATACCTTTGTGTGAGATTAGGGCCTGAGAATTAGAATATAGATTAACCAGCAAGTTTATAAAGATGGGACCGAACCCAAACTTCACTGTAGTAAATTGGATGATCTGATGGCACCCCTAATATCCTGTAAAGTAAATTCGCTTTCCATGAGCGCTCTTTAATCATCAGTAAGGCACTTTAAAGGGGTGTCCTCAAACCACTCTTGTGCTTTCCTAAAGTTAAAAGTTGGGGGTCTGGAGTACAGTTTGGAATAGAATCTATATAATTCTTTAGTGACCTTTTCAGGGTTCTAGGAGAGCGATCTGTCTGTTAGTCTAACTTTGGGAACAGAGACAACCCTGACTCTGGGGGTGATCTTTCTTGCTAGTAGAGAGCCAGGTTTATTGCCCCATGTGTAAAATTTGTGTTTATTCCATCTGATCTCTTTTTCATCCTTAGTAAGGAGAAGCAGGTTTATCTCCGTTCTCAAGTTATCTATCTGAACTCTCAGGTTGCAGCTTGGGTTGGCTTTATGTAGCTTAATGAGACCCAAGAGATGGTCAGTTTTGAGCTTAGTGGTTATATCTCTATTTTTCTTTGAGCCTAGTTGATATCTGAATAATTTTACCCCTTATAGTGGCTTTATGTGCTTAGTTAGTTTGGGGGCGGTGTATTCTGGAAGGTTAAGATAAAAAAAAAGCCTTAATCTCGGCAGGTATATTTTCTCTGAATGGTTGGGAGGAGAGCAAAGATTCATTCAGTCTCCAATGGAACCCTGAGGGCTTGAAGTTTTTGAGGACTACCCAAACTAAAGCGTGGTTGGAACAGGGAATGTCTAGAATCTATGAATCTAGAGCCTCAGGAACTATAGCACAGGGTATAAAAAATGATCTACTCTTAATAAGTTCTATGGACCTGCGAGTAAAAAGTGTAGTCCTTAGTATAAAAATTATACTCACGCCAAATGTTCTCACCAATTATCATGGAGCACTCCATTTTGGGTAGTATGTCCTTCCACAATAGGTTAAAGAATTTAATTATATTATTATTATATTATTATATTATATTATTAATATTATTGTATTTGGAGCGTAATATCATAAGATGGAGACTAAAAAGTCACCAATTGTTCCGTTGACTAAAATATATCTCCCCTCTTTATCTCATATGCATTCAATGGGTGAAAAGGGGATGTTTTTAGAGAAACATACAGCTACCCCCCTTTTTTCCCCTGTGCTGGCATGAAAAAAGGTAGGGTATTTATTGTGTAAGTATTGAGGGGCGGCAGATTTCAGAAAATGGGTTTCTTGAAGTAGAATTATATCAATGTTAGCTGAACCATATGTCCTAAAGGCCTGTCTTCATTTGGTAGGTGAGTTGAGCCCCTGGACATTGTGTGATGCTATTCTGAGGTGTTGTAGTTTTAATGGACTAGATTTATATGCCATGGGAGTTATGGTCGGAAGCTTTCAACTCGAGTGTCCTGGGAAGCCTTTAACTCGACTGTCCAAGATTTTTGTTGGGCTCAGTTAAGGAATGGGGTGAGGTTCCTGGCTATGATTAGGGTGATATGTTCCCTTTAAGGGAGCTTTGAGATATTAAGGTAATATAAAAGTTATGCAAGTTCTGTAGCGAGTATAGGAAGGGGTTAAGGAGTATAAAATTTAGTTGCAATATAGAGGTTTGGTTAAGGGGTAGGAAGTCCTGCCCAGCTTGGGACTGGGGCCCAACAACATTTAAAATCATATTAACCCTTAAAAGAAGCAACAAGAGAGAGAAAACAAGACACAGTAACTAAACAATTAAAGCTCATCTCTGGAGGACTGAAGGGACCAAGGCTGGGGTTGTCCACTTCTGTGGGATAACCTATCTTAGTATGTTCCTGTAGGGATCCCAATCTTGAAAGGATGTGTTCAAAGTCTCTTGTCATCATCTCCAGGAGATCCAACTCAAGTATGTTGTGACAGCGTTGACCATAAAACCAGACATGGTTACAGTTCAGGTGTCATTCAGGGGTGACCTCCGAGCTGAGAAAAGTGACAGGTTTTCTCTAGAGGATGAGGCTCTAGCAGATTTGCTTTGAAGGGCAGGGGTCCATATTGGGTAAATAGGCCTAGAGGTGCAGGAAGGGAGTTTGGAGGATCTCAGAGTGAGGGTGATAAGGCCCAGCTTCAAAAGGATCTCTTCCCCTTCCTGGAATGTAGCAAAGGAGTATGATTTATTTTTGTAGGAAAAGTGCAGCCTAAGAGGAAAGGCCCATCGGTACTTGATGCCTTGTTGCTGTGGCGGCACTAGGAGAGGTTTTAGGGTTATTCTGCGCTGTATGATAATGGGCGCTATGTCAGAAAAGATTTGGACTTTACAGGGTTGTCCCTGGAGGCTCTGAGGACCTTCTCTTTTATTGAGTAGAAGTGGGGTTTACCGATTATATCCCTGGCCAGTCCATCCTGTCTCATTGATGTTAATTCTCTATGGCATCGATCCAGATCTATGTGAAGATTATCGCGGTTTTGATTATGTTTTTGACTGCAGTCTCTAAATTTGTAGTGGTTTCAGATAAACCTCTAACCCTGAAGTTCTCTCTCCCTGATCTGTTTTCCAAATCTTCTATTTTAGTACTAGCAGAGTCCAGGTCGCCATAGATATCTGTAACTCTGGATGTATTCTGGTTTACAGAGAGGACCGTGTCATCCAGCTTGCTTTCTATTAGGTCTCTCCTGGCCCCAATAATTTTAATATTGGCTCTGAGCTCTTTAAATGCCGACATGTTGTGGGATATTTTGGTGAGCTGTTTGTCAAGCAGGGCTGAAAGCTTGTTATAAAGTGAGGGTTCTTCCTGTGGAAGGTCTGTGTGCAGGGTTATAGCCAGTGCCGGGGTCGGCGGAGGATCGTGGCTTACCGCCATGTCAGCTATTATTTAAGAATGAGTCCTGAGAGGGGCGTGGCCATGCAGCCGAGCAAGATGGATGCCTGCTAGCTAGGCTCCACAGGTCAGAGAGGCTGGAAGCACATAGCAGCAGCAGGGCAGATCGTGAGAGGCCCCTAAAAGGCACAGGAGACCTTTGGAAGCCCCAGAAGAAAGCTGCTAGGGAGACACGCAGATCAGCAGCTCCAGCAGGCAAGATGGCGGCAGTCCCTGACAGTACTGAGAAGGAGACAGCTCACAGCAATCCAAGTAAGGAGATCGGTGGGGGGATAAGCGCTGGGGAGGATCTTTCCCTCGACTCCACAGATAGCTGGCCCCAGCACCCTCCATCCACACAGACTGCAGCACAGAGCCCCACAGCAAACCAGGCCCTCCTCAGCCAGCTGAGAACCATAGTGAGGGAGGAAGTTACTGCAGTGTCTGCCAGGCATACTGACACCCTCCTGAAAGAGATCAGAGATCTGGGGGGACGTACAGATGCATTAGAATCCTGCATGGACGATGCCACTACAGTTTTAGATAACCAGGTGACTTTATTACAGCAGCTCCAAGAAGAAATCACCCTCTTAAAGGGCCAGAATGAGGAGCTGGAAAATCTCAACCGCAGATCTAACCTGAGATTCAGGGGGTTGCCGGAAACTATGGAAGACACAGTGGGCACTATCACAGCCCTTTTACAGGAGCTAGTACCTGAAACCCCACTAGAGAGACTGGAATTAGACAGAGCTCACAGGGCCCTAACCAGAAGACCTGCAGAGGGCCCACCACGTGACATCATTGTCAAATTCCACTACTACCAAACAAAAGAAATTGTATCGAAAGCTTCCAGAGATAAAGCACCCCTTACATTTCAGAAGCACAGCTATCAAATCTTTGGTGATTTATCCCAAACCACCATCTTAAAAAGAAGATCTTTTCGGCCATACCTCCTGGCCCTGCGGACACAGGGAATACACTATAGATGGGGCTTCCCCTTTAAACTCTCATTCTTATACCAAGGGAAACAAGTCCAAGCTTCCTCTCTCCCAGAGCTTCTGGATAAATTTAAATCTCTGGACATCCGTATACCAGAACCTGATAAGACAACCTCTTCTCTCTCCTCTACACCAAGAACGCCAAGGCCTGGCTACAGCAGCAACATTCAAGCCACCCCATCGCCACGACTCACCAAACAAGTTCAGAAAACCCCAGCGATGAAACGTATTTTGTCCCAAATGTTCCACCCTTCACAGAAGGATTGAGTGCAACACTCCCTGGCACCTCTACTGAGTTATAACCAGATACAGGGACCCATGCTCTCTTGGCATTTGGGATGCCCCGGTTATCCCGTTGAGGTCTCACCAACGAACATGTGCGCCGCCGGAGTCTCAGGGATAACCCCGTCAGTACACATCCTGTGTCTGGGTACCTGTCTGACCTGCAACAGTGGTCATACCAGGCGCCTGGGCTGCCTTCTAGGGTGCCAAACAACCCGCAGTTTTGTATCAGCAAGTGTTAGGGCTCTGGAAGCTCAAATGTTTTTTGCTACTATAACAAAGCCTCTCGTTTCACTCTCTCTGATTATAATACTGTTTATAATAATGTTTTTTATAAAGGTTGGACATGCGGCCTAGATAGTCTCGGACTGGTGGGAGAAGGCGCACCACCCTCGGGGGGGACCCCATAGGGAGGACGACGGGGTGCCGCCCCGGGTGGCTGGGCAGGATCCCACCAGCCGGAGACCTTGTTTAATTCTGTTTTTTATCAAAATGTTATAGCATTTAATGCCCTTTTAATATACTCAGGATAGCCTCCTGACCCACACCGGACGCCCCCTACCTTCCAAAGATGAGAAAACACTTCCCAAGCCTTTGGACAGGCTCTTTCACACACAGAAATGCGAGCAACGTCTACTTAATGTGTTTAATTCTTTTAACTCTACCACCCTTTTCCCCTCCCCCCTTTCCCCCCTATTCATCCACTCACCTCAAAACCAACACCCTCCCCTCCCCCACCCACAGTGGGAGCCCAGGTAAGCACAATCCGCTCCTCAAGGGAGATAGTCCCTTCCTAAATGAAGATGTCACTTAATATAGCATCAGTGAATGTTCAGGGGCTAAACTCCCCGATTAAGAGGTCCAGAGCATTTAAATATTTTAATTCAATCCACGCAGACATAATTTGTCTCCAGGAAACACACTATTCATCTAGTTGCAAACCAAAATGTCTTAACCATAAATTCCCCTTGTTTTTTCAGGCGGTCAGCCAAGGTAAGCAGAAAGGTGTTCTAATAGCATTTCGTAATGGGCTTTCCTTTACCTGCCATAAACAGATAGCAGACCCTGGCAGTAGATATAGTTTGCTTCAAGGAACCTTACAGGATGATGAGGTAACATTTCTCACTTACTACACGCCAAACACCAAGCAGATTCCTTTCCTGGCCCGTATATGCTCATTATTGCAGAAGCATGGAAAGGAAGCTATGTTTATGTGCGGGGACTCAAACTTAACGCTGCAACCATCCCTGGATAGATCACTCCCCCCAAACGCCCTTACAATTCAAGATAGCAAACGCTTCACAGAGTTGATAGATAATGCGCATCTAGTGGACTCATGGAGAGATATGCACCCTCATAAAAGGGACTACACACATTACTCTGCCCCCCATAAGCTACATACCAGGATAGACCACGTTTTTGTCCTCTCCACCTTTATGTCACAGGTGGGTCAGACAAAAATCTACCCTGTCCCGTGGTCAGACCACGACTTGGTGGCAATGACGTGCAACTCTATGGTCCTTAAACCCAAACCTTCCTCATGGATATTGAACGACTTGCTGCTGTCCTCAAAACCCTTGGTGGAGGATGCTAGCAAAGTCACTTTAGAATTCTTCACTATAAATGAGAACCCAGAAACCTGACCATGATTTGGGGTGCCTTTAAATCTGTTATGAGAGGACACTTCATTGCCACAGCTTCTAGAAAGAAAAAGGAAAGGTCAATACTCTCAGAACAACTTCTGTCCCAATATTCAAAGGATGTAGGGAGCTTTAAAACCACCCCCAGTTCCAAACATCTCCGCCAAATAGAGCTCTTCAGAACTAAACTTAACCTCTTGCAATCTCAAGAGGCAGAGGGACGTTATAGACGCTCTAGACAAAAATACTATGTTTCTGCAAATAAACCAGGCACCCTTCTGGCCTCCCAATTAAAGTGTCACAAGCCTACCATGAAACCAGTGAGAATCAAGAATAGGACAGGAGGGGAGACTAGCAACCCCCAAGTAGTGGTTGAAGAATTCTCAGCAGGCCTATCTAAGATATACAAAGCCCCACCCCCATTAGGGGACCATCAGACACCTGCTTTCTTAGACAAGATCAACCTACCACAAATCCCAGAGGGTCAGAGTGCCAAAATAGATGAAATTATAACAGTAGAAGAAGTCTTGAAAGCAATCAATACATTGAAATTCAATAAAAGGCCTGGGCCTGATGGGTTCACCGCTGCATTTTATTAAAAAATGGCCCCCATAGTAGCACCTCGACTGGCGAGGGTTTACAACTATATCAAATGAGGCAACCCCATAGACCCAGACATACTTAGAGCCGTGACAACAATGATCCCAAAGCCTGGAAAGGACCACCAAAACTGGACAAATTTTCGGCCTATATCACTCCTTAATATAGACTTGAAAATCCTCACGAAGATCTTAGCTAACAGGGTCAATGAATTTCTGGGCGATGTAATTCACAGGGATCAGGTGGGTTTTGTCCCTAGAAGACAGGCTGGAGATGGGGTGCGCAGGATAATGCAATTGATACGGGGGCAAGGGACCAAAAATTAGAGGCAATGCTCCTTTCTCTTGATGTGGAGAAAGCTTTCGATTCCCTCTCTTGGCAATACCTCCAGTCCTCCTTAAATAAATGGGGCTTTGGCCCAGGATTCCTCTCTTAGATAGCAGCTTTGAACTCCAACCCGTCTGCTTGTGTTAAGTACGCTGGCTTCCATTCCCCAAGTTTCAAGATCCAGAGAGGTACCAGACAAGGATGTCCTTTGTCTCCTGTATTATTCATCCTGGCCCTAGAACCACTTGCAATAAAATTAAGGTAAAATACCTCAATCAAAGGAATCCCCTTAGGAGGCAGGGAACATAAAGTTTCACTTTTCGCCCACGACATGCTGTTGATGTTGAGCTCCCCACGTACCTCACCCCCTAATGCCATCGACCTGCTGACCACTTTTGGCCGCATCTCAGGCCTTAAACTAAATGCCTCAAAGTCCACTGCATTAGACATCTCACTCTCTGCTAGTACAAAGCAGACTTTATCCCAAAACTTTACGTGGACTTCAATCCATAAAAAGGGGAAATACCAATCAATAAAAAGCGGAATAGAGAAGAAGCCAGTAATTACAGGCCAGTTAGTTTAACATCTATAGTGGTCAAATTAATGGAAACACTCTTAAAAATAAATGACCTATTGAACCCAAAACAGCACTACTTTACTGAGGGCAGATCATGTCAGACCAATCTTATTGATTTCTTTGACAATGTCACAAAAGTGTTAGATGAAGGTGGTGCTGTGGATATCGCCTATCTGGGTTTAGCAAAGCCTTTGGCACTGTACCACATAAGGAGCTCATAGATAAGTTATTGAAGGTAGGACTCAATCCCTGGATAGTTCAGTGGATTTCCAGTTGGCTGAGGGATCGGTATCAGAGCGTTGTTGTAAATGGTGTGCAATCTGAACAAAGGCGAGTTACAAGTGGTGTGCCACAAGGCTCTGTCCTGGGCCCAATTCTTTTTAATATATTTGTAAGTGACATAGGAGAAGGCTTGGTAGGAAAAGTTTGTTTGCTGATGATACAAAGATTAGTAATAGGGTGGATATTCCTGGAGGTGTCTGCAACATAGAAAATGATTTAGCTTTACTGGATAGATGGTCAAAGAGTTTAATGTCTCTAAATGTAAAATCATGCACTTGGGTAGAAGGAATCCGTGCTCTGAGTACTGTATGGGCAGCACTGTGTTAGCCAGCACCTCGGAGGAGAGAGATTTAGGGGTACTGATTACTGATAGCTGCAAGATGAGTGGACAGTGTAGCCAGGCAGTGGGAAAAGCAAGCAGGATGCTCGGCTGCATAGCTCGAGGCATCACCAGTAGGAAGAGGGAGGTTGTGATGCCGCTGTTTAGAGCCCTGGTGAGGCCACAGCTAGAATACTGTGTGCAGTTCTGGAGACCTTACCTGCAAAAAGACATTATTCAAATAGAACATGTCCAAAGGCCGGCAACGAAAATGGTGGAAGGACTTAAACTTATCAGGAGAGACTTAAAGAACTTAATTTGTACAGTCTGGAGGAAAGAAGGGAGAGGGGGACATGATTGAGACCTTTAAATATGTGACAGGATTGAATAAGGTTCAGGAGGGAAGTGTTTTTAAGAAGAAGCTTAATGATAGAACAAGGGGGCACAACCTGAAGCTAGTCGGGGGGAAGAGAACTTTTGAAAAATTTGATTCGACTGATTCGCCGAATTTTCCGACAAAAATCGTTTCGACCCGAATTTATTTGCGACTAATCGCTATTAAAAACGGCTATTTCTGAGCCTCCTAGAGCATCAATAGGGTTGTAAACCATTCTGCCTTGCTGTAACACGCACAGGATGCGTGCTGGGTTAGTTAAATAATACTTTGAATAAATATCACATGCAGATCAGAGGCATCGCTAATAGAATCGCAGAGCGGCACAATTGCATAGAGTTGAAGTGGCATCCCTATGAGGGTCAGGAGCCCAAACATTGCTTTAAATAGACACTGGAGTTGGCAGCAGCAGGAGCCCAAAAAATTGGATGAATCACACCCTGGAGTTGCAAGCAGCAGCAGGAGCCCAAACATTGGCTGAAAGAGACACTGGAGTTGGCAGCAGCAGGAGCCCAAAAATTTACTGACACACCCTGGAGTTTCAAGCAGCAGCAGCAGCAGGAGCCCAAACATAGCTTGAAAGAGACACTGGAGTTGGCTGCAGGAGTCCAAAAATTGGATGATTCACACCCTGGAGTTGGCAGCAGCAGCAGGAGCCCAAACATTACTTTAAAGAGACACTGGGGTTGGCTTCAGGAGCCCAAAAATTGGATGAATCACACCCTGGAGTTGGCAGCAGCAGCAGCAGGAGCCCAAACATTACTTTAAAGAGACACTGGGGTTGGCTTCAGGAGCCCAAAAATTGGATGAATCACACCCTGGAGTTGGCAGCAGCAGCAGCAGCAGCAGCAGCAGGAGCCCAAATATTACTTTAAAGAGACACTGGAGTTGGCTTCAGGAGCCCAAAAATTGGATGAATCACACCCTGGAGTTGGCAGCAGCAGGAGCCCGAATATTACTTTAAAGAGACACTGGAGTTGGCTTCAGGAGCCCAAAAATTGGATGAATCACACCCTGGAGTTGGCAGCAGCAGCAGCAGGAGCCCAAATATTACTTTAAAGAGACACTGGAGTTGGCTTCAGGAGCCCAAAAATTGGATGATTCACACCCTGGAGTTGGCAGCAGCAGCAGGAGCCCAAACATTACTTTAAAGAGACACTGGGGTTGGCTTCAGGAGCCCAAAAATTGGATGAATCACACCCTGGCGTTGGCAGCAGCAGCAGCAGCAAGAGCCCAAATATTACTTTAAAGAGACCCTGGGGTTGGCTTCAGGAGCCCAAAAATTGGATGAATCACACCCTGGAGTTGGCAGCAGCAGCAGCAGGAGCCCAAATATTACTTTAAAGAGACACTGGAGTTTGCTTCAGGAGCCCAAAAATTGGATGAATCACACCCTGGAGTTGGCAGCAGCAGCAGCAGGAGCCCAAACGTTACTTTAAAGAGAAACTGGAGTTGGCTTCAGGAGCCCAAAAATTGGATGAATCACACCCTGGAGTTGGCAGCAGCAGCAGGAGCCCAAACATTACTTTAAAGAGACACTGGGGTTGGCTTCAGGAGCCCAAAAATTGGATGAATCACACCCTGGAGTTGGCAGCAGCAGCAGCAGCAGCAGGAGCCCAAATATTACTTTAAAGAGACACTGGAGTTGGCTTCAGGAGCCCAAAAATTGGATGAATCACACCCTGGAGTTGGCAGCAGCAGCAGCAGGAGCCCAAACATTACTTTAAAGAGAAACTGGAGTTGGCTTCAGGAGCCCAAAAATTGGATGAATCACACCCTGGAGTTGGCAGCAGCAGCAGGAGCCCAAATATTACTTTAAAGAGACACTGGGGTTGGCTTCAGGAGCCCAACAATTGGATGATTCACACCCTGGAGTTGGCAGCAGCAGCAAGAGCCCAAATATTACTTTAAAGAGACACTGGAGTTGGCTTCAGGAGCCCAAAAATTGGATGAATCACACCCTGGAGTTGGCAGCAGCAGGAGCCCAAATATTACTTTAAAGAGACCCTGGGGTTGGCTTCAGGAGCCCAAAAATTGGATGAATCACACCCTGGAGTTGGCAGCAGCAGCAGCAGCAGGAGCCCAAATATTACTTTAAAGAGACACTGGAGTTTGCTTCAGGAGCCCAAAAATTGGATGAATCACACCCTGGAGTTGGCAGCAGCAGCAGCAGGATCCCAAACATTACTTTAAAGAGAAACTGGAGTTGGCTTCAGGAGCCCAAAAATTGGATGAATCACACCCTGGAGTTGGCAGCAGCAGCAGGAGCCCAAATATTACTTTAAAGAGACACTGGGGTTGGCTTCAGGAGCCCAAAAATTGGATGAATCACACCCTGGAGTTGGCAGCAGCAGCAGCAGGAGCCCAAATATTACTTTAAAGAGACACTGGAGTTGGCTTCAGGAGCCCAAAAATTGGATGAATCACACCCTGGAGTTGGCATCAGCAGGAGCCCAAAAATTGGCCTAAAGACATAAATATGTTTTGCACCATTTGGAAAGTGTAAAACGTGGCACCATGCTGAATCTAGTCGCATGCATCAGGCATTGGTGGGTGGAAATCCTGGCTGATCCATCCCTGATTCATTTTGACAAAGGTGAGTCTCTCCACATTTTTAGTTGACAGACGAGTTCTCCTTGCCGTAACTATGGCCCCCGCCGCACTAAACACCCGCTCAGATGGCACGCTACTTGCCGGGCAGGACAGCTTTTCCAGGGCAAACTCTGCTAGTTGCGGCCACAAATCAAGTTTGGCTGCCCAGAAGTCCAGCGGATCCTCAAGGTGTGTTGGCATGGTCATGTCAAAGTATGACATGACCTGCTGGTTCAGGTCTTGCTCCAGGTCTTCCTGCTGCTCATGAGTAGCCTCACTATGCGGGTGTAGAAAGCCACTCATTAGCGGCTGAAGATTGAGGCTGCTGCTGATGGAGCTGCTGCTGCTGCTCCTGCCAACCCCCCCAGCGGCCATGGCAGTGGAAGGTGAGCGCAGAGGTCCCCTCGAGTCAGACCTGCGAGAGTATGGACCATGGCGCAGATAGGCATCGGCCAACTGCCTACGTAGAATGTCTTTGTAGTAGTTCAGTTTGTCCTCCCTCTCGGTGGGTTTAAAAAATGCCCCCATTTTGTGCCGGAAGCGAGGGTCCAATAAGGTGGACAGCCAGAAGTCATCCCGCCGACAGATGGAAACAATTCTGGGGTCACTACGCAAGCACGTGAGCATGCTTCCTGCCATTTGCGCAAGTGACTCGGATGGACTACCTGTCTCCATCTCCACTGCATACTGCCACAGTGTGCCTGGGTCCTATGTCTCGCCTTCCTCAAAAACCTCTAGCTCCTCTGGCTGCTCCTGCTCCTCCTCTCCTGTCCGCTGACTAGATAAACCAGCCATTTCGCCAAGCCTAAACTGTGTTTCGCTGGGCAACTCCTCCTCCTCTTCCTCCTCCTCCTCCAGTTCAGCTCCAACGGGGTTCATGTGGCCGTAAGATGTAAACGCCATGTCTCCAGTGCCCTGACCAGCCATGGTTTCCAACATGTGCTGTAGTACATGAAGCAGTGGAATCACGTCATTCATCCCGTAATCCTGCCGACTGACAAATAAAGTGGCTTCCTCAAAGGCCCCCAGAAAACGGTAGGTGTCACGTATGAGCTGCCACTGGTTGACATTGAAGTTACACAGGGGAGTCCCCCGATCTGCTTGGATCATCAGGAAATCCGTGATGGCTTTTCTCTGTTCATATAATCGGTCCAACATGTGAAGGGTGGAATTCCAACGGGTGGAAACATCGCAAATCAAACTGTGTTGAGGGATACCATTCTGACGCTGTAGCTCAAGAAGGGTGTGTTTGGCGGTGTAGGAGTGGCTGAAGTGCATGCAAAGTTTCCTTGAAGTTGTTAGGATGTCTTGCAGATGGGGGGAACACTTCAGAAACCGACAACCAGATTGAAGACGTGAGCCATGCAGGGGGCATGGGTCAGGCTTCCTTGGCGCAGCGCAGACAAAATGTTCTTCCCATTGTCGGTAACCATGATTCCCATTTTCAGTTTTCTTGGAGTAAGCCATGTTTGGATTTCCTGATGAATATATTTAAGCAGTTCCTCCCCTGTGTGACTCCGTTCGCCAAGACAAACCATGTGAAGCACTGCGTGACACCTCCGTGCCCTGCACACATGGTAGACTGGAGGGGCACTGAGACTTGAGCCTACAGTGGAGGGTGAGGAGATGGCGGAGGATGAGGAGGCCGAGTCGCACAGTGTCACAGGCCCAACGGGCAGGGAACGCGGAGGCCGAAGCGGCGTGACCTGTCCAAGTTGCTGCTGCTGCAAAGGGACCACATTCACCCAGTGGGCCGTATACGACATGTACTGTCCCTGACCGTAGTTACAGCTCCAGACGTCGGCGCTGCCATGCACTTTGCTACACACCGACAGGCTCAAGGACTGGCCCACCTTCTGTTCAACAAAAGTGTGCAGTGCTGGTACTGCCTTCTTGGCAAAGAAATTACGGCTTGGGACTCTCCACCTCGGCTTGGCACAAGCCATCAGTTCTCTGAAAGGTGCAGAGTCCACCACCTGAAAAGGGAGCGACTGCAGCACCAGCAACTTGGACAGGAGCACATTCAGCTTCTGCGCCGTAGGATGAGTGGGCGCATACTGCTGTCTCTTGGACATGGCTTCGCTGATGGATTGCTGGCGGGATGCATGACTTGGAGGAGGAGGAGGAGGAGCAGGAGCGACAGAGGATGGGTATGACGCACAGCTGCCTTCGGCTGAGGTGCTGGAGCCTTGGCTGGCAGAAATTGGGAGCGGCGTGCCACTTGGTGAGGAAGCAGACTGGACCACCCTTGGGAGCCTCGGTTCTCCCAGGTCGCTTTATGGTGACGCATCATATGTTGACGCAGGGCCGTGGTGCCAACATTTGGACCCTGGCCACGCTTCACCTTTTGCCTACATATCTTGCATGTGGCCATGTTACCCTCCTGCGGATGCTTCAGGAAAAACTGCCACACTGCCGAGTAGCTACTTTTCCCACCCCCTGGTCTCACTGATTCACTGCTGCTGT